>OW240912.1:247724417-247811917 GCA_933207985.1 Pelobates cultripes | reverse complement strand
TAACCCGGTACTCAGCCACACTACCAGGTACTTACGTCCTTATTCGTTATGACATACACTACCCCAAAGCCTCAATCAGCCTCTCTCTATAATGTAAACTCGCCCCAGTCTTATCCATGTTGAATGGTGGGTTGTTTTGTCACAGATCTCACGTGGTCGACCCTAGAGGTACCCAACAGGGGATTTGAACATGGATATTTTGCGGTCCTGGACCTGCTATCCACCTTTAAGGCAATGGCAGTTCCTAGTTCATGGAATGATTCTAGTCCTGTTCATCCTGGCTTCTCTGCAGTACTGGGGGCTGGACTTTGTCTATTGCTGTGCTTCATCTGACTCTGATCAGCAGGGTATATAAACACAGACTGTGTGTTCAGTTCCTGTGTTCCAGTCTCTTGATTTCAACTCCATATTGACCCCTGCTTCTGACTTCGTTAATCCTGACTTCTGGCATCCTTTGACTTTGGCTATCCTGCTGTTTTTGTCCTTGTCAGTATTGCATTGGAATCCTTTCCTGCACAGCCCCCATGCATAGATTCACAGTCCAGATGGCTTCTTATCTGGTCACCTTGGACTGTGTCTATCTGCAAGGGTGAGCATACATATCTGTGCTAAAGACTCCCATCTCAGGTAAATCCCTGACATGTTTCTGGTTTGCAATGATTAGTACCTACCAAAAGTGGTGCAAGGAAGGACAACCAGTGAACTTATCGATGCACATGGGGAGCAAAGGTTAGCCTGTTTGGTCTAATCACACAAAAGAGGTACTGTAGCAAAAATGTCCCCAAAAAAATCATGTCTGCTGTGATAAAAAAAAGTATCAGAACACGTCACAGTGCATCACAGTTTGCTGTGTATTGGGTTGTGTAGCGGCAGACCTGTCAGAGTGCCCATGCTGATCCCTGTCCACTGCTGAAAGTTCCTTCAATTGCTCTAAATAATGTTACAAAGGGGGACGTGGGCTAGTATCCCCAACAGGCCCCATCCATAATCAGCAGATAAATATTTACACAATGAGGGTGGATATGCCATTCTCCACACACCCCCAATCCCTGATTTGATCACTATTAGCCCTCTTACCCCTACCAGTTGCCAAAGGGTTTGGGCTATTAAATAAAAGAAGACACCCTAAAGTCCCCTCTGCCCACATGGGTCAGTGTGTAGGGACTACTTACTAAACACGATCAAGAACCTAGCATCCATAGCCCATTGGTGGCAGAAATGAGCTATTTTAATATAGTAAAGAGGACATAATGGCCCCACCCCATCCATTGTTGGTGGGTGAGGCCTTTAAATAATTATACATGGAGGAACTCATGTCCACCACAGCCACCACCCATACGTGTTTGCTGGGGGCTCAAATAATTATACAAAGGAGGTGGACATGCCGTTGTCAACTGCTCCAATACCCTGTCTAACTTCTTCACCCTAATAAAAGTGAGGGGGGCATTAAACTAATACCCGTGAAATAAAAATATATACTTACAATCAGAAGGGTTTTTTTTTCTTCTAAATCTTCTTTTCTTTAGCCCAAAAAGAGACCAAATTAACATCCCTTGGCCAGACAATTATGTATAGTAATTCTTTCTGGTTTCCTAGTAGTCCCTGAGAGGACTGGATACTTAAGGTATTTTTGGGAATGACATGCCATTCCTTGTCAACACAGATTGCAGCATTCAGCAGATTTTCCCCACTGTCTATTATTTATTCAGGCTGGTTTAGCCCCTGGCTTTCTATATGTTTTTATGGTTTTATAATTATATTTTAGCTTTTGGTGCCTCTGTGACAGCAAGCCACTTAGAGTTCAGCTTACAAGTAAAGAGCCGATTGTTTCGTTATACAGCTCATTCCTTTGTAGCTTGAGCTCACTCTGCTGAGTTAATATCAGCACGGACACAGCGTCTGGTTACTATGGTGATGACCCGAGTGATGTCATGACACTGCACGTGGTGACGTCATCGGGGTCATACAGTAACCGTGTAGGCTCCAGGAATGGCGGCCACAGTGAGCACCTTTTGTGTTATTGGGTAAGTGTAAAGTGGTGATGGGTATATAAGATTGTTTTGTAAGATGCTATGTTCTCCTGATGAAAGTTTGGGTTACAAACTGAAACGTCAATCTCTTAACTATGGTAATCAAAAGTTAAGTTTTACTTCAAATATTTTGAGTCCTGAGAATGCCATCTTCACGCTGTTTGTACATTTTTTGCAGATAAGCACCGGGCAACGGCACTAGTAAGATGGAGTGCAATTCTATTTTTTTATATATATGTATATAATCATATTTTATAATAATATATAATATATTTTTTTCAAAAGTATTACATTTTGTCAGCTTTTGAAATTGCTGTTTAGTGATGGAGTGAGTGTGCTGGATCTTGTCATTGTAGTTTTGGTGTATCGATCATGCCCCTTCAGTCTCATTACTCAATTGTCTGCCATTTATTATTATTATTATTATTATGATATTTATAGAGCGCCGTAAAATTCCACAGCGCTTTACAATGGGTGGACGAACAGACATGTAGTTGTAACCAGACAAGTTGGACACACAGGAACAGAGGGGTTGAGGGCCATGCTCAATGAGCTTACATGCTAGAGGGAGTGACACAAAAAGGTAAGGATAGTATTAGACTAGTGACAGTTGCAGAAGAGGAATCAGTCAGGAGCTATTAACAGTTTAATTGATATGCTTTTATGAGAAAGTGGGTTTTTAACGATTTTTTGAAGGCGTGGACACTGGGTAAGCATCTAACGGAGGAGGGAAGCGAGTTCCACAGGAACGGTGCAGCCCTCGAGAAATCTTGAAGGCGAGTATCAGAGTGGGAGTACGGACAGAAGATAGACGTAAGTCTTCAGCAGATCGTAAGGGCCTAGACGGGACATACTTGTGTATAAGGGAGGATAGATAGGTGGGAGCAGCATTATGTTGAGATTTGAAAGCAAGAACCAGAATTTTAAATTGAGCTCTATATTTTATAGGAAGCCAATGTACGGACTGACAGAAGGGTGAGGCATGGGAGGTGCAGGCGGACAGGAAGATGAGCCTCACCACCGCATTCATTATAGACTGTAACGGCGCAAGTTGGGAGCACGTAAGACCACGAGAAGCGGATTACAGTAGTCAAGGCGAGAACTGACAGTGGAATGGACCAACATCTTAGTCGCATGTGGCGTTAAGTAGGGGCAGATGCGCGCAATGTTTTTGAGATGGAAATGACAGGATTTGGTGATAGATTGAACATGAGGCTCGAAGGAGAGGTCAGAGTCAAAGAGAACACCTAGGCAGCGAGCCTACGTGGTGGAGCTGATGGTAGCACCGTTGACTTGGAGGGAGACAGACACAGGAGTAACAACACTTGAGGGAGGAAAGAATTTCAGTTTTGGTCAAGTTTAGTTTAAGGAAGTGGGCAGCCATCCAGTTAGAAACAGCAGAGAGGCAGTCAGAGACACTAGTCAAGAGGGACGGGGAGAGATCAGGAGAGGACAGGTAGATTTGCGTGTCATCCACATAGAAATTATATTGGAAGCTAAAGGAGCTAATGAGTTTACCAAGGGAGGCAGTATAGATGGAGAGAGGGGACCGCTGAACCTTGGGGGACACCAACAGAGAGGAGTTGGGGAGAATAATCAGAGTCAGAGAAAGAAATACTGAAAGAGCGCTGGAAGAGGTAGGAGGAGCACCAGAAGTGAGCAATATCTTGTAGACCGATATTGCGGAGGATCAGAAGAAGCTGTTGATGATCAACAGTGTCAAAATCCGCAGACAGGTCAAGGAGAATTAGGATAGAGTTGTGACCACGAGATTTTGCAGCGAGTAGATCATTGGATACTTTGGTCAGTGCCGTTTTCACAGAGTGCTTAGCGCAGAAACCAGACTGAAGCGGGTCTAGCAGAGAGTTGGACTCGAGGAAGTCTGTCAATCTCGCATACACAATTTTTTCAAGGATCTTGGATGCAAAAGGCAGTAGCGAGATAGGACGATAGTTGGATGGGGAGTTAGGGTTAAGATTAGGCTTCTTTAGAATTGGGGTTACAGTTACATGTTTGAAGGGCAATGGAAATATACCAGAGGAGAGAGAGAGATTGAGAATTTTAGTGAGAGGTGGAGAAAGAGAAGAAGACAGAGTACGGATGAGATGCGAGGGAATTGGATCTAGGGAGCAGGTGGTGAGGCGGGAGGACTGGAGCAGAGCAGAAACCTCTTCCAATGTAGCAGTGCGAATGAAATGAATTTAGGAGTTAAATCACTTTTGTTTATGCAGACCTAGCCACACTCACACAGCCAATATGAAATTAAAAAATTAGACTTGGGGTGAAACCATATATGCATTTATTAAGGACCCATTAACTGAACATCTTCTGGGCATTTTATATTATATATAGTGAGACTTACCTGGTAATGTGGGTAGGCATGCAGCGAGCCAGCTAATGGTGACAGCACTCGGACTGAGCATGCAAAATGTTTTACACCCTTTCCCGCCTTAAATGCTCAGATGACTCAATCTGCACATTATTTTTGCTATTCAGATATTTTTATTTTAAATGGTTACTCCAAGCACCTTGACTGATCACTTCAGTATTTTAAAGTGATCATGGTGCTTGGAGTGTGTAATGTATTTGAAGATATCTTATGTTGCTGCCAAGGGTGTTCTAACTCCATCTGCAGCAGCATCATCAGCCAGGAATAAGCGTTCTGGTTAGCTCTGTAGAAGCTGCATGCATTGCACCTCACGTGGCATTAGAGGACACTCTTTACCAGACGGGACCCAACCTTAAGGCAAGTTGTTGCAAAACGGTTTTCCTCATTTCCAGCCATGGAGCCAGGGTACTCCTATCATCATGACCACTACCTAGCTTTTTAGTGAATCTTGATGATTGGCATTGTTTTGAAAGGTTAAGTGTAAAATATGTGAGTAAAAATCATGTCACTTCCACTTTCCATGTAGAACACTAAGTTACCTGTATCACTGCCAGCCCTGAAGGGTTCCTGTCTTTAAATGTTTAACTTGCTTACCCATAACTCTCACTTAGGTCATGATGTACAAAGAAAATGGGAAGTAGCAGACAGATGTTTCAAAATTTTTAGTTTCAACAATAAAAATGCAGTCAAAGGTCACTAATATTGTAGCATATTAACTTTCGATGACCAGTCAAACAGATGAACTGTTGAAAGTTATATATGAAAGTTTCCTTTTATACAATTAGCCCTTAGATTGTAGGCATTGTTTCACTGTGTTTTATTTTGGACTTGATGACAGTGTAGTCTTTGATTTTTGTTGCAGATAGATCTGATTTATTTTTCTTTTTTAAAACAAAATCAGGAAAAGTAGGAGAGTTAAATTAAATGCAATGTAGTAAAAAAGATGGCATGATTTATTAATAATTACATATTAACCCATTCAGGACCACTGACAGTTCAGGATCATCGGAAATATCCCCTTGAAGACCGATGACGGTACTGAGCCGTCATAACGGTAATAGTTACTCAACCGATCGCCATTGTTCCCCCTCCTGCATTTCACTGATTATATAATTGTTGTGATACGTTTTACTGTTTTGAAACACTAATATTTGTATTCAGCGACGTCCCCCGACTATAACAGTCCCCCTCATGTACAGGTTTTCTAGTGTTTTTGAATGTTACAGGGCCAAATAAAAGTTCACATTTTTTACATTGAAATTTGCCAGGGTAGTTATGTTGCCTTTGAGAGCGTATGGTAGCCCAGGAATGAGAATTACCCCCATGATGGCATACCACTTGCAAAAGAAGGCAACCCAAGGTATTGCAAATGGGGTATGTTCAGTCTTTTTTAGTAGCCACTTAGTCACAAACACTGGCCAAAGTTAGCATTCATAATAGTTTTTTGCATTTTTAACACACAAACAATTATAAATGCTAACTTTGGCCAGTGTTTGTGACTAAGTGGCTACTAAAAAAGACTGGACATATCCCATATTGAATACTCTGGGTTGTCTACTTTAAAAAAATATGTACATGTGAGGTGTGATTCAGAGATTTATGACAGATAACAGTGTTACAACGTCACTATTGATACATTTTAATTATATATATTTTGAAACAGCAATGTCCTACTTGTACTTATAGCCCTATAACTTGCAAAAAAAAAGCATGTAAACACTGGGTGTATACTGGGTGTTTTTAAACTCAGGACAAAATTTTGAATCCATTTAGCAGTTTTTTTCATTAGCTTTTGTAGATAAGTAAAAGATTTTTCAAGTAAAATTAAAAAAACATGTTTGTTTTTTTGAAAATAATTTCACCATATTTTCTTTTTTTTTAAAGTAAATTGTATGATATGAAAGAAATAATGGTATGTAAAGAACGCCCTTCTTGTTCTGAAAAAAAAAACCAATATATAATTTGTATGGGAACAGTAAATGAGAGAGAAGAATATCATAGCTAAACACAAACACCACAAAAGTGTTAAAACAGCTCTGGTCCTTAATGTACAATATGGCCAAAACAGTCCGGTCTTGAAGGGGTTTTTATAGGAACTTGCCAAAAAAACAATACCATCCATATTTCCAACAATATAAGTGAAAGATCAAGAAGAGGCGACAATAGGAGATATGGACAATAAATCTGGACATAAGTGCTTACACACAGTTTCCAGTGGGTTCTCTGTAGGCTCAATTACAGGGGAACTGTGCATAATTTAATAGCATACTGAAAATTGATTATAAAATTGATTGTGTTTTTTATTTGAGGTTTTTTTTCTGTTAAATTTATATTAAAGCGAAATAACAAATCACACTGTAAGTCAGTACAGAAAAGGCAAATCCAATGCAAACATTGCAAATGAAAAGGACTAATAGAAACGTTTAATTTCTCCTCTCAATACTTTCTCTATGCAGGTGCAAATGGCAGAGGCCTCAATTTCAATCCAGCCAATAACTATTATTGTCAGTTTATTGGCTCCTGATAAGCGGTTTGTATCAATGTAATTCTCTCGCAATTCTCCCTGTCAGAGCATCATGATTAGTTGTCTTACAAGCTAAACAATAAGAGCACACTGACTGAAATTGCACAGCCTCGGAAACTATGAAGGCTGTTACTGCTATGCAAGCTCAGTCTGCACAGAATCCTTACTATTATGAGGGTGAGGCAGATAGGCAATTTTTGTATATATGTAATTAGAGCAGCCACGTGCCACCTATGGTGGGTGATTGGAGGGAACAATAGGTCCCCTCCTTTATTAATTTTATTAGAGCCCCCACCACCACCTGTGAAGCTTGCAGAGGTACATTAGGTGACCCTGTTAGTAATATTAGAGCCAGTACCCGCCACCAATGGGTGGATGCTGGCAGGACAATTGGTCCCCTCTAGCTAATAATATTTGAGTGGCTACATACCAAATATGGGTAGTTGCTGGGGGGGATGAACCCACGTTGCATTGATGCCAATCTGTTATTCTAATAAAAATAGCTAATTGAGATAGTGTACTTTTGAATAGTTTGGTTTTGTATTCTCTATGTTATGTGGTTAATGAATACTTGTCAGGATTTGGAAATATCCCAAGCAAGATTTAAATTAGAAACCTGACAAAGGACACAATAGGAAAGGATAACCAGGCGTATTAAACCTTAAAGTTTGATATAGGAAATATTAGTGCTGAACTTTCCCAAAATACAAGCCAGGACTAGATAAGCAAATGAGTAGGTTCTGAATTGAACGGATTAGGATAAAGCAGAGTAGGGTCTGATACACACTCACACTGAACAGAACAAAGTCAAGGTTGGGGGAACACTGGACAGGACAAAAAAGAGCTAGTTACCCATAAAGCATCATAGGTGCTAGCCAGGATCTTGGTGTATGCTAACACTTAAAGCTCCCTGCCAGACTCAGAGGAAGATGGATATCTCTTACTTCTTGCTCTAGTGGTGCCTTCTTATGGTTCAAATCCAGATACTGTCAGAGCTGTGACATCAGTGCAGTAACCAGCAAGGAGGAATCAATTCTGAACAGAGGAGATCACAGAGTAGCCATAAATCAACATGCACAATTCAGATTTTTTTTTAACAAAAGCTATAAAAAATTGGGAACTCAGAAAACACAGCTCGAATATTTAGATCAAAATCTATAAAACACATAAACGTTGTGTTAGTCCTGGTGTCCCTTTAAATAAGGAAAGAAAGCATAGAAGAGAGCAAAAAGGGAAGAGAGGACTGAAATGGAGAAATGGTATATGATAAAGGGTTCTCTGCAATTTTACCTTGACTTCTTTTTTTTAATAATTCTTTATTTTTTCATCTTGACAGGGAGACATAGACATGACATCGGCATACTGGGTGTTTCCAAATGAAATACCATAATATGTCGTTACAAAATGCTTACAGTAGATACATGCAAGACAATATATATTGATATGAAACTCACATAGGCAAAGATGTCTCCGTCCGCCAAGGGTTTTTCATTTTTATAAACATTAACTTGATAATAAGACATATTTGACAAGACTCGCTGATTTAGCCTCATGACAAAGCAAGCATCTGCAATAGGTTGCTGATATACCCGGGTTATTCTCCATGTGCAGTACCCTGAACCTTGGCAGAAGCGTGCCAATGCCTATTAGTATGTCTTGCAGCATAAGTCAGCCCCTTGGAAGTAGGGGTTTTTCTACTCAAGAGAAGATAGAGATAGATTTGTAAAAGAGGAGGGGGAGGGGTGGGGGAGCGAGGCTGGTGGGGGGGTTGACGTGGGATATCAGTGTTATGAAGTATTTCTCAAGCAAAGGTGCTCTCTGGGGCGTCATGGGGCAGCGGGGGGTGATGACTCTATAAAACTGTCTCCCACCGGGATGGGCGGTAGTCTCAGGTTTCACCTAGTGTGCTGTCATCCCACGGGTGCCAAATCTTGTGGAAGGTTTTAGTGGATCCCCGTATTCTGGCTGTCAAGTCGTCCATTAGTCTTATCTCTTTAATTCTAGCTATAATTTCTGTCACCCCTGGGGTGGTTGGCCATAGCCAAGCGGCTGCTGCCGCCTTCCTAGCTGCTAGCGTGATCTTGTGGATCTGTTCAGTTCTGGTCCACCCCTCTAGAGACCTGTTGAGCAAATACACCCAGGGATCTAAGTCCGGAGTCTTGGAGAACACCTGCCCCAGGAGGTCTTTAACTAGGTTCCAAAATCGAATCATACTAGGGCATTCCCACCACATGTGTAAATAAGAACCCTTGAGGCCGCAACCCCTCCAACATACATCCATTGTGGACTTGTGCATTCGGAACAACTTTACCAGGGTAGTATACCTCCGGAACATCGTTTTGAAGAATTGCTCCTGGAGGGTAATGCATACAGAGGTGGTAGCACTGGCCTCCTATATCTCCTGCCATTCCATGCCCTCAAGTACTTCTCCCAATTCCTGTTCCCACTGGTCGGTATACTTTAGTCTGCCCCATTCTCTCGACTCCGAGCAGAGATGACCGTACAACAGTGTGATCATACCCTGGGGCAAATTCTCTGCCAGACACCAGCGCTCAAAAAAGTCAGTGGTTGTAAAACAGCGCTTCTAAGGTGTGGGTGTTTTACACAATCTTTCAGTTAAATATATCTAAAAAAAAATCGCTTGGCATGAGGTGTCTCCCCTGTGCAAGGTCTCGAACCCTACTATCTCTGTGCCTCTGAATAATTGGCATATTCTCTGGAGTCCTGTTTGCTCCAAGTTCCTAAAGTCTCTGGTGGTCATACCTGGGGTAAATGCCGTATTACGAAGGTAAGGCATCAGGGGAGAGGGTGAGGATGCTAGATTATACTTCATATGTGTTAGGTCCCACAGTCTAAGTGAGTTCAGGATCGCTGGGCAGGTAATTCTGATCCTAGGTCTATGTTCTTTTGGGACCAACATGGCGAATTGAGGAAGGTCTGCTCCGATCATGAGTGATTCTATGTCCACCCATTTCCTTTCGCCAGGGGGGGTGTGCCACATCGCCACCTCTGTTAACTGGGCCGCCAAGTAATAGTGATATAGGTAGGGCAATCCCAGTCCTCCTCTCGTCTTCGGTCTATATAGGATCTGTCTAGATATTCTATGGCATATGTTTTGCCATATAAAAGCGTCTATGGTTCGTTGCAGTGGAAGTAGCTGGGCCTTTGTTAGGTGTATGGGCAGTGCTTGGAACATAAATAAGATGCGTGGCAAGATATTCATTTTTACAGAGTGAATCCGTCCTATCCATTAAATCGGCCTGTCCAGCCACTTTTCAAGGTCTCTCCTCATGGTTTTCATTAATGGGGTGTAATTGTGGTGAAACAGTTTTCCGTGGGCTGCGGTCAATCGCACTCCCAGATATTTAAGGGAGGTATGTTCGATGTGTATGGCATGCTTGTCCCCAATCGCCACCATTTCTGCCGCCGACATGTAGCCTGAGATCCCCCCTTAGCTCTGGAGGACTTCCTGCAGTGATGACATGAATTGGGCTGGGTTTGTAAGTGTCAAGAGCATGTCGTCGGCATATGCCGAAACCAGGAATTCCCTTCCCCTTACTGTAATTCCGTTTATTCGTGGGTGTTGCCTAAGTGCCTGTAGCAAGGGTTCGAGAGACAGGATAAAGAGGAGTGGAGATAATGGGCATCCCTGCCTCGTTCCATTATGTAGTTGAAAGGGGCGGGGGGGAGGCTCCTGATACTTGTACCTGTGCTCTTACATTGCTATACATTGCTCTAATTAGTGCAATGTATTCCTCTGGTAGACTGAAGTGGGCCAGGACTTTGAATAGGTATAGCCATTTTACTCTATCAAAAGCCTTTTCGGCATCTAGTGAGACAATCAGTGAGGGTGTGTGTGTATGCGCCTGTCTCCATATAAGGTCAACGTTGCGACGGGCAGTTTCAAAAAGCTGTCTGCCAGGGACAAAGCCGACCTGGTCGGCGTTGATCAGGGATGTTAAGTAGGGGTTCAGTTGGGAAGCCTGTATTTTAGCCAGGATCTTCATGTCATGATTTATTAGGGAAATTGGCCTGCAGCTTGCTGGTTGCATTGGGTCTTTCTCTGGTTTAGGGAGCAGTACAATGGTAGCTAAGGACATGTCGCGCTCTGGTGTGCCACCCTCTCTAAGCTCCTTGAACATCTGGAGGAGGTGGGGTATAAGTTCTTCTCTGAACGCCCTATAGTACCCCCCGTCGAAACCATTGGGGCCCGGGGCTTTATTTCCCTTCAGTGCCATTTTGGCTTGGTCTATTTCTTCTTCCGTTATTTCGGCTGCCAGGGATTAACTGGCCTCGGGAGGGAAGTGTGGGCAAGTTATAGTTACCTCTTCAGTCGCTGAACTTCCTATCGACCCTGGAGAGTGGCTATATAATTGTTTATAGAAATCTGTAAAAACTGCGGCTATCTCAAGTGGGGTGGTTTTGATCGAACCGTCTGGGTGTTTAATCGAGGTGATGTGTTTACATCTTGTTGTGGATTTAGGGTTCTAGCTAGTAGTGTGTCCATTTTGTTTGCTTTTTCGTAGAATGTCCTTGAACGAGTCATGGCTTTGGCTGTTTTGTCTAGCAATAATGTCTTAATTGTGTGTCTCACAGCGTCAAGTCTTTGGAAGGTTGCTCTGTCTGGGTGTGTTTGGTGTGCTTGTTCTAATATGCAAAGTTCAGACAGAAGCCGCTCGAGAGTTTGGGATTTTAGTTTTTTCTTCCTAGTGGCTAGGTGAATAAATGTACCCCTTATCACTGCTTTGTGGGCAGCTCAAATTGTACTCACTCTCAGGTCCAGGCTATCGTTCGTGGAGAAGTACTCTTGGATCTCCTTCCTAATCTGTTTTGTGATGTCCTCGTCCCTCAGTAAGGATGTATTCATCCTCCAGGACCATGGGGTCGCCCTGCATAGGTTGCCTAAAGTTAAGGTCACCTCTGCGTGGTCAGACCACGCGATTGAACCCACCTCCGAGTTCATGACTTGTGTCATACAGTGATTGTTGACCAGGAACATATCTATCCTGGAATACGTGCCGTGCTGCACCGAGTAAAAGGTATAGTCTACCGTTCCGGGGTGCTGCGCCCTCCATGCGTCCACCAGGCCCATTTTGGTTATAAACTCATGCAGTAGTTTATCTTGTCTTCCCCACCCCTGAGACCTGGGCATTCCCCTTTGTGCGCTTCTATCGACGGCGGGACACGGCACCGCATTGAGATCCCCCCCTACCACGACCATACCATGTGGCAATGCCTGTATTGTCTTTTGTAAGTGGTCCCAGAACCGTGGCTCATGCTGGTTTGGTGCATAAATCTTGATGAGGTGGACAGTATGTGCGAGTATAGTGCCAGACAAAATGATATACCATCCCTCGGGATCGGGCACAGTGTTGGAGACTTGGAAGGGGCAGCTATTGCGGATTAGTATTGCCACTCCGTTGCGTTTTCTATGGGCCCGAGCTTCCTATGTGGTATCATATGTGTGGTCACGCAACCTGAGTTGTAAATGTCTAGGTAAGTGGGTCTCTTGTATGAATGCAATGTCTGATTTCATTCTTTTTAATTTGCAGAACAGCAGGCGCCGTTTTGTAGGGGCATTAAGGCCCTTAACATTTAATGTTGTTAAATTTAAGGCCATGGTTGACCGTCAGATACGCTGCTGCGCTGCACGCCCATCTCTGCTCTGCCCATCCCCCAATCATACCAGTTGTCAAGCAACTCTCCCACATGAGTTGCCCGCACCACGCTCCGCCCCCCAACCGCACAACCCAATCCCACGTATGTAAAGGAGGGAAAAAGGAAGGATAGGAGGGGATAGTAGAAGAAAAACGTCCATCTCTGTCACGAGGTGAAATAGGTCTGGTCTTACTGTTTGCCAGACATAACATGGGTGCATTGGGCCGCACCTCCACAGCGTCCAGCGCTCATGAGAGTCTCGGGCCCATGAGCCATGACCTTGCCGCGCTGCAGAGCTTAATACTATTACTATGTCTCCTTCCCTGACGGGGGTGCGCCAACAAGTGTGCGCCCTGCCCGGTGGGTAGGTCCATCATAACTGCTTAACTCAAAATAAATCACGCTGTCCATATCTGAACTACATCGTGTATGTATTTAACGATGAACAACCTTCAACCTTTCGTCCCTTTGTGCGTCCTTTGGAGGCGTCGGTCCGCCTTCAGACTAACTTTCCGGGGTCCTGTGCATCCGCTTATTAGGTGGTATTTCGGCTTATACCATCCTTAATAGGTAGGGGGGGGCTTTATCACAGCTATATCATATCCCTTGGAGGGGCTGCGTCCGCCCTTCGAGCTCGCAGGGCTCTGTGCGCCCTCTCTATGGTCCATTGGTCCACTGGGAGGTCAGGTAGCAGGGGTTGTAGTACTGCTGGACCTTCGTTCTCCCTCTCAGGCAAGCCTCGCAGGCGAAGGTTGTTGCGCCGTGATCTGTTGGCCATGTCTTCCACCATCAATTCTGCTTCAGCCATGCAGTGTGTGAGGTTGTTAACTTGGGCTACGACTGCGTTGTGGGCCGCGGTGGTGTTTTCAAGCCGGGCCTCCAAGCGGTGTGTTCTTGCACCAAGTGCATGTATTTCGGCCTGCAGGACAGTGATTGATTTAACGATTTCCCCAGCCAGGTAGGATCTCACTTCTGCTAACTTGGCCAGTATCTGTGTTTCACCCATGGCTGTGTCCTCTCCAAGGGCAGCACGCGGCGAGGACGGCTGTGATGAGCGGCCCTCTCCGGCGCCATCTTGGGTTTCTTGGTGCCCGGCTCTCTGGGCGGTGAATAGCCCCGCTACCGTGTTATTTCCCTCTGGGCCTTTCTTGGGTACTTTCTTTGGTTGTCGCTTCTCCATTTTTTGGATTATTTGCGATGTTTATTGCTTTTGTGGGCTAATTTCAGCGCAGTCGGAGCAGAGCTCTACTCACACGCGTCCAGCTTCTTTCACGGTCAGGTCACGCCCCCCCCTTTCCCTTGATTTCTACTGAAGATTGGTAACATGTTCAAAAATGTCTTCCCTTAATGTTTTAGATTGGTCTTTCAAGTGACAGCTCACCACTCAGGCAACTACTGTTTTGATAATGCTCTGTCACAATTACTGTTACACAGTTACATAGTTACATAGCTGAAAACAGACTTGTGTCCATCAAGTACAGCCTTCCTCACAAATGTTGTTGCTGTTGATCCAAAAGAAGGCAAAAAACCTGGTCTGAAGCACTTCCAATTTTGCCACAAACTAGGAAAAAATTCCTTCTTAACCCCGAAATAGCAGTCAGATGTCTCCTTGGATCAAGCAGCTATTACCCCACTAATTAGAAATTATATCCCTGTATGTTATGTTTTTGTAAGTATTTATCCAATTTCAGTTTAAACATCTGTATGGACTCTGACAAAACCACCTCTTCAGGCAGAGAATTCCATATCTTTATTGTTCTTACTGTAACAAAACCTTTTCTTTGCCTTAGATGAAATCTCCTTTCTTCCAGCCTAAATGTGTGACCTTGTGTAGTATGTATAGCCCTGTTTATGAATAGATTTCCAGATAAAGGTTTGTACTGGCCCCGAATATATTTGTATACAGTTATCATATCCCCTCTCAGGTGCCGTTTTTCCAAACTAAACAGATTAAATTTTTTAACCTTTCGTCATAACTAAAATGCTCCATTCCTTTTATCAATTTTGTAGCTCGTCTCTGGACCCTCTCCAGTGCCATGATATCCTTCTTTAGAACAGGCACCCAAAATTGCACAGCATATTCAAGGTGTGGTCTTACCAGCGATTTATAAAGAGGTAAAATTATATTTTCATCCCGAGAATTTATGCCCCTATTTATACATGACAAAACCTTACTGGCCTTAGCAACTGCAGATTGACATTGCATATTGCTGTCTAATTTGTTGTCTATAACAATTCCCAAATCCTTCTCGTGTGTGGTTATCCCTAATTCACTACCATTTAGTGTGTAAGTTGCTTGTGCATTCTTAACCCTGAAGTGCATAACTTTGCATTTCTCTATGTTAAATTTCATCTGCCATTTTAGTGCCCAGTCCCCCAATCTATCCAAATCTCTCTGCAGCAAAGCAATATCCTGCTCACATTTTATTACTTTACAAAGTTTTGTGTCATCTGCAAACACTGATACATGGCTTTCAATGCCTATTTCAAGATCATTTATAAATATGTTAAATAGAAGTGGTCCCAAAACAGAACCCTGAGGGACACCACTTACCACTTTTGTCCAGCCTGAAAATTTACCATTAATTACAACTCGTTGTACTCTATCCTTAAGCCAATGTTCTACCCAAGAACAAGAATAATCATCTAGACCAATTTCTTTTAGTTTGAAGACTAACCTATTGTGAGGAACCGTATCAAATGCCTTGGCAAAATCCAAGTAGATCACATCCACTGCAACACCCTGATCTATACTTCTACTTACTTCTTCGTAGAATGCAATTAGGTTAGTTTGACATGACCTATGTTTCATAAAACCATGCTGATTATTGCTAATAACAAAGTTCTTCCCAATGAATTCCTGAATATTATCCCTTAATAGCCCTTCAAATATTTTCCCAGTTACAGAAGTTAAGCTCACAGGTCTATAATTTCCAGACAAGGATTTTGAACCCTTTTTAAATATAGGAACAACATCTGCCTTCCTCCAATCCTCCGGTACAACACCTGAAACAAAAGAATCTTGAAAAATTAAATACAGAGGTTCACTTATTTCCCCACTTAGCTCCTTAAGTACTCGTGGGTGAATACTGTCAGGCCCCGGAGCTTTATTTACATTAATTTTCTTTAATAGCTGTAGCACCTTGTCTCGAGTTATCCAATCACAAGTTATCTGCAAGTTTTTTGCAGCAATCATTTGCATTTCTCTTAGGATCCTCATTAATATATACTGAAGAAAAATAGTTATTTCAAATTTCTGCTTTTTCCTGGTCTTCATTAGCTAATAAACCCAACTCTGTTTCAAGTGTACCTACACTTTCATTTTTTGTTTTTTTAGAATTGATGTACTTGAAAAAGATTTTGGGGTTGGTTTTGCATTCTTTAGCTATCAATTTCTCATTTTCTAGTTTAGCCACTTTAATTGCCTTTTTGCAAGCGTTATTGGCTTCCTTATATCTTAAATAGGATGCCTTTGATTTGTCTGATTTAAATGCTTTAAATGCCCTTTTCTTATTTTTAATCTCTTGTTTTACTTCTCTACTAAGCCACATTGGTTTTAATTTGTTTCTTTTAATATTTATTACCCAATGGTACATACTGAGAAATGTACCTTTCTAATATTTGTTTGAATAGTTTCCATTTATCCTCAGTGTTTTTATCACTAAGGAGTTTATGCCAGTTGATATGTTGTAGAGCTGCCCTAATCTTATTGAAATTGGCTTTTTTTAAATTATATGTTTTAGTATACCCCACTTGCTTTTGCTTTTTTGAGTTTATTTCAAAATTTACCATATTGTGATCACAATTTCCCAAATGCTTCCCTACTTGAATGTTGGTTAAAAGATCAACATTGTTTGTTATGACAAGATCCAGACAAGCATCCTTTCTAGTTGGTGCTTGTACTAGTTGTGACATAAAGGTGTCATTTAACACATTCAAAAACCTGATGCCCCTTGCTGAAGTAGTAGTCCCTCTTTCCCAATTTATGTCTGGATAATTAAAATCTCCAATAATTAACGTGTTACCTCGATTTGCAGCTTTCTCAATTTGCTCTAACAGCTGTTCTTCCTCATTAATATTTACATTAGGTGGTTTATAATATATCCCAACCAATAATTGATTTCCCTTTGTTTGCCTCAAGCAGATATCTACCCATAAAGCCTCCACCTTTTCCTAGTCACACTCCACATGCCTAAGATTTGACTTTAACTCATGGTTGACATATAAACATACCCCACCACCCTTCTTGTTTTTCCTATCCTTCCTAAATAACGTGTACCCATTTAAATTAACTGCCCAGTCATGTGTCTCATCCCACCATGTTTCTGCTATGCCTATTATATCATATTGTTTAGTGTATGCTATTGCCTCTAGTTCCCCCATTTTGTTATATAGGCTCCTTGCATTAGTAAGCATACATTTAATATTATCATGAGTCTTTTGTACTTTTTGTGAATTATCAATATTACATACCTCCTCTGTTCTGAGTTTTCCCATCCCCCATCTCCACCCCCTTTGTTCTGAGCTAAAGTCCATCTCCTTTCCATCCTATCTCCATTTTCTAGGTTGCTTTGACCCTCCCCCCCACCACTAGTTTAAAATCTCCTCCAACCAGGGCCGGATTAACATAGGGGCTGATGGAGCTGCAGCTCCAGGCCCAGGCCCATGGAATAGGCCCATTGATTTATAAAAAAATAAAAATAAAAAAAATATTTTTTATTTTATTTATTTTTTTACATTTTTTTTTCACACACTACTCTTAGGGATTCCACCTGGCTTTTATTTTATTGGCACAGGCAGTATTTGAGGCTGCCTGGCTGGTGCCAATATTACAGTGATACTGGCAACACAAATGCTGGTATTTTTCTCAGTATAAATGGAGATTACTCTGCAATACCAGCACTGGCCAGTAGGGGTCACTGTGTGTGGAGACAGGCAGGGATAGGAAGTTCCAGCATATCCCTCCCTGCCTATCTATACTCACTGATCTGCAGGGGTGCAGCTACAGAGAGTCCAGACAGCAACTCCCACCCTGCAGAGACAGCCTACAGCTCAGGGAAGTAAGGGATGGGGGGAAAGGCTGCAAGGAGACATACACTGAGACACTAAGGGACACTGGGAGACATTATGGCAGACACTGAGACACTAAGGGACACTGGGAGACATTATGAGACAAACACATGGGGACACAGTGTCATGCTTTTTGCTGTAAACACGGTCTCTTCAGAGAAAATGCAGTGTTTACATTACAGCCTAGTGATAACTTCACTGGCCACTCCTCAGATGGCTGTTAGAGATCCTTCCTGGGTCATGGCTGCCTAAAATGCATCCAAACATTCAGTATCTCCTCCCACTGCATGCAGACACTGAACTTTCCTCATAGAGATTCATTGATTCAATTCATCTCTATGAGGAGATGCTGATTGGCCAGGGCTGTGTTTGAATCATGCTGGCTCTGCCCCTGATCTGCCTCTTTGTCAGTCTCAGCCAATCCTATGGGGAAGCACTGTGATTGGATTAGGCCACCACTTCTAATGATGTGAGCAGACTGCTTGTTTTTCTGAGTCTAACAGCATGCAGAGTTACAGCTTCAGTAAGATTTTGCTATATTTAAGGAGGCATGAGGGGCCCAGGGGGGCTAGATGGTGGTGTTAACACTATAGGGTCATGACTTCATGTTTGTGTTCCTGACCCTATAGTGATCCTTTAAGGTAATGCTGACTTTGGACTCTCTAGCACTGTGGCATGTTCCCTTTCTTCTACACTCACTACATACAGCTTTTCTCTGTCCCAGACTATATACCAGGAGCTTCTGCCTGGTAGTAAGAAGGTAAGGAGACAAGTGGACTAGCGAGTGCTAGGGGACAGTCCTTAGAAAGCGTTGAGAGAGCGCATCATTAGATGCATTTATGCTGTCTGCATAGTATGCCCTTAGTTGGCCAGCTGCATGATTGGCAGGCAGCCTGACATGCATTCATACCAGGCTGGCCTTCTAATTCTTTGGGCAGACATATCCTCTTTTTGGGCATGTTTGCCCTTTTGGCAGGTTACGTGATTTGTGTCAGTGGCACACCCTTTTACCATGCCCATTGACTTCCTGCTTACTGGACACTGCTGTTAGGGGTTATGGATTTACTTGAAATATGAAAACATAAATTAGTGATAGATTAGCCTAGGGTATGTGTTTTCTTATAGCTGCTGTTTTCTTTCTCTCCAGCACCATCTCCATCAGATACATGACGCTTGGGAGTGTTTTACTGTTTTTGGTCGATATGATTCTGTAATTAGGCCCGTCATAATTGTCAGCACCAGGCCCACTGGGCTCTTAATCTGGCCCTGCCTCCAACCTTCTAGCCATCCTATCCCCCAGCACAGCAGACCCTCTTCCGTTTAGGTGCAATCCATCATGACTATACAGGTTGTACCCAAGCGCAAAATCGGCCCAGTGCTCTAAAAACCCCAAACCCTCTTTCCTGCACCAAGACTTTAGCCATGCATTGACCTCTCTAATCTCCCGCTGCCTTTCTGCTGTAGTGCGCGGCACAGGTAATATTTCTGAAAAAATTACCTTGGAGGTCCTTTTCTTAAGCTTACTTCCTAGTTCCCTGAACTCATTCTTTAGGACCTTCCATTTTCCTCTGACTTTGTCATTGGTACCAATATGGACCATGACAGCTGTGTCATCTCCAGCCCCTCCCAATAATCCCTCCACTCTGTCGGCAACATGCCGGACCCGAGCACCTGGGAGACAGCAAACTGTCCGGTTGAGTCGATCAGAGTGGCAGATTACCCTATCTACTCTCTTAATAATAGAGTCCCCTACCACCACAACCTGTCTAGACTTCCTTACCCTCTCAACCCCACCCGTACTAGAGGGGCTGTTTCCACGGCTGTTAGCAGGAACAGCTTCCTGCAGTACAGCTACTCCTGAGCTGATGCTCCCAACATCTTCACTCAAATGGGCAAATCTGTTAGGCTGCATGAGATCAGGACTAGCTAAACCTTTTCTCTTCCCTCCCCCCTGCTTCCTCGCCCCACTGTCACCCAGCTACGTGCCTGTTCCCCATCTGTCTTATCTCCTCCCTCTCCACTACCTGTCCCCACTAAACTCTGCTCAGTGAGCAGCAGACTCCTCTCAAGATTGTCAATCTCCCTCAGTGTTACAATTTGCCTCTCCAGATCTCTAATCTGAGCTTCCAGAAATGCCACTCGCTCACACCCACCACAGAGGTATGGACCCTGGACAGAATCATCCAGGCATGCATACATGCGGCATGATGTGCATTGAGTTAAATTTGCAATCTTGCTAGCACTCATCCCCAGTAACAAAAAACACAAGTGAGAAAAACAATATTTACCCTTGTAGTTTCAACTCCTGTTGTTTTAACTCCTACTTAAAGAGACTACTTTAAATAGCCTACTTTCAAGCAAACTCCAGTGACTACTTTAAATAGCCTACTTTCAAGCAAACTACTGTGTAATTGTACCTTTGATATGAGTGATCAGTTGACCCTTACATCTCTGCTGAACATTATTGAACTCACCATAGGACAGACCTCGGAAGATTATTAGTCTTGTCCAGACTAAAAACGGTTTAGTTAGTTTCTCAGTAAGATAGTCCTTTCCCTTATAAAGAAATGGTCTTAATGACTGCATTTATTTACCCAAGACCTGATTCACCCTTTTAGCAAACATTTTCCTAACACAATATAAAATTACATGTTCTGACAATAACCTTTACCGTACAACTGTGCTCCAGAGCTAGGGAATTAAGAGTTATACCGGCCTAATATTTTTTTAGTGAGATTGTATTGTTTTCTCAGCATCTCTGTCATCATTCCAGAATAATAATAAGTACTTTTGAATCAATAGTGCTTTAACCTGCACATACAATAGTTTAGAATTTCTACGGGATTAACAGACTCTCATCGCAAACCCCTGTGACTGCATTTAATTAAGACTTACTTAAAAATAATAGACAAAGCCAAAACATCCCATTGCAGATAGTTTCTATAGTGACACTAAAAAGTTTTCATGTGTTTATTTGTTGCTTAAAAAAAACATTCCTTTACTGTAGGCTGTAACAGGCTGTAGCTCTTGGTATAAACCAGGCCTGTCCAACCTGCGGCCCCCCAGATGTTGCTGAACTACAACTCCCATGATTATTTTAATGAAACAGATAGCCAGGGAATCATGGGAGTTGTAGTTCAGCAACATCTGGGGGGCCGCAGGTTGGACAGGCCTGGTATGAACCCATTGACTCATAAAAAAAGATTGAACATTGATAATGATAGATTTGGATTATCTTTTAAAAATAACATTAAATAGTACAGTGTATTCTTTAGGAAGAAAGCCACTGCAAGGCCAGCATTAATACTATCCAGTCCATTCTATAGGTACTCTGAATTTAACGGAAAACTGTTCAATTAATTTGTCAATTTAAACCACTTGATGAAATATTGCAAATCATCAATAACCTCCGCTAATCTTTTTTCAAGCTCTGTTGTCTATTAAATAGTACAGATTTAGCAACCAACATTATAGTTCAGTTTAAAAAAGGTAAAACTGGAGCAAATATTGCAAATGAAGTGGAGAAAAATAAACACTCTTTCAGTGTATGCTTTCTGTATGCCGACTAACAGGTACAAAGGACAGAGCCTAAAACAATGACTTACAGGGAGCCAAGATGGATGCACACACTTGCAGGATACAGAGTTGTAGATTAATACATTCACAAAGTTATTCCGTACAGTCTGACTTCGTCACTTGGATTCTTAGTCCACCCTATGCCCCCGTCTGTAAATAACGGAGTGTGGAAAGATCAATGTTCACCTGTCTGCCCCACCCATAGCCATCAGGTTGGGACTATTAAATTAAAAAAATAGGGTTTCTTGTTAAAGTCCCCACCCCAACTGTGTTTAGCAGTGAGGGCTACTAATAAAATATACAAGGGCAGTGAATATAACATTGTCCACCGCCCTAAATTTGTGCCATTGTGCCCTCTCTTGTGTGGTTTGTAATCCCCAAGACTGTAACCACAACCCATTAAAAAAGTAACTCTATCTACCTGTTCATCCTAAAAATAGCAAGGAAAGCCAATACAATTAATAACTGCAAGAAATAAAAATGTATTCAGCCGCACAAAAGCCCAAATTAAAATCCATAATAATGCAATATAACTACTGAAAAGGAAAAACACCCAATTCACAAAAAAGCGTATATATATATAAATAAAAGATCATAAGCCCAAAAGACACACAAAAAATAATAATAATAATTATATATAATACACAAGATCCAGCGCACTCACCTATCCACTTAACAGCAACTTCAATGTTGAAAGATTTTATTTGTTGTTTTTTTAAAAGACACCTAATCTAGGCAAAACATTTTTGGGGGTTTAGTTACATTATATGATCATACATTGCATAAGCCTGCCACAACGTCAACGTACCCCATCTTTGGCAGGTCCTACACTTACAGCCTAATGTCTGCTCTTATGAGATTAACCCACTTACATGGGGAAAAAATTCCACCTGGGGCTCTCTGCAGTACAAGGCTAAATAGGGCCCTGGGATGAGGCACCTGTGACAGGGAGGGGTGCAAAACCAAGGAGTTGGCATGTTCAGGTGAGTACAGCCACACCCCCTTGTTTCATATATATATGAGTCTAGCCAACTCCTTTATACATTTGTTTATTTCTTTTGATTGTTTTGTTTAATAGAGCTTTTGTCTACCTTATAGGATGTATTAGATTTTTTATCTATGTAATAACCCGGGACACAATTAAATCGCCTGCAATTAAGAGTTGGCCAGTTTTAACTTGTTTAATTTCTTTTTTAATCTTTTCATGAAAGCGAGCTGCATATGCATTTGGTAAATAAACATTTACCAAGGTGAATAGTATGTTGGATTTTTTAATTTAACTTCCTGAAAGTTTGAATTCGAACACCGATTTTGTCAGCTGTTAGAATTTTATCTTTTCACAACCTCACAACATTTTAGTTTACTGAAATAAGAAGTGATTGTTAAAGTTTGTTCGCGTCTAAATTCCAGATTTATATATACTAAAGCATCTTTCTTTTCATAGTGGTCTCACCAATATACATAAGACAACATGAACACTTCAAAAAACACACCAATTTGATAGATGAACGAATCACAATAGCATAACAAAAATCTCCAAACTTAAACAGGGAACATGACTCTAACTGGAGCTGAGAGAAAATATGCTGACTTTTTCCAGTTAAAAGGCTCGTGAAAACTTTGCATTTGCTTGTGGTGATTTGTAGTTCCCTGGGACATAGCTTCACTGCTATCTCGGCTCTTGTTCTGTATATTCCCCGAGTATGATACTCTCCTGTGTTCAGATTACATTTTTGTGGACTTCGAAATGTAAAATATTTTTTTTCTATTAGAAACAACCCTTAAAATTCTAAAAATGAATGGATTTTTAATGGTCATCCCCATAGGGCACACATACTCCTTTACTCCCAGGATTGTCTGCAATCATCCAAGAATTCAAAGACTGCACATGGCTATTGATAGGAAAACCTTAACCATATGAGATTTTGTGTCCAGTTCAAATCTGATTAGAAATAGAAATGTAACATTTGGTTTCAATGTGCAGTTTTAAAAATATTTCATACTATCGTTTAATAAAGAGAAAGTACCTAGATAATATTTAAACTCTTTAAAAAGTATCCCTGGTACTCATGACCTAGGTAACAATTGTATGATAGTTATATTTGATTAAATAAATAATATAACATCATCATTAACAGCGTATGTCCACAGCATAAGTAAGGGAGCATAATCTTGACAATATCACATAAACTGGATTTATAATTACAAGCATATCATGTGATTTGGTTTTATGTTTGTCAAAAAAGTTGCTATTTACAGAGCAATAGCTCTCATGGGATGCAGACACAGATTCAGAGCAGGGGTAATAAGGGATAATAGTAAGATAAATTATAAATATGTTAATGTTTTTTAGAGTATAGCTACTGTATTGTAACTTATAATGTCTATCTTGCAAAGAGTGAATATCATAAATATGTTAATGTTTTTTAGAGTATAGCTACTGTATTGTAACTTATAATGTCTATCTTGCAAAGAGTGAATATTAGCAACCACCAGACTGCATACTAGCTGCAGTTAATGAAGCATTGTCCACAATCCCATCCTGCATGAACAGGCTAATATATGCCACATCATTAGTGGTCCTCCAGCTACTTGAGTACAAGATCAGTCTCAAAGAGAAGCAATGCCTACCATGGAGACTACGACTGGAAGCCAGGATAAACACAGCACGGAAGGAATTTAGTAAGCTGGATCAACTTAACAGAGGTGGAAAGATCAAAGATAGATCCTGGCTGTTGTGGAAGTACAGAGATGGAGACACTGGAAACAGCTAAGCAAAGACTGACAGCCAGACTGAGCAGATACACCAGAGAAGCAGAGGCTAAGAGAATCAATGCCCACTTTACCAAAGAACCATCCAAGGCACAGCTACAGAGTAACCACCACATCTCCTCGCAAGATCCACCCAGAGCTGAGACTTAACAGTACTGGAAGAATATCTGGAAGCAAGAAGCATCTCATAACACCGAGGCCCAGTGTATGCTACCAGAACAGGAACCAATGACCATCACAGTCGAAGATATCCAACAGAGAGTAGCACACATGAAGAGCTGGTCAGCCCCAGGACCTGACATGATCCATAACTACTTGATAAAGAAGTTAACAGCGCTGCATGAACACCTAGCAGCACAAATTAAACAGCTAATATCAACAGGCTCCCACCCTGAATGGCTAACACATGGCAGAACAATACTATTGACCAATAACCTGCCTCCCCACAACACTGAAACTCCTGTCAGGAATCATAGCCTCCAAGAAGATCTCAAATGTCCCACCTGGAAATGTGCACACCAGTCAAGCCATAAGACTTGCTTTTCCCACAGAAATCCCAAATCTGCAGTGATGTTACTACCGCAAAGGATACTGGGTGGTCATATGCAAATAAGTTTAACAAAGAATCACAATTTTCAATCACAATTTTTCCCCACCATAACCTATTTGGATTTTGCTTCCCAAGCACTACCAAGCCTCAATATGCAAACCAGTAACCAACCTCATGCTGATGAGTCACATTAACAACGAAACAGCTGTCCATGAGTGGTTCACTGGTTTTGCATCTTTTCCTAAATTGTGTTCCAAGCAGTTGTATACAGCAAACACAGACTAAAAGGAATCCATGTTTAAAATGGAATGAGGCAAAAATGTGATTCTTTGTTAAACTTATTTGCATATGCCCACCCAGAATCCTTTGCGGTAGTAACATCACTGCAGATTTGGGATTTCTGTGGGAAAAACAAGTCTTATGGCTTGACTGGTGTGCAGATTTTTTTTAACAGTGTATTAACTATCCACAGACTTCAGATGGAAGGCTTTTTCAATCACAATTTTTCCCCACCATAACCTTTTCCCCACAGACTTCCCAATGCAGGTCAATGAGAAGTCTTTACATTGAGCTAAACAAACCAGGAAGTAAGAGGACCTGATGTCCAATTGGCAAGGGGATGTAATAAGATTAATTCATAAAAGTGCAAATTCCTATTGAAATATTTTTGTAAAACAAAAAATAGGAGGACACATTCTTCACACATAAAACTTTTCAGCAAGCTTAAGTGCTTTAGGGGTCTGGAGTGATCCTTTACCCTTAAGACGTTCCACTTTATTTTAAAATTATGTTAAAGATTTTTACCATATTACTTCCTAATCCAGTTCAGACTAGGGCAAATATTACAAATGTAGACAAACACCATTTAAATTCTGCTCTAGTTTCTATAAACTGACTGCCTGGTGCAAAGTACAGAGCTTATAACAATGACTGACAGGGAGCAAAAGATGGAGGAGCTCTGTGGCAGGATAAAGAGGGTTTTTTTCTGCCATGCCTTGAAGTTCTCTAACATCAGAGGCGGCTCTCTAATTAGGCGGTTTAGGCGGCCGCCTAAGGCCTCGTGCTGGCTGGGGACTCGCGGCCGCCTAAACCGCCTGTGGGCAGACTGTGTCAGGTCCTTGTTCACTGACCGAGGACCTGACACGAGGAGGGCGCCTGCGGCTTGCCCGGTATGCTGCCGGGTGCGAGGCCCCTCCTGGCTGCCCAGCCAGCCACCGCAGCCACCGGTCTGCAGCTCCGCAGTGAGCAGAGCTGCAGACCATGTGTCTCACGAAAACCAGCCAATCAGAGCGTTGCCACGAGATTACATGGTCTGCAGCTCTGCAGACCTGCAGACTGGAAGCAATGGCCACCGGACCACCAGGAAGCCCACTGGACCACCACCCCACACCACCCTCAGCCTCACCACCCTCAGCCTCCCTACCACCCACAACCCTCAGCCTCCCCACCACCCTCAGCCTCACCACCCTCAGCATCCCCACCACTCACCCCCCTCAGCCTCACCACCCCACCACCCTCAGCCTTACCACCCCCTCAGCCTCACCACCCCCTCACCCCTCAGCCTCACCACCCCCCCACCCCCCTCAGCCAGGGCCGGATTAACATAGTGGCTGATGGAGCTGCAGCTCCAGGCCCAGGCCCATGGAATAGGCCCATTTAAAAAAAAAAATGTTTACTTCTTTTTTTTTTTTTTACACACTACTCTTGGGTTTGCCACCTGACTGGTATTTTACCATCACAGCCGGTATTTGGGGCTGCCTGGCCGTGCCAGTATTGCTGTAATACCAGCAATACAAATGCAGATATTTTTCTCAGTATTAATGGAGATTACTCTGCAATACCAGCACCAGCCAGTAGGGGTCACTGTGTGTGGAGAGAGGCAGAGATAGGAAGTTACAGCATATCCCTCCCTGCCTCTCTCTACTCACTGATCTGCGAGGGAGCAGCTACACAGCACAGAGAGTTCAGACAGCAGCTCCAGTCTGCAGACAGACAACAGCTCAGGGAAGTGAAGGATGGGGGCGGGAAAGGCAGCAGGGAAATATGGGGACACTGAGACACTTGGGGACACTGAGACACTTGGGAACACTGAGACACTAGGGGACACTGTGAGACATAGGGACATTGGGAGACAATAGGGACACAGGGTCTCCATGTCTCCCAGTGTCTCCATGTCTCCCAGCCAATGTACCTAGTGTCTCAGCATCCCCACGGCTCCCAGTGTCCCCTAGTCTCCCCGTGTCTGTGTCCCCATGTCTCTCAGTGTCTCTAGAGTCTCATTGTCCTCATGTGTCCCAGTGTTACCCAAATATCTGTCTCCCAGTGCCCACATGTCTCCCAGCCAGTGTCCCTAGTGTCTCAATGTCCCCATGTCTCCCAGTGTCCCTATGTCTCCCAGCCAGTGTCCCTAGTGTCTCAGTGTCCCCATGTCTCCCAGTATCCCAAAATGTTTCAGTGTCCCCATGTCTCCCAGTGTCCCCATGTCTCCCAGCCAACGTTCCTAGTGTCTCAGTATCTCCACGGCACCCAGTGTCCCCTAGTCTCCCAGTGTATGTGTCCCCATGTCTCTCAGTGTCCCCAGTGTCTCAGTGTCCCCATGTCTCCCAGTGTCCCCAAATATCTTTCCCCCAATGTCCATATGTCTCCCAGCCAGTGTCCCTGGTGTCTCAGTGTCCCCATGTCTCCCAGTGCCCCACATTTTTCAGTGTCCCCATGTCTCCCAGTGTCCCCATGTCTGGGTCCACAAGTGCCCTCATGTCTCACAGTGTCCCCAAGTGTCTCAGTGTCCCCATGTCTCCCAGTGTCCCCTAGTCTCTCAGTGTATGTGTCCCCATGTCTGTGTCCCTAATGTCTGTGTCCCCATGTCTCCCAGTGTCTCCATGTCTCCCAGTGTCCCCATGTCTGTATCCACAAGTGCCCCCATGTCTCCCAGTGTCCCCAAGTGTCTCAGTGTCCCCAAGTGTCTCAGTGTCAGAACATTGCAACAATGTATTAAATTAATCTCCAAAGAGTTGTTGAGTTCATTTTAAGTTCATTTTGGTGTCACAGTGTCCCCATGTCTCACTGTGTGCACATGTCTCACTGTGTCCACATGTCTCTGTGTGTCCCCTAGTATCCTAGTGACAAGTGAAACATTGAGACATGGGGACACGGGGAGAAATGAGGACACTGAGACACTGGAAGACTAGGGGACTGGGCGTCCAATTCTTTGGACAGACATGCCCCCTTTTTGGGCATGTTCACACCTTTTGGCAGTTCTGGTCACGTGATTCACGACAGTGGCCCACCCTTTTACCCTGCCCATTGACTCCCTGCTTCACTGGACACTGCTGTTAGGGGGTATGGATTTACTTGAAAGATGAAAGCATAAATTAGAGAGAGATTAGCATAGAGTATGTGTATTCTTATAGCTGCATCCTTTGAGTTTCCCTCCAACACCATCTCCATCAGATACATGACGCTTGGGAGGTATGACTGTTTTAGTGTTTTTGGTCGATAAGATTCTGTAATTAGGCCCCATCATAACTGTCAGCACCAGGCCCACTGGGCTCTTAATCTGGCCCTGCCCTCAGCCTCCCCACCACCCTCAGCCTCACCACCCCCCACCACCCTCAGCCTCATATTGCCAGTTGATAAAGCCCTGTGTGGCGAAATGCGTTTTGGCCATTATTTATATTTTAATCTGTATTAATAAAGGAATATTGGCTTTTTTATTACTATTTTGCCATATACCTTTTTTATTTCATTTTATTTACTTCCTGGTACCTGCTTTTATTTTGGAGTCTATATACAGCCAAGAATCCTTGGTGGGGATTGTACCACTTATGCGATTACATTGAGCAGTCTATTCTGCTCATCTGAATGTGAGTATTTTTATTCTTTTATTTTATTGGATTTTTACTGATATCCAGTGAGCACTATATTTTTTTTTTTTTTTTATTCCTTGTTTCTCTCATACTGAGGAATCGTCTTCACCTACATCCTACCAGTGGGGGATTAACGCCACTGAATGCCATATATACCAGAGCGAGTTTATGCTCTGGAATAGGTGAGTGTATTACCTCCCTATTATTTTCTATATCCTCTATTATTTACAAATATTCTACACTATTGGATTTTTTCTGTTTCCTCTATTTTTCCATGAGCACCATCAAGTCAATACTACGTTTATTAGAAGACCCAGCTCTTCACTGAATAT
Source organism: Pelobates cultripes (assembly GCA_933207985.1). NCBI lineage: Eukaryota > Metazoa > Chordata > Amphibia > Anura > Pelobatidae > Pelobates > Pelobates cultripes. Next base: position 247,783,150 of record OW240912.1, on the reverse strand, counting down.
ACCACCCCTTTGCTGACAACAGGAAGAGAACAACATAAAGTACTGACATCTTCACTCATCTATTGGAACTTACTGAAAGTACATCAAGTATTTGGACTATTTTTTATACATTTCTTTCTATAATTTTTTAAGTGTATGCTTATATATTATATTCAATTTGTTATATTTGTTGTAGCGCGACCTATTATTTCTGTTTGTGCCATTTCTCTTTTGAGGAGTCTAGAGGGAACCTCATACCTATAGGTTGCAGCTCTCTACTTGTTTTTAGCCCCTTACCATACCACGCAGCGCTGATCCATTTTCTATTTGTATAAATTAGAGAGAGATTAGCATAGAGTATGTGTATTCTTATAGCTGCATCCTTTGAGTTTCCCTCCAACACCATCTCCAGATACATGACGCTTGGGAGGTATGACTGTTTTAGTGTTTTTGGTCGATAAGATTCTGTAATTAGGCCCCATCATAACTGTCAGCACCAGGCCCACTGGGCTCTTAATCTGGCCCTGCCCTCAGCCTCCCCACCACCCTCAGCCTCACCACCCCCCACCACCCTCAGCCTCACCACCCTCAGCCTCACCACCCCCCCCACCCTCAGCATCACCACCCCCACACCACCCTCAGCCTCACCACCACCCACCACCCTCAGCATCACCACCCTCAGCTTCACCACCCTCAGCCTCACCACCCCCACCACCCTCAGCCTTACCACCCCACCACCCTCAGCCTACCCACCACCCTCGGCCTCACCACCCCCACCACCCTCAGCCTCCCCACCACCCTCAGTCTCACCACCCCCACCATCCTCAGCCTCACCACCCCCATCAGCCTCAGCCTCACCACCACCCTCAGCCTCACCACCACCCTCAGCCTCACCACCCCCAACCACCCTCAGCTTCACCACCTCACCACCACCCTCAGCCTCACCCTTATTAAAGACTATTAAAATGTTAACTAGCCCGTAAAAAATAGCACGGTCTATATAAAATATGTTATATTTTATATAGAGGCTAAATTCAATCTTTTCACATGTTGCTGCTATAAAACAGCAAAAGTATAAAAAAGTAATTGAATAATTCTGATAAACATTGTTATTATGGACTTACTATATATTTATTCAAATTAACTTCATATTTCTATTGTAACTATCATATTTAAGAAATAAAATACATTTGACCATTATATTATGCTTGACATATGTTTATCCAAAGTTCTTCATTATGATTTTATGTGAATATATTTTTTTTTCCTAAAACATGTTTAAAATTCATTTTTACACCATGTTTTCCCTTGTTTCTAACATTTAAAACATTCAATGCAATCTTTTTAAAATCTGTTTTCTTTAAGGTAATTTTTCAACTCTGATTGATTTTTATGTGTATACCACTTTGTCTCTTTTTCCACCAACACAGATTGCCTGTATATTTGTAAGTAGATAATAGTGTGTATTTGTAATGGTACAGCCAACTTGCATTTAAATGGCAGAGCAGACAATTTAATCAATTCATTGTGCTCGCAGAACTGTTAACACATTTATAGGTTTTCTTAAAAGTCTAACAGGATTGTTCACTAAAGTGAGAATTCAAAGTGAATTTTAAATTTCACGTCAAAAAAGCTGCTATGGAAACATTCGAGTCAGCTATGCTTTCAGTTCAACTACTCTGGCCTTAAATTTGAAATTCACTTTTAATTCTCATGTTAGTAAATAATCCTGCAAATAAAATATTATCCTCTTTTCCTGTCTGTCAAAGAACTGAGACACAAATACTCAGTACTAAAATTCTGCAAGCAAAAAATTAAAGCTCATCAATTTGATATTTTCATCTAAAAATTGTTTCCTATTAAAAATACTTTTTGTGCAATTTTATGTTACTCCAAGTACCATGATCACGTTAGTGTTTTTCTTACAGTGTATGAAACACTGTACATACAAAGGTATTTTATATTGCTAGAGTTGTGACATCGGCATGGTCACCAGACAGTGCAGAACTCGGGTAACCCTTTAAATAACATAGCAGCAAACTGATTTTAATTGTTGTTTTTTAAAATTAGTGCCATGATAATTTGAAAGCATATTATAAATTGAACGTGGGTTAATGACGAAGTTATTTGAAATAAAAATTGGATGCTTTATGTTGTATAACCCAGCATGCTCTGCTACCTGCAGAGGTGATCTAAAATTTTGCACAAATGGTTTGAAATCTAGAAGTTATTACTGGTTGGCTTCATACACATTATCAAGCATCAACAAAAACTGCCAGTTGAGTCATAAAATTGATGAGTCTGCTTGTGTCACACTTCAAAGTACTCATTTTATTTGCTGCTTTGTAACATATTTATGGTATCTCTACATATGTTCTCCATATATTCTATGCTTATTGCAAAATACCACTGAATTACGGAGCTGAGTGAGGATTTTCCTTGAAGCACAGTTTCATCAACCATGAACATTAACCCGATGTGCCTATGTGTCATGGTCGTAGCGAATGGTCACCTAAAAGTAAAAATTTGACATCGCGGAGTGAGTAAATTACACAGTATCAATTTCCTTTTTTCAATTGTTGTGCATACTCCCACCATCAAAATATTTTCTATGATTTTCATTTCTGAGAAATTAATTTCCAATCATATCTTTGAATGTTAATGCACTTTTAAATATGCATCTCATATGTGATGGTCTTGTTCTGGCCAGCTTGGCTTGAAACATGCAAACCATTGTTGATGCCATGGCTTCAAACTGAGGAAAACCGAAATAAGAGACTTTTTATAATTTGGGCACACAAACATTTTCATCTTTAAAACAACCAATGATTTCATCCATCAATTTAAGCACTGCCATTTTTCCCTAATGGTAACTCAAAATGTGAAAAAGCTTTAGGTAGATCAGAGTTCTTCCTGAACAGTAGATTTTAAATGGATTATACACAAAGCAAGGAACAGAATATATGTTCATGTGCTGGCTTAGAAAAGAGCTCAGGATCCCTTTAATTTAAGGGATTCCTTTTTCTATGGCTTACAAAAGAACACTATATACTGCTATAAAAGTTAAAACCTGTCAAATGCTGAGATGTCTTTCCATTTCATACTCAGATGGTACCCATGCATCAATAAGTGTACTAAGCAATTGTACAAGCTAATAATATTATTTCTCCACCTATGGCTTTTCCTAAAATCAAGCAATAGTCTTTTCTGGATCACAGTCCAAGTTATATAACCGGTTTAATTTAAAAAATTAATTTTGACCTGAATACTCTGGCAAGCGTTAATCTGATCTAAATACACATTTTTACTATCTGGAATAAAAAATGGCACGTGCAGCTATCCACATTTATCATGTCAATAAACCACAGTTCATCAATGCAGACTTCATCAAATATTTATGCAAATGTGCTGGTAACATTTACTCATGCATATAAAACCTACTGAAATCAAGTGGCAATAAATGCCGGTTAACAGTAACTGGAATACATCTGGCGAGCAGAAAGAACAATTAGTTTATGGGACAGACCGTAATGGGTCAAATTAAAGGTCATGGAAAATCTTTTACAGCATTGGGATTCGTATTGTGCGCTGCATGGTCTTCCTTTAATGGTACAGTGCAAAAAGAAATAAACAAAACCATCAGTTAAGTCGCTAAGGGCAAAGATTTATATGTTAGCTGCTGAAAGGGGATTTTCTGCCAAGATGTATTGTACATCAGTGTGGAACTGCAGGTGTGTGAGGAATCAGAGGGAAGATAAAATGGTATCAGCTGTGTCTGCTTACAAACTGGCTGCATGGAAAGTTTCCTTCACATGTTCCTTGGGTATTGCACATTTCCAAGCTGTTTCATATCATTCAGATGAGCTCACAGCATTACCTTTCAAAAAGTGTAATATAATTTTTATAAAGTTTGGTTATATTATTTATTTAGTAATTATGGTACATTCATGCTCACTAGAACTAGGTTTGTAATGGCTAGGATTGAACTGATTGTTTTAGATATGTTTGCATCGATGGGATCACAAGATATAATGTTCCAGTAACGTTCCTGTCAATTATATAGTGCAGCAAAATACTATAATTAAAAGATGTACGACTCCATATACATTAGCCTACAGTTCTTAAACCTGTGCTACTGGCTACAGGCATTTTATAAATTTCACAAGATTGCTAGATACTTACTGGAATATATGGGAAACAAGGAACCACATATGAAGAAAAAAGGATTTCTATAAGGCACCGTTAAGGTAACTGCTTGGGAAATAGGAACCAGGAGTGGTTTGACTTAAGGGCCTGAAACTGCTTAACAATATTTAAATGTGCAGCTACCCAATCTCCTGGTTTAACACAGTTTTTGATAGCAATATATATATATATAAGGTGTCTAGACAGACAGATAGACAGACAGACAGATATATTATGTTGATCGATCAGTTTTGAATGCGTTAATAATAATGCTTGAAACAAATTACTAAATTAAATGAAAAAAAATATTCCCACATATGAAGTTCCTCTACTTACTGCAAATCCACAAGCTTCATATTTTCTGTAAGCTTATGCACAAATCCTAATTGTACAAAGTCACTCATGATACTCGCTTACCTTTTTATAGCCAAGCTTACCTTATTCCATAATTCTTTAAGTTCACAGTGGAACTTAACAAACACAGCAAGAGTTTATAAAAGTTCCTCTGTTGGTTTCTTTTTCTATGCCACTCTCAGAAACCTTTGTGAAGACATCCCAAAAAGGGAAATCTGCAGGCTGGGATGAAGAGGCAGAAAGGTGAGCTCTTTGAACAAAACTATTTATTTTCTTTTGTTCATTTATTTATTTATTAAAGACTATTAACCCCTTAAGGACAGAGCTTCAAAAGCTTGTGGCATTTTTTTCATTTTTTGCTGTTTGCGTTCAACTGCAATTTGCATTTTACTAATTTGTTGCACCAACACATATTATACATCGTTTTTTAAAGGACAGAAAGGGCTTTAGTTTGATTTAACACACATATATATATAAATGCTTATTTATTATAAAAAAATATAGAAAAATGTCGTTTTTTTTTACAGTTTTTGCAATAATAATGTGTGCATAACTAGTGCAGGTTAAGAAAAGTAATTAAAAATAAATTAATTTAGTTGTTCTAATTAACAGAATATATAATGTGTCTGGGATTTTAAGTTTTTTTTGGTAGTTACAGGTCACAAAGCACAAGGAGTAAAATAGACTTTTAATGTGGAGCGATTTTAGAATTTGGTATGTTTGTCTTGTAAGCTTAATAGCCATAAAAGAAAACAAAATTGCCACACAAAAGTATATATTTATATAAAGTAGACATCACGGGCTATTTACCTAAGGTTGTTTTGACACTTTCTACGTAGCCATTTCACCGCCAACCTCTGCTAAATATTGGAGTAAAATTGTGTTCTTTTTGGTTTTTGGCACACAAACTTATAACAGAGAAATTCTCGTGTATATTTTGTAAAGTTGGTGTGTGCTATTCCTGTACAAAGTTTTATTTTGTGTTCAGTTACATCTGCTGAGTAAAATGACACCCCCATTGTATGTCTTTGGCACTATTTCGTGAAGTTACAGTGCCATACAGGATGCCTGTCCTTTTCAGTATTCACAGTAGAATTTTGAGAGATGGATTTAATGAGCCTTAGCTTCCATTTGGGGTATTATAACAGTTTGACTGTTCAGAAAAACCCCACAAAGGCCTACCATTTGTAAAAGTAGACACTCCAGGGTATCTCATAAGGTGCATATTGTGCCTTAACATGCCCCCATTTTTTCACCAATGTATGCCAAAGTATGTGGTAAAAAATAATTTTGTGCATTTTTTACATACGGATTGCATTTTTGCTGGGCGTTTTGTATATTTCATATGTGCCACTAAGTTCAAACCTCCCAAATTATGCTCAGCTAAGTCTTCTGAGTAAAAAGACACCCCAATGAATGTCTTTGGCACTATTTCGTGAAGCTACAGTGCCATATAGGAGACCAAGCCATATCCGTTTTTACCAAACTTTGAATTTTGACGCTGGGCCTATGTGCAATTTCCAAGCATCTTCGCAGGTTTTAAATTCAAACTACCCCACAAAGGCCTACCATTTCTTAAAGTAGACACCCCAGGGTGTTTCAAAAGGTATAGTTTGAACCTTATTGTGGGATCATTTTTCGGCTAGCTTGTACCAGATATAGTGGTAATAAGCATTTTTTCTGCCTTTTTGACATACAAAGTGAGTTTGCACAGTATATTTAGCAAACCTTATGTGTGCTACGACTGTATAATACTTCATATGTTGCTCAGCTATGTCGGCTGAGTACAGCAATACCCCCGTATGTACCTTTGCCAGGTATATGTGGATGTTGAAGGGGCGCATTTAAGACGCAGCCATTCAGTTTTTTTCTAACTTTGAAGTTTTACGCTGTGTCCAGGTTCCAATTTGGAGTAGTTTAGACGGTTGGTTATTGAAACTTCCCCACAAACACATACTATTTATTAAAGAATACACCCTGGGGTAATTCAAAAGGCACATTTTGAACCTTGGCATGGGATAATTTTTTTCTCTAGTTTGTTCCAGGTGTAGTGGTAATGAGCGTTTTTAAAATGTATTTTTTTACTTTTTATAACTTTTTTACTTTTAAAAACTAGTTTTTAAACTTTGTTTTGCTTATAATTTTTTTTAAACTTTCCTAAACTTTCTTAAAACTTTTTTACAGATTTAACATTTTTCTAAGCTTTTTTTTTTACCGTTAACCCCTAACTAGCAGTACGCAGCACTAACAGTAAATTCCCCATTTTCCCATAACTCCCACCCACCCCAGCTAGCAAAATATATAGTTATAAAATATTTAAATAAATTAATTAATTAAATAAATTGAACCCTTGAGGGTTAAAAAATAAATAAAAGTTAATCCTCAGGGGTTAAAAAAAAATTAGATCACAGTATAATACTGTGATCTCTATTTGATCGCTGTAGGCAGTGATCGACTGGCAGGGAAGGGGTTAATTTTTATTTGGACTAGGTAAAGGGTTTTTTTTTGTTTTGTTTTTACTTAAACGTTATTAAAACATTTTGTTAAGCTTAATTTTTAACTTTTTAAAGTTTTTTTTAAAACTTTTTTTAACGTTAACCCCTAGTTAGCCTAACGCCAAATCCCCCAATTCCCCACTAACTTCCACCCACCCCAGCTAGCTAAATATATAATTTTAAAATAATTGAATTAATTAATTTAATTAATTTAACCCCTGAGGGTTAAAAAAAAAGAATTAACCCTCAGGGGTTAAAAAAAAAAAATCAGATCACAGTAAAATGTAATCCCTGCCAATTGATCACTGTAGTCAGTGATAAATTGGCAGGGAAGGGGTTAATTGTTTTATTAAAATGGGTAAAAGGGGGGGGGGGGACTTTAAATAAACTTTATTTTTTTAACAGTAGGGGGCAGGATCAGCACTGTTCCGGCTCCCTGCACTTCACACAGAACCAGGAAGTGCAGGGAGCCGGAAGGTAAGTATACAGAGCACATGTGCTCGCTCTGACTTGCGGTCAGAGCGAGCACATGTGCTGGGGAGAATGACCGGGTGCTCCCGGTAAGCCTCTAATGCAGAGGCATACCGGAGCACCAGTAACCTAGCGATCGCCGCGATAGCGGCGATCCGGGGTTAATTTTACCCCGTTATTAAGGGTTTCCCTTCTGTGACGGACCTTGTCCGTCACCCGTCCTTAAGGGGTTAAAATAGCACTGTCACACTGTACTTTTCCAATCTCTTCCCCTTTCCTACTCTGTTGTTCTTTTCCTCTTTTTTTTTTTATTATCTATTTCTAAACAATAATCTAAGTAGGGACACAAGTAGGGACCACTTTGTTTTATGTGTTTTTCCTATGCATGACAATTCTTGATACTGGGCGAAGCTACCAACGACAAGATGTGTCAATTCCTCAGTCATCATCAGTTACAGCTACATGGAATTGGCTCTATTTATAGATTATACTACAATCTAGTCCATAGACCTTAATGCTGTTGCAGTGACATCAGCTATGAAAGCAAAAAAAAACAGGGCGCAAGAGAATACTGGGAATAGACAGCAGCTGAAATAGCATGCCCTTCAGTGGGTCCCCGCTCAGATCTCAAGCTGGTTTTAGCTCATCTTGTGCCATTACAGAGAGAACATATCTGAAACATATCAGACTGGTCCCACCCATACGGGCAGTCCAGATCCGAAATGCCAACAAGTTCCCTCTGCACGAGAGACACAGCAACCCCAGACGATCATTTCAGCCTTGTTAGGCATCATCAGTGAGGCATAGCTGATATCTTTCTAGGCACCGTGAGCAAGGGGTCCACGTCTGGATTACCCTTTAAACTAACTAAATGCGTAGAAGAGGACCCTCCAGAAGTGGATGGTGGCATCTGCAAGGGACAGGTTCAGGTAAGTAGAACTCACCTTTGTCACTGTCGGAGGTCTGTGCAAATTATGCGAAGTCCTCAGATGTTGACAGTGCCCCTTTAACTAAAAATAAATATATATCCCCATCCACTATTATTATTTTAAAAAAACTAACATACATATTGCACCAAGTGTGTGTGCCTGGAGTATCTCTTTAAGGAGAATTGTTTAAACATTGAACCTTAAAGGACCACTATAGTGCCAGGAAAACATACTTGTTTTCCTGGCACTATAGTGCCCTGAGGGTGCCCGGCTCTGGGGAGAGGAAAGGGGTAAAACTTACCTTTTTTTCCAGCGCCGGGCGGGGAGCTCTCCTCCTCCTCTCCGCCTCCAATGCTCCCATTCGGCTGAATGCGCACGCGCGGCAAGAGCTGCGCGCGCATTCAGCCGGTCTCATACGAAAGCATTCAGAATGCTTTCCTATGGACGCTTGCGTGTTCTCACTGTGATTTTCACAATGAGAATCACGCAAGCGCCTCTAGCGGCTGTCAATGAGACAGCCGCTAGAGGATTTGGAGGATGGATTAACCCATTTATAAACATAGCAGTTTCTCTGAAACTGCTATGTTTATAAAAATATGGGTTAATCCTAGAGGGACCAGGCACCCAGACCACTTCATTAAGCTGAAGTGGTCTGGGTGCCTAGAGTGGTCCTTCAATGGTCACTTGAAGAAAATGTGTAATTCCTGGTTTATACTTCAGCTTTAAATTATACCTTTTAAACTTAATATTTGTTTAAAATATCTTTCAAACACTGCAAGTAATCCTGTATAAACAGTAAACAGAATGTATGGAACACCACAAATTAAATTGTAAAATACCCCGTTTATTATAAATAGGAAACAAACAAAGAAAAGTATACAGGATATTGACTACATGACTAAAACGGACTTCTAATGCATCATAATAATGAAGACAAAGACAAATTGGTTGTTTTGTACAGCCAAAACAGTCTCCTAGAAAATTGTACTATATAAGGACAATGTTGCAGTTTTATGATTCTTAAAGGACCACTCTAGGCACCCAGACCACTTCAGCTTAATGAAGTGGTCTGGGTGCCAGGTCCAGCTAGGGTTAACCCATTTTTTCATAAACATAGCAGTTTCAGAGAAACTGCTATGTTTATGAATGGGTTAAGCCTTTCCCCTAATCCTCTAGTGGCTGTCTCATTGACAGCCACTAGAGGCGCTTGCGTGCTTCTCACTGTGATTTTCATAGTGAGAGCACGCAAGCGTCCATAGGAAAGCATTGTAAATGCTTTCCTATGCGACGGGCTGAATGCGCGCGCAGCTCTTGCCGCGCGTGCGCATTCAGTCCAGGAGGAGGAGAAGAGGAGGAGAGGAAGCAGAGAGCTCCCCGCCCAGTGCTGGAAAAAGGTAAGTTTTTAACCCTTTCCCCTTTCCAGAGCCGGGCGGGAGGGGGACCCTGAGGGTGGGGGCACCCTCAGGGCACTATAGTGCCAGGAAAACGAATATGTTTTCCTGGCACTATAGTGGTCCTTTAATAATTTTATAAGTGAAAGGAATGGAAAGTATAAGAGAGGACAAAAGGGAGGTGAAGAAATAAAAAAACAAAAATAAGAAAATACAAACATTTTAACTTACATAAGGATGCTTTTAAAGTGAATTGTATCAACCAAATTCATGTTTTGAATGAAAGTGAAGTTAATAAATAGCTATAGGACATTTTGTGTCTTGTGGGATAAATTTTTTTTTTTTATTTGAATATGTTTCAGAAGTGAAGTTGTATACATAGTTATATTTAACTGGAAATTTTAGCAAAGAAAAATGTGCATTTGAAACAGCTGGAAATAAATATAACTATGTAGAATGGGACTTGTTAAAAAAAAAAATTGATTTATGGAAATGTTGTGCAGATGTTTCCTTATGGTCCTCTGAAAATACCGGATACCACTCTCTATTTATGAGATGAGATATAGTAATAACTCAACCTGTACCTTTTAACAATCTTAGGTGAGAAGAGGGCATGTCCTCCCTCACTCATTCAGAGTATGTAACACCTGGTATTCTACTGACTCATAGACTTTGGTTTCAAGCTGTCTCCATAGGTTTCATCTTTGTAACTTATTCTTGTTGTGTTCCTAATCTTGGCATATCCTTTACTCCCGATATACATTTTTAGTGAGCACCCAACATCCATACATCCACATACTACATCCATCTATCTATCTACCTATCTACCTATCTATCTACCTATCTATCTATCTATCCACTTTATATCCATGACAATCAGAAACTGGGTTGAACCAGGAGATTGGGCAGCTGCACATGTAGAAATTGTTCAGCAGCTTCAGATCCAAAAGGTTAAACTTCATAGATTTGAAATCAAGATAAGATAAAGCCAGGAAGTTTGCAGTGCAATGTCATAAAAATGTGATCCCACAATACACTCTGTCCAAATAATGAAATTGTAAGACAAAAAATAGAATAAAATGACAAATACCTAGAGAGGATAATGAATGTAGATTATCCCTGCAACATAAACAAAGAAATACACTCTCATTGGGTAATATAGTAGTAACTCAAGGAATTTTCAACGATAAAATCTACTCCCTGGACAGAGACAGAGTCCTTTCCATGTCCAGGGAATATAGAGGTCAGCAGAGTCAGTTCAGGAGATGCAGAGGTTCAGTACATAGGATCCTACGATTTTAAATTAAAAGCTGGTCCACTTTATCTATCTCCACTGTGAGGACCTACCACTCCTGATATTCCGGAATGAGGATCCCTCTGATATCTATACTGCTTGAGCAAGTTTTTTCAACAGGCTCAATAAAATGTGAGGCCCCTCCCTCCATTCCCAGGATGCCCACAGCACTCAGGGGAGCTCAGAACAAGCCCAGCAAGTCTAAGGCCCCTCGAAAGCCCTGCTCCAGACTGCAGAAGTGCCTCACAGGAGGCGGAGGATACAGGGACTCACAGGCCGTCCTCACCGGCTGTAAGGAGGGAGCAGAGAGGATTTCTCCTTTCTTTTGCAATCTGCATCCACCCGGGTCTGGATCACAGGTTCTATAACTTTTTATACTTGAGACTTAACAGACTATACTCCTACCTCAGCATTTCACCGTTATTCTAATATATTGGCATTCTTTGAATTTTTAATTCTAATTTAATAAACTTCATATTTTTATTCATCAATCTGGTTTTACATCTATTACAAGGCTACTGTCTGGTTCTGGAATTTAGTCCATCTATACTAAATTGCCATTTGATTTATTTATCTTCTGGACTGTGCATTTTCTTATAAATTCTAAGTAGATTAATTCATAGGCGCTTGATTCACCCAGCATTGTTATTACAGGCCAAGTCATAGCTACCTGTGATACAAAGTGACACAAAGATTTGTTACAGATTTTGGACAGTTCATTTGTTGCAATACAATAAAGACTATCAGTTGGTAATTTTTTATCACTAAATGCAAAATTGCAATCCTATTATGATACAGACGTGTCTTTGTATATACTTTACTTTTTAACCCAGTTTAAATTGTATCTGAAGATTGTGTTTTAAGTTTTTACCATTATCCTTATTATATTTAATCCATACCAAATCTAATTTCTTGCTCCAGGATATTCACACTTTAGGGTGTTCTTAGTTCATTCATGGAATCCTATTTTTCCGGTTAGAGCATATTTACTATATTGTCCGTATTCCCTCTCACACAATCTGTCGCTTCCTTTTGGCAGCCTCAGAACTTTCTGTTCAATAAAATGTGAGTTGATCAAATTCTTTGAGTTACTACTATATTACCCAATGAGAGTGTATTTCTTTGTTTATGTTGCAGGGATAATCTACATTCATTATCCTTTAGGTATTTGTCATTTTATTCTATTTTTTGTCTCACAATTACATTATTGGGACAGAGTGTATTGAAGGATCAGATTTTTAGATCATTGCACTGCAAACTACCTGTTTTTATCATATCTTGCCTTTATTTGGTGAAATTGTGTGTGATTGGTTCCATTGTGTGAATAGCTGCACTTCACTATAGTGCCAACTATATCAAACATTTTGTATATTTTTAAAGACTTGAAATCGTGTTTAAATCTCGTCAGAGAGAGTAGAATCCTGTTAGTTAACCACCAGCCCTCACCCAACACTGCAACTATTCAAAGAGTACTTCAAATAATGCACACCTCCTCAACAGGCTGACAAATGCATATGGAAAGAGATCACAAGTAACTTTCTCTTCTCTTCTTTTCCACCTAAATGTATAGCTGAGAACTAATTTCTAGAATTGTGTATGGTGAGAAATTTCGGTTCTGTTGCATAATTTATTTTCTGTACATTTTTCGGGACACCCGACAATTCGGATGTCAATTCAGTGTTTCTAAATGTTGATTCAGGAAACAAATGAGAAAAACAAACCAAAAGGTGTAACAATAGAACAATCAGTTTGCTGCAATATATATATAGATACATAATATATATTTTCCCATTATTTGGTTTACAGATCAAATGAGAAAGAGTAACTAATAGAGAGGAAAACGGGAGGAGTAGTAAAAGAAAAAAGATATCTTTATATATTATATAGCTATTACATATATATTATGTAAATATACAAGTTTTGTACTGCTCCTCCTGTTTTTCTTTCCTCTGTTGGTCACTTCTCACTTGATTTTTGAATAAAATCAATATTTAGTGACTGTTCCCTAACCATCAATCATCTTTTTTCCCCATCAATAATCTTTTTTTTTTTTTTTTAATGGAATTTGGAATATTGACACCCAGCGTAAAGTTCGGCTATGAACACCCAATTGGCCCAAATTCAGCCGAACTGAAGATCGGTCCAAAGTGAATCTCCATGTCTAGTAATTTAGTCTAGTATATTACTTTTAACCCTTTTAGTCTTTGCCATAGTTGAAATGACTACAAATATTATACAGTCTCAGGGCAGCTGCACAAAGCATTCTAAAACTCCTAACATGCACCCATATGCTACAAATTGCCAATGCTGTGCAAGTTATATGGGACCAGAGAACTGAGCATGCTTCCCATTGTATATTTCCAGAAGTCCCATTACCATATTTCTCAGGGAAAAAAAAACTGCTACTGTAAGAGTAGCCTTAGTTTGTCCTTCTGGGGCATATACTCAATAATCACTAGTCATCTATAATCACAAGAACAGGATAGATATTAACTAACTATTAAGTAAAAGGACAAAAAAGGGTGTCCCATATCCAAAACTATATACATCTATTTATCTAACCTCTTGAGAATGTTTCACTATTAGCAATTTAAATAATAATTTTGAAAAATGGTATAAATATTCCAGTGCTCATTGGATTTCTAGTGAAGTAAATCTTTTCATGTGGGAGCATGTTTACAGTGTCTGTCAAAACATTGAATTTATAAAGTGATAGTCTACAAATGGTTGTTTTCCATGTACAATGTGTTCTGTATGATCTGTGTCTTGATGTAACCTTCTACTGAAAGTTGAATGTTGGTTCAAAATTCTGGCAAACGTCATTATTTTTAAACTTGTTTAAACAAAAAGAGTGGACTCTGAAAAGTGCAGGGTTAAAGATCTGAAAGTTATATAGACATAATTTTACAATCATTCATGTATATACAATAACATTTATGGACTATACTCATGAGAGGTTATCAAAAATAATTTAATATTGTAAATATGCATGTATTGCAATCTTTTCAACATTTGCATTAACAAACAGCATCCCATAGCCCCTCAATCTTTTATTTCAATGAAAAATTTCTAAAGTATTTTCAGAATTTAACAGAAATCCAAAAATTGAAGGAAGTGCGCTTAAAGGAGCATTCTCTGTGCAAGAAATTCCACTACAACACTGTACGGTAAAAATGGTATGTAGGGTTTTCCGAACAATTTGACTGAGCTATTTGAATGGGCAGCAGTGTATAAAGGCTCTCGAATTCTGGAGCTAAAATGTAGGTGACCATGTATTTAATTTTGATACATTTGAGATGTCTTGTTAATGAGTTGCAAGATTCTTTGATTTTTTTTTTGTTGCATTCATGTCTGTTGTTTGAGTGGATACCAAGGATAACAATGTACTTTTATTGGACTTGTTTAACTGAGGTTTTATTCTTCGAGGAACTGTACTAGTGTATTTCCTCTTCAGTTGCAGAGGATTGGCTTAACCTGTAAATTTAGGTTTATTGCTTTAGTACACAGTGCATTTACTCATATAGAATATAGAAGTGTAATGCTGTTAGGGACCAAGAACCAGACAGAGACAGAACTAGATGCAAAAACACCCAAAAGCAAAGTCCAGGAGGCAAGCAGGGGTCAGTCACCAGAGCGGGTAGTCAGACGAGCCAGGATCAGGAGAACGGAGAGCAGCGAAGTCAGGAACAAGGCCAGAGTCAGGAACCAGGAACAAACAGGAACAAGGAGACTGCTGGGGAACAGGAAACCACGCAAGGGCAAGGAGGTACTGGGATTTGCTGCTTAAATAGGCTGCCTGATTAGCAGCAGGGCTGGTTACTACTATCAGGTGAGTAACCGTGGCAACATACTGAAGGAGCTGATCATTAATATCAGCTGAAAACTCAGACACAGAAAAGGGAAGGGTTGCTGTTTAAAACGGCAACAAAACCCTGACAAATGCACAATATGTTTGATTGTGGAAATTATGTTGTATTTTTAAAATGATATCTTTAGAAGGAAGCATTGGGAAACCAGCTTTTATCATTTAAAACATTTTAATTCATCAGTATGCTAAATAACAATAAAATCCCACAGAATGCTCCCTTGTGGTCTGCGAACTCAGTAAATAAGTCGGATCACCACCAGGTTACCATGGCAGCTCTCTGACTCAAACAATTCAAATAACCAGAAAATGATTTATTGTGGTCTGCTCCAGCCATAGGTGCAGGCCATACACTCTCCCACTGGACTACCAGTGTTAATATGGAAGTCTAAGCTGTAAAACCTGTAGTTGACCAGACTGCCCAACTATGATGAATGTGTATGATATCCCTGGAGATTTTTACAAGTCAGTGCAGAATTAGATGAGACATTGCTCATTCCATTCATAACACACATACTTTGTTATTGATGGCAATGGAATTGTGGAAAACAGAGTCTATGGCTCATTGTCATGCACAGATGTCCATGATTGTTCCTTCATATAGTATTGATAAGTGTTCCTCAACCCAGTCCTCATGGACCACCAACAGTCGAGGATGTATGTGTGTCCCTGTTTTATCCTAATCAAGATACAGACAAAACCTGGACTGTTGGTGGTCCATAAGGACTAGGTTGGGGAACACTGTATAGATCATGCAGAATGAGGTAGCAGGGATATGTTATATCAAATGTCAAAACTCCAGCAGCCTCCATCAAATACAAATGTATTTTATTTTGTCACTGTGTGAGTCCAGAATTGTTGGTTTTAAGAAAGAAAAATTCTTCATTATAGGCTCTGTAAATCTGAGTATATAAAAATAAATTATATAAATGTTATTGTTTCTTTAGAAAAATAAATAATAATGAAAAAATGTTAAGCAAAAGATGACATTAATATGTATATTAATAATTTTAATAATGTTCCTTAAATTCTATTTTTCATTAGCATACAAAAATGGATGTTGTGCTAAGTTCTTTAATGAATGTAACAATCCAAATAAATATATTTGTGAAAGTTAGTAGTATGAAAATTTTAGGACAGAAGAGTGAAACTTCAAAGAATTCTCTAACTCGGCTATTTTAACAACTTAACTGTTTCAGCCTAAAATCTGCACTTTCCGTGTCAATTCCCCACGACTGCCAGTTTAAAGGAAAACTTTGAAAACTGCCTCCCAGTGGCAAATAATATGTTAAAAAACACGTTTTACACTTAGCCAATTCCAGCGCCGATGTCCCTTGCTCCTCCTCTGCTGACGGCAGCTGATGGGCAGCTGATGACCTCCTCCTTTAGATGCCCACCCAGTCTCCACTCCTTTAAAAAAAAAATCATTAAAAACCCACTTCTTCATAAAAGTGTATCAATTAAACTAATTAAAATTAGCTCCCGACTGATTCCTCTTTTGCAACTGTCACTAGTCTAATAATATCCTTACCTTTTGTGTCATTTTACCCCACTCCCTCTAGCATGTAAGCTCATTGAGCAGGGCCCTCATCCCCTCTGTTCCTGTGTGTCCAACTTGCCTGGTTAGAACTACAAGTCTGTTCATCCACCCATTGTAAAGCGCTGCGGAATGGCGATATATAAATAATAATAATAATAATAGGGGGACCTAATGCACATATACCTTTCCCATAGGACATCATTGCCTCAATTCTTCAACGAAGCCAAACATTGTGAAAAATCCAGGAAGCATTTCTAGTGACTGTCTCCTAGACAGCCACTAGAGGTAGTCTTAACTATTTAATGTAAACACTGCATATTCTATAAAACTGTAATGTATTACAATGGCACTGTACTAAACCTCTTTTGTAGTTAGATGAACAGGGACACTGCACTATATTGTCCCTTTAATGTCATTGTTAGTTATAAATACTTGAAAATAAAAAACATATGACCCATATTATGAAACATAACATTTATTAAACTCAAGATCACAACCGAAAAAAACTCTGCATCAAGGACAAAGTATTGCAAATATTGGCATTCCTGGTGTGATAACAGGTGGTGTGGCATGTCCAGATGTCCTAAGTTTGGCAACTGTAAGTGGATCTCATATTTGGAACGTTGGTGGGGAATTTTGTAATAGTTGGCCAGATCATAATACTCAGTATTGTAAGTGTGTGTGTGTTCATGTCACAGCTTGATTTGGGACTTTCTGTAAGATGCAATTAACATATACTCAGATAACCATGCGTGAATAATTCCTGTGCCCATGGCATTTTTGAGAACATAAGTCGCACAATAGAGCAGCATTAATTATCTTACACAAATATCCTGAGACAATTGGAATACAGTTTATATAGAGATTTTTTTGTCCATCTGATTACCATTTATATAACCTTTCAACGATAGTTCTTGAAAGTTTGATAATGTCCAACATGTAATGCTAACCCGTCTACCATAATGGTAACAAGGATGCATCCTAACAGAATAATGTCATTAATTACTTTGCAAATGTTAGTACTTATTTATTCATTTAATTTTATTATTATTATTATTTTAATATTTATATAGCACCAGCAAATTCCATAGCGCTGTACAATGGATGGACTAACAGTCACGTAATTGCAACCAGACAAATGGACGCACAGGAACAGAGGGGCTGAGGGCCCTGCTCAATGAGTTTATTTATATTTTTGTGTAACTATTTAACAATGTCCCTGGATGGCATTATTTGCCTGCATATACTATACCATTAACCCCTTAAGGACGAGTGACGGACGAGGTCCGTCACAGAGGGGAGACCCTTAACGATGAGTGACGGACCTTGTCCGTCACGCGGTAAAATTAACCCCAGATCGCCGCTATTGCGGTGATCGCGGGGTTAATGGTGCTCCGGTATGCCTCTGCATTAGAGGCATACCGGGAGCACCCGGTCAGGCTGCCCAGCACATGTGCTCGCTCTGACCGCAAGTCAGAGCGAGCACATGTGCTCTGTATACTCACCTACCGGCTCCCTGCACTTCCGGGTTCTGTGTGAAGTGCAGGGAGCCGGATCAGTGCTGATCCTGCCCCCTGCTGTTAAAAAAAATAAAGTTAATTTAAAGTCCCCCCCCTTTACCCATTTTAATAAAAAATTAACCCCTTCCCTGCCAATTGATCACTGACTACAGTGATCAATTGGCAGGGATTACATTTTACTATGATCTGATTTTTTTTTTAACCCCTGAGGGTTAATTCTTTTTTTTTAACCCTCAGGGGTTAAATTTATATAATTAATTAATTAAAATATTTTAAAATTATATATTTAGCTAGCTGGGGTGGGTGGAAGTTAGTGGGGAATTGGGGGATTTGGCGTTAGGCTAACTAGGGGTTAACGTTAAAAAAAGTTTTAAAATAAACTTTAAAAAGTTAAAAATTAAGCTTCAAAAAATGTTTTAATAACATTTAAGTAAAAAAAAAAAAAAAACCCTTTACCTAGTCCAAATAAAAATTAACCCCTTCCCTGCCAGTCGATCACTGCCTACAGCGATCAAATAGAGATCACAGTATTATACTGTGATCTAATTTTTTTTAACCCCTGAGGATTAACTTTTATTTATTTTTTTAACCCTCAGGGGTTCAATTTATTTAATTAATTAATTAAAATATTTTATAACTATATATTTTGCTAGCTGGGGTGGGTGGGAGTTATGGGAAAATGGGGAATTTACTGTTAGTGCTGTGTACTGCTAGTTAGGGGTTAACAGTAAAAAAAATAGCTTAGAAAAATGTTAAATCTGTAAAAAAGTTTTAAGAAAGTTTAGGAAAGTTTAAAAAAAATTATAAGCAAAACAAAAGTTTAAAAACTAGTTTTTAAAAGTAAAAAAGTTATAAAAAGTAAAAAAATACATTTTAAAAACGCTCATTACCACTACACCTGGAACAAACTAGAGAAAAAATTATCCCACGCCAAGGTTCAAAATATGCCTTTTGAATTACCCCAGAGTGTATTCTTTAATAAATAGTATGTGTTTGTGGGGAAGTTTCAATAACCAACCGTCTAAACTACTCCAAATTGGAACATGGACACAGCGTAAAACTTCAAAGTTAGAAAAAAACTGAATGGCTGCGTCTCAAATGCGCCCCTTCAACATCCACATATACCTGGCAAAGGTACATACAGGGGTATTGCTGTACTCAGCAATTATTATACAGTCATAGCACACATAAGGTTTGCAAAATATGCTGCGCAAGCTCACTTTGTATGTCAAAAAGGCAGAAAAAATGCTTATTACCACTATACTTGGTACAAGCTAGCGGAAAAATGATCCCAACGCTAAGGTTCAAAATATGCCTTTTGAAATACCCTGGGATGTCTTCTTTAAGAAATGGTATGGCTTTATGGGGTATTTGGATTATATAGCCTGGTAAAATACTCTAAAATGGGACATAGGCACAGCATAAAAATTCAAAGTTTAAAAAAAAACTGGAATGGCTGTGTCCCAAATGTGCCCCTCCGATGTCCACACATACCTGGCAAAGGTACATACGGGGGTATTGCTGTACTCAGCCGACATAGCTGAGCAACATATGAAGTATTATACAGTCGTAGCACACATAAGGTTTGCAAAATATGCTGTGCAAACTCACTTTGTATGTCAAAAAGGCAGAAAAAATGCTTATTACCACTACACTTGGTACAAGCTAGCGGAAAAATGATCCCACGCTAAGGTTCAAAATATGTCTTTTGAAATACCCTGGGATGTCTTCTTTAAGAAATGGTATGGCTTTATGGGGAATTTGGATTATATAGCCTGGTAAAATACTCTAAAATGGGACATAGGCACAGCATAAAAATTCAAAGTTTGAAAAAAACTGGAATGGCTGTGTCCCAAATGTGCCCCTCCGATGTCCACACATACCTGGCAAAGGTACATACGGGGGTATTGCTGTACTCAGCCAACATAGCTGAGCAACATATGAAGTATTATACAGTCGTAGCACACATAAGGTTTGCAAAATATGCTGCGCAAACTCACTTTGTATGTCAAAAAGGCAGAAAAAATACTTATTACCACTACACTTGGTACAAGCTAGCGGAAAAATGATCCCACGCTAAGGTTCAAAATATGCCTTTTGAAATACCCTGGGATGTCTTCTTTAAGAAATGGTATGGCTTTATGGGGAATTTGGATTATATAGCCTGGTAAAATACTCTAAAATGGGACATAGGCACAGCATAAAAATTCAAAGTTTGAAAAAAACTGGAATGGCTGTGTCCCAAATGTGCCCCTCCGATGTCCACACATACCTGGCAAAGGTACATACGGGGGTATTGCTGTACTCAGCCGACATAGCTGAGCAACATATGAAGTATTATACAGTCGTAGCACACATAAGGTTTGCAAAATATACTGTGCAAACTCACTTTGTATGTCAAAAAGGCAGAAAAAACGCTTATTACCACTACATCTGGTACAAGCTAGCGGAAAAATGATCCCACGCTAAGGTTCAAAATATACCTTTTGAAACACCCTGGGGTGTCTACTTTAAGAAATGGTAGGCCTTTGTGGGGTAGTTTGAATTTAAAACCTGCGAAGATGCTTGGAAATTGCACATAGGCCCAGCGTCAAAATTCAAAGTTTGGTAAAAACGGATATGGCTTGGTCTCCTATATGGCACTGTAGCTTCACGAAATAGTGCCAAAGACATTCATTGGGGGTGTCTTTTTACTCAGAAGACTTAGCTGAGCATAATTTGGGAGGTTTGAACTTAGTGGCACATATGAAATATACAAAACGCCCAGCAAAAATGCAATCCGTATGTAAAAAATGCACAAAATAATTTTTTACCACATACTTTGGCATATATTGGTGAAAAAATGGGGGTATGTTAAGGCACAATATGCACCTTATAAGATACCCTGGAGTGTCTCCTTTTACAAATGGTAGGCCTTTGTGGGGGGTTTTTGAACAGTCAAACTGTTATAATACCCCAAATGGAAGCTAAGGCTCATTAAATCCATCTCTCAAAATTCTACTGTGAATACTGAAAAGGACAGGTATCCTGTGTGGCACTGTAACTTCACAAAATAGTGGCAAAGACATACAATGGGGGTGTCGTTTTACTCAGCAGATGTAACTGAACACAAAATAAAACTTTGTACAGGAATAGCACACACCAACTTTACAAAATATACATGAGAATTTCTTTGTTATAAGTTTGTGTGCCAAAAACCAAAAAAACACAATTTTACTCCAATATTTAGCAGAGGTTGGCGGTGAAATGGCTACGTAGAAAGTGTCAAAACAACCTTAGGTAAATAGCCCGTGATGTCTACTTTATATAAATATATACTTTTGTGTGGCAATTTTGTTTTCTTTTATGGCTATTAAGCTTACAAGACAAACATACCAAATTCTAAAATCGCTCCACATTAAAAGTTTATTTTACTCCTTGTGCTTTGTGACCTGTAACTACCAAAAAAAACTTAAAATCCCAGACACATTGTATATTCTGTAAATCAGAACAACTAAATTAATTTATTTTTAATAACTTTTCTTAACCTGCACTAATTATGCACACATTATTATTGCAAAAACTGTAAAAAAAAAACACAAAATTTTCATACATTTTTCTGTATTTTTTTATAATAAATAAGCATTTATATATATGTGTGTTACATCAAATTAAAGCCCTTTCTGTCCTTTAAAAAACGATGTATAATATGTGTTGGTGCAACAAATTAGTAAAATGCAAATTGCAGTTGAACGCAAACAGCAAAAAATGAAAAAAAATGCCGTTGTCATTAAGTGAAAGACAAGCTTTTGAAGCTCTGTCCTTAAGGGGTTAAGATGTTTATCTGAGCTATACATTACTGAATTTGATTACCTCTGAGTGCTCCTCTAGGTGTAATGCTGTTCTCAGTAAATGCTAGCATTACATGATATCACTGCCCTGGCCCTGTGACTTGGAGGTTAAAGGGCAAATGCAAGGTCATTCCAATATTCTTTTGTTTTGAAGATTGCATTTCAATAGCTTTTTGCTGTTTCTGAGGTTTATTTGCAGCACAAAATGTTAGCCAGTTTTCTTTTATTTCATGGTAATATCCTAGCTATAGAATAAAAAAGTTTACAGAATTTAGTCTATGTAACTCTTATATATTGCCGAAATATACAGCAATAGAGTGAAAGAGGCAATTGATGCATCCTAAAAAAAAGTAATCTCTTCATTTAATTAATTTAACATACGTAGTTAAATGAGTCAGGTACAGTGGATGATACGAGATAACTGATACTGTATACCACTGATGTAAGAATACATTTATTTAAGTATTATAAAATTAATATACATAAATGGTTACAAAGTCTAAAACGGAAATAAATCTCAGGAATATATAAAGTCATACTTTCTGAAGCTGTCTTGTACATGCAATACTCAGAGACCAGTAAGAAATTAAAATTATATTAATCGCAGGATCACAAATTGTCCAAGCAGAAGGGGCCATGGTTGCTTGGATTTTACATAGGTATAAATTCACTAAAATAAGTAATGAAGCAACTTTCTTGATAACAAAAATGTGAAAGATGTATTATTGTTGTTATTTAGTATATTTGTGATGATCATGTACCCACTTGCTACAATGATCTTATAATTGCACATACAGATTTACTGATTTTGGAAAATAAACTTCCGTTGATTTAACTCACAAGGAGTTAAACAATTTAGGGAAAAAACAGCCAGTTTTAAAAAAAAAATCCTCACTCATCACATCTGCTAGTTTAGTGAATAAATATTTTTTTATATATTTTTTTTTTTTAGGAGTAGACAACCATTAAAAAAAAGGTATTGCATCGCACTGCAATGTTTTCCATTTCCTTCTTTGAAACGTTCTCATAAGTCAGTCCACCGGAGACCTGTACATTCGGTTTCAAACAAGGATTTCAAAGCACATGGACATATCACAAGCTGGACAAACATGATCATTTGTTTCGTGATTCAGAGTTCTATCTTTGGCTCCAAAGGAGAGATTGATTTGGGAAAAATATACTCCATTATATATCTTCCATCTCTGCAGAGGGCCTGTAAAACATACTCCCCACCTCCCCATTTTCTCTCAATTGTAACAGACCCTTTTATTGGTCAAACTACATACCTTCTGACCCTCACATATCTTTATTCAACAGCCTGATTTCCAAACTATCAAGTCCCAATACTGCTGTAAGAAAGTCAGTGCTCCATCAGCTGATAGTATGCAATAAGCAAAGCCTGATTTCAGAATTATCACGCCCCAATACTGCTGTAAGAAAGTCAGTGCTCCATCAGCTGATAGTATGCAATAAGCAAAGCCTGATTTCAGAATTATCACGCCCCAATACTGCTGTAAGAAAGTCAGTGCTCCATCAGCTGATCATCTGCATTTTATTCACCTATATGCATTCCTCTATTTCCCCTCTGATTTCTGACTGACCTCTGACCCCTCCCTTCTTTTATTGATATGTTTGTTTTTATTTGAATAACCATCTCTTCATCTCTGTGCCTAGATACATATCCCCCTCCCTCAGCTTTATTGCAAGCCTATATGAACCTCACATATTGATTTTTTTGATTGGGTAACTAAAATTATAGATCAGGGTGGTGCAGTAGACATTGCTTACCTAGATTTCAGTAAGGCTTTTGACACTGTTGCACATAGAAGGCTTATCAATAAGCTGCAATCTTTAAGTTTGGATTCAAATATTGTTGAATGGGTAAGGCAGTGGCTGAGTGACAGGCAACAGAGGGTTGTAGTTAATGGAATATATTCGAAGCTTGGACTTGTCACCAGTGGGATACCTCAGGGATCTGTACTTGGACCCATTCTCTTTAATATTTTTTATTAGTGATATTGCAGAAGGTCTTGATGGTAAGGTATGTCTTTTTGCTGATGATGCTAAGATATGTAACAGGGTTGATATTCCAGGAGGGATAAGCCAAATGGCAAATGATTTAGGTAAACTAGAAAAATGGTGAGAGTTGTGGCAACTGACATTTAATGTGGATAAGTGCAAGATAATGCATCTTGGACGTAAAAACCCAAGGGCAGAGTACAGAATATTTGATAGAGTTCTAACCTCAACATATGAGGAAAGGGATTTAGGGGTGATTATTTCTGATGACTTAAAGGTAGGCGGACAATGTAATAGAGCAGCAGGAAATGCTAGCAGAATGCTTGGTTGTATAGGGAGAGGTATTAGCAGTAGAAAGAGGGAAGTGCTCATGCCATTGTACAGAACACTGGTGAGACCTCACTTGGAGTATTGTACACAGTACTGGAGACCGTATCTTCAGAAGGATATTGATACCTTAGAGAGGGTTCAGAGAGGGGCTACTAAACTGGTTCATGGATTGCGGGATAAAACTTACCAGGAAAGGTTAAAAGGATCTTAACATGTATAGCTTGGAGGAAAGACGAGACAGGGGGGATATGATAGAAACATTTAAATATATAAAGGGAATCAACACAGTAAAGGAGGAGACTGTATTTAAAAGAAGAAAAACTACCACAACAAGAGGACATAGTCTTAAATTAGAGGGATAAAGGTTTAAAAATAATATCAGGAAGTATTACTTTACTGAGAGGGTAGTGGATGCATGGAATAGCCTTCCAGCTGAAGTGGTAGAGGTTAACACAGTAAAGGAGTTTAAGCATGCATGGGATGGGCATAAGGCTATCCTAACTATAAGATAAGGCTAGGGACTAATGAAAGTTTTTAGAAAATTGGGCAGACTAGATGGGCCGAATGGTTCTTATCTGCCGTCACATTCTATGTTTCTATGTTTCTATATCTTTATTCAACAGCCTGATTTCAGAATGATCACGCCCCAATACTGCTGTAAGAACGTCTGATATCCTCCCACCCCATGCTCATTATTACATTTATAGATTGTCTGTCACACCCAAACTTTAGATAAGTAAAAATAACAGGTGTACACACTGCCTCTTATTAGTACACTCCTGCACTTTCTTAACCCATAAAACCTAATATTTACCCTGCCTTCACCTGCTCTTGATATTCCAATTATTTCCAATTTACTTTATCACAGTTTAGCAATGATCTGTCTTCTCCTCCTCTTTATTTCCTCCTTCTCCCTCGGTATAAAAATCTTTCCTTACACCCACTTCACTCATCCCCCCATCCACATTTACACAAAAACTTTCTTCCCGCTATGAATTCAGTAAAGGATGAATAATTAAATGAAAAAAATGCAGTTGCTATTCTTACATTATCCCAAACGTCTATACCACCTATGCATTACCTATTTCACATAGACATTATAATAATTAAATAAATTGTACAAGAAGAACTTTGTAGTGAAGAGGTTAAGTACGAGTGACATAGCTTACATGGCATGATATATGGGTTTGTCTAATGATTGGCCCTTTAAGAGTTACTCCAAGCATCCTAATCCCTTGTATGCGTTAACCATTTTTTTACGTTACTCCAAATGTGGAAATATATAATTTAAAGAACAAAGAGCATTTTCAAAGGCAAAGATGCATTTTTCATTTAAAGTCTCACACTTTACCGAGGCCCCAAGCAATGTGTAAGCTCCACAGCCCATGTGTAAAGAGGATCTCGTTATTTGGATATTGAGTGTGCCAAAATTATATTACTGGCTTCAGATTATAAGAACAAAGCCATCCATCTGGATAATGAATCATTCTGACCATTGTTGTCCTCTGGATGACATGTGTACAGGGTGTAAGGTCAATGGAAATTAATAACCATAGTCTTTCGGGTGAGGTGTTACAGTATTTTTAAATTGTTATGTGTACTTTCTGGGTGTAGATCTGGAAATCTAAACCCCTTCAGGTGTGTTTAAAATTGTTAACCTCTCCTTTCATTTTGTTGATTGATTGCAGATCTAATGCACTCAGGACAGTACAAGTAAAGAAATGGATGCCATTCTCTGGCATATTGTTGGCTTTGAAGTGTGTTGCACTGACATGCAAACCGTAAGATAAATGCCAGTAAACTGATATTTACTTGTATGTAGATCATCCATTTTGTTTTGTTTTTTCTATTAACTATTCAGGAATCCATGAATAGTTAATCATCACTTGTACTGTTCTCAGATAACCTAGAATGTGGAAGACATGTTCTCTCAAGCACTGTTGTTACAGATATGTCATAAGAAAATGATACAAATTATGACTTCAATGTAATAATTTTGGCTAAGCATTTTTCAAATGATTTATTATTTTTGTGTAGACTTTTAAAATAATTACATTTTTTAAAATTTTTAAAATATATTTGTATATTTTATATATTTTTAGGTTTGTTTTTTACATTTTAATATTTTGAAAAATCATAAATTATTATGAATATTACTGGCACCAACATATTCTGCAGCACTGTACAAATGTGGAAAAAGTAAGCTGAGATCTAGCAATTGAGGTTCTTTTATAAAGAGTACTTTGTTATATAGGCCATTTTAAAGGTTTCCAAAAATATTAAATTGAGGCCTATAATTTTGAGTTTTCCTGACCGACACATTCTGTAAATACTCCACAGTTAAATTTTTGATTTTAGTCTTTGTCAAAGTTTCTAATAAAATTGCACAGGCCTTTGAAATGTAATTGACTTAAGTCAATTATGTATATCATTGTAACATTTATATGATTATAGCTATGAGCAGAATCAAAGAAGCTTGTTACCTAATGTGGACACTTTCTAATTTACGAGGCATTGTCTAGTGATGTAGAAGGAGCAGGTCACCATCCACAACTGTTGTAGGTCGATTCACAGCATGCTCTGCAACTACTCTATCATAAACAGTCCCAGAAAGGAAAGATTGGATTGAGGCACACTTCCTAGGCTAGCATGTATAAATAGAACATGAACAAAGGATATCGCAGTAATACTATGCTGTTCAGGAATGCTAATACAAATTAAAATCGAGCACAGGTTAGGAGCACCACCTCCAATCAGTGATACATTCCGTTAGAGAGGGTGTGTCTGACTGTCAGTAAAAGTGTAGGTTGGTTAAAGTGTGCGTGCGTGCGTGCTGGTGAGTGTGTGTATAGGTAAATGAGCGTGTTTGTGCTTAAAAGGACAAAAACGTTTAACAAAATAGTTTCACTAAATGTATTGGATTGTAGTGATAAGCATATCTGTGTATCATACAAAATACAGAATCCAGCATACTCGCTCATTCACTTAACAGCAATTTCAAGTCTCCCAGAATGTATTAGTTTTATTTAAAACCACTTCACCTAGACTATATATATATATA
Organism: Pelobates cultripes; assembly: GCA_933207985.1. Lineage (NCBI taxonomy): Eukaryota > Metazoa > Chordata > Amphibia > Anura > Pelobatidae > Pelobates > Pelobates cultripes. The sequence continues at coordinate 247,755,887 of OW240912.1, read as the reverse complement.
TATATATATATATTTATTTATTTATTTGTGGTTTGAGGCAAAGGCTGAGCAATAGTGAAATATTTTTTGCTGTTTTATCCTTTTTATTACTCTAAAGATCCAGTACTACAAAAGAAATCCTAGGTGGGGATTATTCCACTCACACCTGGTTCATAGAGCAGTGTGGCTGCTCTATACATTGTAAGTACAATTCGTTTTACCTTTCACTACTATTTTATCTACTGAGAACACTATGGGCCCTCTTTTGTGCTTTTTTCTTTCATAAGTCCTGCATTACAAACATCACCAGAAGGATATCCTACATGTGGGGAGTTTAAATACCACTGTGTGCTGTTTCACTCAGAGCTGGTTATAGCTCTCTCTATTGTAAGTTGGCACTCTTAGGACCTCAGTGTTTGTTTGTAGCTGTAGGTGACATACGTTTTTGCACCATTGGGTTTTTCCCTTATTTTTATGTATTTTATATGCTGACGCGTATTTGTTATGTTGAAAGAAGTATTGAAGAAACACCTCCTATTGTCCAGTTATATCCTACATGTGGGGAGTTTCAAATACCACTGTATGCCGTTTTACCTAGAGCTGGGCATAGCTCTGTATATTGTGAGTTGACACTTCTCTATTTCTGTGTTGTCTGTGACACCATCTCCTAACGGTTTTGCACTATTGGTCCCTCCCTGTCTTTGCTTTTGTTTTTCATATCAACTACTGAGGACCCAATCAAGAACCAAAGAATACCTATCCAAGGTCCACATTGCATTTTCAGAGACTTTTTTTTTTGTTCTTCCCTTTTCTGTATATATTATCTCTCATTTGTTCCACTTAGCGCACCCTGTATTTGCTGTTCCCTGTTCAGCCAACGGGGTAGACCTAATGCGCATGGGCAACAATGGCCACGCTCAAATTAAGATTTCCCCATAGAAAATTCTTTCTTATGAGGATTCCGGTGATGCTGGAAGTTCTCATGCATAGCGTGAGGAGGTCCAGCATTGTTTAGGCGAACATAAGTCGTCATATCACCTGGAAGTTGCTCTAGTGGCTGTCTGGTAGACAGCCACTAGGGTAGGAGTTAACCCATAAAGGTAATCATTGCAGTTTATAAAAACTGCAATAATTACATGTTCAGTGTTAAAGGTGATGGGAGTTTGCACCCAGACCACTTCAATGAGCTGAAATGGTCTTGGTGCCTACAGTGTCCCTAACATTTGTGATCGCACATCTAAGGGTGTTGTATCGTGTTTGACCTCACCACAATATACATATATAGATATATGCACATGTGTATTTTTTATTAATAAATGTGTGTCATCTTACAGTGTATCTGAAATATATAATATGGTCCCTCAACCACCTGTCAATAAAATCCCTCTTTACAGCTTTCAATTAAATCCCTGTCTCGACGGTAAAAGAAATCTTGCGTGACAGTGAAGCCAGGATGTTAGCATCAGCACAGGAGATTAGCCTGCTTATGAAGGTGTCCACAAGCAGGGCCAATCATTCCACCCTAACATGGAGCTAAACCACTCATACAGTCACACTCAGATAATTCAACACAATCACACTCAGCAAGCCACACACATACACGCAATCACACTTCACCAACTCTACACATACATATCACACTCAGCCAACCAATACAATCAAACTCATCAAGCCACACACAGAGTCACACTCAGCCACCATACACATCTCACTCAGGTGTAATACTTGGAGAGGAAAGCAAGGACGGGGTAAGAGGGGGGAGCCCTTCTTTGATTCTTGCACTGTATCCTTGTGGTTCCTAGTTAGGCCCCTGTTTTGGGGTATTTTATACAATAAGAAAAAACAAAGCACTGCTTATAAACAGAATTCAATGTTCTGTTTAAAAAAGAATAACATTACATTTATATTAAACAGTGTAACCATATCTACCACAGAAAAGACAGATAGAATAGCTATTTCAGGTTTACATAGAAAATAAAATTATGCAAACATTATACTAGTTTTTAATTTCTTTTTATCTTTCTCATACATATTGTCAGTCTTTGAATTACTATAAATTATACCATACCCCACATCATGCAACATTTCATGTAGAATCTGAAATAAGAGCACAGCGAGAATTTATTTTGGCACACATAGTAAGTATTATAAAAACAGATAAATAAAGATTGTTACCTACCCTGCTTATGGATATTTGTAAGAAACCAGGTGTAATTTGACAAATTCTACTTCTTAAAAACTTTAAGCAGAACTTAAAAATAAAAGTTACATTAAGTATCATTAAGTACATTAAGTAGTAGCTAAGGTTTTCCAGACTGCTACTGCATAATCTTTGTAGTGCAAAGTATGCTTAATGACTTTCTCGCTCCTTGGCTGCTATAATTCAGCCATAAAATTTGACCTGCAAATGTTTCTGTAACTCTTGGGGGGGGAGGGGCGCAGGAGCATATGGTTTCCCCGAGTGCCCACTGAGCCACGATGCTTGCGGGGGGCGGCCTGGTCGGGAACTGGGGGAACGGCTGGGGGCTGAACACCCGGGGAGACTTTGCAACACTCAGTGTCCCTCGGCCTATATGGAAAAACTTTATGCCTCGCATGCTAAGTGTGTCTTTCATGTGAGTTCACATGACACTCACGACATCACATATGGATTAATGGAAAAGGGCTGAGCCTGACACTGCCCTCATTCAGCCAGCCAGGATACACAGCTTCCACATAAGTTACCTGTTCATAGTATCTGCGCAGGAGGTCATCTGCATTACTTTTATATTTAATGCTAAAGTTGGTAGTTTGTACACAAACAATCAGAAACCTAAAGGAACTATCCATGCCTCACATGGATAGCGCTTAATATTAGAATTCATAGACTGGATACAAAATACATTTAAAACATATCATGGTCTGTATGAACATGTTAGACACATTAACAACGCACTAAATAACTATGCTTTAATTTCTGGTTGTAAGCAAGAACATTGTTCTTAGAGTGCATCTCTGGGCTATATGTAAATTGCATAGTATGTCTCTACTGCAGTTAATGTCAACATAAATTAATACGCAATCAGAGGCATCAAGGACAAAAACACTGCATTGCTAAAATATATCACCCTCATTTCATTCTCAAAATATGGTAGTCTTTGGTTTAGTGTAAAATGTACTGTGCACTACTTTGGTCAGACATGTAATACAAACGACCTGATTAACTTGCCTCTGCGCAGGCAATAAATTGCATTCCTACTCATGTACTGATAACAGCGCCTCTGAGTAGGCGATTACCCGCTTAAACAAAAATAAGTTTGAAATGGAAGTAATGATGTGATAACAATAAATATATTCAAAACAAATGTTTCTGTAATGTGAGGAATGGGCCACCATTATGTGCCATTGGAAAGATATAGTACTTAAACAAAAAAGGGATGGAATGAAAAGAAGGATATTTTATAGGCTAAATTAGTTTAATTATTGTTTTGCAATTAAAGTAAGAAAAGTGAACATTAACCTGCATATGGCTTTTAAGCTCTATTTTAAAACAATCTAAACAACAATGCTGTGTCATTAGTTTTATTTACTTGAAATGAGAGCATTAATCGATAATGATAGAAGTATGAAATCACGGATAGAAGTGGAACATATATATTTTATATTTTTATATATTTATATTGTGTATTATAGTAGAAAGAAGGCTGCCATTCATGTATTTCCAGCTGTGTATTTTTGATCACTGAACGTGATTTGCATTCTTAGTAGATACTGATTGGATTAGACTACAACGAAATAAAAAACAAGCTTTGATTTCAAATGGATTAGTTAGGTCCCTGTAGTCAGATCTATTTCAAGAAAACTGCAAAGATCTGTGAAGTGGTAAAATGCATTAAATGCACTAAATTCTACCTATGCATCTGAACTTGCTTCAGCATGTCATGTCATACTAAAGCCACTGACAATAAATCACTAGTGACCTTTTAACTACGGGAGGCATGCGTATGCAGGTATGCTATACAATATATAAAGCAATGAGTTGGTTAACAAATATAGAAAAGAATTGCTACAAACTCAATTAAACTGGTTCACAATCTCAATATTTTCTAAAAAGAGAAGGTATAGAATGAAGGATAGCCTATGCATTGTCAAAAAGTAAGAATAGTAGGACAATTGAACATTTTTAGTGAGTGGTGAACTTAAAAAAGTTAAATTAAGTTGATTTTTAAAAGTATTTTTGTATATCAGGATTATTCACTAAATAATTAATTATCAAGCATTGAAAGTGAATTAAATGTGAATTAAAAATGTTAAATTAAATACAAATACAGCCAACTTTCTCCAGTTTGGCTACTTTAAACATTTTAAATTCACTTAGAATTCACTTTGGAATAAATGCAAATAACATTGTACTGAATACATCTGTTCATTCATTGATTTTTTTTTTTTTAAAAGTCAGTAATTGTTACACTGTGCTCACAGTGCATATGCTCACAAACAACCTGGCAGACAGCTTAGGAAGTGGAAACTTAGCGGATGCCTTGGAAAATATACAATACACTGTTTGTCTCATATAGTTAAAGCATCAACTAGAATAGATATTTGTCTGGATCTTGTAATAACTAAAAATGTTGACCTATTTTCAAGCAATTAAATTAGGGAAATTGTGATAATATGGTATTATCTGAGATTAACTAAAAAAGCAAAACCAAATGTATGTGGGCATTACAAAAATGCTTAAAAATTCAAAATGCTTAATTTAAAAAAAAAAGGTAATTTCAATAGGATAAGGGCATATTTACAACATATTGACTAGCCGGACCACTGGAAAAAGCACAGAGGATAAATGGAAAGCACATTTCTCATTTCATACCAATGAGAAAAAAATAAAGCCAACGTGGCTTACCAAAAGCTCATTTCAAAGTGAGCAAGACTAATCCCAAATTCATTTTAAAGTGAGCATGACAGCCACTTCCGTAAATTAGCAGATTAAAACTCCTGTTTTAGTCAGATGGTCTCAGAAGACCATGTTTTTGGCGCAGTGCCGTCTTTTTCTGCGCATGCACGCTAGTCATGAGGGGATTTGACAGCACTAAACAAATACATACAAGGTTAGAATACATTACTATGAGCTAACCTGTACATTAGCAGGACTATACAACAGACAAAAGGTCACCCATTGAGACTGAAAGAAAGGTGTTTTTGCTTACAGCAGAGGAAAGGTTATTTTAGTAAGAACAATAAAGATGTATAATTCTCTACCTAAAGATGTATCAGATTCTATAGATAATACATATGTATGTGAACAGATTGTTGATTCAAGGATACATTTGATTGCCATTATGGAGTGGGGAAGGAATTGTTTTCTCTTTTTATGGCATAATTGGAAATCACTACAACTGGGCAATTGCCTTCTTTTGGATCAACAGCATAAAGGAATAGGTTTTAAAGCTTGAACTTGATGGACTTAAGTGCTTTTTCAACCTTGATCACTACGTAAATATGTAACTTAATATTATTTTGATCCAGATATTGTTACAATTGTCGTTATCCTTACACACAGGAAAAATGTTACTTGCAAAGTGAGGGTCTAAAGGCCGTTTTACTGGGCCTTAGAGTTGCAGGATTTAACATATTACAAGAGAGATTTAAAGTAAGAAAAACCGAGGTCAGGAATACAGAGATACAGATACATGAAAAACAAGACAGGTTAAGATAATAGAAATACACAGTTCAATATACAAGCCGGGTCAGGGTACCAGAGATTAACAGAGTCAAAATGAAGCTAAGATCAAGAAATCGCAAGAGCGTCGCAGGAGCACTAAACGTGCTACTAAACAGAAACCACAAAAGGTCAATAAGTAAGGGCCTGAACAGGCTTTACATTAGATGTGCATTTGTTTTTGTACAAATACAATTTCGTCCACATTTTCGGACTTTTTCGTATTCGTTTACTATTACTTAAATGAAAGTCCTACATACGAATTATAAACAAAACTAAAGGGCAAATACCGAATGCATTTGTTTTCGTTTCAGTTCTTTCGTTTAATAGACTAACACTGCGCTACCAGCTCCCTCCTTGTAATAAAAATGAATCCCTCTTACCCCCCGCATTAAAACCTATGGGGATATCAATAAAAGGGAGGTTAAATCTTCCATCATGTGCCTACTCTCGGCATGCTGCGACATTAGGTCCCCCCATTTCATTAATTAGGGTCCCCACCCATCGCTCCTGGGTGGGGACATTAGGTCCCCCCTGCTCATTGGTGGGGATCCCTTTAATTAATTATGGCCCCCACCCATGGGTCATAGAGAGGCCTGGGGGAAACACTAGGTCCCCCCGTTTATATTAATAGCCCCACCTGGGTCACGGGTGGAGGTGCGGGGGGGGGGTATTATGCACCTCCATTTGAGTTATTTGGGTTCCCCACCTTATTGTGCTAGCGACTGGGCAGCAATAGCTGCCATTCACTAGTAGTTTTAAATGACAGCTAGCAGCCACTGGCTGCTTGCTGTATGCCCCTACTTGCGGCATAGAAACATAGAATGTGATGGCAGATAAGAACCATTCGGCCCATCTAGTCTGCCCAATTTTCTAAATACTTTCATTAGTCCCTAGCCTTATCTTATAGTTAGGAAAGCCTTATGCCTATCCGACGCATGCTTAAACTCCTTTACTGTGTCACGAGTAGGGGCATGCGGGAGGATGTAACCTACCTTTTTTTAATATGGGGGTCATGGTGACCCCCATACTGATTTATATACAGTATTAAATGACAGCGAGCAGCCATGTTTATGCCATGTTTATGCGACATGCCCCTACTAGCAGCATGCGTGACGATTTAACCTCCCTTTTATTAATATTGGGATTATAGTGACCCCCATAGGTTTTAATGCAGGGGGTAGGAATGGTTAATATTTATTACAAGGAGGGAGCTGGTAGCCTTTTTTTTTTTTTTTTTTTGCGCATGCGAATGCGAATGCTTTACGGACGAAATTCGGAATGGCAAAATACATTTTTTATTTATTATGAAATCATTCGTACAAAAGGAAAATTTCACTGGTGCACATGTCTACTTTACATGTGTTCTAATTAGTCTGCGTCAGTGATGGCTAACATTGACACCATAAATTGTTTCTGGACTACATTTCCCATAATGCTCAACTAGCTTTTAGAGTGTAAAAGCTAGCTGAGCATCAGGGGAAATGTAGTCCAGAAACAATTAATGGTGTCAAGGTTAGCCATCACTGGTCTACGGCATCTCTGCGACTCTAAGGGCGTGACATCATCAATTTCACATATATTTATGTTTGCAAGGAGCCTGTAGTGTGGCCTGCAGCCAAGCAGGGGGAGCCATTTGCGGGACTGAAAATAATAATTTATTTCCTATTCAGGCTGCCGATCCACGTGACGTTTTCGAGATGTACAGCCTGAGCATTTTTCCTGCTTTTCCAATTTTTTCCCTTAATTCTTTCATTGAATGAAATTCTAAGAGCTGAATTACAACTGGAATATCCCAGTTTTGATTATTTTCAGACTAAAACTAATTTTAGTGGTTTAGTGTTTCGGCTAATACATATTTTCCCACCATGCACAAGTCTAATGCTAATGTAAGACTGTAGCTTATCCCCTACAGACTATTATTATTATTATTATTATTATGTTATTATTTATATAGTGCCAACAAATTCCACAGCGCTTTACAGTGGGTGGACGAACAAACATGTAGTTGTAACCAGACAAGTTGGACACACAGGAATAGAGGGGTTGAGGGCCCTGCTCAATGAGCTTACATGCTAGAGGGAATGGGGTAAAGTGACACAAAAGTTAAGGATAGGGTTAGACCAATGACAGTTGCAAGAGAGGAATCAGTCGGGAGCTATTAACAGTTTAATTGATACGCTTTTATGAAGAAGTGGGTTTTTAATGATTTTTTGAAGAAGTGGAGATTGGGTGAGCATCTAACGGAGGAGGGAAGTGAGTTCCACAGGAACGGTGCAGCCCTCGAGAAGTCTTGAAGGCGAGCATCAGAAGTGGGAGTACGGACAGAAGATAGACGTAAGTCTTCAGCAGAGCGTAAGGGCCTAGACGGGACATGCTTGTGTATTAGGAAAGATACATAGGTGGGAGCAGCATTATGTAGAGATTTAAAAGCAAGAACCAGGAAGCCAATGTAGGGACTGACAGAAGGGTGAGGCGTGGGAGGTGTGGGCGGACAGGAAGATGAGCCGCATTCATTATGGACTGTAACAGCACAAGTTGGGTGCACCAGTGAGAAGCGGATTACAGTAGTCAAGGTTAGAAAGGACAGTGGAATGGACCAGCACCTTAGTCGCATCTGGCATTAAATAGGGTCAGATGCGTGCAATGATTTTGAGATGGAAGCGGCAGGATTTGGAGATAGACTGAACATGAGTCGTGAAGGAGAGGTCGGAGTCAAAGAGAACATCTAGGCAGCGATTCAGGTGCAAGTGGATGCTTCCTTGATTCCTCCTTTGCCGCTACCCTACAAATCCCAGTGGTTAATAAAGAGGTTCAATTACAGATACAAGTTGTAGATGGGTCTTTTCTGAAATCAGATGCCTTGCTGAAACAAACTAAACCCATTCTTGTATCTATAGGGAAAGGATATTGTATTTGATCTTTTCTCCTCGCCTCTATTCCCGGTAATTCTTGGTATTCCCTGGTTAAGCAAGCACGATCTGGTTGTCGAGTGGGTCTCAGGAAGCTTATCCTTCCCCTCCACTCTCTGCATCACTCACTGTCTCCAAAACAACATCACCACAGGCTATATACATTCTATACTGGACATTGATATGAAGAAAGATCAAGAGGTTCTACTTCCCAAGGTGTATCACGATTATGCTGATGGTTTGGACAAAAAGGTGGTTGATACTTTATCACCATAAAGGGAATATGATTGCCCCATAGACTTGTTACCTAGGGCCCCCATACCATTTGGTATACTATACCCATTGGCAGAAAAATAACTTCTTGTTCTAAAAGAATACATCCACGAAAATCTGGCAAAAGGATTGCACTTCCATTTCTCCAGCAGGGGCCGGAATGTTCTTTGTGGGGAGGAAGGATGGTTGTCTATGTCCCTGTGTGGACTACAGGATGCTGAACAAGATCACAGTCATAAATAAATACCCACTTCCTCTCATCCCTGAGCTAATCAAGAGACTACAAACAGCCTCTGTTTACACCAAAATTTACCTAAGGGTGCCTATAATCTCCTTCTGGTCAGAGAAGGAGACAAATGGAAAACCGCCTTTCGCTCCTGATATGAACACTATGAATATACAGTTAAGCCATATGGTCTCTGCTATGCCCCTGCCTCGTTCCAACATTTCCTTCATGACATCTTTAGAGATCTCCTGGACCAGTATGTCATAATCTATCTAGATAACATCTTGATATTTTCTCCTGACCTACCCACGCATCGTTACCATGTCCTGGAAGTACTGAAACTTCTCAGGCAACACACGTTAGATGCAAAGAAAGAGAAATGCATTTTTGAAGCAACTTGTGTGGAGTTTCTAGGATTCATCATCCGTCCTGGCAAAGTAGAGATGGATCCACGCAAGGTCCAGGCAATTCAACAATGGTCAGAACCTCAAGCTAAGAAACAAGTGCAATGTTTTGTGGGTTTCACCAATTTCTACAGACGTTTCATACGTAATTTTTCTCATGTCATGCAACCACTCACAGACCTCACCAAAAAAGATGTTAAATGACGTTGGACTCACCAGGCACAAACTGCCTTCGATAAATTGAAATGCATGTTCACCACTGCTCCTATACTGCGTATACCCAAACAGCAAATGCCCTTCTTTCTTGAAGTCAACGCTTCTGATGCTGCCACCGGTGCAATCCTGTCCCAAAGGGACAAAGAGAGCAAGAGACCAATACCCTACATCCTGTCGTCTTTTACTCTAAGAGGCTGACCAGGGCCAAATCAAACTACGACGTTGGTGACAAGGAGCTACTAGACCTAAAACGAGCCCTGGAAGCATGGAGGCATCCTATTACAATGTATACTGACCACAAAAACCTAGAATACCTTTGTTCAGCCAAACAGCTCAATCCACAACAGTCCCGCTGGGAATTATTTTTCTCCAGGTTCTTATTTCATGTAACTAACCGGCCAGGGTCTAAGAATCCAGGATCAAGAATGTTCACCCCCGGTGAAACATGACACAAGAAAGAAGAAACAGTATTAAATCCTCAACACTTCCTGGGTATCATGGCCACTATTGTAAAAGACATCAAAACCACTGCCGCCACTACTAATTTGCCTCTGTCCTCAAAAGGGTTCCCAATGTCACATGGGAAGATCTTTGTTGATGAACCCTTCCATCTCCACATGCTGCAATACTTCCACGATGCTTTGATATCTGGTCATAGTGGACAACAAAAGGCCATACTTGCCATCCAACAATATTTCTGGTGGCCTACCCTTAACCCCTTAAGGACACATGGCATGTGTGACATGTCATGATTCCCTTTTATTCCAGAAGTTTGGTCCTTAAGGGGTTAAACAGGATGTAATAGACTTAATAAGTACCTGTACCACCTGTGCCAGAGCAAAAGCACTGAACATAAAAGTGGCAGGTCTGTTACAAACTTTACCAATCCCTACCAATCCGTTCCCTGGAGTCATATCACCGTCGGCTTACCATAATGGTTACAGTCGATCATCTGACCAAGGTGGCCCATTTTATCCCAGTAAAGGGTCTCCCCACTGCAAAAAAGACAGCCACTCTTTTTCATGACCATGTCTCCAGGTTGCATGGAATCTCTGACTCTATCTTCTCCGACAGAGGACCCAGTTCACATCCCACTTCTGGAAAGCCTTCTATCAGTTCCTCAATATCTCGGTGGACCTTTCTACTGCCTTCCACCCTTATACTAATAGGCAAACTGAATGAACAAATCAAACCTTAGAAACATATATTCAGTGTTACACAACACATCTGCAGTCCAACTGGAAAGAACTTCTCAATACTGCAGAATTTGCCTACAATACGAAAGGACACGACTCCACACATGCTTCTCCCTTCATGCATAATTACAGATTCTAACCCACATCCCTTCCAGGACTGTCCATTTCTTCTACTGTTTCAAATGCCTCCCCTCACGTCAATCAACTAAAACAAGGATTTCTTCATTCTCAAAAAACACTGCAAGATAGTCAATGCATCTATAAATCATATGCAGACCGTGACAGAAAACCCCCACCTTCATACCAACTTGTTTAACTCGCCTGGTTATCCACCCGATATCTAAAATTACCCTGTCCTTCCAAGAAGTTGGGCCCTAAATACATTGGTCCATTTCGTATTAAGAAGATCATCTCTCACATTGTAGTTCAATTGGATCAAGCTCCTCACTACTGTTTCCATCCGTCCTTCCATTTTACACTCCTCCTTATTTCCCCTCCAGCTCCTGTGATTGTCGCTGGAGAACCCGAATATGAAGTACACAACATCCTTGACTCCCGCATTCAAAGAGGGATTCTTGAATATCTTATACATTGGAGGGGGTACTGTCCAGAAGAGAATAAGATCTTGGGAACCTGTAGGTAACATCAATGCTCCTCGCCTAATCCGAAGGTTCCATCTCCAACATCCTTCTTGCCCTGGCCCTTGTAGTCTCTGGAGGGGACTCATTAGATGGGGGTACTATCAGGACCTCACTCCCACACTCACCTACCTCGTGCTCCCACGCAGCATCTCTCTTTCACTCACCGAGGATGCTGTGTCAGAGAGCGACCCTTCAGACAGCGCTGTCAGCTCAACTACCCACGCTGACTGGTCATGTTCATATGAACGCCACCTCTGTTTGTGCTTACCAACACAAGAGGCAGAACTCCATTTGTACAGACGCTGGTTACGGAACACAGCAAGACAGAAGTCTGTTCATGAGAATGCCGCTGCTTCCACATCCGACCACACATGAGATAGCGCCTCAGGAGAATCAAAGGGTGTGCAGCGGAAATAGAACCTTTTAAAGGTACAGGAGACGGAGACCAGGGAGGAACCTCAATAGACAAGACTGTCCATACTGCCTATTTAAACCATACACACCCTTCACTCTTCGCTCATTTGTACTGTGCTCCTGATATGTAAAGACATGTAAAGACCTTTAGTGACTATCCTGTTGTATGCTGATTTTGACCCTTGCCTGTATCATCGCTTCTAAACCTGTGATGCCTGTCCAAACCTTTGACTTCCCCAACTACTACTCCTTTTGTACTGCAAATTTGGTCCTTTGCCTTCAGCACTCCTCTGCATCTTGGGCCCCGTCCAAAAAACTCTGAACCCTACAAGGGCATAGCTCATTGACTGAGAGTGACCAGCAGACACCCTCAGCCAGTGAGTTGGCCCTGCATGACAGGGTCTATTTCAGGAGATCTAAGGGAAGCTCCTAGCAGTAGCTTCCAGCTCTCTCTGGCGTAAAATAAATTATTCCTGCTGGACCCCAGGTAATAAGCCATATAGAAGTTCTGCAGTGATTCTTGGAGTGATACTTTAAATTCACTTGCACTGCACTAAACAAACTCAGAGCATTTTCCCTATTCGCTAGCACTTTAGCAGTGCTCTGTGCATGTGCTGACCTGGAGGGGTATCCAGCTGACATGTCCACTTTGGGTGGCTTGTGTGTCATTGGTGATGATGCAACACACACCCTCTCTCGGCTGCCCCTTCAAATAAGGCTGCTTTGTCTTTAAATGCAAGAGTCAAATATTAGTTCCAGTCCAGCCTTGCCCTTAACAGATGAAGGTTTGATATTTCACAGCCCCTGTTTTATGGGGCATATGAAAGGACTAATGTTGACTCATTTATATATTGGAAAAAAACAACCTTTCATCTGTATTTGTTTTATATCTATTTCTCAGAAACATTTTTGCTTTACCTTTGCTTTTTATGCATTTTTCTGTTGTTTAGCTATTACATCATATGTAATTCTCTTTTAAAGGAATAACAGCTTTGAAAAACCATTTTCCATTATTTTTTTATTTTTTTTAATAGTTTGCCTTTAAATTCTAGAATTATTTAAAAGAATTTTTTTTTTAAACTGAACTAAAATGTAGACTGCAGCTGCATCCACTCTAAATGTATACTGAAGGCCAAAAACTGAAATTGTTTTTGAAGGACTGAGCTGTTTTACAGTTGCAGCTCTTCAATGTCCAATTCATAAATGGAAATGGAAGATGTGACTAGTGTCAGTCCAGTTATTCCACCTCTGAGCTTCTCTTCAATGGTTCTGCTTCGCGCCAACTACCTTTCATTATGTCATTATTCGTGCATGTGTTATATTATAATGAATCCCAAAGAAATACTTCACCTTCAATCCAATTTGAAGACAAGTGTGAATCGCTTTTTTAAAACTATATGTAGAAAAGACTAGAGTACACATAAATTCTCTACAGATGGGTTTCTAAAGAGCTCAGGAAAATCAACAAAGCATAATAAATATTTTCATTATCATACACACACTGATCAGCCACAACGTTAAAAACATCTAATATTATGTAGGTTACCATCATGCTGCCAAAACAGCTCTGATATGTCTAGGAGACCACAAGACCTCTCAACATGTCCTGTGGTATCTGGCACCAATACATTAGCAGCAGATTATTTAAGCCCTTTAATTTGTGAGGTGAGAACTCCATGGATCAGATTTGTTGTTCCAGCACACCACACAGATCCTCAATTAGATTAAGAACTAGGGTATTTGGGGGCCAAGACAACACCTTGAATTCTTTGTCATGATCCTCAATCATTTCTGAACAATTTTTGTAATGTGGCAGGGTGCATTATCCTGCTAAGAGAGGCCACTGGCATCAGGGAGAACCATTGCCAATAATGGGTGTAAGTGGTATGCAACAATCTCTAGATAGGTGGTACGTGTCAAAGTAAAATCAACATGAATGCCAGGACCCAATGTCTCCCAGCAGAGCATTACCCAGAGTATAACACTGTTTCCACTGTCTTGCCTTCTTTCCATAGTGAATCCTGCTGCCATCTCTTCCCCAGTTAAATAACTCAGACCAGGGGCAGCCTTTGTTGCGGCAAAAGTTGTGCACAGCAGCGCTCCAAAATTCTAGCCACCCACAGCAACCTGGCCGGTAATCCAGTCAATGTGGCAGAGGCGGCTTTCTAATTACGTGGCCACCTAAAACCTTATGGCTGCATAATTCATCTTGATCTATCAGGTCCTTGGTCTGTGACTGAGGGCTGACACAAGGAGGGGGCCTGGTGCCTTGTGTGCTGCTGGATGCAGGGCTCCTCCACTCAGTTTGTAGGTGTAGAGTTGCAGACCATGTGGTAGAAGTCTTGCAAGCTCAGCCAAAGGGGAGGAGGTGGAGAGAGGAACACTAAGGGATGGGGAGGCGGGGGTTACTAAGAGACAGGGTAGGGAAGGGAAAAGGAACACTAAGGGGGAAAACCACTAAAAGAAACAGGATGGGGGGCACTAAGAGACAAGGCAGGGAGGGGAGAGGACCACTAAGGGAGGGGGTGCGAGGGACACTAAGGGACATGAAAGGGAGGGGAGAGGAACACTAAGGGACAGGGGAGAGGAACACTAAGGGACAGGGAAGAGGATCACAAGGGGGGGGGGAACACTAAGGGACAAGGAAGGGAGGGAGAGAAACACTAAGGGACATGGAGGGAGAGGACCACTAAGGGACGGGGATGAAAGAGGACCACTAAGGGAAAGGGAGGGGGAGGGGAGAGGAACACTAAGGGACATGGAGGGAAAGAAAGAGGATCACAATGGGGGGGTAGGAACATTAAGGGACAGGGGAGGGGAGATGAACACTAAGGGACAAGGAAGGGAGAGGAACACTAAGGGAGAGGGCCACTAATGAACGGGGAGGAAAGAGGACCACTAAGGGACAGGGAGGGGAGGGGAGAGGAACACTAAGGGACAGGGAAGAGAACCACTAAGGGGAAGGGGAGGAGAGGAGAGGAACAGTAAGGGACAGGGGAGGTAGGAAAGATGAACACTAAGGGACAAAGAAGGGAGTGGAGAGGAACACTTAAGGGACATAGAAGAGAAGGGGAGAGGAACACTGAGGGACAGGGAAGAGAGGGGAGAGGACCACTAATGGACAGGTAGAGACAGGAAGGGGAGGGGAGAGCACAAGTAAGGGACATGGAGGGGAGAGGAACACTAAGGGACATGGAGGGGAAAGTTACACACAGGGGGAGCCTGAGTGGGGAGAAAGAAAAACAGAGGGACATGGGGGAGTAGAAAGACACACATATGGGGCAGGGGATGTAAGAGACAAACAGAAGGTCATAAGTGGTTGGGGTCTGGGGGTGAAAGAGGCACAGAGGGGCTGGGGGAAGACAACTGGACTAGGGGTGAAACGGAAACACACAGAGGAGCTGTGAATAGTAAAATACACAAAGGGGCTGGGAGAGAAGGGGGCCCAGACCTTGAGCTGTGTAAGGGGCCCTAAAAAATGGAGCTGCTTCCTGTTTGTTAATTGTTGTGAGCACTGTTAAAAACAGTCTCCAGAGAGCCTCTTCTACACCAGACCTGTGGAGCCAGACAGAGCCCATGATCAGCCTCTTGTCCTCATCTGGTGGTTAGTAGGCAATCCAATATATTATTAGTGGCACTAATCTCTAATTTACCTCACATTAAATGGATACTATAGTCACCAGAAGCACTACAGCATAATGTAGTGGTTCTGGTGTCTATAGCCTGTGCCTGTAGGCTTTTTAATGTAAACACACTGTCTTTTCAGATAAAAGACACTTTGTGAAGACTGGCATTAGCCCATATGGCAGAGCATATGGGCGGGGCATTGTGATGTCATATGGTGGGCAGGACATATGGGGGGGGCGGCAAAATTTTTTTTGCCTAGGACGTCAAAAATCCTTGCACCGGCCCTGGGTGTAAGACATTTAAAAGAGGGGATAAGACACAAAAGGGGGATTAAGAGGCATACAGGTGAAGATGCTTTTTGTGTGTGTGTGTGTGGGGGTGGGAGAGCACCATAATCCTCTTTGCCGGTGTACTCAAAAATCCTTGCACCAGCCCTGACTGTAAACCCCTTTTCACCCAGCATACTCGTATTAACCCCCTCCTAAACCTATTGCTCTCACCCCCTTCAACTATACAGCTGTAACCAGCCCTTGCTCTGTCACAATCAACCCACAACCCTGTCAAACTCATACTCTTTCAATATTTCAAACTTACACTGCCACACTCAGCCTGTCACAATAATCCTTCCAATCCTGTCACTCATCCCCCCAACCATGCCACACTCACTTTGTCACATAACCCACCAATCCGTTCATGTTCACCTCCCCTCACCCTGTCACATTCCCTCAAACAATCATTCCACACACACCCCAACCCTGTCACACTCTCCCCCCAACCACACCCTGTCACACTCCATTCCCCTCCCCAGTCTTCCTCCTCCAACTATGTCACATTCAAGCTAACCCTGTGTGTGATATTCACCCACCCAACTATGCCACATTTATCCTGTAACTTTAACCCTTCTCCATTGTCACACTCCCTCCTCCAACCATGTCACACTCACCCTTTAACCTTGTCACACTCACCCTTCCTCATCACACTTGCCCCCAACCCTGTTTCATTCATCCTTTTTCTCTATCACACTCACCCTTTACTCAGCCTGTTAAGTCACCCCCTGAAGTCATTCATCATTCACACAGAGTCATGAAACATAGCTTTGTCATTAACACAATGCACAAAGGCCACAGGCAGCCCCCCATTCACACCACAAACAGCTATACCACACTCATACGGCCCCAGACATAAACATGCATCTGCTCACTGGGACATACATTCGCATACAATGATACTCACTGTCAGACACACACTGTCAAGCACATACACAGGCAGACAATGCCAGACACTCAGAAATATACACAGCCAGATATGCTTTGTGACTATATCTCCGTATCTGTATGTGTGTGCCTCTGTGCATCAGTGTGTTTGTGTGTGTATGAATGCATGTGCTTGTATCAGAGTGTACATATGTGTTCGTGCATACAGTGAGGGAAAAAATAATTTGATCCCCTGCTGATTTTTAACGTTTGCCCACTGACAAAGAAATGATCACTCATTGACATGCAAATCAATTTATAACTTTTTTGACATGCATTTTTCTGAAATTTGTTTTGGTTTCTCACGGTTAAAATACACCTACCATTAAAATTCTAGACTGATCATTTCTTTGTCAGTGGGCAAATATTCAAAATCAGCAGGAATCAAATACTTTTTTCCCTCACTGTAGTAGAAAATGCAGGTAAGGGATTTCATAAAAACAATTAATACATATAAATAGAGTTGAGCGACCCCGGACCTGAACACGGACATATCAGTGTATGTTCGGGTTGGAGTTCGGTGTTAGGCGATTTAATGGTGCGTTTTGAAAGGCTGCAGGGCAGCCAATCAACAAACGTTTGACTCGTGTGCCCTTAGAAGCCATCACTGCCATGCCTACTAATGGCATGGCTGTGATTGGCCAGTGCAGCATGTGACCCAGCCTCTATATATAAGCTGGAGACGCGTAGCGTCGCACGCACATGAGCTCTTATTAGTGTAGGGAGAGGATGCTGCAGCTGTTAGGGACAGATTAGGAAAGAATTCTGGTGTTGAATCTGCAAACTACAGCGATTATTCAAACAACAGCGATTATTTTTGTGGGTGCTATAATACTACATTTTTGTACCCTGCCCTGAGCCCAGTGCCACAGAGAGTGTAGTGCACTTGCAACTGCATGTGTGCCAGGCACATTACTTTAATCCTGTTCTGGTAGCTCAGTGGGCAACATCTAGGCATTTTTAAATACTGCAATTTTTTGGGGTGCTAAATAGTACTGCATTTCTTGCAGTCCAATAAAATCCTTAAATACTACTGTTACATTGTTGGTTTAAAAAATCAAACTTTTTGGTGCTAAATAGTACATGGTGCTAAAGAGTACAAATGCCTGCGGTGCACTTCATATCTGAGAGTCAAATAGAACCGTCAAATACTGTGCTTACAGTGCAGTTTCAAAAATTTCAATTCTTTAGGTGCTAAAAAGTAAATTTGGTGCCTATACTTCATATCTGAGAGTCAAATAGAACCGTCAAATACAGTGCTTACATTGCAGTTTTAAAAGTTCAAATTCTTTAGGTGCTAAATAGTACATTTGGTGTGTGCACTTCATATCTGAGAGTCAAATAGAACCGTCAAATACTGTGCTTACAGCGCAGTTTCAAAAATTTCAATTCTTTAGGTGCTAAAAAGTAAATTTGGTGCCTATACTTCATATCTGAGAGTCAAATAGAACCGTCAAATACTGCTGTTACATAGCAGTTTTAAAACTTCAAATTCTTTAGGTGCTAAATAGTACATTTGGTGTGTGCACTTCATATCTGAGAGTCAAATAGAACCGTCAAATACTGTGCTTACAGCGCAGTTTCAAAAATTTCAATTCTTTAGGTGCTAAAAAGTAAATTTGGTGCCTGCACTTCAAATCTGAGAGTCAAATAGAACCATCAAATACTGCTGTGACATAGCAGTTTTAAAAATTCTTATTCTTTAGGTGCTAAAAAGTAAATTTGATGCCTGCACTTCATATCTGAGAGTCAAATAGAATTGTCAAATACTGTGCTTACATTGCAGTTTTAAACATTCAAATTATTTAGGTGCTAAAAAGTAAATTTGGTGTCTGCACTTGAAATCTGAGAGTCAAATAGAACCGTCAAATACTGCTGTGACATAGCAGTTTTAAACATTCAAATTTTTTTGCTGATAAAAAGTACATTTGCGGCCTGTGGCGCACTTCATACCTGAGAGTCAAATAGAACCGTCAAATACTGTGCTTACAGCACAGTTTTAAAAATTCTAATTCTTTAGGTGCTAAAAAGTAAATTTGGTGCCTGCACTTCATATCTGAGAGTCAGATAGAACCGTCAAATACTGTGTTTACATCGCACTTTCAAAAATTATTTTTCAAACCACAGATACGTGGACCAGTAAGCACGGGCAGGGACGCTATATCTCCCTAACTGCACACTGGGCAAATGTAGTGGCGGCTGGGCCTGAGGTGGATAGCAGTTTGGCGCATGTCCTTCCGCCATCAAGGATTACAGGGCATTTCTCTTTGCCTCCTGTTGCTTCCTCCTCCTACTCCGCTTCCTCCTTCTCTACCACCACCTCATCCAGGCAGCATAACACCTTCACCACCAACTTCAGCACAGCCTGAGGAAAATATGTTTGGGGAAAAAAAAACCACACCGCGCTGGAGCTGTGGACGGGCATGGAACAACAAACCGATGAGTGGTTGCTGCCACTGAGCCTCAAGCCCGGCCTGGTGGTGTGCGATAATGGGCAAAATCTCGTAGCAGCTCTGGGCCTAGCCAGTTTGAAGCACATCCCTTGCCTGGCGCATGTGCTAAATTTGGTGGTGCAGAAATTCCTGAAAAACTATCCAGATATATCAGAGGTGCTGCAGAAAGTGCGGGTTGTCTGTGTGCGCTTTTGGCATTCTCACCCTTCTGCCGCTTGCCAGCGTAACTTCGGCCTTCCCGCTCACCGTCTCATATGGGACGTGCCCACAATGTGGAACTCCACCTTGCACATGCTGGAGAGACTGTGCGAGCAGCAGCAGGTGATAGTGGAGTTTCAGATGCAGCATGCATGGGTCAGTCGCTTTGCGCAACAGCACCACTTCACCACCAATGAATGGGCCTCCATGCGAGACCTGTGTGCCATTTTGCGCTGTTTTGAGTACTCCACCAACATGGCCAGTGCCGATGACGCCGTTCTCAACCTTACTATCCCGCTTCTGTCTCCTTGAAAAAACGCTTTGGGCGATGATGGAAGAGGATGTGGCACAGGAGGAAGAGGAGGAGGAAGAGGGGTCATTTCAATGGTTATCAGGCCAGTCATTGCCAGGTGGCTTGGAGGGTGGATTCCTGCACCAGCATAGGCCAGGTACACAATTGTCCAGCCAGGAGGATGAGGAGGAGGATGATGAGGATGAGGATGAGGAGGAGGAACCGTGTTCACAGCAGGGTGGCACCCAGTGCAGCTCATGGGCATCACTGGAGCATGGCTGGGGGGATACGGAGGACACAGAAGATACCCCTCACACAGAGGACAGCTTGTCCTTGCCTCTGGGCAGCCTGGCCTCTGGGCAGCCTGGCACTACATGCTGCAGTGCCTGCGCAATGACTGCCCAGTTGCCCACATTCTAACTTGTGCTGATTACTGGGTGGCCATTCTGCTGGATCCCTGTTACAAGGACAACGTGCCGTCTTTAATTCCCTCACTGGAGCGTGGTCGGAAGATCCGCGACTACAAGCACACACTGGTAGACGCGCTGCTCATTCCCAGCTGACACCGGGGGCTCAGTGGAAGCACAAGGCAAAGGCAAAGGAGGAGGAAGAGGTCGTCAACGCAGCTGGGGCACTGCCAGCACCTCAGAAGGCAGGGTTAGCATGGCCGAAATGTGGAAAAGCTTTGTCAGCACGCCACAACAACCAGCACCACCATCTGATATGGAATGTCTTAGCAGGAGGCAGCATTTTAACAACATGGTGGAACAGAACGTGTGCACACGCCTACACGTACTGACTGATGGGTCTGCCCCATTCAACTTCTGGGTCTCCAAATTGGGCACATGGCCTGAGCTTGCCCTTTATGCCTTGGAGGTGCTGACCTGCCCTGCAGTCAGTGTATTGTCTGAACGTGTGTTTAGCATGGCAGGGGGCGTTATCACAGACAAGCGCAGCTGTTTGTCCACAGCCAACGTGGACAAGCTCACGTTTATTAAAATAAACCAGGCATGGATCCCACCAGACATGTCTGTACCTTGTGCAGAATAGACATTTATACCGGCCTCACCCAGCCATTGTTATACTCAAGTGCACTTATTCTTTCTTTTCTTATTTCATATGTCCTAATATTTTGAGGGCTACCCCAATTAAAAAAAAAAAAAAAATTACAAAACTGTGTTGGCTACCTCCTCCACTGCCGCTTCCACCTACACCGCCATGGTCGCCGCCTCCTCAACCTATGGGTCACTTAGTATAAACTATGTACACAATAGCAGAGCCTTGTGAAGGCCTTTTCTCCATGCATCAGGAGTTGATGAAAGAGAATACCCTGCACTCCAACCCTCTCTCAAATGTATAATTCTGGTGATCCTCCTGACAGCCATGCTTTATATTTTGATGTTCTTCCAAAATTAAAATCAAAGATTCCATCTAGTGCTATTTTATGGCTAAGCTGCATTTTTAATTTTTAGGTATTTTATGTTATTTTAAGTGATTTCCCTATCCACATTTGTTTGCAGGGCACTTATCTTACCCCCATTTTACTTCCTTTTGCAGCCCTCTAGCCCTTTCCAGGACTTTTTTAGAGGCATTTCAGTGCCCCAAAATTCGGGTCCCCATTGACTTCAATGGGGTTCAGGTTCGGGGTCAAGTTTGGGCCCGAACTCGAACTTTGTGACAAAGTTCAGCCGAACTCGGTGAACCCGAACATCCAGGTGTCTGCTCAACTCTACATATAAATTAAAATAGTTTAATCAGACTATATATTAAACCATAAAGATTATATAAAGGTATTAAAAATGAAGGTGTTTTTCTTTAATGGGACTTTTCTTTAAAAGTACATGGGGGGGGGGCTATAGGCATAAACCGGCAGCTCCTTCCTCCGACTCTGTGAATAGCGATTTCCTTGCATTTCAAACTACCTTACTGGGGTCTGAAGAAGCAGTCTAAGTGTCCCATGCTATGGGGAAGAAAAGTAAAAAGCAGCGAGCGGATCCAGGCTATGGCTCCCGAGATATAGGAGCCTTTCTGTGCACGGCCACGTGGACTGAGCTTCCTAACATGGCGTCAGCTGAGGCCTACTACTCAAAAACGTCGGATGACAAAAGTTTTTTTGCAGAACCACCAGTCTTCCCAAAGGTACACACAGCTGCACAGAAGACATGTGCAATTCGTTTCGGGCCAAATGTATATTCAGACGAATTTCATGCAATTTGACCTTTTGGGTACTTCCGAATGTCCGAATAGCCGAATTGCCAAAGTGCCGAATTACCGAGGTCCCGAAGTTCCGAAAATACAGAATTTCCGAAATTGCCGAAGTTTCAGTGCTGAATTGCAGAAGTTCCGATGCACAGTATTGCCTAAGTACTAATATACTTACCCAGTGGAAGACGAAGAATGTTACACTGTATACAATTTTAAATAAAAAGTATACAAACATAGCCATGATTCAGCTGTAAGCATTTGCAACACTTACAACAATCATGTAACACACATTCATATAAAATGTAAGTTACTTGGCCAGTCAATATAATGACAGGAATGAATAAGTAGATAACTCCCTAATTCCCACAGTATTAGGGAGCTATCTACAAAAAGGCTGAAAGACATAAATTGGTCTTTCAGCCAAATGTACTAATACTAAGTAAAGATTACTTAGTATGAGTAAATTATGCCCCTATACCGCGAGTAGGGGTATGTCTATTAAACAGTGAGCAGCATGTGGCTGCTCACTGTAAAAACAAACAAACAAAAAAACACGTCCCCCCTACCCCTCCTAACCTGAAGGGGGGACCTATTGCCCCCACCAGACCCCACCCCTGAATGGCAGGTGGGGGCCGTAAAGTAAAATAAGGGGGGGACCTAATGTCCTCCCCCCTGGCCTCCACCCCTGAGCAGTGGGTGGGGGCCCTAAATACCAATTGGGGGGAACTAATGTCCTCCCCCCTGGCCTCCACCCCTGAGCAGTGGGTGGGGGCCCTAAATACCAATTGGGGGGGTCCTCCCCGCCCCCACCCCCCCTGAATGGTGGGTGGAGGCCCTAAATACTAATTAGGGGGGACCTAATGTCCTCCCGTCGGCCCCCACCCCTGAGCGGTGGGTGGGGGCTCTAAATTAGAATGGGGGCCAGAGGGGAGGACATTAGGTGCCCCCCCTCATTCTAATTTAGGGCCACCACCCACCGCCTAGGGGTGGGGGCCAGGGGGGAGGACATTAGGTCCCCCCAATAAGTATTTAGGGCCCCCACCCACCGCTCAGGGGTCGGGGACAGGGGGGACATTAGGTCCCCCCTAATTAGTATTTAGGGTTCCCACCCACCGCTCAGGGGTGGGGGCCAGGGGGGAGGACATTTGGTCCCCCCGCTCATTCTAATTTAGGGCCCCCACCCACCGCTCAGGGGTGGGGGCCAGAGGGAGGACATTAGGTCCCCCCCTCATTCTAATTTAGGGCCCACACCCACCATTCAGGGGTGGGGGCCAGGGGGGAGGACATTAGGTCCCCCTCCTCATTTTAATTTAGGGCCCCCACCCACCGCTCAGGGGTGGGGGCCAGGGGGGAGGACATTCTTTACAGGCTGCTCACTGTTTACTAGACATGCCCCTACTCGCGGTATACCGAGTAGGGGCATAATTTACTAATACTAAATAATCTTTATTCCAAAGTTCCGAAGTGCCTAAGTTTCTGAAGTCCTGAAGTGTCGAAGTGCCATAGTTCTGAAGTGTCAAAGTGGCGAAGTGCCGAAGTTGCCGAAGTTCCGAAGTGTCGAAGTGCCGAATTGCCGAAGTGCCGAATTCCAGAATGCCGAACCGAACTGAAAATTTTTCCCATGCACATGCCTACTGCACTGGTGCCTCCAGAGACGGGCACTCTGAACCATCTGCCAAGGCTGACATAAAGGCATTGATCCTGGACATCAGAGCAATGTTCCTGGAGGATATGGCAAAGGTCAGAGAAGAAGTCTCCACCCTTAGTAGCCGTATTGTGACAGTGGAAAAGGATGTAGGGGACAACAGCCTACTGCAAATGGCAACAGATACTGTGATAGGCGCACAACAATCACGCTGTGGATTACCTACTTGAAGGAAGCAACTGACAATTTCTGCCTAACCTTTAAAGGGATACTATAGTCACCTGAACAACTTCAGCATAATGAGGTTGTTCAGGTGAGAACTATAGCTCCCTGCAGCCTTTCTCATGTAAACATTGTATTTTCTGAGAAAATACAGTGTTTACATTGAAAGCTAAGAACACCTCCAGTTGCAGTCACTCAGAGTGAACCAGAGGGACTTCGGAGTTGATGGAGGCATAACATGCCTCCATCCACTCAGATCTGCTGTCAGCAGAGCACAGGGCAGCACTGTGCACAGCATCCTGTGATTCAGTATCTCCTCCCTTTGCATGCAGACACTGAACTTTCCTCATAGAGATTCATTGATTCAATTCATCTCCATGAGGAGATGCTGATTGGCCAGGGCTGTGTTTGAATCATGCTGGCTCTGCCCCTGATCTGCCTCTTTGTCAGTCTCAGCCATTCCTATGGGGAAGCACAGGTGAGTACTATGTGTGTTTTATTGTTATTTATTTAGTCATGCATATTTAAGCAGTTAGGACCCATCGTAATTGGAGTATTTTGGCGCAGTGGTGGGCTGCATACATCGTAGCCATTTATGTATGTCTAAATCTCCAATGTTTTACATCTATAGTACTTAGTTATGTCTCCTCTTGTTTTGCCTTGTATCTCTGGTCTTGTTTTATTTTGTCTTGTATTCCCAGTTCATGTACAGTTCTGTCCTGCTGATTTTCTGTCAATGTTTCCCTTATGTATTGTGTACATGTTCTGGGTTCTTCTAGTCTTGTCTTCTTGTTTGGTGCCTATTCTAGTCTTACCTTGTTTCTAGTACTGGATACATTTCTGCTGCACAGCCTCCCTATCCAGTTCCTGGGAGGTCTGCATATCCTCAAGCTCCTGGGATCCGCAGATGCTGCATCAGGGCCCTGGTATGTGGCCGCACAAACGCAGGTGTTCCACACCAGGGGGCATGTGGTTACCCTGCACCAGGCCCTGACAGTCCATTTCAACGCTGGGACTCTCATCATCATCATCAGGTACTCAGGGGTCCCGGTCCTCAGACCGCCACCCATGACAGTAAGCTATTAGATTAATGGAAGGACAAGTTACTGTCACCTCTCCTCCCCCACACACCATCTCACACTTCACCGTGCATAACTATACGTTAGACCCAGTTAATGCTTGCCTGCACGTTTAGCATACACATGAGCCTTCTCGTGTGATGTAATATTTAGTTATCCTTATACTTTGATCTGCTATTTACTTTATGTCTTCATGTACTGTACCGTTTTTTATTTATTACTGCTATTTATAAAGCGCCAACAGATTCCGTTGTCATACTACTGGCCCACAAAAACAAACAATATAAAAAAATAATAAAAAATACATAGACACAGTATGACGCAATGTATATTTTTTAAAAATAAAATTTTCTCCTAGCTAATTTCAAATACTTTCCACAGAAGACGATTGTATGTGGGAAAATGTTATATTAATGTCAAAGCTACCATGCCTATAAAGTTCCCAACATTGTCAGGCTGCCAAATATAATTTCAATATACATTACCCTTGTTGTATATATCTGACTATAATTATCTAGCTTATATAAACTGGTACAGTTACTTGTCCCATGGGTACCATAATCTAGTTCTTCCCACAGTGTATAAGAAAAAAGAAAACTGAAAAATAAATGTACTTTTTCTAGATGGCCATTTTTCCACATTCACACCTTATCCCATTGTCACTATTCATACTGGCTACTTATATCTTTTGTAATTAATTATATCTAAATTTCTAGCTCTTCCCACACAGCTCCTAATAACTATGTCACTATCTATAAATTCTTACTAATCAGATGATGACGAATCATCACTGCCCTGTGAACACCGTATGGTAAGAAACAAAGTGAGAATTAGTGGAAGTTTGTAAGGTAAAAATTGAAAAAAACATTGCACATGATTATAAAAGTATTAGGTTC
Source organism: Pelobates cultripes (assembly GCA_933207985.1). NCBI lineage: Eukaryota > Metazoa > Chordata > Amphibia > Anura > Pelobatidae > Pelobates > Pelobates cultripes. The sequence goes on along the minus strand of OW240912.1, from coordinate 247,730,055 downwards.
TGATCCCTCCAACTTAAGGGTTATTAATCTATCCTTACATGCTCTCATGAAACAGCAGGTTCATGTGTTGTCAAAAGATCTATAAATGGTACCGGGCTCCACGTGTAGTGGCGGAACTGGGGTCCATCAGGTGGCCCATGCACTTAAGGCCACCCGATGGGTCCTATATCTTCAGGGGCCTGGTCGACGATGTGACCGTATAATAGCGCGACCAGGCCACTGACCTTTAAAAAAAATTGCAGCTGCAACGCAAGTGCTGCTGGGAGGAAGTGATGGCCTGTCACTTCCTCCCAGCTCACTCCACACGGAAGTAGAGTCAGCGTGGAAGCCTTGAAGAGGGAGAACCCACCCCAACTTCTATCATCTCCAGCCATCCTCCTGCAAGGAAAAGTTAAGAAACAGGAGGGTGGCTGAAAAATGAGCTGTGTGTGTCAGTGTATATGTTTGTGTATATATGTATGTATGAACATATATTTGTGTGTGTGTGTATGTATGTTTGTCTGTATGTATGTTAGTATGTGTCTGTGTGTCTGTATATGTGTGTATGTCTCAGTGGGTGGGTGTCAGTATGTATGCCTATGTGTGTATGTCTATTACAGTATGTGTTTTTGTTAGTATGTATGTGTGTATCTTTGTGTGTGTGTATACGTGTCCTTTTGTATCAGTGCGTGTGTTTGTGTCTGTGTGTTTATTCCTATGGGTGGGATATGGAGGCAGACCCTGTGGGCGGTCTTTGAGGCGGGCCCCCAAGGGCCCAGACCCTGAGCTGAGTTAAGGGCCCCAAAATTTCTGATGGCGGCCCTGTCCATAATATTTAGGTTTTTATAAATCTTGTATGCCAAAAAGCTTTGTAAGAACTACAGACAAATCCTGAAATAGTTTTAAAACCCTCGAACAAAGGGGGCAATGTAGTTATTATGTCCTATAAGAAGTATATCAGCATAAGTGAGAGCCTACTTAATGGTCCTCTGACGAATGTCAATTCAAACTTGACAGTACCAGACTGAACTGAAAACCCTACTTTCTGATACATGGAGTAATGTATCAACAACTGATAATCTTTACTTTCTATTGCCTTCAGAAAGTCCACAAGAGCTTGGTAGACAGGTAGACCTTCTGACAGGTCAAATGTGTTTGGTGTAGGCAATCCTACTCAAAATGTCAGTCAATATTTTTGATAAGATCCTTAAACCATTTGTCGAGAAATTGCCCTCCTAATTGAAGGATACAAAACAACCCGTTAATGAACTAAACAATGTTACAGTGCCAAGGGGAGTATCTCTGTGCAGCCTTAATGTGGATGCTCTGTACAGCTCTTTCTCTGATCTCTAAAACAGTTTCCCTTGGAATTGCTAAAGCTCAATTCATTGCATTCTCCAGCAGGTCCTTTTGATAGCCCTTCATAAGTAACTGATTCTTTATTTCTTCCATTTGCTTCTATCACTTGTGTCTGAACAATGTCTCTTAATTATTCTAAATTGGCTGAGAGGAATATTGTTTAACCATGTTTTCTTGTGGTGGCTGTTAGGCAGGATTAAGATATTGCAATCCACAATTATTCTAAAGGTCTTTGTATGTATTTGTTTGTCTTTAATATATATTTCTAAATCTAGAAACTCCCTTTTCTCTTTTAATTGATTGAAAGTAAAATGCAATTTGTATGGATTATGATTTAAAAAAATAAAAAATAAGTTACTGCAAATCCCCTTTCCCCAAAAAATTGACATAATCTCTATGTCTCCGCCACAGGACTAGATTTACGCCAAATGGTAAATCGTTCCAAATGAATTCATCTTCCCACTTCCCCATAAATAGTTTGGCATAACTTGGTGCAAATCGAGTCTCTGTGGCATTAATCATTTGAGGACTCTATCTGTGCAGCTCCTAGCCTGCTTTTATGTAAGCTTTTTATGTTGATTTGTTACAATAAATGTATATTTAGTACTAACTTGGTCTCTCCTGCTTCTCAATATATTCTGGGAGAACTGAAGAAATCACTCCAAGATTTTGATACCATCTCATGCTGTTATACCTGAGCTAGTTGTATACAGGCTCATGGAAATGTAAGTGTAATAAATAATAGACTTTTTTATATATGTAATAAATAATAGACTTTTTTTTTATATATGAGTCAATTATATTGAGGCTATATTGCCCTATGTGAGTGTTTATCTCTTGCAGCTCCGTTGGAAATAATCCCTATATGGTATATATGTGTTTTACATATTACTATACCACTTTTTTACTTTTGCATGTTACACTAGTGCGCTGTCCGCTTTTTTTGTGTGTTATCAGTACGCTCACTCAGAAGATATAATTGTCCATGTGACTTAAAATAAAGGCTAAAATCAGTAGCTACTCAAAATGTCCCTAGTGGGTGCAGATGCATATTAAGATCTACATTTGTTTTACCGAACCCACTAAAAAACGTACCCCCTTCCCTGAAAACTATGAGGTGAACTAGTTAAATTCAATAGCCGACAAGGGGGTGGAAGGTAAAGAAGAAGCAGTGAAACACCAATATTATAAAAGTGGCAGGTGCCCCATTAAATAAGTGTCTCCAGTATCTGGATTAACTTGTGGCTGCAGGTACTTACGCCAAGTAAATGTACTCTTGGTGAGATCTGGAAAGATTTACAGCGATGAGCCTATGAATAGTAGTGGGCCCTACCTTGAAGCAACTGAAATCTGTAAATCTGTAGTTGTCATTGCTGGCACCCTCACTGGCTTCATTAGCCAAAACATGCTGTCTAGTCTCAAGGCTTGTTTAGGTGGTAACAGGATGGCAAAGAGAAATCTGACAAAATGGGGCACCTGAGCAATCCCTACTGACTCGGGTATGCCTCTGACCTTCAGGTTGTACCTTCTGTGTTGGTCCTGTATGGCATCCAGTCTGTCTGTGGTGGTAATCTGCTGGCGAAGTAAATCAGCCATTTGTTGGGTGCTTGAGGAGGCCTCGAACCTTGTGATTTCAGAGGCGGCAGTCTCAATAGCGCCCTTGTAATAGGCCACGTCAGCTGCAATGTTCTTATGTAGGTCAGCCAGCATTTGACCAACTCTTTGGTTTTTCGAGGGCACTGCATCAGGCTCTGGAAGTGGTCAAGATGCTGCCCCAGCGTCAGGCTCAGTAGTGAAGTCCTCAGAGGACTAGGAGGAGCAGTCGTCTGTTAACGTCATCTTGTTCCATGCAGCCTTGTGAGTGCTCTGGGGCAAATCCCCTAGTACCAATGGCAAGAATTACAGTCTGTTTTGGGTCCAGATTCCACCTTAAAATAACTCGGTTAACACCTATTGAGACCCAGAGCTCAGAGAAGTGCGACCACTTAGCTTCCTAGCTAGCTCTGCCCCCCCCTTTATATTATACTAGCTGCCACGTACTGGGGCATGGTGGGGTAGACTATGTAGCAAAACCAGAGCTTTGTGAATATTCTTCACCCTATATTTTGTATTGGATTTGGATGCAAATTTAATCAGGATACCAGAAGCACTGCTGCATATTCACTCTAACTTTTTTTTTTTATTAGTCTCTCTTTTTTCAGGGGGCGTAGGTGTTGCCTCAGAATTCTGTACCTACAGGAACTTGACATGTAAATCTCAGCCTGCCAGAGGCAACCATCCAGGAAATTATGATGTTCCATCTCTTCCAATTTATTTATCTATATGTATTTAACAAATATGTCTTTGTACAGTGTGAAAAAAGCATTAAACATAGATATCTACATCTCTTTCTCCTGCAAATGAATGCTTCCATCTCAAGTCATTACAAAGCTGGGGTTTCCTCCAGACATGACACTTTAAATTGATACCAAATAGTTCAATCTTTGTTTTATTAGACCAGAAGATCTTGTTTGTCACAGTCTGAGATTCCTTTTTTTTTTTTTACAAAATCCAGGCAAGCTTTCATGTATCTTGCAGTGAGGAGAGGCTTCTATATGGCCAGTCTGTCACAAAGGCCAAATCGGAGGAGTGTTGCAGTAATGGTTTTCCTAACATATGTTTCTCCCATCTGCACATATGATCTCTGGATCTCACCCACCAGGTTCTTGGTCATTTGTCTTAACACTGTTATAGATTGAATAGCAGTCAGTGTCCTTAAAGCGGGTGTGTTACGCTAACAGTGGATACGGTGACCAGTGCCATCACTTAGATCTGGTGACACAATAGCTTGGATTTAAAAACAAAAAACTTTTTTCACTGTTATAGATTGAATAGCAGTTAGTTATCTTCAAGCAGGTGTGTTACGCTAACAGTGGATACGGTGACCAGTGCCACCACTTAGATCTGGTGTCACAATAGCTTGGATTTAAAAACAAAAAACTTTTTTCACTGTTATAGATTGAATAGCAGTCAGTGTCCTTAAAGCGGGTGTGTTACGCTAACAGTGGATACGGTGACCAGTGCCACCACTTAGATCTTGTGACACAAAGCTTGGATTTAAAAACAAAACACTTTTTTCACTGTTATAGATTGAATAGCAGTCAGTGTCCTTAAAGCGGGTGTGTTACGCTAACAGTGGATACGGTGACCAGTGCCACCACTTAGATCTGGTGTCACAATAGCTTGGATTTAAAAAAACAACACTTTTTTCACTGTTATAGATTGAATAGCAGTCAGTGTCGCCAAAGCGAGGGTGTGTTACGCTAAGAGTGGATACGGTGACCAGTGCCACCAATTAGATCTGGTGTCAAAATAGCTTGGATTTAAAAAAAAAACACTTTTTTCACTGTTATAGATTGAATAGCAGTCAGTGTCCTTAAAGCGTGTGTGTTACGCTAACAGTGGATACGCTGCCCAGTGCCACCACTTATATCTGGTGTCACAATAGCTTGGATTTAAAAACAAAAAACTTTTTTCACTGTTATAGATTGAATAGCAGTCAGTGTCCTTAAAGCGGTTGTGTTACGCTAACAGTGGATACGGTGCCCAGTGCCACCACTCACTGGTGGCATAATAGCTTGGATTTAAAAAACAAAAAACTTTCACTTATTTATAGATTGAATAGCAGTCAGTGTGTCATGGCCGGGTAATTGCGGCTAACAGTGGATCTGATGACCAGTGCCCCACTTGCATATCTGGTGTCACAATAGCTTGGATTTTAAAAACACTTTTTCACTGTTATATAGATTGAATAGCAGTCAGTGTCCTTAAAAGCGGTGTGTTCACGGCTAACAATTTGGATCGCAGGTGACCAGTGCCACCACTTGCCAGCACAGTGTCACAATAGCTTGGATTTAAAAAACACTTTTTTTTTTCACTGGTATAGATTGAATAGCAGTCGGTCTCGCTTAAGCTGGGGTGCGTAATTCGCTAACAGTGGATCATTGACCAAGTGCCACCACTTAGATCTGGTGACACAAAGCTTGGATTTAAAACAAAAACTTTTTTCACTTTATTTATAGATTGAATAGCAGTCAGTGTCCTTAAAGCGAATTTATTAATTCGCTAACGATTGAATCACGATTGACCAGTGCCACCAATTAGATCTGGTGACACAAAGCTTGGATTTAAAAAAACAAAACACTTTTTTCACTGTTATAGATTGAATAGCAGTCAGTGTCCTTAAAGCGGGTGTGTTACGCTAACAGTGGATACGCTGACCAGTGCCACCAATTAGATCTGGTGACACAATGGCTTGGAT
>OW240912.1:247655227-247717279 GCA_933207985.1 Pelobates cultripes | reverse complement strand
GGGTCCCTCAACAGGTACGACAGCATGAAAGACCCCATTTGCACAAGGTTGGATGCCGAGCTACTCATTTCCCGTTCCTCCTCCTCACTGATGTCAATGAAGGTATTTTCTTCCCCCCAGCCACGTACAACACCACAGGTACTAGATAGGTGACAACGAGCACCCTGGGATGCCTGTTGTGGTTGGTCTTGCTCCTCCTCTTCCTCCTCCTCAAAGCCACATTCCTCCTCTGACTCCTCTTCCTCACAATCCTCTTCCAGCGTTGCCGCAGGTCCAGCAAGCTATGCTGATAAGGCTGTTTCTGGAGGTGATGGTGACCACAACTCTTCCTCTTCCTCTTCACGCTCATCTACGGCCTGATCCAGCACTCTTCGCAGGGCACGCTCCAGGAAGAAAACAAATGGCATGATGTCACTGATGGTGCCTTCGGTGCGACTGACTAAATTTGTCACCTCCTCAAAAGGACGCATGAGCCTACAGGCATTGCGCATGAGCGTCCAGTAACGTGGCAAAAAAATTCCCAGCTCCCCAGAGGCTGTCCTAGCACCCCCGGTCATACAAATATTCATTAACGGCTTTTTCGTTGGAGCAGGCGGCTCTAACATTAGGGAGTGTTGAATTCCAACGTGTCGGGGCTTCGTCGCGAAATCGTTTCACTGGCATGTTGTTCACTGGGGCTGGATATCGCAAAAGTGAGCTATGGTGGTCGCGGTAGGAACGCTTCTGAAATGGCTTTCACACACCTTCCTGGCCTGCTTCAGGACGCCCTGTAAGCCTATATGTACTTATGCACAAAGCGTTGTATGATCAGATTACACACATGCGCCATGCACGGCACATGTGACAACTTGCCCAACTTCAATGCCGCTAACAAATTTGTTCCGTTGTCACAAACCACTTTGCCGATATCCAGTCGCTGCGGAGTCAGCCACTTTTCCACCTGTGCGTTCAGGGCGGACAGGAGTGCTTGTCCGGTGTGACTCTCTGCTTTCAAGCAAGTCAAACCCAAGACGGCGTGACACTGTCGTATCCGGGATGTGGAATAGTACCTGGGGAGCTGGGGGGGTGCCGTTGATGTGGAGCAAGACGCAGCAGCAGAAGAGGACTCAGCCGAGGAGGTTATGGAAGAGGATGGAGTAGGAGGAGTAGAGGAGGTGGCAGCAGGACCGCCTGCAAGTCGTGGCGGTGTCACCAACTCCTCTGCAGAGCCATGCATTCCATGCTTGGCAGCAGTCAGCAGGTTTACCCAATGCGCAGTGTAGGTGATATACCTGCCCTGACCATGCTTTGCAGACCAGGTATCAGTGGTCAGATGGACCCTTGCCCCAACACTGTGTGCCAGACATGCTATTACTTCCTTTTGCACAATCGAGTACAGGTTGGGATTGCCTTTTGTGAAAAGAAATTTCGGCCGGGTACCTTCCACTGCGGTGTCCCAATAGCTACAAATTTTTGGAACGCCTCAGACTTCACCAGCTTGTATGGTAAAAGCTGGCGGGCTAATAGTTCGGACAAGCCAGCAGTCAGACGCTGGGCAAGGGGGTGACTTTCTGACATTGTCTTCTTACGCTCAAACATGTCCTTTACAGACACATGACTGTGGGAAGATGAGCGTGAACTGCTCAAGGCGGGAGGCGGAGTGGCGGATGGTTGAGAGGGGACAAGGAGGACAGCAGTGGTTGACGTGGCTGAAGATGCTGGACCAGGAGGAGGCTGGCTGCTTAGAGTAGGCGAGCTGCTTGTACTCATGTGTTGATCCCATAGGCGTTTGTGATGTGAGATCATGTGCCTACGCAAAGCAGTTGTACCTAGGTGGGTGTTGGACTTCCCACGACTCAGTTTCTTTGGCACAGGTTGCAAATGGCATCGCTGTTGTCAGAGGCAGACACACAAAAAAAATGCCACACTGCTGAGCTCTGCAATGACGGCATTCTGGTGGTGGACACAGCATGCGTTGATTGGCGTGCTGTCGGGTTGACCCCGGGTGTCGATGCATGCTGTCTGACTGTGCCACTAGCTCCTTGCGACGACCTCCCCCTGCTTCCAACTCGTCTCCTCCCCAATCTCCCCCATCTCGAACTTCGCCCTGTCTTCTTCTGACTCAGCCGGCACCATCGACATCCATGGACGATCGTCATCATCAACCGCTCACTTGTATCTGACAACTCAGCAAAGGAAGCAGCAGCGGTACAACATCATCGTATCAATATCATCACACCGTACGTCCATGTGTGTAATGCTGCCTGCCTGAGACATATCCCTGTTATCTACATCCTCTGGCAATAATGGTTGCGCATCACTCATTTCATAACTCCTCTGACATACCAACTGAAGCGGCTGTGGTGCTAGTTTTGGTGGTGGCAGCAGGCGGGTGAGTGGTATCTTGAGAGGTGCCTGAAGCTAAGCTTGAGGAGGATGGTGCGTCAAGGTTCTGAGCGGAGGCTGTAGAAGATTGGGTGTCCTGTGTTAGCCAGTCAACTATGTCCTCAGAACTTTTCAAGTTCAGGGTACGCGGCCTCTGAAAACTGGGCATTATTCTAGGGCCAAAGGGAATCACAGCACCACGACCACGATGGCCCCTGCGGGGTGGCCTGCCTCTGCCTGTCATTTTTGTTGGGATTAGTGGTACTATGCGTGCAAGTTACTGTGAGACCAGATATGAGTGGCAATGTGCACTGGCACAGTTGTGCAGAGCACAGGCTGTAGGCCTGACACCAGCTTGAAGATAACTAACTGCTATTCAATCTATAACAGTGAAAAAAGTTTTTTGTTTTTAAATCCAAGCTTATTGTGACACCAGATCTACTAGTGGCACTGGTCACCGTGATCCACTGTTAGCGCAACACACCCGCTTTGGCGACAATTGACTGCTATTCAATCTATAACAGTGAAAAAGATTATTATTTTTTAAATCCAAGCTATTGTGACACCAGATCTAATTAGTGGCACTGGTCAGCGATCCACCGTTAGCTTAAATACACCCGCGAAGGGACACTGACTAAGCACTAATCTATAACAGTGAAAAAAGATTATTTTTTTAAATCCAAGCTATTGTGACACCAGATCTAATTAGTGGCACTGGTCACCGTGATCCACTGTTAGCTGCAACACACCCGCTTTAAGGACAATTGACTGCTATTCAATCTATAACAGTAAAAAAGTTTTTTGTTTTTAAATCCAAGCTATTGTGACAATTCAGATGTAATTGTGGCACTGGACTAGAATTGGGCACAGTATGCACTGTGAGCCTGACACTGAAGCTGGCAGCAGTGGCAGACAACTGACTGCTATTCAATCTATAACAGTGAAAAAAGTTTTTTGTTTTTAAATCCAAGCTATTGTGACACCAGATGTAATTGGTGGCACTGACTGGGGAAATGGCACTGTGAGCCTGACACAGAAGCTGGCAGCAGTGGCAGACAACTGACTGCTATTCAATCTATAACAGTGAAAAAAGTTTTTTGCTTTTAAATCCAAGCTATTGTGACACCAGATGTAATTGGTGGCACTGACTGGGGAAATGGGCACTGTGAGCCTGACACAGAAGCTGGCAGCAGTGGCAGACAACTAAGTGCATTTACATTACATAGAAAAAAAAAATCCAAAAAAAGCATACACTTATCCCTAACCTAGCTATGCTTTTCCCTATCTCATGAACAGCAGCTACACTTTCCTCCTCTTACTAAGCATGCAGCTTGAGAATGAATCTAAAATGGATGCTGTCCAGTAGGTGGGAGGGTCTGCTAGGGAGGCTGTGCTGCTAATTGGCTGGAATGTGTCTGCTGACTGTGAGGTACAGGGTCAAAGTTTACTCAATGATGACGAATAGGGGGCGGGTTGAACCGCGCATATGTTCGCCCGCCGTGGCGAACGCGAACATGCTATGTTCGCCAGGAACCGTTCGCCGGCGAACCGTTCGGTACATCACTATATATGAACAGAGAAATAAATAAAGCAGATGACAGATAAATTAGTAGATAAATCACAGAAGTAGGACACAGTGGCACTCTGACCTGTACTGATGTGAAGCAGCAAAGAAAGAGGTAATGACATCACTGGGAGGGACCTATATACCTTGTTATTCCTTTTTTCTTATTGGTTACCTTGTTACTACGTGAAAAAGTGCTGCTGTGAAGCTTAAGTAAAGAAAGTCTTAAGCAAATACGAAGCCTCCTGTCATGTTATAAAATTGTCTGTTTTATGTTTACTCTCCAAATGAAAAAAGATAATTCAAATAGTAATAACAATAATCTAGGCATAAAGGAAAAAACATTCCTATGTATTTATACCCTAGTGTATAAATTAATTCTACCATGGAACAGTAATAATTTTTAAGCAATTGATTGATTTAGTTACATTGAATTTAATACAAAGCTGACATCACAGGATTATGTGAATTAAACAGATATTTTTGGAGCCATTAAGAAGGATTTGAGATTAACCAAAAAGTTTTTTGTTTTTGTTTTATGTTTTTATTTTGTTTATAAACTGCAATATGAAAGGTATAAATTGGTTAAAAAAAATAAAAGTATAAAGTAAATCCCATTCCAATCATAAACCCCAGTTGTAAGATCAAAAAGCATGCATGTGATAATAGTTACACAGATGTTTCTGGCATCATTAGGGGGTATATACATTTTTGGCAAAAACACAAATATTTTGTTTGTTTTTTTCAAGTTGTCAATGGTTTCTTTTTCTTCTTTTTTTATTAAATTTACTATCTCTACTCTAGGCTCATTGGAGTAAAGCAGCGTGGCGAAATTGCTGCAGACTAACTAAAATAACGTGCATAATAAAGTAACATATTAAAAAACATAATGTGCTCCAATAGTATCTACAATCACTGGCCAGAGCCCACTCTCCCTCAAACACAGAAAGAATACAGGTGATACTCAAAAAATTAGAATATCGTGCAAAAGTTCATTTATTTCAGTAATGCAACGTAAAAGGGGAAACTAATATATGAGATGGACGCATTACATGCACAGCAAGATAGTTCAAGCCATGATTTGTCATAAGTGTGATGATTATGGCTTACAGCTCATGAAAACCCCAAATCCACAATCTCAGTAAATTAGAATGTTACATGCAATCAATAAAGCAAGGAGTGTACATAGAACAATATCGGACCTCTGAAAAGTATAAGCATGCATTTGGTTTGGGCCCCTTTTGCAGCAATTACTGCCTCAATACAGCGTGGCATGGAAGCTATCAGCCTGTGGCACTGCTGCGGTGTTATGGTAGACCAGGATGCTTCAATAGCGGCCTTCAACTTCAACTTTTTCGAGTATCACCTGTCCATATTGTACGGTCAAAAGGCCCCAAAGTTGAATGCTCCATACTTTGACTCACCTGAAGCCAGTATAGGATCTAGGAATGCCCAGTGCCTTAATGAACAAACACCAAAATGATGAAGAAACTTCAGTTCCATAAGCAAAACATAATATTTCCTTAAAATGCTGCCATAGGGTACCAGTGTTTCTGTTCCCCATCAACAGTACAATTGTATGAATTGAAGGAAAAAATGCTCGGCAAAGAAAGGTAATCAATTGGGTTTAAACATGATATCCTATATATATGGTACATGAGAGACATATGTTTAGTGCAGTGATTCACATCATAATCTGGAGTTATTTATGCAGCTTTTGGTCCTTATAACATCTCCAACCTTTTCAAGAAGTTGGATGTTCTATATATAGTTCATTATTGGGATAGGGTGATTAAGTTCACTAGTATATTCATATTCTATTGCACAAACGTCCAAAAACAGTCAGGATTGTTTGCTAAAGTGAGAATTAAAATTAAGTTTAAAGTGAACTTTAAAATAAAGGTTAGAGAAGCAGAACTAAAAGCAGAGCTCACTTAGAAAATTTTCAGTATGCTATTTCCACCTTAAATTTTAAATTCACTTTGAATTCACTTAAGTGAATTATCCTGAGTATATTTTACCTGAGAGCCAGAAAAATACACCTTCCAGGTAATTGCTTCTATATGATACCCAAGGTATGCAACCATCTCGGAATCGTGTATACACAATCTTTAAAGCAACACTATAGGTGTCAGGGATCCGCAGGCGGCTAGGAGGGGAGGCTCCACGCCACTTGCAGCACTCACTCTCAGTCCGTCGCCACCCGTGGTCTCCCCTCGTCTCACCTGTCGGCGAGCGGCGTCTCCTCTCTGCCGCTAGCCGCTCGCGTCCTCCACGCCCCCCTGCGGCAGCATGTATAACGCTGCATGCTGGGAGGACACTATATTATGCAAACGCCTGGGTCACGTGAGTGACCCGGCGTTAAAGAAACAGTACCTCAATCACAGTGGGAGGTATAGATATCCCCCACGTGTGATTGTTAATTCTGATTGGAAGTTATCCAATCAGAATTAAACCTAGGGTATTTATACTTACCTTTCCTGTCCCTCAGTGCCCTGTTGTGGTCTTGTGATACCTGTAGCGTAGTGTTCTCGTGTTGCTCTCTGGTTTCCGATTATTTGGCTCGTTATTCCGATTATCCTGTCTTCTCCACTCCTTTGACCTCGGCTTGTTTCTCGTTCTCCCATTTTCTGGCTCCTTTTACTTGGCTTGTCTCCTGACCATTCTTAGTGTGCTTAGCCCGGCCACTCTAAGGACCGGTATAGCACCCTTCCTGTCTGTGACCTGTTAGCGTGTTAGGTTCCAGAATCGTGACAATAGGCACTCAGACCACTTCATCTCAATTAGGTGGTCTGAGTGTCATACCCCCTTCCTCCCCATATTAAAGATGCTGCTGAAAACATTGCTGTTCAATGTTTTCATTGCAGGGTTAACTTGCCTCTCGTGGCTATCATACTGACTGTGGCTCAATATCAGTATGTATAGGAGCACGCCGCTTAGTACAGAGAGGAATAATAAGTAATAGGTTCAATGGGTAGTTTACTACTACTCCTAGTGCCATACTACACTATGGGTAGTGGTAATAACTATACATGAATAGTGCTGCACACTAACATAAATAACATAATATAATGAAAGTATATACAAGTAATAAACAGCACACAAAATTAAATGTCAAAAATTTAAATTTAAAAACTCATGTAAATCAGCTGAACCAATAGCATTACCTCAAGCAGTAGTAGTATGGGATCCAATGTTTCAGCCTTGTGGGCCTTTGTCAAGATTGAATGGTACTTCACCCTTGTGTACAAAGGTATGAAGGCGGTAGTCCTGCCCTAAACTGGCTGCAGGTGTTAATGATGGTTCCCAAAATTATTTTGTAGCCATATACAAAACTAGGTATGCTGTCACCATAGTGAACAGGTGCATACTAACAGTTCAACCCTCTGTGCCACCAGGGAGCCCTACTGGACCACCAAGGAATGAGGTAAGAGCTCCACCCGTGCCACAAGAGCTAGTGAGATTGGAGGAAGCAAGAAAATGCAATAACATAAAATTAAATGTGTGTGTGTGTGTGTGTGTGTATATATATATATATGTGACACAGTCTCACCACACAAACAGTCACTCCACCACACTCACACTCACCCTATTACACTCACCCCCCAATCTCATTCACCCTGTCATACTCATCCTCACAGGGCCGTTGCAAGGATTTTTGCTGACTTAGGCAAACAAAAATTTGCCTGCCCCCACATATGCTCTGCCCACCACGTGACGTCATAATACCCCACCCATGGGATCTGCCATATGAGCCAACGCCAGTGCTGCACACAGTGCCTTTTCTCTGAAAATGCAGTCTGTTTATATTAAAAAGCCTGCAGGGACATGCTATAGACACCAGAACCACTACATTAAGTTGTAGATGGTTCTGGTGACTATAGTGTCCCCATAATGTGAGGTAAATTTGAGATTAGTACCACTAATAATATACTGGATTGCCTACTTACCACCAGATGAGGACAAGAGGATGATGATGGGCTCAGACTGCAGTCTGGCACCACTGGTCTGGTGTTAAAACAGGCTCTCTGGAGGCAGTGCTCACAAAAATCAAAGGACAGGAAACAGCTTAATTTTTGGGGCCCCTTACACAGATCACAGTATGGGCCCCCAGGGCATGACCTTGAGTATGCCTACAAGGCCAGCCCATAAGCCTTATGCCCACCCATGAGTTTGCTCACAGGGAGTGGAGTGTATGTGTGTAGGGGATGTGTTATGTGTTATTGTAGAGGATGTAATGTGTGTGTGTTCTTATGAAATGTAGTGCATAGGGATGTAGTGTGTGTGCATAGGGAATGCAGTATGTGTGTAAGGGATGCATTGTGTGAATCTGTGTTTGTATGTGTAAGGGATGCAGGGTGTGTTTCTGGGTATGTAATGTAATACAGTGTGTGTGTCTGTAATGGGTGCATTGAGTGTTTGTAAGAGATGCATTAAGAGAGGGGCGTGGTCTGGCTTCCAACTTAGATGGCCACATGATCTAAGAGCTCTGACTAATCCATGTACAATCCAGCACTTGCCAACGGCATTGCAACTCACAGCACAGCTAATCACAATTTACAATGTTCAGTGTGGGCTCTGGAGCCAAGCCACCCAGAAAGAAGAAAGGGGAAGGGAGAGAATCCACCATGTCTGTGGCTGACATGTTGACTGACTCTCGCTCTTCACATGCCGCGAAGATGGTCACTAGCACAGCCCACATGGCACCCTCTCCCAGGCCTCCACAGCGGGCAGTGAACATCCTGACTTCCAGACAGGAGACACCCCACACACCCTAACCAAGCTCCTAAAGGTCCGGAACTACCTGGCGAGCGAAATCACGTGAAGCACACAAGAGGTGAAAGACGAAATCCAGGCGCTGGGCGCGCGGACAACTGACCTGGAAAACAGAGTGGAAACGGTGGTGCAGGTTCACAACGTTTATAGTGACACACTCCCAATCCATGGATCAACTCTGACCTGGAGTTGATGATGGAGGATCTACCTGAATCTCCCAACGAAGGATCCCTAATAAAAAAAATGGAATGCTATTTTAAACACCTATTGCCTGACATACCAGAAGAGAAATGGGTGATCGATCGAGCACACAGGGCTCTCTGAGCTCGCAGAGTAGAGGGGACGATACATGGACGGCAGCATGAACTCACCTACCAGGATGCCACCATATCCCTCTACCAGGATCTATCTCCAGCGACCCTGCAAAGAAGACGGGCATGGAGACCTGTGACAAAACTGCTACAAAGACAAGAGATCCAATATACATGGGGGCACCCATTAAAGATTGTGGCTTTTAACCCCTTAAGGACCAAACTTCTGGAATAAAAGGGAATCATGACATGTAACACATGTCATGTGTCCGTAAGGGGTTAAGGTGGGTGTAACTCACACACTGCTTCCTGGGACTGATCTTATGAAGTTTCTCTGGAACATACACATCAAGCCCCCACCGAACTTTTCCATGTCACCAGAGGCTCGACCCGAGGGAAACAGCAGACCGCCACACTCGAAGGCCACAGCCTGGGACTGACTTGCTTGCACAGAACCTGGAAACGGTCGAAACGGCCTAAGGACTAGCAGCTAAGTACCCCTCACACGGGCATCTTGGGCAGACGTACGGCCATATGAAGGAGGATCAGAACTGGGAGTGGAACAACAACTACCACTCTAGTTACTGAGAAGGGAACTGGTACTCCCTAACGAGCCCCACGGGTCACTCGTCCTTGTTCTTAGGGTTTATGCAACTTGTCTATCTGGGCTATGTAATTGGCTATCGTTTTATTAATCTGTGTTAATTTTTGTACTTACCCCAGCCAGAAGGATTGTACCCACGAGCCGGTACCACGATATGTAGCAGTAGATGCCTACTCACCCAACCACCCCCATTGCCCTCGCAAAGCAGTGACACTCCCCAGTGGTGATTTCCCCACACCATAACATGATCGCCCCTCTAGACAGACACCACCTGGGGCAAGGGACCTCAAAGGCAATCACCTCCTTGATGATTATAGGTGATAAAACAGCCCCTGTATATATATCCCATTGAGGCATGGAGCCCTGGTAAAGACTACATCCCTGCCCAAAGACTTGATGGGCTTAGGGACTGGGATCACATGAGAGCAGGACTGCTCGTCTCCCCCTCCCCCATATATATAATACCACACAGAGCGTCACAACTCTCCTTACTTAAATACAAGAGACGGGCAGGTTACCAAGGGAATGCCCCTGATCTGGACAACAATCCGAGACAATAGCTTCCCACCCAGATAGAACATTACCTGTGTTAGGCCTACACTAATGGACACGCCAGGCACCCTCGCACATAACAACAGCTAACCAAGCTACACCGCCACCCTCACGAGGCCCTAATAGGCACGTGACACTGCAACAACACATGGAGAACTATCGTCTAACACACAGCAAATGGAGCACACTAGGGAAGGCCTCTATTTTAACTCTAACTGGAAACCACCAGATCGACACATATGGGTTAAACACCCACTGACGCACATGGATTGCAACAAATGCATCTACAAATGAGTTGTTCACATTGTGGCATTGTGGATTGGAGCGCCCAACCCTAATTGGGAAACATCTGTATGCCTTGCAGGGAGGGTGCGTGTCCCCGCTCTACTCTGGCAGAATGTAAGACCAGATTGTATTTTTGTTATGTTTATGGTTATGTTTATATTTTGTATTTGTTATATATAAGTGAGGATACGGCTTATATGCTCCAGCATGGAACTGTGGTGATGGCACAGGGGCCGAGGGAGATCTGCTGACTTCTGAAGGGTTTGGCATACCGCCCCGCCGTTACGCGTACACTGACAATCAGCTCACACGACTACCACCCCCATGGTTCTGAAAATTCTTTCAATTAACGTTCGAGGATTGAACACACCCAATAAGTGCAGGCTTCTACTCCAGGACCTAAAAATGAAAAAAGCAGACATAGCTTTAATTCAGGAGACACATCTGCCTAGGTCGGCACCAGTCAAGATTGGGGACCGTATTTACACTGATACACGTGAGGCGAGGGATGTGCGGAAGAGAGCTGGAGTAGCCATACTATTTCACAAGTGCTGTCCATTCATGGCAGTACATCACCATATAGACCCAGAAGGCAGATACATCGCCATCACAGGCACTTTACACAATATGAAGATACACCTAGTAAACGTTTATTCACCTAACGCACCAGTCTCCTTCTGGGAGTCGATAGAAGCACTAATCTCTACCTTACAGGGTGGAATACTCATAGTTGGAGGAGATTTTAATGCTGTACCCTGCCCAACACTTGACAGGAGTTCTAAACCGGGGACACAGTGATTACAGGGTAGAGGGGGAGAAGACAAATTGATGCATACATTCCTCGCACGTACTGGATTACTTGACGCCTGGAGACTCCCACACCCTGACACACGTGACTTTACTTACTACTCCGCATCTCATGACACATACTCCAGAATCGATAATATTCTCCTAAATGGTGCAGGCATGGCCAAACTCATTCACTCAGAGATAAATAGCATTACGACTATGCTGACATCACGGTCACCCTGGGCAAGTTAAAATATAACTTTAATTGGTCCAGGAAACTAAATACCACTCTGCTCAGAGATGAGGACATACTTCTCAAAACTTGAGCGGCAATCACAGATTATGTTAGCACTAATGATGCGGGAGACATCAATCAAACGATCCTATGGGCGGCCCACAAAATGGTCTTGAGGGGCCACTTCATACAAGCAGCCACGCATAAAAAACAGATGAAAACAAAGCTCCTACTGGAGTTACAATCAGCCTTGAGAAAGGCTGAACAACAACACTAAAACAATCCCTCTAATTCTAAATTAGCAGAGCTAATACATCGGTACTCGCAGATAGTGCAAGTACGTATGTATGGGATTCGTTGGCAGTGGCCGGGGGGTCTCCGCTGGGCCCTGCTATGTAGTCGCACCACGGAAAAGTGTGCCAGCGGTGGCATGGCAGTGTAGCGGCCACCAGCGGAGATTAACCTCATGGAAACAATATATATACCTAGAGCTACGAATCCTTTTTGGCACAACCAAAATGAAAACATAATATGGTAAAAGCAAGTTACTGTTAATGAATCTATTACATGAAAAACATCCATGGTCCCAGACACAAGGCAGCAGGCTGAAGGTGCTGTGGGTGGGGTCTCGGGGGGTGCTCGCCATGCTACCGCTTGGACCCTCTCTCTCCCCTCCCCCTCCTGGTCTCTCTCTCTCCCCTTCTCTCCTGGTGGTCTCTCCCCCTCTTCCTCCACCCTCTCCCTCCAATAGTGGTCACTCTCTGGTCTCTCCCCCTCTCTCTCCCCCCCTCCCCTGGTGGTCTCTCTCTCCCCCCTCCCCTGGTGGTCTCTCTCTTCCTCCTCCTTCCCTGTGTGGTCTCTCTCTCCCCCACTTCCCCTTCTGGTCTCTCTCCCACTCCCCCCTCCCCTGGTTGTCTCTCTCTCTCTCCCCCTCTCTCTCCCACTCCCCCTCTCTCTCCCATGCTCTCTCTCTCTCTCCCACTCTCCCCCTCCCCAGGTGGTCTCTACCACTCCCCCTCTCACCTTCCCTTGTGTGCCTCCTACCTCAGTGTAGCGTGACCGGACGATGTGGCACTTTCTTTCAGTCCGGCCGGGGGCTATAAATTGATTTGCATGTCAATGAGTGAAATAAGTATTTGACCCCTTCAACTTAGTACTTGGTGCAAAACCCTTGTTGCCAATCACAGAGGTCAGACATTTCTTGTAGTTGGTCACCAGGTTTGCACACAATCAGGAGTGATTTTGTCCCACTTCTCTTTGCAGATCCTCTCAAAGTCATTAAGGTTTCGAGGTTGACGTTTGGCAACTCGAACCTTCAGCTCCCTCCACAGATTTTCTATGGAATTAAGGTCTGGAGACTGGCTAGGCCACTCCAGGACCTTAATGTGCTTCTTCTTGAGCCACTCCTTTGTTGCCTTGGCTGTGTGTTTTGGGTTATTGTCATGCTGAAATACCCATCCATGACCAATTTTCAATGCCCTGGCTGAGGGAAGGAGGTTCTCACCCAAGATGACGGTACATGGTCCTGTCTATTGTCCCTTTTATGGGGTGCAGTTGTCCTGTCCCCTTAGCAGAAGAACACCCCCAAAGCATGTTTGACGGTGGGCATGGTATTCTTTGGGTCATAGGTCATAGTTGATTCCAAAGAGCTCGATTTTGGTCTCATCTGACCACAACACTTTCACCCAGTTCTCCTCTATATCATTAAGATGTTCATTGGCAAATGTTTGATGGGCCTGTACATGTGCCTTCTTGAGCAGGGGGACCTTGCAGGCGCTGCAGGGTTTCAGTCCTTCCCTGCGTAGTGTGTTAACAATTGTTTTCTTGGTGACTATGGTCCCACCTGCCTTGAAATCATTAACAAGATCCTCCCATGTAGTTCTGGGCTGATTCCTCGCCATGAGGTGAGATCTTGCATGGATCTTGCATGGAGCACCATAGCAAGGGAGACTGACAGTTATTTTGTGTTTCTTCCATTTGCAAATAATCGCACCAACTGTTGTCACCTTCTCACCAAGCTGCTTGGCGATGGTCTTGTAGCCCATTCCAGCCTTGTGTAGGTCTATAATCTTTTCCCTGACATCCTTGGACAGCTTTTTGGTCTTGGTGGAGAGTTTGGAATCAGATTGATTGATTGCTTCTGTGGACAGGTGTCTTTTATACAGGTAACAAGCTGAGATTAGGAGCACTCCCTTTAAGAGAGTGCTCCTAATCTCAGCTCATTACCTCTATAAAAGATACCTGGGAGCCAGAAATCTTGCTAATTGATATGTGCCTTCTTGAGCAGGGGGACCTTGCAGGCGCTGCAGGGTTTCAGTCCTTCCCTGCGTAGTGTGTTAACAATTGTTTTCTTGGTGACTATGGTCCCACCTGCCTTGAAATCATTAACAAGATCCTCCCATGTAGTTCTGGGCTGATTCCTCGCCATGAGGTGAGATCTTGCATGGATCTTGCATGGAGCACCATAGCAAGGGAGACTGACAGTTATTTTGTGTTTCTTCCATTTGCAAATAATCGCACCAACTGTTGTCACCTTCTCACCAAGCTGCTTGGCGATGGTCTTGTAGCCCATTCCAGCCTTGTGTAGGTCTATAATCTTTTCCCTGACATCCTTGGACAGCTTTTTGGTCTTGGTGGAGAGTTTGGAATCAGATTGATTGATTGCTTCTGTGGACAGGTGTCTTTTATACAGGTAACAAGCTGAGATTAGGAGCACTCCCTTTAAGAGAGTGCTCCTAATCTCAGCTCATTACCTCTATAAAAGATACCTGGGAGCCAGAAATCTTGCTAATTGATAAGGGATCAAATACTTATTTCACTCATTGACATGCAAATCAATTTATAACTTTTTTGACATGCATTTTTTGTTGTTATTCTGTCTCTCACTGTTAAAATACACCTACCATGAAATTATAGATTGATCATTTATTTGTCAGTGGACAAACGTTCAAAATCAGCAGGGGATCAAATACTTTTTTCACTCACTTTACTTTCCAGGACACCCAAAATATTTGGATTTTGCAAACCCCTTGGTAGTGAAGGGGTTAAGTATGCCCTCACTTGTATTTGCTATGATTTGGTATGAAAAAAAAATACCTTTTCTCTACTTGAGAGTTTACCTCAATATATTCAGAATTTCCCCCTCTCTATCATTATATTCATAACTGTATGCAAGTTATATTAATTTAAATAGGTACACATGTTCTTATATTTGTATCACATGTAGATGACTGAATAAAATATGTTTAGCTGAATTCTTTGAAAGATAATTCAAATATAGTAGGTATGTATACTATATCCATGGGAAATCAACTACACCATAAATAGAGATATTTGTTTTCCTCGTTCCTTTCATATTATGCAATGCTTGAATTTTATCAGCTGCTGGTCTCAGCCAATGAGCTCATCCTGCATGGCAGGACTTATTGCAGGAAAGTTACCTGGGGACCATTGCCCCATGGACCCCGGGTATGTTATCAAACTATCTTCCATTGAGGGGAGGGAGGGAGGGGTGGTTAACAGTGCTCTCCAGGCACTATTGTGCTTGGAGTCTTCCTTTAACCTTTTACCTTATCTACCTGTTTGTTTTTACTTTTTATTTTTTATTCTTTCTTTGCCTCTTCCATCTCTTGCCTTTCCCCACACTTTTTAAATTCCACTTCACTTCTTTCTAAACTTTATGGATATTATTTCTTTACTTTTGGAGGCTTAGACAGACCAGCTGGCATCCATTTCATCACATCAGACTGCATGAGTAGACCTGTATGGAAATTTAGGTACCTAGAAGACTTTAACCCCTTAAGGACCAAACTTCTGGAATAAAAGGGAATCATGACATGTCATACATGTCATGTGTCCTTAAGGGGTTAAACAACTGCTTGATTTTGTAAAGCCCTACCCATTTGTCAGTTGACTTTTGATACCTTTTTTTCTAATGTCTTACCTTTTGCACATGAAATAAGAGATAAAAAAAAACATTCCCGACTCTTTTCTGAATTTTAAGGACTCCAAGGGACTACTCGATAAGATTTCTTATTAGATTCAGAGGTTTACATTTTTATGGACATATTATATTTCTATAACCAGCTTTATTGTATTAGCTTATGAAGAAAAACAAGACTTTTTAAGTACTTAAGCTCTCATAAATCCTCATTCAAGGAATGTTCCTAAATATAGCTAATATATAAACAGTGCAGTTTGCCTTTATCCACTTATCTGTATTGCTGCGGGAATACTGTACTTTTAATGAAAGATGGTATCATAGGGCCAGAGTCACAATCACTGGCAGGGCCGGACTGGGAGAAAAATTCGGCCCGGGCATTTTTTTAACACAGCGGCCCACTAAAAAGGGGGCGGGGCAGAGGAGGTGTGTTTTGTCATCACCAATGACAAACATGCCTCCTCTCAAAGTGAGCATATTGGTTCAATGCTCTTCCAGGGCAGACCATGCGTAGAGCTCTGCTGAAGAGCTCTAGCATGAGAAAAAAGTCCTGTATTTGTTCTGCACAGTGCAAGCAAATTTAATAACATGCTTGCACTGTGTTTCCTTGCAACTTGTCTCTGGTGCCTCTATAAATGGATACCAGGAGACAAAAGGCCAGGAAAGAGTATTGTGCATGTGTTTGGAGCCTGCTTGTGGTATTGCGTGTGTGTAGAGTGAGCTGGTCGTGGTGTGGTATTGTGTAATAAGGTTGGTTTTAGTCGTGTTGTGTTTGTGGTGTAATGTGATGCATATGTGGCTCAGGGACCCCCTCCCGCCCGGCTCTGGAAAGGGGTTAAAACTTACCTTTTTCCAGCGCCGGGCGGGGAGCTCTCCTCCGATCCGCCACGTCGGCTGAATGCGCACGCATTCAGCCGGTCGCATAGGAAAGCATTTATAATGCTTTCCTATGGACGCTTGCGTGCTCTCACTGTGATTTTCACAGTGAAAAGCACGCAAGCACCTCTAGCGGCTGTCAATGAGACAGCTGCTAGAGGTTTTGGGGGAAGGCTTAACCCATTGATAAACATAGCAGTTTCTCTGAAACTGCTATGTTTATAAAACAATGGGTTAACCCTAGAAGGACCTGGCACCAAGACCACTTCATTAAGCTGAAGTGGTCTGGGTGGCTAGAGTGGTCCTTTAAGAGTGTAGTGTGTGTGTGTGTATATATACATATATATATATATTTGGAAGTATTGTGTATGTGTGTGGTGCAGTGTGTTGGGGGGGTTCTGTGTGTATGTGAGGGGTGCAGTATGTGTGTGTGTAAGGGTGCGGTGTGTGTGTGTAAGGGTGCGGTGTGTGTGAGAGGGGTGCGGTATGTGTGAGAGTGCCGTGTGAGAGTGCCGTGTGTGAGAGTGCTGTGTGAGATGTGTGTGAGAGAGTGCTCTGTGAGAGTGCTGTGAGTGTGATGGGTGTGAGAGTGCTGTGAGAGAGTGCTGTGTGTGTGAAAGTGCTGTGTGTGATGGGTGTGAGAGTGCTGTGTGAGAGAGTGCTGTGTGAGAGTGCTGTGTGTGATGGGTGTGAGAGTGCTGTGTGAGAGAGTGCTGTGTGAGAGAGTGCTGTGTGTAATGGGTGTGAGAGTGCTGTGTGTGATGGGTGTGAGAGTGCTGTATAAATGTTATTGTGTGTGTGTGTAGGGGGGGTAAATAAAAAAATAAATAAAAAAAAAAGTCATTATTTCCCCCCCTCCCTTCTTACCTTTAGCCTGGGAGGGGGGGGGACCGGCACGCTGGGACTGGGAGGGGGGGTCCGGCACGCGGTGTTCCCTGGTGGTCCTCGTGGGTGAGTGAACTCTAGCCTGTGAGGCTAGAGTTCACTCTCGCGAGATCCGGTTGTTGCCATGGCAACGCGCCGGATCTCGCGAGAGGAACCCGGCGGAGCTGCAAGTTAGAGCTCCGCTGGGTCCTCTCTCCAGGCTGGCTGGCTGTCTCCCTCTCCCCGCCGGCGGCCGCATGTGGGCCGGTCAGGGAGATCCTTGATCTCCCCACCGGCCCTCCATGGCAAACAGCGGGGCCGGCGCTCGGATAGTGCCGGCCCTGCATAGACCGGCAGGGGAGATCCTGTGATCTCCCCTGCCGGCCTCGGCCCCACGGCCACCGCGGCCCACCGGGCATTTGCCCGGTGTGCCCGATGGCCAGTCCGGGCCTGATCACTGGAAACATATTCCATACAGATATTACTTCAAACCTGAATACAGAAGGAGGCAGACACCAAAATACAGCTAGTATTTTTAGTAAACAGAGGAGCAATTGGTTACTAGTTCTTATTGTTCAATGCTTTCATTAAAGGAACACTGGGCATCAATACAACTTTAATGCATTTGGTAGAGTCCCTGCTTCCCCAACAGCTGCACTGCCTCCACTCCTCCCTTCCAGCACATAATGGAAAGCGGAGTGTGTGTGTGTGACTTGGTGTACCTATATGTATGTTTGACTAAATACCTGTAACTGCGTGTGTGACTATGTGCCTGGGACTTTGTGCCTGTATTTGACAGTGTGTATGTATAATTGTGTGCATCTGATTGTACATGTGACTCTGCAAAAATATACACCTGCATTCATACATGGGCCTACATGCATATTTTTATCTGAATTAAATACCCATCACACACAGCCAACAAACGCAGAACAAATATAACACACAGCCAATACACACAGACAAAACGCACATTACATCATATTACAGTGAGATTTATTACAGTGGAGCTCTGGCATACAAAATGCACATGAGTCTGTGTTTTATAGTTGGGGAGCTCTGTGATACACTACTAGACACATTACTGGCTGTTGTATTGTTGTGGAGCTCTGTGAAATACCCATATACTACACACTACTGTGAGTTTTATTGTTGTGGAGTTCTGTGATAAATTAGTAAACACCACATCGTACTGTGAAGATTTTTTGTTACTGTGGAGCTCAGTGATAAATTGATAAACAGCGCATTAGTATGAGTTTTTATTCCACGGAAGTCAAGGTAAATATGGAAAATCCAGAGCTCCAAAATAAAGCAACTCACAGTATTATGCAACATACTTAGTGTGCTCTTCTGTAATGCTGAGGAGGCAGAATGACACCTCTGCCCTGCACTTCTGTTAGCTGCAGACCATAAGTAGCTGTTTTCCTAGCTCAGTACAATCGGAGCATTTCTACGAATTACCACAGGAAAGTGCCTGAGCTCATGAAACAGTTACTCATGGTCTGCACCTGGTGGAGAAACATAGAAACATAGAATGTGACGGCAAATAAGAACCATTTGGCCCATCTAGTCTGCCCAATTTTCTAAATACTTCAACCCCTTAACACCATTATGGCGTTCTATGCCGTCCCAATTTAAAGTCGCTGCGGCGGCATAGAACGCCGTAACGGCTGAAGCCCCAGGAGGTAAGATTTACTTACCTCCGCCGCAATCCTCTTCGGGAAGACTGCCTAACAGCCCAGGCAGCCCTCCCACGGCAAATCAGGCCCCCAGGGGCCATGTGAATGCGCTCAAAGAGCGACCACATGGCCCCTATAGCTGGCTGTGGATCTGCCAGCAGGGGGACTGTCTGAGCTGTCAGACAGTCCCCGTGCTGGTGGGGAGGTGTAAAAAAAATAATTAAACATGTTTAAAATAAATTAAAAGTGTGTATATATATATATATATATATATATATATATATATATATCTTTATATATATATAGTTAATACAATGTTAAACACAGTTTGCATCTTTTCCTAAATTGTGTTCCAAACAGTTGTATACTCCAAACACAGATTAAAAGGAATCCATGTTTAAAATGGAATGAGGCAAATATGTGATTCTTTGTTAAACTAATTTGCATATGCCCACCCAGAAACCTTTGCGGTTGTAACATCACCGCAGATTTAGGATTTTTGTGGGAAAAGCAAGTCTTATGGCTTGACTGGTGTGCAGATTTTTATTTAACATTGTATTAACTATCCACAGACTTCAGGTGGAAGGGGTTTTCAATCACAATTTTTCCCCACCATAACCATACATCTTATGTATATATATGTAACGTCATACGTAGTGTATTTTAATGTTAATATAAGTGTATATATATTAGTATTAAAATACACTTAGAATGACGTTACATATATATAAGATATATATAATACATATATATATTTTATATTTATATATACACACGTTTAATTACAAGAATAAATACAATAATAAAATAAATAAATAAAATATTTTAAAAAATGTAAATAAATTTATATATACATATGTAATTTCATTCTAACAGTATTTTGTTATTAATATATATATATATATATATATATATATATGTAACAAAATACACTTAGAATGACATTCTATATACATCTATCTATATATAAAATACAAATAACCGCAAATATATTTATATAGATAAATATATATAATTACATAAATGATTACATAAGTATACACGTAGAATTTATATAAATATATATGTGTATATATATATATATATATATATATATATTAAAATTCTACGTGTATATTTAAGTAATCTTTAGGCATAATTATGTGATTTTATTAATTAAAACTTGATTGACATGCCTGACAACCCAGACAGAAAGTGCAGAGAATTTAATTCGCAAGCACTATACTTAACACTGTAACTTTCCAAGACACCATAAAACCTGTACATGGGAGGTACTGTTTTACTCAGGAGACTTCGCTGAACACAAATATTAGTGTTCAAAATTATGAATTGTTTTACAACAATGATATTTTCAGTAAAAGTGAAGTTTTTTGCATTTTTCATACACGAACGGCACTTTTACTGACGATATTATTGTTGTAATATGTTTTACTGTTTTGAAACACTTATATTTGTGTTCAGTGAAGTCTCCCGAGTATAACAGTACCCCCTATGTACAGGTTTTATGGTGTTTAGAGAGTCAAATATAAGGCTTGCATTTAATTTTTTTCACATTGAAATTTGCCAGTTTGGTAATGTTGCATTTGAGACTGTATGGTAGCCCAGGAATGAGAATTACCCCCATAATTGCATACCATTTGCAAAAGTAGACAACCCAACGTATTGCATATGAGGTATGTCCAGTCATTTTTAGTAGCCACTTAGTCACAAACACTGGCTAAATATTAGTTTTTTGCTTTTTTCACACAAAAACAAATATGAATGCCAACTTTGGCCAGTGTTTGTGACTAAGTGGCTACTAAAAAAGACTGGACAAACTCCATTTGCAATACCTTGGGTTGTGTACTTTTGGTGTAAAATGGTATACCATCAAGGGGTTAATTCTCATTCCTGGGCTACCACACGGTCTCAAAGGTAACTACTAATCTGGCAAATTTTAATGTGAAAAAAATGGAATGTGAAAAAAATGAAAAATTCCAAAACACTGTAAAATCTGTTAATGGGGGGTACTGTTTTACTCGTAAGACATTGCTGAATACAAATATGTGCATTTTATTGCAGTAAAAGCAAACAGTATCATTACATTTGCTGCTAAAATGTCAGGCATAACTAAACAATTTTTTTAAATCTTAATTTCTCACAGTTTTTTTTATTTTATTCATAATAAGTTATGTTTCGTATATGGATAGTTCATGAGAAATTAAAGCCCTGTTTCTCCTGAACAAAATTATATATAATAAGTGTGGGTGCAATTAATATGAAAGAGGTGAATTACGGTTGAACAGACATATAGCGCAATTTCCAGGTTTTGTTTACATTTTGTTTTGATCAGCACGTGTACTATTGACTCCGTCCTGAAGGGGTTAATTAATCCCTGGCCTCATCTTACAGTTAGGATAGCCTTATCCATATCCCACTCATGCTTAAACTCCTTTACTGTGTTAACCTCTACCACTTCAGCTGGAAGGCTATTCCATGCATCCACTATCCTCTCAGTAAAGTAATACTTCCTGATATTATTTTTAAACCTTTGCCCCTCTAATTTAAGACTATGTTCTCTTGTTGTGGTAGGTTTTCTTATTTTAAATATAGTCTCCTTCTTTACTGTGTTGATTCCCTTTATATATTTAAATGTTTCTATCATATACCCCCTGTCTCGTCTTTCCTTCACGCTATACATGTTGAGTTCCTTTAACCTTTACTTGTAAGTTTTATCCAGCAATCTATGAACCTGTTTAGTAGCCCTTCTCTGAACCCTCTCTAAGGTATCAATATCCTTCTGAAGATACAGTCTCCAGTACTGCGTACAATACTCCAAGTGAGGTCTCACCAGTGTTCTGTACAATGGCATGAGCACTTCCCTCTTTCCACTGCTAATACCTCTCCCTATACAACCAATCATTCTGCTAGCATTTCCTGCTGCTCTATTACATTGTCTGCCTACCTTTAAGTCATCAGAAATAATCACCCCTAAATCCCTTTCCTCAGATGTTGAGGTTAGGACTCCACCAAATATTATGTACTCTGCCCTTGGGTTTTTACGTTCAATATGCATTATCTTGCACTTATCCACATTAAATGTCAATTGCCACAACTCTGCCCATTTTTCTAGTTTACCTAAATCATTTGACATTTGGCTTATCTGTCCTGGAACATCAACCCTGCGACATATCTTAGTATCAGCAAAAAGACATACCTTTCCATCAAGGCCTTCTGCAATATCACTAATAAAAATATTAAAGAGAATGGGTCCAAGTACAGATCCCTGAGGTATCCCCCTGGTGACAAGACCATGCTTCGAATATACTCCATTGACTACGACCCTCTGTTGCCTGTCACTCAGCCACTGCTTTACCCACAATATTGGAATCCAAACTTATTGATAAGCCTTCTATGTGCAACAGTGTCAAAAGCCTTACTGAAATCTAGGTAAGCAATGTCTACTGTCCACCCTGATCTATTATTTTAGTTACCCAATAAAAAATAAATGATATTAGTTTGGCATGATCTTCCTGCAGTAAAACCCATGCTGTCTCTGAATTTGAAATCCATGTGTTTGTAGATGTTAAACAATACTACCCTTTAACATGGTTTCCATTACTTTCCTGACTTTCCCCAGACCGGATTCCCAGCACAGTGGACCACCAGAGATCAGAATGCCCCCTCACTGCAAGGTAACAGGGAAGGGGGAGTGAATATTTGTTTTTAAATAACTATTAATTTTAATAAATCCCTTATACAAACACTACACCCATATGAGGGGGCGCTTTGAATATTTCTTGTACAGGGCGCCTAAAGGCCTAAGGCTGGCCCTGCCTGTCATATTGAGTAGTAGACAAGAATTGTCTTTTGAGTGATGGAGGAAAAGTGTGACAGGGTTGGGGGATGAGTATAACAGTGTGAGAGAAGGTGAATGTGACAGGATTAGGGGAGAGTTAATGTGATAAGGTGAGTGTGGCAGAGCAATGGGAGTTGAGTGTGACAGTTTTTTTGTAGTTATTGTTAGTTTTGTAGGGTTAAGGGGGTGACAGTGTGTGGGAGGTGACATTGTATACGGTGTCAGGGGTGTATTTATGTGCAGTGTTAGTGTTGGGAAGCAGGGGTGTATTTGTGTGAAGTGTTGGCGTTGGAATGCAGAGGTGTATGCATTGCCACAAACAGATACAAACGTACACACACTGACAGAGATATGCACACACTCAGATACACACAGGTACACATGCAGGGGTGTATTTGTGTGCAGTGCTGCCATTGAAATGCTGGGATGTATGCTATGCCACATGCACACACTCAGAAACACACAGATACACAGGAGCAAAGACACACAGGTACACATACACACTAATACAAGTACACAGGTACTGCCCTCTTTTCCCCATGATAAAAATGGCCCAGGGTGTATTTGTGTGTAGTGAGTGCAATTGTGCATTTGTATGTATTGTTGCCATTTGATTGCAGTGGTGTATTTATGCGTATTGATTGCGATAGAATGCAGGGGTGTGTTTGTCTGTTGTGTTGATGTTTTTCATGTGTGGGTGTATTAGTGTGTAGTGTTTGCATTTTAATGCTGGGATGTATGCACATATACACATACTGACACAAATCCACATATATACACTCATTGACACATGCAAACACACAGATACATAGTGGTACATATAAAGATACACACGCAGACACACATAAAGATACATATATATATAGTATAGGCATACAAATAAAAACACACACTCTTACAAGTTACAATATACAAACCTTTAGTCACCCTCCTGTTTCAATAACTTTTGGTTGCTTCCCTAGGATCCAGTGGGTGCTACTGGAGATGTTGGTTGGGGCTGATAGGAGTTGGCGGCTGACACTCCAGGCTCTCGTCCCCATTCTATCTATGCCTCCTCTTTGCTCTGTCTCCCCAATCTTTGTTCTGAAATTTAAGGAGGTGACATGTACTCACATTCTCCCAGCACCACAGCATAACAGCAGATCTGACAGACCATACCCATCAGGTGAAGAATAAATACATAATGGTATAATACTTAACAGCAGATAAATGCCAAGATAAAACCTATACAATAAAAGCACAAAATACCATCATAGTGTAAAATGTATATACACTTTAAAAGGTCAGGATAATATGGAATACTCACAAATTTGAGAGCCCTTAAAAGTCATCTCTAAACTGTGTAGGTATTTCAAATATCCCAGATTGATGCAGCATACAGGACTTCAGGTATCAGGTCCCAACAGTAAAATTCCTCTGTTTAGAAGATCAGGAACCAGGTTGAGGTATACAAACACACTTTATTATCACATACATAAAAACATAACAAAACAAAATGAGGTACCTGGTGTTTCGACCATAACGGGGGTCTTCCTCAGGTACATCTACCTATACACACTGGTTAACTGTATTTATATCACCCTAGTTTCTCTTATCATGCACAGGTGAGGCTATTTTCAAGTATCCATCTTTAACCATAGAAGGTTCGAATTCGGGGGCCTTCCACCCCACCCATTATTGTGTCCGGCTTTAGCCATAAAAGGTTCGAATTCGGGGGCCTTCCGCCATTCCCAATACGGTGCTCTGCTATTTCAATTGCTTTTGTTTGATTTGTTCATTGCAAACATCTGAAAGTCTGTAAATTTGGACAATAAACCTGATTTTCAATTTGACAATTTTTATTTTGTCATATTTAAGAGGGTAGAGGTACAGAAAGTAAAAAGGGGAGGGGGGGTGGGGGGGGGGGAAGGTTCCCATCAAATTACAGTTGCACAGTAATGCTTTTCATTAAATAGGTCATTGACATAACAATCATGGTATTGCACTTTAACGTTATTCCTTCATAACAAACAGGTCTTTGCGGTGCAGTATTATATACCAAGGCCATCTACTAACAGTTGTTCATGAAGTCCGTCTAGGGACATTTCTGCTGTCATCTATTGTTACGCTAACATGGTTCATGCATCATGTGGCGATCCCTTGCCGTAGCGCTTATACCTGTGTCAGGTTATGCCGTGTGCATGTGTAGCGTCTTCCCTCCTGCCTTAGTGGTTCCCCTACCTCTAGGCCGTTAAGAGCGGGTTTAGTGTCCCTCTGAGTGTTCCAGAGAACTTTGCACCTCTAAATGTACCTTGTCTCTTGTTCTGTTCCCTGCTCGGGAGCTGTATGGCCCGTTTCTCTCTTGGGAGGGGAGTGGAAGGTTGGCTCGTTAATAAACCTGATTTTCAATGAGGAGATAAATAATTTTGATTACAACTGTACAGTGAACAGTGGTTTGGTAATTCCAGGGAGCTCTATCTTTGCATCACAGCTCAGGTTTACAGAATCAGTTATTTCTATAAGAAAACTGAGCTTGTGTGCATGCCTTTCTAAAACAAATTTCAGGATCACTCATGCATCCCCAGATGTCAAGTAAATGTGATAATCAGGCTGACTAGGCATTTGAATTATTAAGCTCCATCACATCCTATTCATGGACTTCTAGAAGAAAACCCTCTATTATAGCGGCTAAAATGTACGATAGAAGATGTATTCCTAGCATGGATTCTCTCAAGTTTCCATTTTCACAACAGAGGCCCATATAACATATTCCCCTCCTACTGTAATTGCCTGTGTAACCCCCACTGCATTCCTGTGTGAAATTATACACTGTTTAATTGTAAGACTTTCCCTTGTGAGAAGAATTTCCTAACTCACAAATGTCCACGTTCCTCATTTAATCATATACCAGATCTAACAAAGAATTGAAGCGGACATCAATGTCTCTCTTTTGTGGAGGAAGAGCGTGTAATGGTACCACATGAGTACAAACACTGCTATCATTCTTGTATAACATATAATTAGACCTTTAAGTTTCATAGGATGAACTTTGCTTTTCCACCTTTTGAGAACATTAACAGCTTAAAGACGGAGGCAATCGTACAAGTTCTAATCAAAACAAAACCTGGAATTTGCGCTATAAATCTGTTCAACCATAATTTACCTCTTTAATATTAAGTGCACCCACACTTATTATATATCATTTTGTTCAGGACAAACAAGGCTTTAATTTCAAATATTCATCAATTAATAAATGTATTAAGGACGTTTGGCCTATAATTGTGGGAGGGGCTTATTATACACTTACCTATTTAAGGAACACCCTTTACCTGGCTCCATACCATTCAAGGTCAGCGTTTGAATGAGATCCCCTTCTGGGTTCATCCAGACGCCAGTTTGACAGTAGCTGTGCGAGGTTTTCTCCTTCAGCTGTGCTTTCAGGATTCAAGCCGCAAGGTTTTCTGGTCAAACAGCTTTCCAGCGACGCAGATGGAGTCCTAATACTCACCAATCTGTAAGTTGATCCACCCATCGCGCCAGGTACAGTCCCACGGCGTCCTCACGGGTCGGGTCCTCACTTTACGGTTTCCATTCGTATGTTTTCACATGCTGCCGACACTTTACAGTGTCCGTTTGTTTGCTACCTTCATTACATGGTCCATTCGTTTCCTTCACTTGTCATGCATACAGACTCCTGAACGGGAACTCCTTACCACAGTTATCTGTACACACAGTTTCCATTCGTACACTTAGTCGCACAAACGGCGGTTTCAAATAACCCTTATAGTGACTTCTACATTATGAATTATTGGGATTTCTGGCATATTTCAATTATCTGTGCATAAGTACTATTGGTGGAGATTAACAGCTTGTAGAGTCATTTTTAAAGTCTGATACTTACCTTTACTGTTTCGTGCAAAACCATTTGTTTGCCACTATGTTCTAACGTATTCACTTATTCTTGCTCATTCTCTTGATTCACCAAAACTCCCAAACAGGCACACTGTTCTTTACATTTGCCTGGCATACCAGGCTATTACATTTGTGCACATAGTACTACATGAACGGTGGTTTCAAGAACATGCTCGCTACTGACCTCCACAGGTCGCCCCCTCATCTCATACAGCACATACAATTGTTTCCACTGAATTTGCCGAACACTCATGTTATCAACCTCTGAGTACGGCCACACACTCCCGAACGGGAGATAGTCTATTTTTAATCATGCGGCACATTGTTTCAGCTACTGGTGGTAAGAATTCATACTGCAAAACATTTAGTGTGCAAACACACGAAATACAGCTTTCGTTTAAACATACCTACAGATACTGGCCCCTACAGATCAAATAACATCCAGCAGGTTTAATTTTTTTTTTTTTTATAAGGATATTATCTGTTACACGATTTGTGTTGAATTCTCACATATTCTGTTCAATCACTTTTCATGCATTGTTATCTCCCGGTATAGGTTTAAAACTCATATACTACATAGGTTCATATAACTTTCCCTGCTTATAATATAATCAGTCTACCTATGAGAAGGGGGAATTAGGAGCATACAAGTGACTTATTTGACAGAGCGCTTTGCTCTATAACTTGTACATGTTGCTCATATTAGGATAAGCTTGGTATATGTCTACATCTATTATTTCATATGTTGTTTTATCCGTTTAGGTTACAGGTACTACTAAAAAACCTATTCGGATTAACAGGTCATAAACCATACATACCAGGTACGTACACCTGCTCACGTTTATATATTACATTTTTCCCCAGGAATAGATAATAGCATACTGGCAATTAGGGACTGTGAGGGTCAAATAGGTATTTTTTCTTTTTCGCAGAATTTCATGCCTTTCGGTTAGTGGTCCCGTGAGGCCAACACCACGCCTCACACTTGGAGGCATACAACCATCGGGCCACTCATTAGCTAGCCACCTCGCATAGTAACATAGAGAAGGCCTCATCTGTCACTCCCTTTCCTATTTTTCTGGTTATAGTCACCGAGAGGCCGACATCCCGCCACCACGTTCGATGGCCACAAAAAATTCCCTTGCGCCTCTCAAGCCACTTGTCAACAAGCAGGGCCTCACCAGTCACCAAAACCAATAAATAATTGTTTCGCCATACGGCTTTAGCTACCAAGCCAGTAGAAGACCCCTGTTGTTCAAGTAGTAATGGCTATCTTCATGTTATTTAGTATGTCTCAAGAAGGTGGCGAGGATTTTTCTCTACCTAGCACTCCGGCTAGATCCGGCACACCTTCACATAGAGGGGATGTTGCCAGTCCTACATCGATCAGATCATGGACAATCCCACGCATTATTATTGAGTTAAAGAGGCGACAAATCTCCTACCCAGCTACATCAAGGAAAGTGGAACTATTTAAGCTGCTCCGCACATCAACGGATAACACGAGGCACCAGCAATACCAATTCAGGTGACATCCATGTAATGTTAGCATCACT
Organism: Pelobates cultripes; assembly: GCA_933207985.1. NCBI lineage: Eukaryota > Metazoa > Chordata > Amphibia > Anura > Pelobatidae > Pelobates > Pelobates cultripes. The sequence continues at coordinate 247,689,155 of OW240912.1, read as the reverse complement.
CAGGAATTCCATGAGCAAAGTGAATGACAGGCTGGAGAATCTTGAGTCTGTCACCACAGCCCTTACTAAGGTTGGGCCTCCCGCTACAGTACAACCTGCATTAACTGAAACTCAATTAGTGGGTTCAGTCACCTCTTCTGATGCTCAGGACGTTAACCCTGACCACATGATTCCAGCTCACATTAAGAAAGATTCTGGAAGGTAAAGGTGTCAACTTAGCATCACTGCTAATTGCCTCCCAGGATATTGTCGAGAATAAGACATATGCGTATAATGATGTAACTGTGGTGGTCAGATCCAGGGATTCAAGGTTAAACAGGAAATTGACCATCCCTCAGTTTGTTTTAGCCTTTGGTATTTATAGAGATGTGATTTGTGCTGTTTACCCAAACAGAAAGGATGCATTTGACCAACAAATAGGGTGGTACAGCATTTTATGACTACCATAGGTCTTTTTAAGCCAAAGTGTCTGGCGCTCTCTCCCAATTCGGGAACAGAACCAACTGTAGCAAACTGGATACAGAGATATTCTGCAGACACTTTGCAGGTCTTAAGACACCAGCTTGTGCATCCTGCTCTTTCACTACCCACACGACCAATTTTTGTCCCAACACTGCGGACGATAACTCTCATGCTCCAGGCACTAGCACCTCTGGTAGAACGAAGAGAACTACCAGAGACAAACTGGGTCGTCCCATTATGTTTTTTGGTAAATTCCAGATTTGTAACAATTTTAATGTTGGTACGTGTAGTTTCAGTGCATGCAGACTGTTCCATATATGTTCAAAATATTTCAGGGCACATGCTAAAACCATGTGTCCCAATAAAATGTACCCAAAACCGTACTTAACGTCTGTAAACATCAATGCATTTTCAAAAGGAATAGCGCCTTAATTTGGTGCAAGATGTCCAGGAGCTGTTTTACCCAAAGATGGCTATTGTGTAAATAATTATACCAAATATGTTACGGAAAAAGGTCCAAATATTTAAAGGGAGTAATACAGCAACATGTAAATCAAGGCGCTATTCCTTTTGAATTACATTTGTTCGTACAGGTACTGGGTTAATTCCTGTCTCTGTCCAGTTTTTGAGCGACCCATTACAAGTCAGACTCCCTCAGCTCTGTGTGTTGCACTAGGCATATCTGATTTTTATATCAATGCATTTTCAGCACTACTGATTCATCACCCTTCCAGACATTTAGTAGATTTCCTAATCTCTGGGTTTTCAGAGGGCTTCCATACGGGTTATCGTACATATGCCTTCAAGGAATCTAGAATGCCCTAATTTAAAGTCAGCACAGCAGAACCCAATGGCTGTAAACACACTCATAGCCCAAGAAATTGCAGAGGGGTTTCTACTTGGGCCTTTCCAATCTCCACCATTTACAGCAGGGCAAACAAACCCCATTGGGATTGTCACAGGGAAATCTTCCCTCAAGCAAAGACTAATCATAGACTTGTTGGCACCGCACCTCTCTGCTACCACAAGTCTTAACTCTCTCATACCCTCCGAGGAGTATTCCTTACAATACGCCACCATTGATCATGCCATTACAGCTATCACTCAAGCAGGGATTGTAGCTTGATTAAGTAAGACTATCATCAACGCATTTAAACTGCTACCAATCCACCCCACACTTTGGCACTTACATGGCATTAAATGGGCAGGCAGTTCCTATTTCTTCTCCTGCTTAACTTTTGGGTCAAAGAGTAGCCCAAAAATCTATTAAACATATCCAGATGCCCCACAATCATACACTATCTAGATGACTTCTTGTTGGTCGAAGAGAACACCTTTCCCCTAGAAGTCTCAAGGAAGCCATTAGTCTGTTTGACCACTTGGGTGTCCCAGTATCCCCTAAGAAAACAGAAGGCCCAGACACTACCATCACATTCCTTGGCATACAACTTGACTCGGCATCCATGCAAGCAAGTTTACCACAAGACAAAATAGAGAACATTCTCAACAACACTACCTGTTTGGTTCTTGCAACCACAAGGAGCTACAATCCCTACTAAGTTTCTTAAATTTTGCCATGCGCATCATACCACAAGGCCGCACTTTCATATTCAGACTACTTTGCTTTTTTCCACACTTCCGACATGACGATCATAGGCTGTCCCTAGATACCCAAGCCACGGCAGACCTGCACATGTGGAATAATCACATGGAATGGTAAAATCATGCTCCTCCCAGGATTGTCTGACACTTCACCAACCATATGGTCAGACGCGGCGTCTACCACGGGTTTTGCAGCAATCTACTAGAACGAATGGCTTTGGGGCAGTTGGCCTGTAGAAGTCCAGGATTTGGAATTTTTTTCCACTACCTCAACTCTTTTTGAGATCTACCCTATTGTGGCAGCTGTCGTGGCATGGGGTCATTTATGGTCAGGGTCATCAGTCCGATGTTACTCAGACAACCAAGACACGTGCCATATCATCAACAAGGACTGCTCATCATCTCTAACGATCATGAGATTTTTAAGGAAACTCACTTGGTTGGCCGCATGTCACAATTTCTTTTTGGTTTGCTTTCATGTACCAGGTGTTTGTAACATAGCTGCTGACAATTTGTCTCGATTTAAATTCCAGGCATTTCATCAAGCGCTTCCTACATCCGCTCAAGCAGCCACAGCCACAGCCACTTCTTCATTCCAACATCTGATCCTGGATTAGACATACTCATGCAACATAGCAGGGAACTGTCTCAATTAGCACTTTTGTCCAATACTCGTAGGACGTATAACAGAGCCTTCACCTTGTTTAAAAGATTCCTATTGAAACACGACATATCTCAACCTTTTGTCATGACATCTCTCCTAGGTTTTGCTTATTTTTGCCATCTTAACCCCTTAAGGACCAAACTTCTGGAATAAAAGAGAATCATGACATGTCACACATGTCATGTGTCTTTAAGGGGTTAAACTGAAACTATCTCACAACACCATTAAATTATATTTGACAGGCATTCAACACCACATGCTAACCCTATGGCCAAACAACCATAGCTTCATGTCATCATACCAGATAAAGAACATACTCAGAGGTACTTAACTCACAGAGATTACCAATAGACAACCAACTTTTTCAATCCTTATCTAATCTATTAGATTCAAAACCAATTAATTACACTACCAACGAAGTAATTAAAATAGCCATGTACATAGCCTTCTACAGCACACCACAACCGACTTGCTCTTTTATACTATCCTATGCTTATACTGGAACTTTACTCCTTATACGGCTATGTGCCCCTAACACAAGTATTAAGGCCGTTTAGCCTGTAATTGTGGGAGGGGCCTATTATACACTTACCTATTTAAGGAACAGCCCTTACCTGGCTCCATACCGTTCGAGGTCAGCGTTTGAATGACCTTCCCACCACTCCACATTCTAAACACGTTTTATTCCTTTCTTTTCTCCTTTTCTTTCTTTTCTTACTTCCTGGTGGGCCCTCTTTATTTACAGGCCTACCGCATCGTCGGTCCAGGTACACCACAACCGACTTGCTCTTTTATACTATCCTATGCTTATACTCTAACTTTACTCCTTATACGGCTATGTGCCCCTAACACTCACAAGTAGTGATGTCCCGAACGGTTCGCCGAACGGTTCGCGAACGGTTCGCGAATGGTTCGCCACGAATGGTTCGCCACAGACTCATCATTGAGTAAACTTTGACCCTGTACCTCACAGTCAGCAGACACATTCCAGCCAATCAGCAGCAGACCCTCCCTCCCAGACCCTCCCACCTCCTGGACAGCATCCATTATATAATTCATTGTGAAGCTGCATTCTTAGTGAGCTGTCCAGGAGGTGGGAGGGTCTGGGAGGGAGGGTCTGCTGCCGATTGGCTGGAATGTATCTGCTGACTGTGAGGTACAGGGTCAAAGTTTACTCAATGATGAGTCCGCGGTGAACCGTTCGTGGCGAACCGTTCGGGACATCACTACTCACAAGCAACCAAGCCCTGCAGAATCTTCTAATATGGACAGAAATGTAGGAACTGCAAAAAATATACTCACTCACAGTGTGAGCAAATTACACGTCTACATGCTGTTAAAGCATATATCTCTGGCTCTAGTGATGATGATCTTTTTGTGGACATGGTCAAACAAGTATCTATGCCACCTAAAGAATGGATTGAAGAGGTGGAAGCACATGGTGTACTGATACCATTTAAAATAGATACTAAAGCAGATTCCAATGTTATTTCAGAGGCTCTCTGGAAAAAAACTACAACCTAGACCTAAACTTCAGAAACAAACTAATGTATTGAAAGCATATAATGGACTTGACATTCCAGCTGTTGGTCAATGTATACTGACCCTAAGGCAGGCTTCCCCAAACTCCGGCCCTCCAGATATTGCTGAACTACAACTCCCATGATTCTCAGCCTATCTATTTTTGTAGTTCAGCAACATCTGGAGGGCTGGAGTTTAGGGAAGCCTGCCCTTGGGTATAACTCCTCAGTCTTAAAACATCCATTTGTTGTGGTTCCTGTAGAAAAGGTTCACTTAATTAAATTACATTCTATACAACCACTAGGACTGGTCATCAAGCTTTTTGAGATTACAAAATTGAAACACAAGGGCATTGCTACCTTATTTAAAAAGTATAAGGATGTTTTCAGTGGACTTGGAAAACTTTGCATTGAATATAAAATTGCTTAAACCGTTAAGCAATGCCTGTGATTCATGCTCCTTGCAAAGTACCAGTAGCACTACAAGACAAACTTTAAAAAGAGCTACAGTGCTTGATAAAATTGTATGTTCTAGAACAGATACATAAACCAACAGAATGGGTTAATTATTTGGTTATTGTGGCAAAAAAGGTGGTTCCCTATCCCAAAGCATTAAATGCCAGTGTTCAAAGGGAGCAATACCATAGAATTAAATCCTTGGGGAGATGGCAGGTGCCCAGCCGTTTACAGTTCTTGATGCCTCTAATGGATATTGGCAAGTACCTCGCAAGAAAATAAGCATATGCATATGTACTTTCAATACACCCTTTGGTTTGGTCTGTGTTCAGCTCCTGAAATATTTCATCAAACCGTACAGCAACTGTTTGATTGAGTAGACGGTGCCAAAGTATACATTGATGACATTCTGATATTGGGTGCTAATGAAGGTGAGCATAAAGAACACGTTTTGAATGAATGCGAGAGCACTACAGATTGTACATTATAATGGATTAAAGCTAAACCAGCCAAAGTGTAGATTTCTTCAATAGAAATTCTTTATCTGGGAAAGATAATTTCAAATTCTGAAGTGAAGTCTGATACTACCAAGGTAAAACTATTTAAAACTATTTAAAACAAGTCCCATAAACAAGAAAGAGTTACAAAGATTCCTGGGAATGGTAATCTACTTGGGCAATTTCATTGTCAATATATCAGACAAAACTAAACACATGAGAGGTTTACTGGTAAAGCCTGTTGAGTCAAATTGGGGAAAGGCTCATGAGGCTGAATTTGTAGTACTAAAGGAATTGCTAATGACAGCACCTACACTACAATTTTTTGATGCTTTACGTAAAACAAAAATTTCCACAGATGCATCCAAAGATGGATGTGGTGCAGTCCTGTTACAACATGATGACACAGGGTGGAGGCCTGTTACATACGATGCCAGGCCTCTTACAGAAACGGAATGCACGAATGCCCAGATAGAAACAGAGACACTTGGCATAGCGTTTCACAATTTTGTTTATGGAACTTCATTTGCAATTGAAACTGATCCTAAACCATTAAAACAATTTAGCATAAAAAATTATGGAGAGCTCCACCCAGAAGTCAGAGACTGCTGCTTAAGCTGCAAAAATATGACTATATATTGGAGTTCTCCCCTGGCAGTTATCTCCTAATTGCAAATACCTTGTCAAGAATTTGATATCAATTTAACAGGTCTCCTGATGATGGAATTGATGCTGATGTGGATATACATATTAACAGCATGGTGATGTCTATAGTGATTTCATCAGTCATGTGGAAACATTTCAACAGTCAACTGCATAGGGTGAAACAGTTCAAATGTAATACAAGCCATACTTTCAACAGCGCGAACACACAGGGATGAACTGACAGTGCTTGACAAGGTACTTTTGAAAGGTAGGAGATTGGTAATTCCAGTTTCCTTCAGATGAGAAATGCTACAAAAAATACATGAAGGACATTTAGAAATACAAAAATGCAAGAGTAGAGCAAGGGAAGTTCTGTATGGCCTTCAATGATGGGTCATATAGCAGCCCTGGTTGCTTCATGTCCTACTTGTCAGTCATTTCAGTCAGCCTCTCCTAAAGAACCGCTGCTGCAGGAAAGTATGGTGAAGATTCCGTGATATACAGTGGGAGAGGATTTGTTTTCTCATGATGGGCATTTTTACCTAGCAATGTTGGACTTTTACTCATCGTACCCTGAGGTTGCTAAACTCAGGCATACGCCATCAAAGCATGTATGCAGGAAACTACGGCTATATTTTTAAAGTTTGGCATCCCTACAGTTATCGAGCAGCACCTTTGGACGTGATAAATCTCCAGCAGAATTGTTTTTTGGGCATCAGATAAAGACAAAGCTACCACAATTGAATTTGACACAGTGTCATTCTAAGAGAAACCGGCATACTTCCTACATAGAAAAAAAGGAAGGTATAAGGAAACGTCAGAAAAGGAATTATGACGAAAGTACAAAGAATGTACAAATGCATGCTGGGGATTCCGTAAAGATATGGACAGGTTAACTCTGGATAAATAAAGCTGTAGTGCCATGTACAGTCTCAACAGTTCCTTTGAAATAAAGACAAAGAATGGAGTGGTTTTGAGGCATAATCAGAAACATTTATTGAAGATGCCAAATCATTCTATGGACCAAACACACTGGACATGGATTTGGTAAGCAATGCTGATGATTCAGAAAAGGATTGTCCTGACCAACATGATCAGAATGTAATTAATCTTGATCCATTTCTTGTCAATAAACCTGTTAATGGGTCACCTTTCGAGAATACTGATAATGCAGAGGACATTCCTGCCCCGGTACATTATACAAGAGGAACTCTACAACAGTCTTCACAGGTGGACCAACATGCATCAATTGGCAGAACTATTAGAAGGTCACAAAGACTCAGTGAAGAATATTAACTGCAGACTTACATTAAAATCACTTTTACTGTATGTTGCGTTATATTCAGTTATTGTGTTACATGTCAGTTGTCATGTCACAAAATATAGAAATCTTGTTTTTGGACAATTGCTCTATTGTTTTAAATATGAATGTTTTGTTGTTTTGTTTTGTTTTGTTTGTTTAGAAAAGGAAAGATGTGCTGAACTGAGCCTGTAATACATATGGACATGTCTAGAGCTCAGTGGAATACGTGATTGACTGCCTCTCCCTTCTGACTTCTACACTAGGCCTTGCTTGACTCTGCAAGAGTATTTTTTTTATATATCTATATTTTTCACTTAAATTACATCCAAATAACATACTTTCAGAATAGATTACTATATTGCTATATTTACTGTTTATACATATATCTTTTTTCATTTTATACAATAAATGTGTTCAGGTCAAAAAGATAGACAAGTTGACATCTTTCATACTCATACAAAAAACACTAACTTACCTAACAGAAAGAGGGTGGTATTGGGGATTTAGTGGGGTATGGGATTTAATCTTTTGATCTTAAAAAACTAACCCAAGGGGCCCAAATTTCATCATATTTCTCTTTGGATGCTCTATCTAAAGCTATGCCTGCTTCCATCCTATATTGGAAATCCACTTGTTTGCGAATGTCGTACAAATTTAAGGGACCTATTTTTCTCCAGTTCCTGGCCATAACTATTTTACTTGCCATAAAAATGTGAATCATAAGAATTTTACATTTTGTATTAACCCTTGGCATGTCTAAATGAAACAAAAACATTTGGGCAGTTAAATCAGTTTGTGCCTTAAGACTCTGCAAGAGTATTAAAGGCTGGTGCTGTGTTTTACTTGACGTAATGTTACGATCGGTGTTAGGAACAGGTATGACGGTGAGCATGCCAATCGAGAAAGTTTGGTGTCAGATAGGTTGCTTAAAGCAGGAGCCAAATTATGAGCTCTCTCGAAAAGCGTCCAGCTGCCATGAAGCTCAGTCCCTGCCCCCACAATAACACCTTTTTAATGAACGACAAGAAGGATTGGCCACCTAAACAGTGCTTTAAGAACTATAGTGTCAGGCATACATGTTTTTATTCCTGACACTATAGTGTTCCTTTAAATCTAGTGTTTCTCTGCAGCTATAGAGGATTCAGGAACATTTTGCTGTGCCATACATTTTAACATGTAATTCTGCTATCTCAAGCTGCATTTTTTTTCTCAGCTATAACATTTGTAACTTTTCTGTTTTAATATCATTTTGAGGATCTAACTGGAGGATTGTACATAAGGAGTTTATCCTACGGTTTCCCATCTCCACAGCTATGCTTTAACCCAGATCTGGGCTTCTGTGGCTCTGGTACATGTTACATAGTTGCAAAGGAGGAAAAGAGATGTGTCCATCAAGTTCAGCCTTTCTCACATCTGTTTTTTGCTATTGAGTGGATTACCACTGGGTGCAGTTGTAAAAAGCGGTGTATTTTTATATGGTTAAGAGTTTTCTGCACTAGATTTATGTGTTGCATTTTAGGTATATCAAGATTATTTAATGGTAGACTCAGGGTTATTCACTTTACAAGACTTTATAAAACCCACATCAGAAGACCATGGGATTAGACATTCGGGTTGAATTCAAAGTGAATTTCAAATTCAGGGTAAAAATAGCCAAACTGGAAACATTCTCTAAGTCAGCTATGCTTTCACTTCAGCTATTTGGTCTTAAATTTGAAATGCACTCTGAATGCTGATTTTAGTAAATATCCCTGTACATTTACAATTCAAGAATATTATATGTTTTATACTGTATATGACAGATATTATATAGCATTGAATTGCACTGCAACACTGTTTTTGGTATTTTTGTAGATTTATCCAATGTTCACTCACTCTGCATTTTTAATTGATAAAAAAAATTACTTTTTAATGTCAATGTTTGAAAACATTCTTACTTTACAGCATTTTGTAACACCCACCTAAAACATTTGCAAATGTATATGTCTGTATGTATGTGTATATTTGTATACTTGTGTGTGTGTCTGATTGTGTGTGTCAGTGAAAATTTCTGGATATAAACTTAACAACAATTATTTTCATTTCAAGATAACAAACCTTTAAAGTTAGTTGCCTGTAAGCCTTCATAAATCAAACGTTTCTGACAACCAGCTATCTAAAAAAAGAAACATGTATTGTCAGGGTAGATAAGAATGAATTGGTTCATCTTGTCTGCTCTTAATAAAAATCTAACTTATTTTAGATACTTGTCCTATAAGTATGTTTTATTATTTGTGTTAATTGAATTACTAATATTAAATATATTTATAGTTTATACCAGTGGTTCAAAAAACTGTGTGCCGAGGCGCCGCGATGGGCACACAGGGGAGCCGCAAGTTATTTTCCCGGTGCTATGATCATAGTGTGAGATCTCCCTCTCTGGCCCGCTAGCACTTTCCTGCAGTCGGCAGAGGAGGATGAGAGAGAGGACCCGGGGGAGCTGCCGGGTTCTCCTCTCGAGAGCTCAGAGTGTTGACGCGGTTACCACACTTCGAATCTCGCGAGAGTGAACTCTAGCAGCTCATGAGGCTGCTAAAGTTCACTGTCACCACTGGAAACCACTAGGGCTTCCCCACTAGGACCACCAGGGATTGCAGGAAATGTCCTCTCTCCCAGGCAAAGGTAAGCAGGGAGGGGGGATATCATTTTTATTTTTAATTAAAAAAATATATATGTAATTATTAATTTGCCCTCCTACCCCCACAGACCGAACACCACACAATAGCTCCCCAACACACACACACACACTACCCCCCATACACACACTCCCCCCCATACACACAATTACCCCCAATACACACACTGCTCCCCATACACACACACTCCCCCCATACACACAATTACCCCCATACACACACTGCTCCTCCATACACACAATTACCGCCATACACATACTACCCCCATACACACACACTGCCTACCCATACACACTCAACCCCCATACACACACACTACCCCCATACAAACACACTACCCCCCATACACACAAACTGCCCCCCATACACACACACTGTACCCCTCACACACACTTCACCCCACCACACAAACTGCACCCCACCCACACACACTGTATCCCTCAAACAACCTGCCCCCCTCACACACACTGCACCCCACACGCACACTGTACCCCTCTCACAAGCTGCCCCCCATGCACACTGTACCCTCACACACACACTGTACCCCTCATGCACAAACTGCCCCACACACACAAACTACATCTTTCACAAACACAATGCAACCCTGTACACACATTGCATCCCTCACACACATGCACACTGCACCCCTACACACACACACACACACACACACACTTGGATCATTAATTTTAGGAGTTGACTCCTTAACATGCATTTTGCAAATAGTGTGTGGACTGGTTCCTCAATACACATGTATTTGCTCCTGAGACATTGAAATGACGTTAAGTATGATTTATGTTATTATATTCTTAGGGACACTATAGGCACCCAGACCACTTCAGCTCAATAATTTCCTTGCAAGGTTAACTCCACCTCTAATGGCTGTCTACCAGACAACCTCTTGAGGCACTTTCAGGTGGTAAGGTGTTTTTTGGTTGCCTAACTGACTCTGGACGTCCTCACACTTTGCACAAGGACATCCAGCGTCAGCTAAAACCCCATAGCGAAGCATTGATGCAAAGCTTTCCAATGTGGTAGTCCTAATGCAATTGCCGCACATGCGCATTACGTCTCCCCTGCTGGCTGATGTCAGCAGAGGCAGAGCCTGACTCAGTGCAGAGGGACATAGGCACTAGATTTAGGTAATTGACACAATTATTTTTAACCCTTTTATCGTAATTGTAATGGGGGGAGGGATGCTGTAAGCAATGGATGCACTATAGGGTACTATAGTGCTAGGAATACAACTTTGTATTCCTAGCATTATTGTTTCCCTTAAGTAACAATTAATTTAGTCCTTATTACATCATGTGATACATTCACAGAAACAGTGATGAAGTCACTCACTAATATTCCACGCACAGACCTTTGAGTGCATTTATTACCCTGTTAATGTACATTATTGGTTCTTCAAACTCCTTAGAAAAGCTCAGAAACAAAAAGGACATTGCCCATTCTAAATGACATAGCCATATCTTGCCAGAAAGAAAAAGCCTCCATTTCTACAGGAAATCCTTTTCACAATAAATAAAGCAGTTCAAGGGAGATTGCATATTTTACAGGCTAAAGCTCTCTAGAATCTGAGAAGAACAGTTTCTGATGTTAAACAACCTAGTATTAAATAACAATACATAGTGGCGTACTAAGCGGGAGGGCGGGGGTTGTCCGCCCTGGGAGCAACTAAAGATTGAAGGGGAGGATGCTAAAGAGTGGAGGGGATGGGGGCTAAATAGTGTAAGGGAGGGAGGCTAAAGAGTAAAGGGAAGGGGGGCTAAAGAGTGGAGGAGAGGGGGCCAAAGAGTGCACAGAAGGTGAGGAAGACTAAAGAAAATCAGAGGGAACAGGAGGGAAGGGTGATAAATAAGGGCACAGAAAGTGAGGGAGGCAAAAGAGGGCACAGGATGGGAGGAGGGGGAAATAAGTACACAGGAGGGGAGGGGGGCTAGAGAAATCACAGAACTAAGTTGGGTACAGATGGGGAGGGGAGCTAAAGAAGGTACAGCTACAGTGGGGGAGGGGACAAAAGAAGGGTACGGTGGAGGGGGAAGGTCAAAAGAAGGGCACACAAGGGGAGGGGGCAAAAGAAGAGGGACTGGTGGCACAAAGAGACACACAAAGAGGCTGGGGCTCAAAGAGACACACAGAAGGGCTAAACGTGGGAAAAAGACATGTCAAGGGGCTGGAGGGGATAAGGCACATAAAAGGGCTGTGAGGACAAACACACACACAAAAGGGCTGGGAGGAAGAGACACACAGAGGGGAAGGGGGAAAAGAGATGCACAAAGGGGTTGGGGGAGAAACAGTAACAGCTCATAAAGCAGCATATATACTTTATATAAATATCAGTTGTATATGTTGTAACATTGGGAGCTGTGAAGTCAAAGGATCACTCCAAGCATCACAACCACTAGAGCTCTATAACTATTGTGTGACTTCTTAACTGTGGTCTGCCAGGCACCATGCCAGCCTCCACTACTAATAACAAACAGCCAGAAGTTCATGAGCAGAAACTTACATTAGCTAATTGGCTAACAGTGCCAGCCAGGGCCACAATGGTACAAAGATTCAGCATTTACAGGCAGAGCAGCTCAAAGGTAAGGGAAGGGACCAGGTAGGAGTTTGTTAGGTCATCATCAATGACACGCAAAACCTGTAAAGTGGTCATAAGTGCAGCACATGCACAACATCCTTCTGAAGAGCTCTAAAATTGGAGAAACTACCCTGTGTTTGTTTCGCACAGCACACGCAAATTTCATTACATAAAAATCCAAAAGACAGGGTGTGCCAAGGACAGAAAATATTGGAACCAAGTGTTATTAGAAATCTCAAAAAAAATTAAAAAAATAAAAGCAGAATGAATACACAATAAAACCTAATAATACCCCAATACAGTAAAAATATATATATATAAGATGGGTTACCAGATAAATACAAAACAGTCCCAAAATTGTAGTTCTGTAGTCCTTCTGATCACAAATATCCATACAATATTTCTGGTGGAGTTTAAACCAGCCCCAGATAACTCAGCATTCAGTGGTTTACATCTCCACTTATATGTAACTTGGGTGTTTTTCCACAGTAGAGTTGTAGTGAAGTGTACAATATAAAACAAAGAAAAAACAAAAACAATAGTGCCCTCTATTTGTATAGGTATAAGAGTAATGATTGGAAATGTGCTCACAATTTAATGAGCAGACAGACCTCTCTATGGAATAGGCATGAGTGGTATATTCCCTATTTAGGATTCTTTGATAGAGGTCTGCAGTAGTGATGTCCCGAACGGTTCACCGCGGACGGCGAACATAAACATAAACTTTGACCCTGTACCTCACAGTCAGCAGACACATTCCAGCCAATCAGCAGCAGACCCTCCCTCCCAGACTCTCCCACCTCCTGGACAGCTCACTAAGAATGCAGCTTCACAATGAATGTAAAATGGATGCTGTCCAGGAGGTGGGAGGGCAAACCGTTCGGGACATCACTAGTCTGCAGGTATCTCTAGTATTAAAAAAAACAAATGCCAGAGGAATGGTAATACAAAATGTGATAAAAAAAAGTATGTGGCAAAAACTCAGAATTGATGTAGTTTCTGTAGTGTCTGTATGTGTGTGGATATGAGTGTGTATGTATTGGAACACTTACCTAGCTAAGGAAGCTGAGAGGAGCTTGGCGAAATGCATCCTGGGGACTCTATACATCACCTATATGCCCTTATATAGAATTTTATATAGTTTGTATATCTATTTGTTTTTAATTTAATTTTTGTTGATTTTATGTGATTTTCTAATTGGCCATTAGAATTTTAACTTGAGATCATCCAATAAAAAGTATTTTTTAAATAAATATTGGGCTATTGGTTCCTGCTAATAGGAGTGTAGTCCTGAACTACACAACGTGCTGAAAACGAGCCTATTTATGGCTCCATTCTTGTGAGTATAACATACTATTACTATATATAAGACTGTTGGCTTCAGGCAATATTGCACCATTTATATGCTTTGTTTAAGCTCTAGCTGACATCATGCAAAACCACCTAGTTTGAAGAAGAGGAAGGTCGCTTTTACGGACCTGTGAGCGTTTTAGCCCTGAGCTTGGTGGATAGCTCACGAGAATGTGAGTGGTTTCTTTATATATACTTATAAGAGTTGGAACATATAACAGTGTCACACTATGGGAGTTTAATTTCATTTTTTTATGTATTTCTCAACAAGAATATACCAACACTACTGTGCCCATTTTGGAGGAACACTCCTTCCGTTTTTGAACAAAAAATTTGTATGTAGCGCTACACCTTTTTGTATTTGATGAGTGTGTATGTGTTGGGAGGAAGTGGAGGCTGTATTGCATGTGAAGAAGGTAAGGGGTATAGGGGCGTGTGAGTGGGATCAGGAATGTATTGTGTGTCTTTGTGGGTGGAATAGTGGCTGAAGTGTGGAGGGATTGGGCAGTAGTGTTTTGGGTGGAAAATATGCAGTGTGTATGGGGGAAGAAGGAATAGGAGCTGCAGTATGGGGAATGGAGACTGCAGCATGGAGGGAATATGAGCTGCAGTAGTAAGAGGGATAGAGAATCTTTGATCTCCATGCTGGCTCTGGTGATCTCTTTTTGGCCTCAGTCCATGGCCTTTGGGGCTCTCCAGGCATTTGCCCATTTTCCCAATAGGCCATTCTGAGCCTGGTGTCAGCCTATTGCTCTCAGTCAATGAACTATTCCTTATTTCATGGTTTGGTGAGAGCTTTTACAAATCTTCCATGTCTTGAAATGTATGTATTTTTGCAAAGACTCCCAAAGGTCTCATGCCCACTTGTATGGTTATGCCATGAGGTATTAGCAAGGGAGATATACTTACCTAAAACTCTCCCTCCTCAGAACTGCCAACTTTCCCTTCATCTGTTTTGTCTACTCTGGCAGCTTTTTTCTGCCAGAAGAAATGTGATTTTAAATATTTTTGAGAGGATTGCAAAACAGGAGCCCAAAGAGGAGGTTGGCATAGGAGGAAGCACTTTTTGCTTCCATCAAAGTTTTGCATCCTCATTAAAACTAAAGAAAGTAGTCTAATATTCAACATTGTTGGCCTTCAGAAGTTTTGAAAAGAATTTAAAGGGTTACTCCAACAAAAAAACTTGATTTACTAAAACACTGTTTATGGATGGAGTAAGCTTTGGTGACATTCCTCACTCAACGCCCCGAAAAGAAAAAGAAAAAAACTAGAAAGAAAGCAAAAACGAAACTCATATCCCACGCCGAAGCCATGCTTTCCCGGCAATCGATTTTCCTCTGGTGACATTACTCTCACTCATTGCAGAGAGAGGTACATGCAGGGAACAGTCTAACCGGGGGACATGGGCATCACAGAGGGAACGGCTGGGCAAATATTGTCATCTGTCCCCACCATGCTATGTTTGTATATCTCTGTATGTGCAGTGTTTCACACTGAAACACTGTACATAAAGACTCCAAGAACTATAGCCACTTCAAATAACTGTAGTCATGGTGATTGGAGTAACCCTTTAAGTTAGATAGAAGAGGTCAATTACCTGACACCTGTCGGCCTTCATTATATGCACATGCCTTGAAGGAGATTTTCTGGTTACATTGAGCATTTATTATAATTTTGCACTTCACTGTCACATCCTGTTAATGGCTGCGGACCATTTATGGCTTTGGCTTCTGGTATCCAGTGCTCTTTTTATAATTCTTGTTTAGTTTTTCTTGCTTTTTCTGGTTTTCTATTCTATGTCTGGTTTTCTTTATACTGGGTTTTCTGGGTTCATTCCTTTATTCCGTTCCTGTAATTCCCAGTCTCCTGGATTCCTTTATATGTTTGTTTTATATTGCCACACCCGTTCCTTTTCCATGAATCCTTTTTTTTCAGTTGTTTCCTGCAGGCAGTTGCTACAAGTCCTCTGCCCTTTTCTTGCAGGTAAGTGCTGTGTGTGTTTTATTATTGTTTATTTAGTCATGCATATCTAGGCAGATAGGTCCCACCTTAATTGGAGGACTTTGACGCAGTTGGTGGGCTGCATACATCTTTGCCATTTATTTATGTCTAAATCTCCATTGTTTTACATATATAGTACTTAGTTATGTCTCCTCTTGTTTTGCCTTACATATCTTGTCTTGTTTTATTTTGTCTTGTATTCCCAGTTCATGTACAGTCCTGTCCTGCCCTGTTCTTGTTTTCCTCATGTCTTGTGTACATGTTCTGGGTTCTGCTTTCTGTCCTGCTCCAGTTCTGGGTTCTCCTAGTTTCGTCTTGTTTTCTTGTTTGGTGTCTATTCTAGTCTTACCTTGTTTCTGTACTGGATACTTATCTGCTGCAGAGCCTCCCTATTCAGATCCTGGGAGGTCTGCATATTGTCATCTGGCACCTGGGATCCGCAGAAGCTGCATCAGGGCCCTGGTATATGGCCGCACAAACGCTGGTGCTCAACACCAAGGGGCGTGTGGTTACCCTGCACCAGGCCCTGATAATCCATTTCCACACAGTGACTCCTAATATCAAGATCAGGCATACTGGGTCCCGGTCACCGGACCGCCATCCCTGACATTCACTTTATGTGTGGGGTATGCAATATTTTAATAAGAAATAAAAGATGCACTTATTATTATGTGAAGGATTTGTGTTGAGATAATCTTTGACTGGTTCTTTTAAATAGTTTGACCCTTAAGTCATAGCCTGATGCACGCTTTGATAGTTGATTGTTGGCCTGCTTTCTGTCATGCATATATTAATTGACATTTCAGCCCTTGTACTTAGATCCTGCTTTTTTAGCAGCATGTCAGCAGGCTCTCAGCAGGCTCTTCCAGTGTTGACAGAGTGACTTTAAACATAATAAATGGTGACTGTTGCCCTAAACCCACACCTGTTCTTAACCTACCAACACTGGTTATAGGCAATTGTTAAGTATTCTGGAACAATGTGCAATAGTTTCCAACTTGGCCTGAATAATACTCTAGAGATAAAATACACTGTGATGTTGGCTACATCAAAACACTAAAACCTAGAACTATCATTACTGAGTGCAGCTAAGAGTCTAAAGTGTATAACTGCAATACATATTATGAATTACTTTATGTCTTGGCTAAACATTCCGGCTTTTTTTCATATCCAGCAAATCATTTTGCCTTGTACTTCTGGCAGTCCTTTCTGTTTGCTTTGAAACTGTGGTAACAGTAAAGATAATGCACTTAGCAGAAATTTATATCCATGTATACTGAACATATATCAATATTTTTTTTTATATTGGGGTTTTTTTCTATGTCCTATCTCTCACTTGCTTTAAAGGGACACTGTAGGCACTGTATCTGATTCAGCTTATTAAACTGGTTACAGTGTCTGGAATTCACAGGTACAATCATTGCATTCAACATTAAACAGTTTTTAATATTTTTATGTTTTAATGATAAGCAAGGGTCCCCAGCAGCCCTTCCCCTCTGTGCCGCTTTGGCTAATGAGGAAGTATATATACATCTAGAATACCTGGGTGATTCCCAAAATGTCAGAGGCATGGTCCGCCTCCATAGTGAGTGTATCCAGCGTCACTGCATCGCTAGGGCAGCCACGATGCTATTCGGAAATTGGATGTCCATACACATGCCGACTGTGTGTGGAAACTCCCATGTCAACGGACACTCTGGAGGCTCCGTCCACCCGTTACGTGTGTCTGACAGCATCCCCATAGCTACCAGAGCACACCAAACCCACTGGATGAAAGCAAATAGCTAAAACTACCAGTGACTACAGACTGCATTTAAATTTGGATGAGGCCAGGATAAAATACCTTGATGTTCGAGAAACTGGAAAAACAGATAAAGCATTGTTTAGAACAGTTTTTCCTATGAAATTCCATACAGCCAGCACAGCCTTTAAATCTTAGACTGATCAAAACTGGAATTTCCTGCAAAGGGACGCCACTGTTCCTGGAATTGTGCAACAAAAACCCATGATCTGCTACAGACGTAACAAAAACTGAAAAGATCTTCTGGTTCATACAGACCCTATACACTGCTATAAGTCTACAAAGCGGAATGTGGTGAACCTGGGCTGTGTTCGTTGTCTGGGCTGTGTGACGTGTGGGCATATTATACCATCCAAGATTTTTTGTCACCCCCATACGGGAAAATCCTATAAAATAAAACATTGGATACACTGTAGATCAGAGGATGTGGTTTATAAGTTGACTTGCCTTAATTATGTTGGAAAAACTCTGTGAAAGGGTCAGGGGATACAGGTCAAGTATCCGGCTCGCCTACCGAGATGGCAAGTCAGGCAAACCTGTGGCCAGACATTTTTTGGAAAATCACCACCACCTTTCAACACTTAGATGTGTTGTGATTGATCATATCCCAACACCAGTAAGAGGTGGTAATAGGGCCAAATTGTTGTTACAGCGGGAACATTTTTTGATTATTGAGTTGGACACTCTAACTTAACGAAAAGTGTTCCTTTTTAACATTCCTATAATGATTGTATTATAATGCATATATACTTATATTCCCGTATTTCGAAATTACTGTATATAAAGACTTTTGGGCTTTTAGTAACATTTTTATTTTATTTGTATATTTTACTGATGGATTGAGATCTGTTATTGTTCACTTTATTCTTGGTTCACCATCCCTACCAAGTGGTTTATCTTTATGCATGACTAGTTCATTCACTGCCTATGGCTCAATATCTTGGGGCATCTTTGTGATCTAACTCATGATTTTTTTCCTTGGAGCATGTTTTGCACTTTTATCGAATTCTTGTTAACTTTACTATCTTTTTGCTCAATTTGATTCAAAGCACTTTATTCTGCACACCCTAATTATGCACTAGATATGAATATGTCCCTTTGTACTTACGATGATTTAAGCTTGTGGATCAACTATGGTTGAATTTGTTGTACATAATTGAGACACTTCTGATTATAGCACTATTTGTGCACTTTGAGTCCAAAATTTGGAATTCTTATTTACTTTAGTTTCTATATTAATGAATATTACTATGCCTCTCAGTGTTAGGCTTTAATATGTGTCTGAGACACATTTATTTATATTAATAATTTATCTGCTTTATGTTTGAAATATGGCATAGGTTTATGGATTTTAGTCTTTGGTTATGCTTTGATCTTTATATAATTGCATCGAGATGACTTAGGAATTGACAGCATGTTCATTTAAGTGCCGTCTGTGGTTGCTGGTAGTTTTAGCTATTTGCTTTCATCTAATAGGTTTGGCATGCTCCGGCAGCTATGGGGATGGCGTCAGACACACGTAACGGGTGGGAGAAGCCTCCAGAGTGTCTGTTGACGTGGGAGTTTCCACACACAGTCGGCATGCGAACTGGCATCCAATTGCCGAAGAGCATCAGGGTTGCCCTAGCGACACAGTGACGCCGGATACACTCACTATGGAGTCAGACCATGCCTCTGACATTTGGGGAATCACCCAGTTGTTCTAGATGTGCGCCCAGACTCCAGAGCAGTCAGCCCAACCCACTTGATGAACAGCTGGGGTATGGTGAGTGATCAATTCATTTATTTATTCAGTATAAAAGCCGTTTATTTGTATTTGATGATTTCTTTGTGTCCTGATGAAAGTTCCAACCAGGAACTAAAACATCGACCTTTTGTGACAATAAATTACTTCATTGGAAATCCAGGAATGCCAGCAAGCTTTCTATTTTGTTGTCTATAAGTGTGGCTAGGCACCTGGTATCATTTGGCTGGAGGTAGGAGTGCAAAGGCTAGGATTATTTTATATATATATTGTGACAAACTTACTTGTGTGTGTTTGTCCAGGATCTTTTGGCAACTGCACAAGCCTCTAGGGTAAGGAAGCCAGGCCAAGACAAAGTCCAGTTTCAAATGCCTCTGGCCTGTTTATTTTCTGTTGGTAAGAAGTAACAGGATACAACAGGATACAACAAGCAGCAAACCTTCTTTCTCCTCAAAACACTTCCCTCACCCCACCCTGCTTAACAGCAGTTATTAAGCTGCTCACAGCCCCTACAGGTAAGGCTAATGACCTTGTTAGGTAGTGAGCCGGAACTCCTTAGAAAACCTGGGCTGGTCTCATGCACAGCCACTCTGACAGTGAGCGGAGAATTGGCCCTCCCTGCTCTTCCGATTACTCCACCCCAGGGACCCAAATAACAACAGAGAAAAAAAAACTACATTTAACTTTATCTTTCCCTGGGGCTGCATGTGCTAAAGCACATGCCAGGATAGTGGCTGCACAAAAGTCTGGGTGCCAGATATACACCCTTGACCACCATCCTCAACACTCTGTCACATATCCTGCCCCCCCAGCTCAGACCTAGTGGGGTGAGCGACCACAGATAATAAATTCAGTCGTGACAAACTGTCAGCATTTCCATGTTTAGAACCAGGCTTATGTTCAAATGTAAAATTAAATGGTTGCAAACTGAGGAACCACCTTGTCACCCTGGCATTATTATCTTTATTTTGACTCATCCAGGTTAAGGGAGCATGGTCTGTGACCAACCTAAATTTTCTGCCCCGTAGATAATATTTTAGTGAGTCTAAAGCCCAATTTATGGCAAGGCATTCTTTCTCCACTATAGAATTATTTTACTCAGCAGGAGTCAGCTACCTACTTAAATAAAACACTGGGTGTTCTTCACCCTGAATTTCCTGAGACAGAACCACCCCTAACCAAATCTCTGATGCATCAATTTGCACAATGAACTCTTTAGTGAAATCCAGGGTTACCAGAACTGGTTGGGTGCACAAAGCCTCTTTCAAATTTACAAATTCATTTTTCTGTCTCTAATGACCACTTCACCACTAGTGGGGCTTTTCCTTTTGTGAGATCAGTTAAAGGAGCTGCTAATGCAGCAAAATAAATCGCCTGTAGTACCCAATAAGTCTTAAGAAAGTCCTGACTTGCTTTTTAGTGAGGGGGCGTGGCCAATTTTGTATGGCCTTCAATTTTGCTGTTTGTGGCTTAACAAGCCCTCTCCCAATCGAATAACCCAGATATTTTGCCTCTGCCAAACCTATAGTATACTTAGATGGGTAAGCAGTTAAACCAGCTAGGTGGATAGAGTCCAGTACTGCCTGCACTTTGGGAAGATCTGAAGCCAAGTCAGAACTGTGAATGACTATGTCATCTAAGTATGTGGCTGCATAACGGCTATGAGGCTTCAAAATCCTATCAATCAGTCTTTGAAAAGTGGCAGGGGCCTGTAGCGGTACTTACCCACCCCGGGGGCCAGCCGAGGTCCGATGTTCCCGCCGTGCCCCGCCTGGCTCTAAGAGCGCGCTGCGCATCTCGGGTTTTCGCTGTCTCTCTGTTTCCTTGCACTCAGCTCGTTCCTGACTCTGTCACTGCTCTGTACTATGTCGAGTCCGGCCATTCTAAGGCCCGGTAAGACGTATCTGCTTTATCTTGTCTCTTGTTGGACTAAATCTTGCGTGTTGGTGTACACTACCGTGACAGGGCCCCATGTAACCTGAACTGTAGCACCTTGTATTGTAATAATCCCCCTGATGTCAAAAAAGCTGTCTTTTCTTTTGCCCTGTCTGTAAGAGGTACTTGCCAATAACCCTTTGTCAGGTCCAAAGTAGTTAGGTACCAAGCCTTACCCAGTCTCTCTATTAGTTCATCAACCCTAGGCATTGGATAAGCATCAAACTTTGACACACTATTTAATTTATGAAAATCATTACAAAATCTTAACGAGCCATCAGGTTTTGGCACCAGTACTATAGGGCTGTTCCACTCGCTTTGTGATTCCTCATTAATATCAAGATCTAACATTTTCTTAATTTCAGCATTTACAGCCTCTTTCTGTGCTTCTGGAATTCTGTATGGTTTAATATTTATCTTCACCCCTGGTTCTGTAACAATATCATGCTTGATAATGTTAGTCCTGCCTGGAACTACAGAAAATACATCCTTGTTTCTACCAATAAAGTCCCTTACTTCCTGTTTCTGGTGGGGGGACAATGTGTCTGGTATGTTTACTTCAAGTTCACTATCAGTCCTATTCGTGACAATTGAAGTAGTTAAGACCTCTCTGTCCTTCCAAGGTTTTAGTAAACTTATATGACATATTTGCTCAGGTTTTCTCCTAATGGGTTGTCTCACTTTATAATTAACTTCCCCAACTTGTTCAATAATCTCATAGGGGCCATGCCAAGATGCTAGAAATGTATTTTCTACTGTAGGCACTAAAACAAGTACCCTGTCTCCTGGGTGAAAAACTCTCAGTCTGATATTTCTAGCATAACTGTTTTTCTGGGCCTCTTGGGCTTTCTGCATATGTTCTTTAACTATTGGCATAACAGCCGCCATCCTATCTTGCATTTGAGCTATGTACGGAGTGGATTTGTGTTCCCGGGTTTCTTTTGCTATATCTAACAGACCTCTGGGATGATGGGCATATAGAAGTTCAAAAGGAGAGAAGCCCGTAGAAGCTTGTGGCACCTCCATTATGGAGAACATTAGATAGGGTAGTAAGCAATCCCAATTCTTACCATCCTTGTCAATTACTTTCCTTAACATACTTTTTAATAAGGTCTTGTTGAACCGTTCTACCAGTCTGTCTGTCTGTCTGGGGATGATAAACAGAGGTCCTAAGATGTTTGATTCGAAGTAGTTTGCATAGCTCCTTCATAACTTTAGACATAAATGGTGTACCCTGATCTGTCAAAATTTCTTTTGGTATGCCCACCCGGCTAAACATGAGCATGAGTTCTTTTGCTATTGTCTTTGCAGACGTGTTACGTAGGGGCACTGCTTCCGGTACTTGGTAGCATAATCCAAAACCACCAATATATACTGATGCCCCATTGCAGACTTTACCAGAGGACCTACCAGGTCCATTGCAATCCTCTCAAAAGATATTCCTATTATAGGCAATGGTACAAGAGGACTTCGGTATGCCTTAAAAAGGGTGGTTTGCTGACATTCAGGACAAGAAGAACAGTAATTTGCAACTGAAGCAAATACCCCAGGCCAATAAAACCTCTGTAAGACTCTCTCTTTTGTCTTTTCTATGCCTAAATGTCCCCCCAGTCTATGGCTGTGTGCAAGATTTAGGACTGTATGTCTGAAGGGCTTAGAAAGAAGTAGTTGCTTTACAACATCCATCCCCTTTTTCTCTACTCTATAAATCAAATCATTATGTACCTCAAAGTAAGGATAAGAAGGGGCTCTATCTTGTTGAACTGGATCATCATTAGAAACCTGGATATTTTTACGGGCCTCTGCAAGAGTGGGGTCTTCCCATTGTGCTTTCCTGAAGTTAACAGGACTGACTTCTAATTCAGGAAAGTTAATGCCTTGATCCTGATCGTTATCGGACTCCTGACTATCGTGGCTTGGGTCATCTCCTATTAAAGCTGGCATGTGACGTGAGGCTTCAGCCTTCTCTGTTCTTATGCCTAGTCCTTCCCATTCTGTCAGAAAAAGGAAACATATTTCCAGAATCATCATCATTTGCTATACAATAGGGGGCAACTTTTCCTGGAGACCCCCACAAGTCTAAAAAAGTGGGAAAATTCCAAAAGAACTTTCCCACGCTGTGTAAAATGACACAGAGCACTCCGGTTACTTAATCCACCAATCAGAGTGCTCTGTGTCACATGCCCCTACTAGCTGTGTCACATGCTGCACTGGCCAATCACAGCCATGCCATTAGTAGGCATGGCTGTGATGGCTTCTAAGGGCACACAAGTCAAACGTTTGTTGATTGGCTGCCCTGCGGCCTTTCAAAATGCGTCATTAAATCGCCGAACTCCAAACTCCAACCCGAACATACAGTGATATGTCCGTGTTCGAGTCCGGGGTCCAAAAAAACGTAATGTTCGGTACGAACGCTCAACTCTAATTCTGATTAATCATATTCCATTGCATAGGTTCATCAATCAAGGTACAGTCTCTAGCTTTATGTCCAAGTTCATTACACCGGAAACATTTAATATTATAATCTGTCCCCCACTTAGACCCTTTTCCAGGATTAACATTTCTAGGTATAAGCATAGGGTCTCTGAGAATATGTCTCTTGTTCCTCTGTGTCTCTGAAACCTTGAAAAATCTTACCAGGTCAGCAGCTGGAGTCTCAACTCTCTGCATAGACTTTGTTTTGTTAAGCCACTGTCTGTCAAGGTATGCTTCCATATCATCTGTAGGTGTCATCTTCTCTGATGGCTCTGATCATCTTAACCTCAGACTGCCTCCCTTCCAAAACTCTGGTTAGTTCCTTGGTCAAAGCCTGTATCTCCTTCTGTATCATGCTGGAGGCCTGACGTTGCTCCTCCCTGAGCAGGCGATTTGTCTCAGCTTGGGCTGCCACAACCTGCTGGATCATGGCATCTGTGTTGGCCTTTTGCGTGATTACCAGTTGCTGTAGGGCTGCAATATTTTCCTGTTGTGCGGCTGTGGCCTCCTGCTGTACGGCTGTAGCCTTTTGCTGTGCCGCTGTAGTTTGCAACAAAACTTTCACAACTTCCTCCATATGCCTCCAGGCTTTTTTGGCTTCCAGTTATTACCCACAGGCTTCTTCAGTGCAGTGCCCATATTCTTCACCATATGTGACAAAATTACTTCCCTGTGTGTGTTTGTCCAGGATCTTTTGGCAACTGAACAGCCCTCTAGGGTAAGGAAGCCAGGCCAAGACAAAGTCCAGTTTCAAAGGCCTCTGGCCTGTTTATTTTCTGTTGGTAAGAAGTAAGAGGATACAACAGGATACAACAGGATACAACAGGATACAACAAGCAGCAAACCTTCTTTCTCCTTAAAACACTTCCCTCACCCACCCTGCTTTAACTGCAGTTATAAAGCTGCTCACAGCCCCTACAGGTGAGGCTAATGACCTCGTTAGGTAGTGAGCAAGAAATCCTTAGAAATCCTTAGAAAACCTGGGCTGGACTCATGCACAGCCACTCTGACAGTGGGTGGAGAATCGACCCCTCCTGCTCTTCCGAATACTTCACCCCAGGGACTCGAATAACCGCAGAGAAAAAAACCTACATTTAACCTTAACTTTCCCTGGGGCTGCAAGTGCTTAACCACATGCCGGGATAGTGTCTGCACAAAAGTCTGGGTGCCAGATATACACCCTTGACCACCATCCCCAACACTCTGTCACAATATATATATATATTTATATACAGTTGGACTTCAGTTTATAGCACCGCCCTCTGCATGCTGGAGCCTGTGGGTAGCACGTGGCGTCAAGTGTGGAGGTGTTGGAGCGGCTTTTGCATCGAGTTTTGAAGTCATTCTGGAAATTGTTTGCAGTTGTTTTGGGACTTTTTTGGTGCATTTGTGGAAAGTGTGGGGAGCTGAGCTTCATCATTTGCATGCCTTTTATTGTGTGTTCTGCATTGTGGGTTGGCTTCCATGCCAGCTTATTTTGACTTTTTTCTGACCTCCAGAATGGATTAATTGGTTTTCAATGCATTCCTATGGGAAACCACGTTTCGGTTTACAGATTTTTCGCAATAAGAAACGTCCCGGAGAACACATTAAATTCGTAAACCGAGGTCCCACTGTATTATTCAATGAAGCCTAGAACAGCTTGTGTTAACTTAATTTGTCAGAAAAGTAAGGAAAAGTTGCAGCAACATTAGGGGATTGAGTTACATGTAAGTCACATGATGTAACACAGGAGATTGGGAAGAATTTCTAAACACAAGCTTATTCTCTTATGCTAAATTCTTGAGGCGATATAAAAGTAGAATTCACATAATTGTAGATTATGCTAATGTAGCGTACCTGTAATCTTAATTTTAGTAATGACAGGAGGCGAATATTTGCATACTCTTTCTTTACTAAAACTTCAGCAGCACAGATCAATAAAAACGTTTAAACCAATCAGAAACAAGAGTCACTGGTATAAATAGCTCTGTGATGCACTTCCACTTCCTCTTTCATTGTAGCAAACCAATGGTCCAGTGAACAAGTCCAACAATCCTAACTCAGGTAATGATGTGGATCCTATGTAATCCAAAAGTTGCTTGAAACGACAAGAGTGTGATGATAAAGTCCACTGTATGGATCCAGTATTCACACTGCAAAAGAGGAGAAAAGGGTGAAAGGTAGTGAAATCACCATATTCCATCAGTACCCTAGTGACAATATCTCTAGACATTCACATTAAAATCGTAAAATAATGTCAACATAATAAAGTATGAAAATATGTATAAGCAACAGTGGAAGAAGTAAGCAGAGAAGACAGAAATGCCTGCTAGGGAGAGAAAGGGTGGGAAATATTTGCCACCTGTCATGATTAAAATTAAGATTATAGGTACACTCAAAAGGGTGAGTAATAGGATAGGTTTTGCTTCCTCTCTTCACCATTTATAAGATATCTAGTGCTCCTGGAGCAGTTGAGTGACCTGTCAGAGAGATTGCCTCCACATGATGGTATGTCTGGACAAGTCTATGTAAAAGGTGAGTTGACATCCTTCAAAAGACACAAAAGGGTCTCTTCTAGTCACCCCCATAATCACCCCTCTGTCAGAGTCCTGCGCAAATTTAATAATGACATCCCTTGAGGCATCTGGAGGTGTCTTCAGTGCCCTCAGAAGGCAAAAATAGGAATATAGGCCTGTTTTGGTGGAAGCACAGTTGAGATGAGCCTTTGAATGTAATGCTGTATTTTCTTGTTGGAGATGATATCTGGGACCCCCCGGAGACGCTAGTTTCTGGCTTTGGATCCATCTTCCATATTTGTGTGGTTGGTCAGGTCAGCATTGCAGTTTTGTAGAGTATTGATGGCTGCAATCAATACAATTTAGACACCTTCACACTCCCCAAGTATTCCTCCACGGCTACTATTCTGCCAGTAAGAGTGGCCACCTCATCCCGCACCACCGCCATGTGCTCCTGACCTCACTCAACAGTGCCTTTAGATCCGCATTAGTGGAAGTTGCAGCATTCCCAGTTGTAGATGCCCCCTATTTTGCCTCAGGTACCTGGGGAAAGGTGGGCTTGTTGATGGTATGTTGTCCTCGTCTGAGGATTCTGAGGTGTTGTTCGCTGTGGGCTCCATCTTGGCAGATTCGGGCCTAAAAGAGAGTTCCGATATCGCGGACACTGAGCCCAGATCTTCTTCTTCCCCATCCTCTCCAGTGTGGACAGGGCAGAAATTGGGTTCTCATGTGAGATGAAAGATTGTTTGTGTGCTCAATGCAGAGCAGAGTTATGGTGGCATGTGTCTGTCTTTCTCGCTCTGGTGCTGTCTCTGCCCCCTCAACCAATTTATTTATATCTTACTTATGTATTGCCCACTGTTGCAATAACTTGCCAACAAAGTTTATCATTAAACATTCCCTTAAGATGAGGATATACATGAGTACTCAACTTTACATCAAAATTTAAAAAAAAAAAAAACACTTGCGTACAAATCTTTCTAGATTAAGATATTAATGCTATATTAGTTTAGCTGGTAGAATGCAATAAAATGAGAAAGAGAAGAGCCAATGTGCATTATACAATGACACATTATCCATTTTAACATACAGACATAATAGATTTATCAAATCTTGAAAAAAAAGAAAATATCTTGAAGCTTTTATTTGTTAATAGCAGGCTGTACAGTATCATAGTGGAAGGTCTGATCAAAAGTGTTGGAGGTCAACCATTGGTCCATCATATAATAAAAAGTGTTTTGCTTTGTGACACCTTCCATCAAAACTGCTATCCGATGTGACTATGCAAAAAGCTAATTTGGAATTATAAGAAACTGTATTCAATAAAAAAAATTTTTATGTTGTTCAAAGTTGTTCATTATTATTCATGTTTTCTATTTATTAATTATTTTTTTTGCCCTGTGGCTACTGAAAAGTCCTCTCACTTGAAAACCTCTTATCTAATCTTTTCCTGTGCTTTCTGACACTAACTAAAACCCACTACCCAACTTACAAAACAAATAAATAAATACAGCTACACTTTTCTTCACCTTCTGGACCCCAGGAAGCCAGTGAAATCTCAGTTGGACCTCAAACATATTTGTTTATAGCTAATACGTTTAGTGTTTTTGTGCAACATCCCAGTGTACTACCAAACAGAAGTGAGAAGGTTCATAAATACAGTTTCATCCAAGTGTCACCAGGTCAAGGCAGACTTTGATCCCACAGCAATCCAGACTAGTAATGTAGTAATGGACTGGGTACACAGCTGGATGAAATCTGAAGCAGGTTTATTGAAATGCAGAAAGCTTTCTCCATTTCAGTAAACCTGCCTTAGATTTAATCCAGCTGCATTTCCATGAACTTGCCTTTGGATTTCATTCAGTTTTGTCCCATTACTTGTCTGGGGATACATCCACGTTCATCATGTACTAATATACGATACCGCACTCAAAATTAGATGCAAAAATTATAATTATAATAATTATCTTATTAGGTGTTACAATAGTACTTTACTCAGTAGTGATACTACTATTACATATCAGAAGATATTGTAATATCATAGAACAGTGATTAAAGATCCCTTCTCAGTTTGCCCCCTCTATTACTGGGTGTACACCTTTGTATTTTGTTTAGACGCATCTGGGTTTGTGATTTCTTAAAGAACCAATGTCCAAAAGTATATAAGAATGGCCAAAAAATGAAGAAAAATAAAAAAAAATGAAAAAAGTAAAAATATATAGAAAACAAAAAAGAATCATGAGGTATGAGAAAATGTCCCAAATATTGTAAGATTCAGTCCTAGTGTGTACATACTCCAAACACAAAAAAGAAAAAGCCAAAGAATTCTTAATCCAAATGCTTTGATTTAGGGGTAATCCCCAAAAGGACAGCTCTCACCACTTACGGTTGAAAATTATTTGCTGTATATAGATGAATGGAGCTGTAGTATTGAAGATGCTTGTGACTGGAAGCTGCTTGTGAGGGATGCCTGGGCTGCGCACTCAGGGCCTCAGCCATTCCCTTCGAAGTTAAATGAAAATCATTATTGGCTTTTATTGCCCTTTATTTTGGGCACACCTGCCACTATTCGCGGGTTGCGCCTATATGATGTCATTCTAAGTGTGCGGATGTGCGCAGGCACACTTCCAACTACACATTCTCAGACTGGAGTGCGTCCACGTAACTGTTTGTGCGTGCTGACGCACCCAGAATGCCGTGTATCAATACACTATCCCTAATACAAAAACATTTCAAGTAACTTGATTTACAATAAAAATATATATATACAACGTTGAAACCATTTATTCCAATGTATTTTACTTATTATCTATCAGATTTTCTGGGAGAATTAGGAGATTAAATTGGAAGATTTGTAAAAATTCTCTATATGAGATCTTAATTAAAGCTCAACCTTATTGAAATATTACCTTGTGTGCTGTAGAGAAAGGGAGATTTATAAGGGAAATAAAGGTATATGAATTCAATAAAAATAGAAAATCTCTATATAAGAGATCTTGATTAAAGCTCCACCTTACTGAAATATTATTTTGTGTGTTGTAGGGAAAGGGAAAATTATAAGGGAAATAAAGGCATATAAATTCAGTAAAAATGGATATGATGCAACAGAATTGGTTTACATCTTTATATACCCCTCATAGTAGTTTATGGTATTTTAGAATATGTCAAGTATTATGAGTATATGTAATAATGTATCTCAAACACAGACAAAGACCGTAAGATATATTTTACCGGATCAACCTAAACTTATTTTTAGAAAAAATCAGAATTTTAAGAATACTTTGGCACCTAGTTATGCTATAAAAAATCTTGAGGCTAATCGAAAACCTGTTGATAATAATTCCTTTAGAGGTTGCAACTCTTGTAAAGCTTGCCATACTGTAAATCTTGAAAAAACAGATACTTTTTCCAGTTTCATTACAGGTGAAGTATTTCAGATAAAATCTGAAATCAGTTGCCGCACGGACCATGTAGTTTATTTACTGCAGTGCCCGTGCGGCAAGCAATATGTAGGCAGGACAAAGAGGCTTTTGAAAGTACGATTTCTGGAACATATAAATAATATCAAAAAGAACTTGGCTACTCATTCTATTCCAGTACATTGCAATCAATGTCCACTATTTTTCTTCACTGGTTTAAAATGTATTGGTATTGAAAGGGTATTAGCTGATTGGAGAGGGGGAGATAGGGTTAAAAAGTTGTCACAAAGAGAGACATACTGGATCCACAGGCTACAGACATTGGAGCCTGGTGGACTGAATGTGGATGTGGACTTAGTGTGTTTCCTATAAATGTATATTACTATTCATAATAGTCATTATATATATGGGTATTTTTGAGAAAGGTAATGATAAAATAAGCACAGAATTTTAAAGGAGGAATTAGGTTAATTAATATTAATAATATAATTAACAAATAAGACACCATTGAATTGATTATAAGAAGGATAACACATTAAAAGTTAAAGGTTAATATTCTGGTTATTGAAATAATATGTCACACAATTAGGGTATGAAGGATTAGTTTATAAAAGCTTCACATTATTAGATTATGAGCATATATAATATGTAAGAAATTTTGTGATTGGTTAAGTATTGTGAAAATGGTGTAAAGTAAATATGTATATATTATGAGAAAATCCACTATGAATAGATTTGTGGTTAAGTTGTTGGACTATTTGTATATAATTCTATGGCTAGATATTGCAGAATACTGATGGAACGCAAAAAAAACGAAGGTGGAACGCATGCCATTTCCGGATATACATGACTTCCGGGTTTACGAGTACAGTTGGAACGCATAGCACTTCCGGTTTTTGGAACGCACGGAAGTGCCGAAAATAACCGGAGAATTACAAAAATGATGAAGATCAACTGTGAACACCTGGGAATAAGATCTTCAACAGATGAAACTCATCTACACAGGACCAATGAGGAAGGACAGAGAGGCACATGTGATTAATTACATTTAGGGATTAGCCCTATTTAAAGGACTTGAGGGTGGAGGGATGTTAGGCTGTTTTTGTGATTGTACTGCATTGATTATTATTTTAATATTTTGGTCCCTGAGGAAGTCCCATATTCTGTAGAAGGGACGAAACGCGTAGGACCTTTATCTGTATCTATTTTATATTTTTAAACAATTAAAGCCGCTTTTTTCATATCTTCACCTGGAGTCCTGCATTTTGAGTGGAAGTGTCCAGGGGATTTCTCTAGCCCCCCATATCATCAGGGGTGGCACCATATATGCCTGAACTGTCCAATATCCTGTGAGTGCATTTCATATTGCGCAGTGTTAATATTTTAAAACTGTATTACACTATACCTCTTTTTATTTATCTTCATTTAGACAATCAGCCGGTTCCCTCGTTGTGTTTTGTATATTCTTGTGTTCAAGTTGATTGCTAGCTGGGAGCGATCTGAGGGAGGCTGCATTCACTAACCACTGATAAGTATCCTTGTATATAAGTGTGTGTATAAGGTGCATTTCTTTTTGATATATATATATCAACCTGTTAATACTGTAACATAATTCCATAATGAAATGTTCTACACAAACATAAATATCATCTATCATTGCAGGCAATTAAGGGTAAACCAATCTTAATATTCAGGGTTTGGAACCAAATCATTATAAAGATGCATACTTACCAGCACTGTCATGTGTGAAAATGTATGTGGTGCCTTCTAGTGGGAACCCCACTTCCTGAGGGATAACAGACTGTAAAAGGTCAACATTGTTGGGAGAGTTCGAGAGCCAATCAGACCAATCCTAGTGAGAGCAATACACTGTGAGGTGGGCATAAAAGATAATAATCATATATTAGTTAAATCCTACAATTAACTCGGGTAAGTTATTTAACCAAAGTAATGCA
Source organism: Pelobates cultripes (assembly GCA_933207985.1). Classification (NCBI taxonomy): domain Eukaryota; kingdom Metazoa; phylum Chordata; class Amphibia; order Anura; family Pelobatidae; genus Pelobates; species Pelobates cultripes. The sequence continues at coordinate 247,657,563 of OW240912.1, read as the reverse complement.
CAATCTACTGTCTAATGAGGATTTGTGAAGACCATCTCTTATGACCTATAAGAAATGCTTGAGGTCATAGTCTTCGTTCAAACCCATTGGATGTAATGTCTCCAAAGTACTAATCCACTTAGTCTCTTTCTGGAATAACAGTTTTTGTCTGTCGCCACCCCTGCGCAGGTGTTGGACTGTAATTTGTTTACACTGTGCCCTTGTTGTTTGAAATGTCTCGGTACCGGATTTTTCACTTATTCCTCTCTGCAATGCTGCTCTGATGCCTCTCTTGTGCTCTTCTATACGTTCTTTGACCGCCTGATCGTCTCTCCCACATAAAGTAACCCAAAAGGACATTTCAAGATATAGACCACATAGTCTGAGTTGCAAGTGTAATAATCATGTATCTTGTATTGTTTACCTGAGTATGTGTGTGTGAAATGCTCACCCTTAATTACACTGTTGCAATGTATGCAACAGTCTGAAAAGAAACGTTTTTGTTTCTTGTTACTCCCGACATCTGATCGGACCAATTTTTGAGATTCTTAGCCCTTTCATACGAAAAGAGTGGAGGATTTTTAATTACCTTAGGTAAGTTTGCGTCCTCTTCAAAGATTTTTCAATACTTCATAATGATTTTCCTAATATACTTGTTATATGGAGTGTAGGGTGATATAAATGGAATTCTCTTTGCAATATCCCTTATCTTAGTTGTATTAAGGGCTTGTTCCCTTATTAGACTTTGTACTTTTTCTTTATGTTTCTCTACTAGTTTTGACGGGTACACCCTATTTGAAAACTTACTACACATGAAGTCAAGTCCTGATTGTACCTGATTTTCTTGTGACACTATCCTTCTAACTCTTAGAAGTCGGTGTAAGGAAGGCCATCCTTTAGATGTTGTGGGTGATAACTGTTATAGTCTAGAAGGTCTTTTCTCTCTTGTGTAGATAACGGTATGTAATTTTTGCTCAGCCAGATACACCTGTGTGTCTAAAAATGGGACCTTATACTTGTCACATGTCATGGTGAATTTGATGTTGGAATCTAATGAATCCAGTTGATTAAAAAAATGTGTCTAATTGGGCTCTCGTGCCACCCCAACATACGAACACGTAATCTTAAAACGTAAACCTAAAAATACTACTACACTCTTTAACACAGAAAAAGGGTTCTATGGATGTGGACAATGTTTAGCTTGTAAAAGAACAAATAATAATAAAAGGCAAATTAAAAACTTTAAGTCAAATGAAGGTACAGAATACCAAATCAAAGTATTTATTACATGCCACTCAAAAAATTTAATTCACCTTATACAATGCCCCTGCGGCCTAAATTATATAGGAAAAACCACTAGACCTCTACATATAAGAATAGACAAACACGGCCGCAATATAAGTAAGGGATTTGAAAAAGACAGTGTGTCTCTACGATGATTATGAATTAAAATGGACTACTTTTTTTAGGAATTAATAAAGTAACTAAAGATTGGAGAGGGGGAAATTTTAACCAAAAATTGAGTAAGGTAGAGATGGAATGGATATTCAAACTAAATAGTCTGATTCCAAATGGTCTAAATGCAGACTTTGAAATGTGTAATTTCCTCCTTTAATTCCTAAAGAAGTGTCATAAAGATATGAATTGGTACTGGTACCTTTAATGTATTATTGATTTTATCTCTCTGAATTACTAATTTAATTTCTCTGTAATATTAGATCATTCCACAAAATGTTTAATGCTATTAATGACTATACTATTATATTTGAATGACTAGAGCCTTTTTATAGTAACATCTGTCCAAATGAACGAATTAGTAATATCAAAATAAATGCTAAGTTGAAGATGATATATTTCACAATGAACATTCCTTCTTCCTTTTTAAAGATGTGAGCTCTTATTCAATGTCCGTTTGAATGAACTAAGTGATAATACAAAATTAATGTAAAGTTGAAAATAATACTCTTATCTGCTAGCTGATGGATTTTTAACTTGATTTTTAATTTGCTTTTAATGTTATAAATGAGAAAAACAATATCGGACCATTGAGGACAGACAGCAGATTACACATCCACAGTGGAACGCACTGCATCGAAAAACGCCGAAACCGGAAGTGACATATCGGCTTAGAAGGAGGAAGCAGAAAGAGATCAAAATGAGGCTTGGAACGCAGGGTATCTCCGTTACCATGGAGAATACCCACGAAAATCTAAACACATACAGCTGTTCTCTCAATGAAGAAGGATATTTAAAGCAGGGAAGAGGTCCAGAGAAACAACACAGAATTTTTCCAGCTGAAGAAGCCATCTGGCGAAACGCGTTCTGGAGGAGAAGTGAGCACTGAAAACTTTTTTTGG
>OW240912.1:247597098-247653031 GCA_933207985.1 Pelobates cultripes | reverse complement strand
ACAAATTGCTGCATTCTGCTAGATATAAACCACTTTCATGAGTCAAGAAAACAGAAACAAAGATTTCAATAATGTTAAGCTGCGAAGGACGGAAATTCCACAAGAACGCAATTAGAATTCAATTACTATGTGTTTGGAAATTCTCAAATTTCTCCAGATGTATCTGTGAATAAATGTTTAAAGATATACAGGACCGATTATGCATGTTTTGAGCTTATATTACTGAACCAACAAAATTGGCAAAGATCATCAAATAATTTCCTTTTAAGAATTGTGATAATATAGCCTATATTCTTGGTATTGTTTTCCACATCCACATCCACATCCACATATAATTTAAAACCATACAATGTGTAACATATATGGCAGTTGCTCATTTATCACCATGATTGATGGATTTTTAATGTGACACCCTTCTATCAACTGGAAAGGGACAAAATGTATTTCATGCTTGTCAGCAGTAGAAGAATGTGTACAGAAATAACAAGGCACTGCAGAAATGCAAAAATGTTGTTCTGGTTTTACATACCCTATAGGAGCATTGCTGGCAGGGTCTGTAACCCCAAGAGGAGTACAGAAAAGCCCCATTTAATTATTAGCCAAGTACCATACTTAGAGAGAAATAGCACCTAAAATTAAATTGTGACAGTGCCACTTTATGCATCATATTTGGAGTTAATTATACAGCACATTGAATGGGTATTACTGTGAATATATGGCTTTAATTCAATGTGGTGATGGGTTATTACAGCATCAGAGAAGCAAGAAATCGGGGGGGGGGGGAGAGAAACTGAGAAAGAGAGAGAGAGAAAGAAAGAAAGAAAGAAAGAAAGAGAGAGAGAGGAAAAAGAAAGAAAGATAAAAAAGGGAGATTGAGGGTAGACCAGCTAAGAAAATAGAAGGAGACAGGGGTCTCTATTTTGCAGATATGACTCTATCCAGTGGGTCCAACGTTGGCAGACATACCCTGCAAGTATGTAGTCATTTTGTCCATAGTAAGTTACTGTAACAACCCACTGGAGTCGTGTTCAGGTCTGGAACTCAGGTGCAGTAACAGCTCTCCCTTACAAGTATGATCCACAGAGATCCTGAGGGTGAGAATAGGATTCTGTCGTGTCAGGGAGCTTTGATAAAATAACAGAAAATCCAAGGCAAAGGTATTCGAAGAAGGGTTGGTCAGAAATCAGAGTCAGACGGTCCAGAGGTCAGAGCAGGCGACAATCAGCAAAATTCAGACAGCAAGAACAGGAAACACAGGGAAACAAATGCTAGGGGTTATGTGGCAGGCAAAAAAACAACCAAGCACTAACTGACAGGTGTGTTCTACTTATAAAGGAGTGGCTCAATCACATAAGTTGGTCTCCCCTGTAGAAGGGGATACCTGAGATCAATATGACTGACTGTGGGACTCAGCCCACCTTGGATGCATCATTGTCCTGGATCTGCCTCTCAGCTACCACCCTCCTCCAACCTCTGATCTGCAGATCAGTCTCCTCATGCAACGGCTCCCATCTTGGAATGCCGGAACAATCACTGTGAGCTCCCCGACCGTTAATCGAGGATCTGAGGGTGCCGACTGCAGTGCAGCAGCCACCGGCACTGTGACCGCTGTGGACTGACCTCCAGGGCATCGTTGGTGCCCAGGGTCATGTGAGTACCGTTGGCGAATGTGACTGTTACTGAGATAGAGGGTTTCCAGTTTTTAGTAATGCAGAGTCTATTGGCCATACATTTGCAAAACAATTGCTTATTAGGTGATAATAAGAGGTCTAGAATTGGCTATGGGTGATTAAGCAAAGATGTCTTGGAGTTAGGGGCAAGGTCAATTTCAAGAGCCACACCAACTTCCTCCAATAGCTATGCCCAAAGTGGTTCCATGAGTGGACAAGTCAACCACATGTGATGGTAGGAGCCAGCGCTCCACAACTTCAAAAGTACAAGGAAGAATGAGATGAATGTATGTACTGTAACCTAGTAGGGGACACATGCTATCTGGACAAAGGTATAGGAGTTTTCTCTCAGCAACAGTGTCATATTATCAATAGGAAATAAGTGTATATGAGAGCATACCAGATATAAGAGTTGATGGAAACTGAAAATTTCAGAATCTGGCATCTGGTGAATGTCTTTAAAAAACATTTGAGGAATAGGCTTAATTCCTAGAAAGAAATCCAAAACTTTAAAGAGATCCGTATCGACCCACCAGTGTAAAATGCTGAAGAGACTTTGCTGTCTGATAGGCCAATAAGCCCACAACTGATAGCATACTAGTACCGTGGCAGGACAGCTTATCTCAGTATATACAAGACTGGCAAAGTGCAAGAGGGTGGGAAAGCCTAGGAGAAATCATCTGAGGAAGTGGAGTGATCGTGGGATACCATAGAATATAATGAGGATAATAAAGTCATGCCAAGTCATGTTCCAATTGCACTTAATGAGGGGAATTAAATATATAGTGCAAGTAAGTGCGCATAGCCTTATAGTTATAGTAAAAATAGGGTAGGCTCAGACCTCCAGACAGTTTGAGCTTATATAAAAGCAACTTACTCTCATTAAGTCATATGAAGGTATTGATTTGTGTCTGTAAGGCATCAATGTATTTATTTACAATAGGCAATGTAATAGAGAAAAAAAAAATGGGAAGCAGGTTCATTTTCACAGAAGAAAAAAACTTTTTATTGCTACGTATAAACTAAGAATTGCTTTTCCAAGTATTATTCACAGCTTTCAATCTGCTTGCTCAGGCACTGAAATCTAAAATAGTGGCAAATAACTTATTTTCATCAAAAGTGGAAAGGATTTATAATAGATTGGGTATAGAGCTGAGCATTAGTGAGGTAAAGAAGGACATCATCAGGATATCTCCGACCATGAGTCCTGGAGTATAGAGGCAGCTAAAGGTTCCACAGCAAAGGCATACAAAAGAGGTGAAAGTGGACAACCCTGCCGTCTGCCATTCAGAATGTGAATTTCCTTGGATATAACTATTCAGAGATTACAAGCAAATACTTTTTGATATATTGTTTGCACCCTATGCCAAGCAGTCCTGGCATTGCCAGAATAAATGGAGCTAATAGTATCATCCATAGAGCTATGTGAGCATGCTACAGTGCATGACCTGTAGTATAGAAGGAATGTCCAATTGCACTGATTGGCTTAGACTTACAATAAGTCAATCACTATGTCCTAGAGTGGCAAGATAACCCCAATATTTTAAAGCTATATTTCTACTTCATGTAGGCTGGCTAGGCAGTATGTAAAATATTGTTTAGCAACAAAGTGGTTGTCAAGGGAGGCAATCATCGTGAGAGAGAAGTAGATTAGAACTAACATTTTACAGATTGCAAGATTTAATTAATTTACATTTTTATTCTTTTTAAAAGCATCAGGAAATTGTATATGCTTATTAATAAAATATGTCACCAGGAAAAATACATAGACATTTCCTTCATTTTCAAGTATGTCCCAGATGACACATAGAAATAAAATATTACACAGGTTATTTCACATATTCAGAACGCTATAGGAGAAAATTTCTTGGGCTGACCTCCTTTTTATGTGATTAATGGTAAGCAAGAAGCAGGGAGCAGAATTAAGGAAATATTCATATTTGTATAACTCTTTTCTGATTGATTGCTTCGAGAATAAGAACTCTGATAGATTGATTGCTTGGAGAATGAGACTTCACAATCGGCACCACACAGGATAACTATGTATTATTCATTCTATTTTACAGGATTAAAAATTCAACTCTAAGAGACAAATTAAGCATACCCTAGTGGAAAATAAATGCCAATAATTCCATAGAAACCTAAGTGATTTTCAAAGCAAACTATGTTTCCTCATGTTGCTAATGAGGTTTTCTATAGAACATAAACAAGCAGACTTCAACCAGAACTGTTCACAGGTTACAGTCTAGTCAGTATGATTAGTTAGCTGGGACCATACGAGACAAAGAATTATTAAATAAGACATAAAGCAAATCATGTAAAGTGTACAAGGTTCATTATAAAAAATATTTGAACAAACAAAGAAAAAAATTGCACTAGTAAAAAGTAAATTTTTCTGGATTGATTTTTCAAACAAGAGCTGTATGTCCTTCAAGGAGATTATGGAATGTCAGATCTCAGAAAATTAAGATACAGTTGTAATCATAATTATTTAACCCCCCATTAAAGATCAGGTTTATTGTCAACGTTTACAGACTATTAGCTGTTTGTAATGAACAAATCAAACAAAAGCTCAACACAATTCTCCAAATTCAAGTGAAAATGCAACTTATAATGACGTCTCTAGTCTCAAAATTATTTACCCCTTCTTTGCAAGCATCTTTAGTATTTAGTAGCAGGGCCGGTCTGTACTTCCTGGCCAAGTTCTCGCTCCTTGTACTATATTAGAGCGTTGCCATGGGATATCGCGGCAATGATCTAATACTGTTCCTGGCGCTGGCCGGAAGGAGCTGCATTTCCCACCGGACCACCAGGGAACAAGGTAAGGTAAAGGAAGGTAAACCTTTAGTTTTTTTGTTTAATTAAAAATATATATTAACCCACTACATCCTTTAACCCCCACTAGTCTGCCTATCCCCCACCATTGTCCCTAACCCCCACTACTGCCCCTGTCCCTCCCACCACTGCCCCTATCTCCCTCATTACTGCCTCTATTTCTCCCACTACTGCCCCTAACACCCCACTACTGTCCCTACTCCCCCTCACTATAGCCCCTATCCCCTAGTACTGATCCAAACCCCCCACTACAGGTCCTAACATCCCCCACTACTGCCCCTGTTCCCCCCCACTATTGCCCCAATCCCCCCACTACAGGTCCTAACCCACCTCTACTGCTCCGAACCCCCCACTACTGCTCCTATCCCACCACTACTGCTCGTAACCTCTTACTATTGTCCCTAACCCCATAACCATCACTACAGGTCCCAATGTTCCACTACAGGTCCCAACATCCCACTACAGGTCCCAACCTACTACTTCAGCCTCTAACCCCCTATTATTGTCCCTAACTCACACTAGTGCCCCTAACCCACACTAGTGCCCTTAACCCAAAATAACTGGCCATAACCCCCTACTACAAGTCTTGACCCCCACGTCAGCTTCTAACCCCCTCTGCCCACTACTGCCAATAAGTCCCTACTACTGTCTTTTTATCCAACTACAGCCCTTATCCCGCACTACTGCCCCCATGCATCCATTACAGCCTCTATCCCCCACTAGAAGTCTTAACATCTACTACTGCCCCAAACACCCACTACCACCCTTAACCCTGACAGCTGCCTTTAAACCCTCACTACTGCACCCAAACCCCATCCTCCACTTCTTCCCACATGTATTTCCCACACAGCACACATTGTCACACACAACACTCACAGCAGGACAAACTCATTACTCACAGCTACTCACACTGCTACACATAACACTCACAGCTACCCAAACACAGCCACTCACAGCTATACACACATTACACACAGTCAGCCTTATACGTCACGCACAGAAAGCCACAACACACCTCACACATAACTACAACACTTAGAGCCACCCTACACAGACACACACCCAGTTCTCGACTGAATCATTCAGATGTTCCTTGGCAAACTTCAGACAGGCCTGTTCATGTGTGTCAGGATTACAGTATGATCCAGCACGTAGAATTGTGTACCACAGAGGACTGATAGGTAATGTATACCCGACCTTAGAATGGCCAGACTAACATACCAAAGAATAGTCAGGAATAGCCGAGGTCAAGGGACACAGAAAGAGACACAATGATAAGGAAAAGCCAGGGGTCAGGGATGCCAGAAAACAGGGAAGTCAAAATCAATACCAAAGTCAAATAACCAGAAAAAACTGAATCAATAACGCACTTTCGGACAACCACAAGGGAAACCATGACAGGGCACTGAGCAAGAGAAGAACTGGGCCTAAATACCCCGCCTGTGGATACGATTGGTTGTAATCGGCCTTTGACCCCAAAGGCAGTTACCAGGTTCCTATTTGCATGATTGCTGCTCAGCACAAACCCTCCTGTGGATTGATTGATGCTCAGCACAACTTTTCCTGTCAGGACAGTAATTTTGCTTGGCACAACTTTTCCTGTCAGAACAGTAAATGCCATTAATCACATTTTTATGTGCGGAATATGTGACAATGTGCTTTCATGAGCAGGGGGACCTTGCGGGCACTGCAGGATTGTAGTAGTGTGTTTCCAATTGTTTTCTTGGTGACTATGGTCCCTGCTGCCTTGAGATCATTAACAAGATCTTCCAGTGTAGTTCTGGGCTGATTCCTCACCATTCTCATGATCATTGAAACTCCATGAAGTGAGATCTTGTAGACTGACAGTTATTTTGTGTTTCATCCATTTGCGCATAATCGCACCAAGTGTTGTCACCTTCTCACCAAGCTGCTTGGCGATGGTCTTGTAGCCCATTCCAGCCTTGGGTAGGTCTGCAATCCTGCCCCTGACATCCTTGGACAGCTCTTTGGTCTTGGCCATGGTGGAGAGTTTGGAATCTGATTGATTGATTGCTTCTGTGGATAGGTGTTTTTTATACAGGTAACAAGCTGAGATTAGGAGCACTCCCTTTAGGAGAATGCTCTTTGTGGCAGAACAGACCTCGCCACGTGTTCTTGGAGGGGGCTGCTTGCCTGCCTCCTACCTTCTGACTATGGCCCTAGGATATATGGCATTTGAAAACACTATTTGTGCCCTGTGACAAAACTGGAGATTGTGCACAAATATGACTATTGTCAATATTTTTTATGATTCCCTTCGTTTGTTGGACTGTTCCCCATGTGTTTCATCTGTTGGTTCGGCTGAACAGACTACCAGACAAACTGTGGAGTTACTGGGTGGCCACCATATCATGTATCAGAGGCACATGGTGAGAACAATGGATGTAGCACATGGTGAGAACAATGGATGGCGGCCATTTTAACTCACAGACACTGTTTTGACTTTTCTACACGGTGCCATCTCGCCGGTATTTGGTGCACAAAGACATCATTCAGTAGTTTTAAACTACAGAACAGGGGACACATTTAACAGTAATAATTTTTCATATAGCCTGTATATGTTCTGCGGAATCTGCATTAAACCGTATCTTCCGAACTACTGAACGGGTGAATTTTGGATATGTTGTTCACCCAGATCCCCCGGTTCCGATGATATATATTTTTTTATGTGGTTATTGCATGTTTTGGGGTCCCTGTGGTATGTTTTATAATACTGTATTTTCCTGCCTGTGATAATTAAGTTAGTCTATTGTGTTGAGATAATTGTATCACAGGCAGAGGGGAGGATTTCTGATGTAATGAATGGGAGTGTTAGCTGTGTTGTAATGTGTTGATTGGTTGTTCTTCAAAACCCTGTGGGCAGTACTATGTTTGTAGAATGTGAATAAAAGAGGCTGTATGTGCCAGTACAGTCAGTTCTTCTTTACCCTTCAAAACGTAGCCTCTTCTCGTTATTGGAGGGAACTGCTATAATCACACTGGGGATTGCTATGCTCTGCATACTCCCTTGAGCTTTAATCACTTAGCTCTTTTAAGAGCTGTTCCTGATACGCTCTCCTGGAGGAGAGGTCTTCCACACACGGTCCTGGAGGACAGAAGCCGATCCAGGGTGGACAGAAGACGGCAAGACTCCAGTTAAGCTACGGCGGTTGTGGAGTCTGCGGTGGTTGTGGTGTCCAGTGCAGTGCTTGTGGTTCTCGGCGCAGGCCAGGATGCATCCATCAATGGAAGGTACTGGGTCGGAGTACGGGGAGTTCTGTTACACTCCTTATCTCAGCTTGTTACCTGTATAAAAGACACCTGGGAGCCAGAAATCTTGCTGTTGATAGGGGATCAAATACTTATTTCACTCATTGACATGCAAATCAGTATATAACTTTTTTGACATATGTTTTTCTGGATTTTTTGTTTGTTATTCGGTCTCTCACTGTTAAAATACACCCACCATCAAAATTATAGACTGATCATTTCTTTGTCAGTGGGCAAACGTTCAAAATCAGCAGGGGATCAAATTATTTTTTCCCTCACTGTATGTCACATATTCATCCGCTTATAAAAATGTGGTTAATGACATTTACTGTCCACACTGGAAAAGTTGTGCCGAGCAGCAACAAAATCCACAGAAGGGTTAATGCTGAGCAGCAATTATGCAAATGGGAACCTGGTAACTGCCTTTGGGGTCAAAGGCCAGTTACAGCCTATCAGATCTAGAGGAGGGGTATTTAGGCCCAGTTCTAATCTTCTCAGTGCCCTGTCGTGGTTTCCCTTGTGGTTGTCCGAGAGCGCGTTATTGATTCTGGTAATTCTGGTTATTTGACTTTGGCATTGTTTTTGACTTCCCTGTTTTCTGGCATCCCTGACTCCTGGCTTTTCCTTATCGTTGAGTCTCTTTCTGTTTCCCTTGACCTTGGCTATTCCTGACTATTCATAAGTACGTTAGTCCGGCCATTGTAAGGTCCAGTATACGTTACCTATCAGTCCTCTGTGTTACACAATTCTTCTGGATCATACTGTAATCCTGACACTGTACCACTGATCCATTGAGCCGAAAAGTTCCAGTTGTGTTTTATCACTCCACAGAACAGAATCCAAAACTTTCTGTGGATTATTTATATGATTTTGAGCATATTGGAGCTGACTTTTCTTGTGCTTTTGGGTCATTAGTGTAGTATGTCTTGAAGTTATAGCATGGAAACCTTCTGTGTTTAGTACAAGTCTTACTGTGCTCACTGAAACTTCAGTGCCTGTTGCCATCAAGTCTTGCTGCAGGTCTTTTCAGTCACTCAAGGTTTTATCACAAACTGCCTTCTAAGAAATCTTGTTGCAGCCATTGATAGCTTTTTTTCTGCCCCATCCAGGTAGTATTCCAACTTCCTTAAACTCTAAACCTCTGAACTATGCTTCCAATGGTGTATCTAGGAACATTCAGGGCCTTTACTGTCTTTTTGTATCCTTTTCCTTGTTTGTGAAGGGTGATGTTCTCTTCTCTGAACGTTGTTTACCATTCGTTTGATTTAGCCATACTTCTAACATGCAGTCAAAGTGTCACTCAACAAACCCCTAGCCAGTTCAGGTATTTCAAGTTTTCCAGCTCAAGCACAAGTCAGATGAAGCCCTTGATTAGTTGCATCAGGTGTGATTGAGACAACATATGTTTTGCATATGTGTGCTGTTTTGAGGTATTCTATTCAGGGGTTGAATAATTATAAGTTGCAATTTTAGTTGAACTTGGGGAACCACTTGAAACATCCATTGTGCTGAGCTATTTGAATTGCTTTTGTTTGATTTGTTCATTGCAAACAACTGAATGTCTGTATTTTTTACAATAAACCTGATTTTCAAAGTGGGTTAAATAATTCTGATTACATCTGTACATAATATAATAAGGCAAATTAATATATATTTGTTACCTTCATATATTGAAGCATAAATAAAATGTAAATGAATTAATACGAGTTGAAAATATACAATTATTAATAGATTACACATTTTTAACAAGGAAGCTTTGTCACATATCTTTTGTGTGAAGTACTGGCATATCCCAGTGAACAATAGTGTTTTTGTATCTAGTTAGAGTGTATGTCACATGTATCAGTATAATTGTGCATCTTTCCAATTTACAAGTCAATGTCAAAATGTCAAATGACAGTAGCCAGATTTTGCCATTGCTGATGTGAAGGGCAGATTGTGTCATTTGGCTTTCCAGTATAGCTTTATTTTCTTATAGAATCTAACCTCTTTCTAATGAAATGATTTAAAATGTGTTAAACCATGTGTAAAATATTTGTAGGCAGTATTGAAAGGAGTTTGGAAGAAAGGATGGGACACAATCTCAAGTATTTATCATGCTCCAACAGACCTTTAAAGAAGTCCTGACTCCTGCATTGTCATGGCAAGGATGTTAGCATCTACTGTCATCACACAACTGTATCAGAAATTAGAACCATTCCCAGATGGGCAAATGTTGCTGCTTGTATGAAAGTATACTGAAAAGTCATCAAGATGATGTTCCTTTCATAAAAGCAGATTTTCAAGTCTCCATTAGGAATCAAATCAGGATATATTTTTGATCATCCATGGGTGCCTTGGGTGAAAGAGGTATTTGAAATCCTCCATGTAGGAACAGTGATTTATAATATTTAGAAGGCAGGAGTCCCTGCAAAAACTGAGGTAACTCCTCCAGTATCATCTCTTCTGATATACTTCGTATGCACAAGTTATGTCTTCAGCTTTAGTTTTCCTAGTATGGAGGTCTGTGCAGACTTTCTGCAGGCTTTTGAGTAGGACTAAGAGTCAATGTGCATAGAATATAGGCCGTTAAGATCTTCTTCAACAACCACAAGTGCAGTTACCACCTCTTTCATGACAGATACTTGGAACATGGTTTAATCTCACTCAAGGGATGTCAGCCTTGTTGGACAACTTATGGTGATGTTCAACCGATAACACATCATGGAGACCACCAGAGATAAAAGGGCTAATGCACCTCGTACTCAGATTATTAATATTCTGAATCTGAAAATGAGGGATCATGAATCGGTGCCATCTTTATTTGCTCAGGCTGCACAGCTTATTTAAGCATAGCCCTGATATTTTGAGAATCAGAGCATGAGTTCTCTTTCAAATTTTTAAACATCTATCCATGACAGGTAAAAGCAGTAATGAAACCAAATGTGATTGCAAGGTGCTATAGAAGCAGCAAAATAGTCATGGAGGTTTGCAAATCTTTCAAAACGGAAGAAAATAGCAACTGTTCAAGTCATTTGTAAGCTTCACCTCACTCATTTGGGCATGTTGCCACTAATGCTAATGTCAAGAGTAGTCTCTTCTTCTTGTCTTTGTGTAGGTGGTGCAACTCAGAAAATTCTAATAATGTGTTTCACTAAATCTCCATTTTACAGCCATGTTGTACACAGGGTTACATTTTTATTGGGGGGGATTTGAGGAGGGGGTGCAATCACTAAATCACAATATATTTAGCACACAAACAATCAACACTTGCTTTTATGGTTTCTAAATTTGGATTTGTACTTGCTTTGCTTTCCAAGTGTATTTTGGAGCCTCATCATTATTATACTAATTAAACATAGATATTTTAGAAAAATCAGACACATTCCATAGTATTTTACATTTTAAAATTGCGTATTCTTTATCTCAGAACTTTTTTTCATATCTCCGAACTTTTCTTCAGCTTTTTGCACCTGCTTTGCCAACATTTAATTTTTATGTCTTGGTATAAGGCATTTTCAAGAGTTTTTTAGGTTTTGTCAAACAGTAAATGTATGTACTGCTCAGTTATCGACAACTTAGATCTCAAGACATACCAACAGTCTTGGACTAATAAAACCTGGGCCACTAGTTTCCTGTGGACTGAGGACTGAGTTGAGAAACATTCAGTCAAATATTCCTTGCCAATTTCAGTTTCACACAGATATGTAGGAAAATATACAAATCCACTATGCTTATGGTTTGGTTTCTTTAGGCCTTGAATTTTATAACTACTACAAATTCTAGAGAAATTTAAAGATGAATTGTATGGATCTGCAGCCACTGCATACAACAACTCCTATTGTAAGCGAGAGAATAAAAGATTGCTTCTAACAACAGCTAAATAGTGAGTTTGCTCACCTGTAACATAAATTATCACACTTTGCAGCCTTACATTTTCTCATGTTCAACTATATGCCAGACACATTTCATGTATGGGCTTTACAACTCATGTAGAACTGAGTGGTCATTAGCAGTACGTCTTGTGTTTCGTGACCTTTTTATTGGCAGAGATTTCAAGCAGCTGCCTGTGAGCAGCATGTAATCTATGTAACTCGTGTATTATATATCAACTTTCTGAAACGTTCATTAACATATCTCTCTCCCTATTGAAAGATATTTAAGATCTGCATGCAATGTGTTTAAAGATGGATTTACTAAAAAAGAAACAATAGTTTAATTTTACATATGTAAGTGACATATGGTGACAGTGGCTTTATCTCATCAAGAATTTGTAAACAATAGATAATAACACATGGAAAATTAGGCGATAAAACATAGTATAATAGTGCAAATATAGACAAAGCTGTCAGACACTAATAAAAGACCGCAGAAGGAGAAACGTGATGAAATTGTAGAAATTTGTAGAGCTAAACTATCATTATACCAATGCACTACACTAATCACCTGATGCCACTACTTCCCTAAGTAGGCACCACATCAGTTCCACAATCTCTGAAACCTTTGCCAGTGTTTCTGATGCCAGACAGTGTAGCTCTGTCCCTTTTATAATGTATTTATGTCATTGTATATATTTATGATTACAGCTTTATTGATCTCGGCTTGCTTTGACTATTTTCAATTACCTTCCCTTGACGTTGGCTAGTTTATCAATTGTGTGGACCTCTATAGACCTTGAATGCTGGTTGGTTCTTGACATTCCTAATCCTTGCATTGTACACATTAAGCGCAACCACTCCAAGGATTGGTAATACATATATCTTATATATTGTTCCCCTTGTTCTGTGTGGCTTTATTCTGCTCATTGGATTATACCTATCCTGACACAAAATATATGAGGGTGGTCTAGAGACCTCTGCTGCTTTTTGCAAATTCAGTTCCAATGTTTGATGTTAAGTACCTTTACATTGCAAACAGAAAATTAAGCAGTAAGGGTCCATGCATAGCTTCCATGCATTGTGGCTGCCAAGCAATTTCACACTGGAGGAAAAAATTATAGGCACCAGTTATATAGCCTGGTCTCAACTCACTAGATCACCAGGTAATAGTACAATAGGTTGAAGGTTCTGAGCTTGGCCAGTGAAAATGTGCCTAGGATAATATTTTTGTGCCACTAACAAAGTGTTCAATCAGCTCCAATGCGGTTGTTTTTTAAGAAATAAACATGAATCCTGACGTCGAAATGTCAGTAAAGATGGTGGAGTTTTCAGTAATCCAAGTTGACCATTGCATGAGGTACCTAATGTTCTGAATGAGCTGTCGTCAGCTGCAGAATGTAAGCCATGCCAGCTCTAGACATTGCGACTTCACCATTTCAACATACGTGAATATATTTTACATAAATTCAATGTGAATTACAAAAGACACAATGATATTTCTTGGGACTTTTATATTAAACGCTGATTACTGGAAAGTTAACCTTACACAGTGGCGTACTAAGGGGGGGCGGAGGGGGCGGTCCGCCCCGGGTGGCACCAGGGTGGGGGGTGCCATGACCAGGGGCACCACCCCCCCCCCCAATGCTGCAGCCGTCCGAGCGCTCTGTAGAGAGCCTCAGGCGGCTGCAGCTTTGCCCGGGCGGTGCGTCCATGAGGGCGGACCGCACCGCCCGGGCGCAACCTGAGGAGAGGCTGACAGGAGGGAAACGCTCAGCGCTCCCTTCTGTCACTCCCTCTCTGTAGCGTGGCCGAGCCCTGCAGCATTGATGGTCCGACGGGTACAGAGAGCAGCTGTCTCCTGTACCCAGCCGGACTAACAGGAAGTGCACAATCAGTGTGCACTTCCTGTTAGTCCGGCGGGGTACAAGAAACAGCTGCTCTCTGTACCCGTGGACTATACAGGGCTCGGCCACGCTACAGCAAAGGTAGGGGGGATGAGAAAGAGGAGAAAGAGGGGGGATGAGAAGGAGGGAAATGAGAAAGAGGAGAAAGGGAGGGGGGATGAGAAAGAGGAGAAAGGGAAGGATATAAGGAGGAGAAAGGAGGGGGATGAGAAAGAGGAGAAAGGAGGGGGGATGAGAAAGAGAGGTGTTGGGGGATGAGAAAGAGGAGAAAGGGAGGGGGGATGAGAAAGAGGAGAAAGGAGGGGGATGAGAAAGAGAGAAAGGAGGGGGGGGGATGAGAAAGAGGAGAAAGGGGGATGAGAAAGAGGAGAAAGGGAGGGGGGGGGATGAAAGAGGAGAAAGGGAGGGGGGGATGAGAAAGAGGAGAAAGGGGGGGTGAGAAAGGAGGGGGTGAGAGAGAAATGAGGGGGGTGAGAAAGGAGGGGGTGTGTATTAATTATGGGGGTGTGTATATTAATTATGGGGGGTATTATTGGGGAGTATTAATTATGGGGGGTGTATATTAATTATGGGGTGTATTAATTATGGGGGTGGTGTATATTAATTATAGGGGGTGAATTAATTATGGGGGTGAATTAATTATAGGGGTGGATTAATTATGGGGGGTGAATTAATTATAGGGGTGGATTAATTATGGAGGGTGGATTAATTATGGGGGGTGGATTAATTATGGGGGTGTATTAATTAAGTGGGAGTGGATTAATTAAGTGGGGGTGGATTAATTATGGGTAGTGGATTAATTAAGGGGGTGTATTAATTATGGGGGTGTATTAATTATGGGGAGTGGATTAATTATGGGGAGTGGATTAATTAGTGTGGATTAATTATGGGGGAGTGGATTAATTAAGGGGGTGGATTAATTAGTGTGGATTAATTAAGGGTGTGTGTATCAATTAAGGGGGGTGGATTAATTAAGGTTGTGTGGATGAATTAGTGTGGATTAATTAAGGGGTATGGATTAATTAAGGGGTATGGTTTAATTAAGCAGTGTGGGTTAATTAAAGAAAACCTTTAACATTTTTTACAGGTTTTTTTTTTTTGGGGGGGGGAGGGTGCCAAGCACAGGATCCGCCCCGGGTGCCAAATGCTCTAGGTATGCCCCTGACCTTACGTATAGAAATTCCTGCCCGTTACTTCCAAGGTGGGACATAAGTCACACATTAGTTGATTATGCTAGTAGAGGTTAGTATACATTCAGCAAATCTTGGCACAAGACTCTGTTTTATGTAGCATGTGTTCCCAATGCTGACCTTTTATTCTTGTAGTAAAGTTACTGGCATTTTTCTGAAAAAAATATATATATATTTTAACAGATATAGCTCTAAGCACTCACAGAGCATTAATATATCTATATGCAGTTAAATAGTAGTTATTCATGTGTTTATAATAAGATCTTAAAGGTATAATGCCTCTTGATGAAAATCATCTCCCAAAATACACTAAGATGTTTATCTTATATCTTAACTGTAACTTGTTATTTGACAGACTATCCTGTTAACTGATTATGTTGTACTGGTCTGTGTACACTAATTGTGAATAAAGTCACACTTTTGTCATCTGCTGCTACATATCTACTGACATTATTGCTAGAGATTTTAAGAAAAATCTAAATCCAGGAATATCCACTTATATTTATTTTATGTGCTCTTTTCTCTTTGTTACTTACAATGGAAAGTATGCATGTGCTTTCTGCTTTTGTTTTTAAAGTGAACCTGTCGTGAAAAGTTCAACTAAATATAAAACAGCTCTTAAAGTAATGAATGTTTAATTTATTACAAATATAAATGATGTATTCAATCACATTAAGATCTGATTGTGCATATCTCCTGTTTAGAGCTGCTATTCTCAGAGGTCCATATTTATTACTTTACTGTAACACTGGTGCTCTGGTTCTGCCTTTCTCGTGCCCTTCTCTATTAAGATTGTCTCTGCTTGGGGATACCAAACTGAAAGAGCAATTTTGTCAGCATGCTTACTTCATATAAGCAACAGTAATTGACATAAGCCATTCCATTCATCTACTGCTCTAGCCAGAGGTATAAATAGTACTGTGATGGAGTGCATTACAACTGTTGGTATGAGGGTTCTCCTGTTCTCCTCTGTCACTCAGTTGACTTCTGTCTTATCAAAATGGGTCTGTGAGAAGAGTTGATTGGCTGGAGAAGGTAAGGACTAGAAATTGTCCTATTTTGTTTACAAATACCCACAAGGGACTTTCTTACTTCCAGTTTTGTCCCGACTAGTGTGTGGGACAAGTGTATTATTCTTGCTCCTACAATAATATTTCAGATGCTGTTTAAAATATTGCAAAACAATGGACAAATACATTGTGGCAAACCTAGCCACTTTAGATTGTGCTGTTATATGTCTAAAGGTTGTCCTAGAAAGCTGGTCCCATTCTGTTAGGTCATGTATTTGCTAATAACTGTAAAAGAGAGCATTCGTATGCTAGCAGCCAAAAGCCGCTAGCATTCATATGGTAGTTTCACGAACAGTGACTTTCCACACTGTTCGTGAAACGAACAAAGTACTGAATGGGAGCCCACACACAGGGGGTCGTGTGGCTCCCATTAACCGATTGCAACATTGTAGCAATTGGCTGCTAATTGATTTCCAGGGTGGCCGTCGTTCGGCTACAGACCACGAGGCGGAAGCCATCTTGGATTTTTCTGTTGCCCAGCGGTGTTTGGTCGTCGAGTGCATGGAACTAAAATCAGCTACTCAACGGTACGAACACCGCTGGACTTCCAGGCCATTCGGGAGCACCAGTCTTTCGGTACTTTTCCTCCCTTATGTATTCATGTCTTTTATGTTGAATGTATGTTAAAGTATATTTTGTGCGGCATTCGGCTGATTGTGCTGGGATCTGAGCGGTACTTTCACGAAGTGTGCGCTCAGACCCCAGCTATCTGCCGAACGGTCATTCGATACAGTGACATGAATAAAATGAAAGTTATGTATTTTTATGTAAAAAGCCGGTTCTGCTGTACAGAGGGATAATCCACTTAACAGGATATTCTAGTGGGAGTATCCCTTTTGTACAGCAGTGCATGGTGGGAGAAATGTTCTATATGTTAAGTTCCCCATGTAGTCCCCTACTGTACAACCCCTGTAAAGTAATTAAGGAAACCCCTTGCATGAGGAACCACATAAATACTGGAGCTTGTGAATAAAATCGTCAGTTGACTCCCAGAACTGTGTTTCGTCCGGTTACTGGGGGACTTGGGATATTGCCTTCATTTTCAGCGCTTTACTTGGATTACTTTCCGTACCAGCGGAGATATTGGGATTTAATATTGCAGCTCCGCTACATACATTAAAAATGTAATTGTTTTTATTTACCTAATTACAGTAAAAATTTATTCTTCCCAGTTTTTAAATACATTTTAAACTGTTCATTTAAAATTAAATAAATAACTTGGTTGTAAAATAGTTAATTATTCATCTTTATGACTTTATAATCCCAAGGATCTAGCGAGCCAAAGATTCTAAAAATATATTTCTGGGTAATTCTCATTTTAGTATAGAACTCTGATAGTTAGAATGCAATTTAGCTTCTAAAAGATTGCCCTGCTTTCTGCTTGTTAACGAAACCCTACAGAAAGTAGGAATTCTCCATCTTATAAAACAAACAATAAAACTAAGGATGAGAGCAGGCTGGATCAAGTCCAAAATTAACCATTTTTCCCACTTGTTTCAAAAGTTGCCAGCTATCGCAACCAAGCTCTAGCTGCTAAGTAAGACCCTGGTTCCAACATATAGGACTAGCAGGATCAACCAGAAGACAGGAGTTTGGTTTAATTAATTTTACACTGAAAACAGGCCAAGGCAAGTTTGGGGGGTGGAGGGGGGAGGGGCAGGGGGAGTTTATAGGTTAGGATTTAAGTGACATATGTCTAATCATCATTTTGTTCTTTACCATTGTTTTGAAAAGTGTTGCCTAGCAATGCTTGTTACTGCTTATGAAAAACTGATGGTGATGTCACAGTTCAAGGAGTTGGCAATTAAGCACCTGGTGTCAATCAATTTAAAAACTGAACTCATTTTACAGTACTATTGAATTGCATTCCAGTAATTTCCTTCACTGTCTGAATTCTAAAGAACAAATTGTCAAATAAAAAGAATAAATGCCTTATTTCAATTTATAATTTGGTTTCATGTTTCCATAATTGTATATGGAGACATTGAGACAATAGGGACACCTTTTTGTTTACTTACAGAAGAGAGAAAATAGATGGAAATATTAAGAAACGAAAATGTTAATGCCATTATTTCAATAAGTTCCTATCAATGAATAAAATGAGTACTCAAGAAAGAAGTGACTTTTTTTTATGTTCCAAAAATATGAATCAAAATAAGAAAATGTGAAATTCTGAATGTAAGGATTTCATATATAGCAGGCAATGTGGATTATGAAGAAGGATTATGTATAAAGGGGACAGTGTCTATATTGAAGAAGTTTGGAGTATGTCTACTTACTACTGTTAGATGGACCTGTGGTCATTAGCTTTTGTTGTGATGTATTGTTAAAATGTATGTGTAGTTGCATCTTGTAAATGAAACCTCTTTGATACTGTATGTGGCGGGGCCTGCAAATTCCCAAGGTCCAGAGATCCATGGTCTGCTGTTTTTATGTTTTGTTGTTGTTCTCCGCTTCACTAAGTGTCGTCTAGTGCTTGGGGGAGGTGGGCTATAATCCTTACAGCAGCATTTCTTCCCACCTGAGAGGACTTAAGCAGAGACACTGGCTTGGAGGATTGGAACTCCACTAAACTGTACAAAATGATCTGCTCCTGTACATTGGGGGTCACACATTTAAGCTAATGTTCTATATGTATATGTATGCTCTGATTTCCTTTTACCAAATCACACTTTTCGTATTCGGAATTTAACATTGTGCTTGAGTTATTATTAGGTGATGTAACAAAAGATTTGCCATTTGTGTATTAATTTCATTCAGATCTTATTCGGAACATGAAAAGTCACCCAATAATGTCAGTGGTCACAACGAGCTTTAAAAGGGCATAAATACTTTATGACCTTAAACATTGTCTTGTTAAAGCAAAAAAAAAAAAAGAAACAGGCAATGATACTAACCATCAACCACCAAACATACAGCCCTGCGTGGCAAGGGCTGTATGCGCATTCAGGTTTCCTCATGGGAAAGCATTGTATTCAATGTTTAATATGGGCGTCTGTCACGTTAGCTAGTTTTACTCGGTCATACTGACAGCCACTAGAGGTGGATTTAACTCTGATAAAAACTGTTCTAAAAACTACATTATGTTACATTGCATGGATAAAAGAACAGGGCCACTGCACCAAGTTCACTTCATTGAGATGAAGTGGTCTTGTTGACTATACTACCTTTCAGGTTTTCTATAATTGTTTGCACAAACATGTAAGATAGCTGAAATATACTTGCAAATGAAAAAATGTTATGTGTGTCCAACCCTACAGATGATCTACAAGCCATATATTCTGTCCATGAGAAGATGTGTTCTTACAGACATACCTCAAAAAATACATGCCACTTTATATAGACCCTGATCTACAACATAATGAGCTGTTTGGAGCTAAATGTAAAATGAACTAAATAATTTATTTAACTTATTAAGGCTTGAGGCAAGTATTTAATAAACAGACTGTCTGCGTGTAACTGTCACCTGTTTATCTAATTTAACATAATGTTCTAGGACTGAAAGACTATGAACAAAGTGTATTCAATCACTCCCCTTCAACTATTTATTTATAAAGAGGTATACAAGATAGAAAACCCCAAACATTCATTACCCCCTTGAAATGAAGCTAAAATTGATATTCCATTTCTTAAAGTTCACCAATATTAATAAATTAAACTAGTTTGCTTAATGTTAATGGAAACACTTAGTTAAAAAAAAAAACTTTTAACTAAGAGAAAGGGAGTAATATTTTCAATCATTGTAGATTAAGTGCTAGAGATTGTTTGACATTTATTTCTTCATAAAAAAATGCTTGTAGTTTGATTCCCTGTTGTTATGTTAGATATATTTTCCTTCTTGAACTTAAGAGAGTAATTTATATTTTTTTAACAAAAAGTTAGGTTTTTCTAATCGCATTATCACATATTAAAATGTCATGTATTTATTTTGTTAGAAAAAGTAGTGAAATAACGAAGTCTTTATTTCATTTAAAACATATTTTTGAAAATCTGTAATCGCTTGTGTTCTCCTGAACAATAAGGGCAAAAAAATAACATAAACCTGAAAAAATATGTGGTTGCATTCAAAAATATAACATGTAAAAAAAAAAGCCAGAAATATATCAAATATTCCAGATATGAAAAATAAATAAATATATCAACAATATCAAAAATGTGTGTACATTGACTTACTCTCCTCAACTCAGTTTGCATTTGAGAAAGGCTGCTGTGTCAGCCAAAACATTATTGTCATTCCATTTTAAATGCCACTAAATAAGATATGGTGTGTCTTATTAAGTGGCACCCCCTTTTTTTATCTTATTATATGAGGTTGGTCCCTCTATTATGGTCCTAGGGTCCATATGGGACACCCTCTATATGAACATAAGATGTGGGGTGTTATACATTTCTCAAACCCCAATTTCTTTCTTTTTTTGAGGGTTGCCCACACTTGTGCATGTAGGGGTTGCCCCCTTAGCAGTGGTCATGGAACCACTGGTGACACCCTTTGTATTTGTACCCATAATTTGGACTAGTATTCTTTGCAACTTCGGTACTAAGGTGTTACCCTACTTGCCTTCTTATGAAACACTCTCTCCTCTCGGTTCATACCTTAAGGGATATAATTTGTCTTTTGGAATAGATTGGAATAGATTGGAATAGATTGTCTTTGGAATAGATTGCTTGTGATTGATCTATCACTTTAAGATCCTGTTACTGCATGAGTCTTATGCCTTTTAGCCCCGTTGAGCAACCAAGGTGATACCGATATGTCTTATAGGCACCCCACGGGTTAATTTCCCGTTAGGGTACATGTCCGTTGGGACTGAGCAACCAATGGGATGCCGGTACGTCTTCGGGGGGCATGCTGTATGGTGGGAATTGCTGATACACGCCCCCAGTTCCTATTGGCTGTTGATTCATTTAAACTTCAGATGAATCAGGGTACGTTTAGAGATTATTGCCTCTGACGAAGGCGCTAGTGGAAGCGCTGAAACACGCGTCAGGCTTATTATAGGCAGGTTTCAGCCCATTTATTTGCTACATTTATTTATTTATTTTATTTTTCTTTCTGTAGGACGGGGACCATTAGGGGGCTTGGTATGGGGTATTGTCTTGAGTTAGTGGATTGTCTCAGCAGGACGGCATTATCTTTAGGACTTGGACAGCTAGTCTAGCGTTATAGGAGGTAGTTTAGGAGGCTAAGTTTACAGCCCAGCACTCCGCCACCTTACCCCCACGCTTTACTTTCGGCACCTAGTCCCATTTCTAGCCAGTACTTCCTAGCGGTAAATTAGGCAGCTAGCCTTTGTTCTGTATTTTTTGTTACTTTAGTATCAGCTTAGGGGGGTTGAGTGCTGATGTGTATCCTTTATTGTCCGACGGCAACTAGATTTTAGCAACATAGTTGCCATTGCATGCTCCAGCCAATGGTAGTTAGACCCGGGGTTCTGGTGTTTTAGCAACAGAGTTTCCACCCAGCCAGATACTATTTATGTTATTTCAAGCAGAACTATTGTATCAATAGTTGCTCTGAAGTACAATATCTGCGAGATTTAATTTGTACAATATCCACACAAGCCACTCTTTTGAGCAGCTATCTAGGAGCTTCGAGGGGGTTATATTTGTACTCCCTTGTGCTGTGTCCCCAGAGATATATAGTGTAGCACATGAGCTGCTGTGTGAGAGACCAGTGTGTTTTCTTCAACCATTTAGGTGTACTATTTCTCAGCTCTAGTGGCTGATCTAGTAGGCCTCTCTCCAACCTGCCATGTGATTTTATTATCACTTATTTTTATCTTTTTTTGCTTTTCTCACTTATTTGTTTACTGGGTATGAATCTATTATTTTTGATTTTAATGATTCAATAAAAGTTATTTTTTATATACAGTTAGTAGTGGCAACCTAACCACGGTCCAACATCAGGACATCCTGTGAGTTTCCCTCCACCACCACCTCCACCAGATACATAGCACTTGGAAGATATGACTGTTTTAGTGTTTTCGGTCAATAAGATTCTGTATGTAGGCCCATTGGAATTGTTAGCACCAGGTCCAATGGGCTCTTAATCCGACCCTGAATAACATGTAGCTGTAATCCAGCTGAGATTGCACATGGACAACTAAAAATTGCTCTGACAGTGGGGTGTATCCCAGATTCTGTATATCACAAACAAACTCCTGTGCACTCTGAGTCAAGTTAGTGAGCAGACTTTATTGAAGTAACGTTTCGGCTCAGCTAAAGAGCCTTTATAAAGCATAAGCAAATAAATAATACCACACACATGTATAGTCAGACAAAAACAATAAAAAAAACAATTAAAATAATTGGTGACACTTACTGTACAATTCAGGACAGCTGGTGGGCTCAGAGAGTAGACAATAACGGCGTGCAGTGTAATGACATCATATCCGCTACAAACCAGATGCCGAAGCATAGTGATAATAAAAACAAAAAAATAACTTAATACTCTAGACAGTGCTCAGTGTATCACTGTAATAAACCCAAAATGTGCATTGCAAGGAAAAATAATAAAGAAAAACGGACCACTGGGCCTATACAAAGGTTTCTGATTACATCACATCCGGTGGCCCAAAAAGGAAGTGGCTGTTTTAAGGGTTAAAGGACCACTATAGTGCCAGGAAAACAAACTTGTTTTCCTGGCACTATAGTGCCCTGAGGGTGCCCCCACCCTCAGAGTCCCACTCCTACCGGGCTGAAGGGGGAGGAAGGGGGTTTAACACTCACCTTTCTCCAGCGCCGGGCTCCCTTGACTCTGGGGACTCTCCTCCTCCTTCGGTTGTCATCGGCTGAATTATAACTTTTGTGCAAAAAAACCCACAGGTGGCATTTCCATTAGATCTGGGAACATGTAGAATTAAAAAAGGAAGAACTACTGCAGGGATTCTAAAGTGTCGCTTCACCTAAAGCCCTACAAAACCTTAAATCAGCTCTGCAGACCTCCAGCATGATTAATGAGCATAGGTCCCTAGAAGCCAGTGTCATAAAATGGACCAAGTGTCTATTGTTTGGACTTTGGGAATATGTTGTAAAAGCAGTATGCTGCACAATAAGTAAAAAAAAAGATATAGTGTGAGTTATACATTAGTGCTCCTAGGCATGGGCCTTCATGTCACCTGCTCATTATTAGGTAAGTATATCTTGAATAACCTCCCATTCATAATGTATTGCTATTGCAGTAACAACTTACAGAGAGTTAAATTACAGCATACTGCATACTGCTGTGTGCAATATATTCCATTAAAAAAAATGATTTTTTTTTTTTTTTTTTAATCTTATAGGTTGCCATAGAGCATGGGTCCTCAAACTCCGGCCCCCCAGATGTTGCTGAACTACAACTCCCATGACTCTCTGGCTATCTATGTAATTCAAAGAATCATGGGAGTTGTAGTTCAGCAACATCTGGGGGGCCGGAGTTTGAGGACCCATGCCATAGAGCATAAATTATCATCTTACACACAAACCCTGTCACCGATTGAAACTTTATTCCAGAATCAAGCAAAGGTCACATTTCAGTAGCCTAGAATAAATTGCATACTGATATATTACTCTCCCCACAGAAGCTTTCACTAATGTAGTGCAGTATTTGTGGTAAAGAAAACCAGACAAATAACATGAATAAGCTAGATAGACAGACAGATACACATATAAATATATATGGTTTATATACAAATATATAAACAATTACAAGCTCTTGTACTGCTAAAATGAAACACTAATAATGGTGTAAATGATGGATTCAATTTGAATTTGCTAATCTCATAATTACTTAAGCCAATTTCCAGCAAGTGGGACTACATACACTGGAACCAATGGTGCCTCTCCTACTAGGGAGGTTACCCCATACACTTAATTTGCACAAATTAAATTGAACAAATTGAAGCCTTCTTTAGTCAAATTTGTTCCTTTTTCAGTCCTAAAAATAAATCTTTTTTTACATAATGTAAAAGTCTTCCCATGCTTTCCTTTTCAGTCACAGTGAAATGGAGAGTTAGAAACCAACCAATCAGAATGCTCTGCCTGGCAAGTCTTGCCTCATATGAGACTTGGCCATAAATGGCCATTGACCAGCCATATCATAATTATCATTATACCACCCAATGCCCACAGGTAGGTAATGTGGTCACCCATCATAATTTACAGCCACTATCCTGAGGTAGCATCTGGGCATGCAGAAATACAAACAATATTCTAGCTCATTCTGAGCCATATTCCAAAAACCAGACATTGTTAAAATAAATGTAAATATTGTCCAAATGCTGTAGTTCAAATGTCCCTATACTGATCAGGATGTTTTTGGAAAATCCAGACAGGCATCCCGACTTCACCAAATAACCCTGGCTATGTGAACATGAAGAAATCACACAAAATAAAACGAAAAACAGAAAGGTCAACTAAGACATATAAGTGAGAGGTAAGGTAGTGAGTAAAGAAAAAAGTGAATAAAAGAGGGAGGTGCAACCAAAGGGAATTAAAGAGAAAGGAGTACATACAGTACGAAATAGGAGATAAAGGTGTGCATTCAATGAGGAATGAGTAATAACTAAGGGTTTTCCCACAATAAGAAGCAAATTATTGTTCCGAGAAGTGAGAGATGGGAGGGGTGCACAAGGTGATGAGTGAGAGATGGGAGGGGTGCACAAGGTGATGAGTGAGAGATTAGTAGTGAACTTGTAGTGCCATTTTTTACTTAACCCCCCTCCCCAATAAATTGAATAGATCATATATCACAAAGATTCAAGATGTATTCAATGTAAAATTTAGAGATATCACTCACAATACCTCGGTTCCAGCATCACCATTTCCCCATATTTGTGGGTGTTCCTCCACATGCTCCCTTTTTTCATCTGCTTAGCTTGGGGACACTTACCCAAGAAGGGCAAGCCTATGCTGGCTTTGTCGCCAGCATGCCAGTGTCTGAACGGCGTAAGTCCTATGTTCCCAAGTCTGCGCTAACAGCCGCAGCACATGCACTATGCTTGCTATGCTTGTGAGAGCAGAAAGGCCTTCTACCAGAGTTTTTTTCTGTTCTGCCTTGCCAGTGAAATCATTGGCATAGCATCTATAGCATCTATGAGAATTGGGGGAAAGACCTTTATTTACATAGGTTGCTCTCCAATATTTTGAGTTAATTTTAACTTCCTGACAATTTTCACTGTAATGAATAACCCTCACTGGACGCTTTATAAAATCAGCCTCTGCTTTCTCTATCCTTGAAATAAATGGAAAAGTAGTTGTAACAGAAAAAACTAATTTGATTTATTCATATGAAAATCTCATCATGATGATTTATTCATGTGACAATCTCTTATTGACAACTGGATAAATCACTAATAATTGAAAAGAAGAATGCACACATTCACATGTGAATATGTGTACTCTTATATATTCATTCTGTAAACAGCAGATTTTCTTAATTGGGTATCTGGTTTGGAAGTTTTATGGTATAAGTTGTCAACTATCATAACTCAGCTTTTAGTAAATAGACCCATAGCTAAAAAGTATCTTATGCCTAGACCCAGGGACATACTCCAAGAACAAGAGACAAGTTAAATGTACCTTCTCTGGTTAAATACTTTGATATTATTTTTAGTCTCTTGCTTTCCTACTTAGAGAAAACCTCCGTATTGACTATTTAACCAGGGACCAATCATCGTTTTAAAGTAGATTTCCTTTTTTCTTTATTCAAAAAAGTTTATTGACTTGCTTTTGCTTGGTAAACGCTAAATCTACTTCACAGGAATCATTTATATGGAAAGCTTGAACAAGACGTCTGCTAATGTGTGTCAACGTTTCAAAGGTTTTATGTTTGTGTGTTTTCTTTTCTTTCTTTTTGTATAAAACCATCTGTAGATGAATGTGCAAAATAATTTTTTCCATAGTATAATTTTCAAATATGAAAAATAAGAGATTTATGAGTCCATAAGAGTCTCTGCTGATAGTTTGTGCAATTAGTATTCAAAACTTTATATTTGTGCATATTAGTTATAGGTTCTTATAATGTTTATAGCTGCAATAAGTAAGTAAATATCAATTAGATTTAATCTGTATCAGTATTATTTTCTCATATTTAATTAAATATTTTCATTTTTTTTTGAGTAGGTGTTTGAGAAACTCTTGAAATATAATTTATTCCAGCTTTTATATGAAGGTGAACCTCCAGCAACATTTTCCATTCTAACGTGCCAATAAAATAATGGTATTTGAGTTACCAGGAAAATATAACAGGGTGATCTTGGATTACCCCAATTTAGGAAAAATTAAATGTATTTACTGTATAAAAAACAACCCTAAATCAAGGTGTCACAGTATGGATCAATATCTATGAAAACCAAATAAATATACAAATTCACTGACCTACAGCTGGTGAAGTGGTCTCGCACGTTGAGGGAGCCTATCAGGTGCCCGTGCATGTGTCTTCAGGTTAAAACATTGAAGCGCACAACCTGCCCCTCTCATATCGGTAGCCCATGAGGAAGTGTGTGCCTGTCATAAGGAGGAGAAGGCAGAAAGGAGGGGGGCGCAAACAGCATACAGCCTCTGACTCCCAACAGTCTCAGCCAGCAGAAGCCATTTCCTGCAAGCAAAAGGTAGGAAACTGCAGGGTAGCTAAAATTTGTCTCTATGTGTCTACATGTATGTCAGAGTGTGTGTCTGTGTGTCAGCATGTGTGTCAGTGTATCTGTGTCAGCATGTGTGTCAGTGTGTGTAACTGTGTGTCTTGTGTATCTGCATGTGTGTCTGTGTATTTGCATGTGTCAGTGTGTGTACATATGTATATGTGTGCATGTGTATAAGTGTGTGTGGTAGTGTGTTTATGTATCTGCATATATCTCATAATATAACAACACTACATACAAACACAACCCTGCATTTGAATGTCAATACTACATTCAAACACAACCCTGCATCCAAACTTTAACATTACATATAAAATACCTGTTTTAAAACACCAACATTATATACAAATATTACACCCTGTTCCAAATTATTATGCAAATTATATTTTTCTCATTTACCTAAATAATTGATGTAAATAACAGTCAGCATAATTCTCATGTTATCAACTATTAAGAGTACAATTCAAATTTTATTGAACACACCTCCTAATGATAACAGTATATTTTTAAACATAAAAAACTTACAATGCACTGTTCCAAATTATTACGCACAGTAAGTTTCAAAACACTTTATAGGTTGTAAAGAACTGAAAATTGTCATTTGTTGTGTTTGCAGCATATTTACTGAAATCAAAAGCTATTTTAATCAAACTTATAACAACATTTTAACTTTTTAAACATTTTAGGAGGTCACGTTACATTTTAACATAGGACCCCTTATTTGATAGCCGCTTCACAAGTCTTGCATCCATTGAACTTGTGAATTTTTGGCCAGATTCTGCTTGAATTTGTTTGCAAGATGTCAGAATAGCCTCCCAGAGCTGCTGTTTGGATGTAAACTGCCTCCCACCCTCATAGACCTTTTGCTTGAGGATGCTCCAAAGGTTCTCAATAGGACTGAGGTCAGGGGAGGATGGAGGCCACACCATGACTTTCTCTCCTTTTATCCCCATAGCAGCCATTGATGCAGAGGTATTCTTTGCAGCATGAGATGGTGCATTGTTGTGCATGAAGATGATTTTATTACGGAAAGCATAGTTCTTCCTTCTGTACCAGGGAACAAAATGGTCAGTCAGAAACTCCACATACTTTGCAGAGGTCATCTTTACACCTTTGAGGACCAGCTCTCTTCCCATTTTCTGGCCCAAAACATGACTCCACCACCGCCTTGCTGACGTCGCAGCCTTGTTGGAACAGGGTGGCTGTCCACCAACCATCCACTACTCCATCTATCTGGACCATCCAGGGTTGCACGGCACTCATCAGTGAACAGGACTGTTTGAAAATTAGTCTTCATGTAGTTTTCTGCCCAATGCAGCCGTTTCTGCTTGTGAGCATGGTTAGTGGTGGTAGAAGGTTTATGCACAGTTGCAAGACTCTGGAGGACTCTACACCTTGATGTCCGTGGGACTCCAGAGGCACCAGCAGCTTCAAATATCTGTTTGCTGCTATGTAATGGTATTTTAGCAGCTGCACTCTTGATCCGATGCATGGATCTGACAGAATTCTTAATCAATGTGCCTTTACCTGCACAAACCCTTCGGTGCTCTGAATCAGCCACAAATCTCTTAATAGTGCGATGATCATGCTTAAGTTTTCATGAAATATCTAATGTTTTCATACCTCGTCCAAGGCATTGAACTATTTCACTCTTTTCGGCTGCAGAGAGATCCTTTTTCTTCCCCCTATTGCATGAAAATGGTGCTCTGCTTAATAATGTGGAACACCCTTCTTTAGTAGTTTTTCCTTAAATTGGGCTCACCTGGCAAACTAATTATCACAGGTGTCCAAGATTGTTGTCAGTGATCAAAAGAGCCCTGAGACACAATACCATCCATGAGTTAAACGAAAAAACTAAATATTTAGTCTTTGTGACACTTAAATAGAATTAGCATAATAATTTGGAACAGGGTGTATATATAGCAGGCTTGGCCTGTAATTGTGGTATGTACATTATTCCCTATTTAAACGCAGTGAGCCCATGCTTACCTGTCGTCGACGTTCCAGGAAGTGCTTCTGTTTACTTCCGGTTCACAGGACTCTGACATAATTTTCCCGCCCACTGTTTTGCAACACTTTCTTTCCTGTCCCAGTTCGTGAGTATAACTTTGCGAAGCCAGCATACAAACAGCTAAACCGTAAGTCATACTCATACATTCGTACGAACCCCATACTTGTTTAATCCAGCGTTCATTAAAACATTTCATACGTTTATTGCTATTAACCATTCGTGCACACACCGCTAAAATTTCATGCATACTGGCCTTTCGGTTAAAATTTAGTTTGCACGGTTCCGTGAACACATGGGCATAAACTATTAAGTTCTCGTTCGCATACATATAACAGCCGCACATGAAAAAAACACTTTTTATACAACCTGTCATGCATGTGTAGAACTGCAGTACAAGTTATTTCCGTTTTTCAGCATTGTGTAATATTTCCATCCAACTGCATTCCCATTCGCTTTAAACTGCATTTCGTATTACAGTCACACTTATAATTTACTCACACGTTCGTTCAAACAGTTTTCATTCGACTATATCACTCATGTTAAATCATTCATTCACTTACAGCGGTTCGTGCTAACTGGCGTTTTGTTTAAACTTTCGTCTGCACAGTTCCATTCATACAAGAGCAGTTCTCTGTTCGCATAAAACGCTTATGTTTTCTCATTAGTGTACACATAGCAGCCGTTCATTTAAATCACACTTTCGTACAAACTTTCGTTATTTGTATAAACTGCCTCATGCCTAGCAGTACAAGGCTTGATTTCGTTTACAACAGCATTGTGAAGCATTTTCTGTCAATTGAAATGGCATTTTGTGTTACATTTCGTGTACTTTACTAAGTATTTCATTAAATCGTCCTTTTCATTTTATTAATGTCTAAATTAAAAACGAACAGCAAAATCCTTATCAGGATGTCTCATGGCAATTAAAGTTATTCATTCACTATGTACTTTTCCTTAACCCCTTAAGGACCGAGGACGGCTCAGGACCGTCATCGGCCTTTTTGCCTTGCCGACCGATGACGGTCCTGAACCGTCCTAACGGTCCAATGTACTTACCTGATCGCCGTCATTCCCCCGGCAGCGATCAGCGGTGCTCCCGGTGTGGGGAGACTGCCTGCAGCCCAGACAGTCTCCCCACACTGAATTAGGACCCCTGTGGCCATGTGATCGCTTAACACAGCGATCACATGGTCACAGTAGGTGTCCATGTGTCTGCCTGCAGGGGGAATGCCTGTGCTGACAGGCAGTCTCCCTGCATGTGTAAAATAAAAAATAAAAAAATAAAGTTAGTGTTTATAAAAAATAAAAAAATTATATATGTGTATATATATCTGATATATAGACATATATTATATCTAAGTAAATACTAAGTGTATTTTTATATTAATATGTACTTATATTAATATAAAAATACACTTATAATTAAATTACACACGTGTATATATATATAATATATATAATAACTATATATATTGTATATATATATTATTATAAAATATAAATAAGTAATTTAAATTAAATTATTATTTTTTTTAAATAATAATAAAAATTTTACAAAAAATTATATATCTAAATGAAATTTTATTCTAACTGTATTTTAAAATTAATATATATATATTTATATCAAAATACACTTAGAATGAATTTGTATATATATCTATGTATATATAAATAAATAAAAATAATACGAAATATACATATGTCCATATACAAAATTACATAAATAATTATATAAATATACACGTAGATTTCAAATATATAAATATGCATATATATTTAAATTCTACGTGCGTATTTATGTAATATTTTTACATAATTAAGTAATTTTATTGATTGCAATTTGAGGAACCTGCCTGCCAACCCAGGCCGAAAGTCCAGAGAATTTAATTTGCTAGCACTGTATTTTACCCTGTAACGTTCTACGACACCCTAAAACCTGTACATGGGGGGTACTGTTTTACTCGGGAGACTTAGCTGAACACAAATATTAGTGATTCAAAACAGTAAAACATATCACAGCGATGATATTGTCAGTGAAAGTTACTTTTTTGCATTTTTCACACACAAACAGCACTTTTACTGATGATATAATTGTTGTGATACGTTTTCCAGTTTTTAAACACTAATATTTGTGTTCAGCGATGTCTCCCGAGTAAAACAGTACCCCCCATGTACAGGTTTTATAGCATTTTTGAAAGTTACAAGGTCAAATATATGGGTCAAATATTTTTACATTGAAAATGGCCAGGTTGGTTACGTTGCCTTTGAGAGCGTATGGTAGCCCAGGAATGAGAATTACCCCCATGATGGCATACCATTTGCAAAAGAAGACAACCCAAGGTATTGCAAATGGGGTATGTCCAGTCTTTTTTAGTAACCACTTGGTCACAAACACTGGCCAAAATTAGCGTTCAATTTAGTTTTTTTACTTTTTTCACACACAAACAAATATGAATGCTTACTTTGGCCAGTGTTTTCGACTAAGTGGCTACTAAAAAAGACTGACATACCCCATATTGAATACCCTGGGTTGTCTACTTTAAAAAAAATATGTACATGTGGGGTGTTATTCAGAGATTTATGACAGATAATAGTGTTACAATGTCACTATTGATAAATTTTAAAAATGTATGTTTTGAAACCGCAATATCCTACTTGTACCTATAGCCCTATAACATGCAAAAAAAAGCAAAAAAGCACGTAAACACTAGGTATTTTTAAACTCAGGACAAAATTTTGAATCTATTTAGCAGTTTTTTTCATTCGCTTTTGTAGATGAGTAAAAGATTTTTCAAGTAAAAGTCAAAAAACATGTATTTTTTTCAATTTTTCATCATATTTTTTTATTTTTTTAAATTAAAATACATGAGATTATATAAATAATGGTATGTAAAGAAAGCCCCTTTTGTCCTGAAAAAAACAATATATAATTTGTATGGGAACAGTAAATGAGAGAGCGGAAAATTACAGCCAAACACAAACACCACAAAAGTGTAAAAAAATGCGTGGTCGCAAATGTACAACATCGCAAAAACAGTCCCGTCCTTAAGGGGTTAAACAATTAACTAAAATCTTTTATTGATATATAAGTATGTTAAATAGGTTATATTTATGCTCCGCTTCTGCATGTTCCTAATTACACTAGGCTGTATTTTAAAAAGTGTCAAATAAGTTCATTTTTATCTTCCCTCCTGTTAAAGATCTTACTATTACTGTCACTGATTGCAAAGGTGCCTTCTTGGTTAAATACGCCACTTCATTTAAAGAGGTAGGCCTCTAAAATTCCTTCCTAAACGTCATGTATTTCTTTCTGGTATAACAGGTACAATAAATAAATAGGTCACGTTTTTCCCACATTAGTTCAAGCTTTCACCCTACCAGGACAAGCCAAATCTTCCTGTCATAAGTCAAGATATACAGTTACTATCTGCTCTTATGCTTGGCGGGGCAATTTCAATGGTTTCATCTGGGGGTTAGGTTTTAACTGTATTATTATCACATATTTTAGGTTCAAGTAAGGTTCATTCTTCCCACTACCGTATACAGGACAATCAGCAGGTATGTTAATTAAATAAAATCAGGTGGGGTTATCAGAAGATTAAACTCTAGCCAATTTAGGTATGGTCCCATAGGCCTCTTCGACTACAAGTGAAGTGGTCCCGCAAGGCATTCACTCAACCCTTCCGTTCAGAGGTTCGAGCCCAATTGGCCCAACGCATAGGTATAGCCTTGCATCAAGTTATAGTTAGGGCCTCACTTGTGATGGCCAATCAATATTACATTCTTTTACATGTCACCAAGAGGCCAACAGCCCGCCACCCACCTCAGTGGCACAAAGGCCCCACGAGCCAAATCATAGGTAGTGCCTCTCATAGGCAAGTAGTCAGGGCTTCACCTGTCACCAACATAAGCTAGTTAATAGTAAGCTGGGTCAATACTGTACTATACGGTACAATACTAACCTTATCCATCTGCCTCACTTCCGTAGCATGTCTAACGCTTCTACACAAGGAGATGATCTGTCGGTTACCAGCACCCCACTCAGCTCAGGCTCACAGAGAAAGTGACCCATTCCACCAAGTCCAGCTTCCAGCTGTCGTTCCTGGACTATCCCTAAAATCACCTCAGAACTCAAAAAAAGGAATATTCCTTTCCCGGCTACAGCCAGGAAATCCGAACTGTTTCAGTTGTTAAATACTACTGAGGACAACGAAAGGCCTGGCCCTAGTTCAGAGTTCAATTTGCAAAATAGCCTTGCCGAGTTGAACGTCATGATGGCCTCCCTTGTCTCTTCTGTAGCAACTATCAATAATAGGTTGGATAATCTGGAGTCAAATAATATTCCAACCGTTCCAGAGCTTCCAGTGCCTGTTGCTTAGCCCGCACCTAACCCAGGAGGTAAAGATAACCCTCTACCAGCTAGTAGAGCTACCAATATCATAAATCCTATTCACCTCATTCCTCAGTCTCTGAGACGTGACATTATAGAGGGGAAGGACAGAAACTTAGCTTCACTACTGATAGCATCTCAAGACGTTGTCGAGAACAGGGCTTATACCTTTGAGGATCTCTCAGTAGTTAGGAAGTCTAGAGATCCTAGACTAAATAGGAAACTTAACATTCCCGAATTTGTTCTTGCATTTGGTCTGTACAGAGACGTGATCTGTACGGCTTTCCCCCTCCGTAGAGAAGAACTTGACTTATACCTACATAAAGTTTTTGAGTTAGCATATAAGTACGGGGCTATGCCTTTTACGATTATCATAAGTCGTTCACTTCCAGATCTGCCGCATCGCTGTCCCAGTACAATACAATTACGGATTGGGCACAGTTTGACACGGAATTGTTTCTAATGCATTTTGCAGGCCTTAAAACCCCTTCCTGCGCTATATGCTCTCCTGCTGCTCATTCGGTCAATTTCTGTCCTGAAAATGTAGCGACCCCTTCTACCAGTAACACCAATACTGGTTACCAGTCC
Source organism: Pelobates cultripes (assembly GCA_933207985.1). Taxonomy (NCBI): domain Eukaryota; kingdom Metazoa; phylum Chordata; class Amphibia; order Anura; family Pelobatidae; genus Pelobates; species Pelobates cultripes. The sequence continues at coordinate 247,619,624 of OW240912.1, read as the reverse complement.
CACACTACCCAGAGGGAAGTGAGAGACAAATTAGACAGGCCAATTGTTTTTCTGGGTAAAGCAACAATTTTAATACTCGGGGTTGTAGTTATAGAGCTTGTAGGCTTCTTCACGGGTGCTCACTGTGTTTTAGAGCTCATGCCAAAACAATGTGCCCCAACAGGTTGTACCCTAACAAATCTTCCACTCCAATAAATGTACCTAAGTTGCAACGCTACCTGTCTAATCATCCTTCTTTACATTTGGTGGAATTTCTCACGGCTGGTTTCACTAATGGGTTTCACACAGGGTTCGTGTCACTCCCCACAGGTATTTTGGAATGCCCCAACCTACAGTCAGCACTCACAGATCCAGACAGCATACAAGAACTCTTACAGAAAGAAATCACCAATGGTTTCATGATAGGTCCTTTCTCAACTCCTCCTTTCACTTCTTGGAGGACAAACCCTCTAGGAATCGCCACAGGGAAATTTAACAATAAAAAGAGACTGATTATTGACTTTTCAGCACCTCACTCATCCCCTACACCTAGCCTAAATGCACTGATCCCGTCAGAAGATTTTTCCCTTCAGTACACCAGAATTTACGATGCCATACATGCAATCATTAGTTGCGGGAAGGCGGCTTGGTTAAGTAAATCTGACATCACTAACGCCTTTAAATTACTTCCCATTCATCAGTCACTCTGGCATCTGCATGGAGTTAAGTGGCAAGACAGCTACTATTTCGATACTAGACTTACCTTCGGATCCAAAAGTAGCCCCAAGTTATTCGATATATTCACCAAAACTTTAACCTGGCTTTTACTGAACTTTTGCAGATGTCCAGTTGTCATACACTACTTAGACGACTTCCTCACCATTGAACCACACCAATACACGCCTCACAGCCTTAATCACATGCTCACTCTGTTCAAAGATTTAGGAGTAGCCCAGGACAAAACAGAAGGTCCCAACACGGAGATTACTTTCCTGGGAATTACGCTCAATTCTGTCTCTATTCAGGCCAGCCTGCCTCAAGAGAAAGTAGACAGGATTCTTTCTTACATAAACATCTGCACGTCACAAGGCACTTAGTCACTACTCGGTTCACTCAATTTTGCAATGAGAATAATTCCGCAGGGTAGATTTTTCATTTCCAGAATCCTCTCACTGTTGCACGGTCTCCCCGACGACGACTTCACAACTCCCATAGACGAGTCAGCTAGAGCTGATCTACAAATGTGGCAGCTGTTCCTATCATCTTGGAATGCTATTTGTTCCACCCATTTCTGACGATTACCCTGTAGTTTGGACCGATGCTTCAGGTACCATAGGGTATGCAGCTATTTTCGGTGTTGAATGGCTATACGACTCTTGGCCAGTTGAGACCACCTCGCTCGAAAATTTCACTACCACCACAGCTCGATTTGAAATTTATCCTATAGTAGCAGCTGCACACGTCTGGGGTAAAAATTGGAGTGGGCAGTCAGTCAGATGCTTTTCTGATAACTTAGCAACTTGTAATATTGTTAACAAAGGCCGCTCTCAATCCCTCACAATTATGAACTTAATAAGGAGACTGACCTGGCTAGCAGCTAATCTTCAGTTCTGTATAACCTGTATTCATGGGAACCGCAAAGTCCTAATGCCATAAATAGTCCCAGGGCATTCGCGCCAAAGTCCCTCTGAAGTCTATTCGTGGTTTTGGTCCATTCAAATGACCACCAGGGGGCTAGCGTTCAGTTCTATGAGCACGAATAGAAAGTGCCGAACCAGGGGGGAATAAAATATGGGTCTTTCCAGTCGCTGACCTGGCCCATAGTTTTTTGTCAGGAGGCTGGTAAGCAGGCCCTTCCAAAAGCCTGTGGCGAGGTTCTGTTTGCCACATCAGGAAAGGAAGGATTTCACTGTAACAGCAGCAGACAGGGAGGGAGAGGAGGAGACTGAATGGAGCACATGACTAGTTACACTGCTGCTCCCAGTTATTGTGTTAGTCTGGGAGGGCGGGTCTGTCCATCTATTGCTCTACTGTGTGCTCATTAATAACACACTCTGAGAGACTGCATGTTCATACAAATGCTATAAACCCTGAGCTGCTGTCACCCACTACCAGCTGGCTCAGGGTACATAGAGAATTGTAGTATAGCTAGGCTGGAGAGTCAAGGCTGACAGCTTGTGAGTACAACACTTGCCAGTAACTTAAATGGCAGAGAGTAACTAGCTGTAGACGGTGGGTGTGGCAGTTTGACACGCTTCATGTGACGTCACGTTGGGCAACAAATCAATTAATTAGCGGTCATTTACATCCACATTGTAAATAACAATGGAAGATGTTTGTACAGGGAATATCGGCTGTGCACCTTTCTGTGACATGAGACTCTATGCATTGTATGTAAACAAACACTGTAGGATCAAGAGCACCAAGCCATGGTACCAAGACTGCTGAATGAAGGTCAAGCAGAAGATGACCCAGAAGGCTGCTACACCAGGTTATATTGCCCAGCCAACCCATACATTATGAGGACCATCCACACTTGCACTCCTGAGTAAAGAACTTGTGACAAACTGGCTACAGGTTTCATACTCCTTCTCCAGAGACATTTACATGAACCTCTACAGATGACGGGCACCACCAAAGCTGCAAGGGAGACCACAACCTCCAGCAGTGACCCACCTACCATCTCCATCAATGGCCCCACCACAGAAATGTTGGCCTACTGCTTCCTACCCTGTAGATTATAGCAAATACAATTATGGACTCTCACCCTATCCACCAACCCTTATGTGCATATTGTGTTGATGCCATTGCAGAGGGTGCTGATGGCATCTTGCTCAGTAGGACATACTCAACATCACAATAAACCATAATGAAGATTGCCTTGAGGTCCTGGTGAACTGGTCTCCAAACTCCTCTAAGGATCTCTGATGTCCTCAGACCCCCTTCACTTTAAAAAAAAAAGGGGGATTTTATATATATATTTATTATATAGTAGCTTTTTATAAATATTTATTATAATTATTCATATTATCCCTTTTTCAGGACCAGATTTTTTATGATAAACTATATATTCCTCTAAATTTTCTAGATACGTTTTTTATAAAAGTATTTGTTAAGACCATTCATACTATCCTTCTCAATTTTTTATTATTTATTTTTTTGAGAAAATTATTTTTACTATGTCTTTTTATATACTTGATATATTTCTTACATAAGGATTTTTTCCCTTATATCTATATTTATTATTTGTGATCTATCACAAGTTTGGACAATATAGGTGTTCTTTAACTCTTATAAATATTCAACTTATACACTAAAGGTCTGCCTTATATCCACATCTTCCTAGTGAAAGTGAAAGTACATTTTGTTTTTAGCTATATTGAATGCTATATTTTCAGCTATATTGAATGCTTTAAAAATTCTTAATTAGATGCATCCTAATCATATATGATTTTTGTGTCCCAAATATGTCCGATCTGTGCACAGAGAGAATTGTTATGTATAAAACTTTCATGGACAATAAAGTTATTTTAAGACGTGGTACGCATATATGCGTTCCAAACAAGAACTAACAAGAAACACGTCATCAAAGGAGGACACGGGTAGTCGCGTCATCAGACAGAGACGCAAGCGTTTTCAAACACAACCAAGTGACCGCAATGGACAATCAAAGGGAAGCATATGAAAACAACCAACCACCGGAGTGTTATGCAACTGAGGAAGCCTTGTAATAGGCGAAACGCGTTTTGCAAACCATTTTATCAAATTTGGACTTATTCTATGTCCTTTGTTTACTTTTTTGTTGTCTTTTATTGTCTTTTACTTTATCTTAAATTTGCACCAATAAGGTATCTCCATATACTGCTACCTATGCTCAGTGGAGTTATTGGACGAAAGATAAAACAAGGACAACATCAAGCAAGGGAGTGGGATCCCTACTAATACTCCCACCTGCCCACATATTGAGCCTCATAGATTGGCTCCATCTTTTGTATACTAATACCAATTTACCTGAAAACCAACTACACTCCACCTACTTTTCCATGTATGTATAGTTGCTCAAAAATTTAGATTAATAGATATTACTTTTCAATCTTCTCTATATGCACATTTGGATTAATTGATATTTCTTTAAGAGCCTCCTGGTCTCCCATGCTGTGCAAGCTGGCAAGACGCGGAGAGGGAGATCTTTGGTGGCCTGGGCCCCTAACATGTATAGGGTTTGTAACCTCCTTGATCATGGGCCTTGCTGGTTTTTCCCTGTTATGTGGAATGGCGCCAGGGTACTAATCAGCATCTTGATATGCCACACCTGTGAGGTGGATGGATTATCTCGGCAAAGGAGAAGTGCTCACTAACAGAGATTTAGACAGATTTGTGAGCAATATTTGAGAGAAATAGGCCTTTTGTGTACATAGAAAAAGTCTTAGATCTTTGAGTTCTGCTAATGAAAAATGGGGGCAAAAACAAAAGTGTAGCATTTATAATTTTGTTTAGTGTATATTATAAAAGTGGCCATCAATGCACCACAAGTCACTGTATAATAAATATACTATTTCAACTTTCATGGTGAACAAGGCAGAGTTTTTGAATCAAAACGTTAGATTTGTGTTCCTTTAGCCTAGATAGACTGTCGTATTGCTGTTGTCTTGGGAGTGGTAGAATTCATTTTGGGTATTATTTCATTCTAAACTTGTCTTGTAATTGACACATAAATCACGTTGCACCCAACATAAAACATCAGTTTTTAAGCATTTCCTTGTCTCAGACAAAATGTTCAAGCTGGGTACTACTGCTGATGATCCAGTTACACCCTGAATGTTCTTCATTTCTGTCTAGCCATATGACAGGGAAGGATGTGATATACTTGTGTCTAATAAACAGGACCTTTACTAATTTAATTCTGTCTGTGTAATGCAATTCATGGTGGATCCTCCATTTCAAATATATATGTGGTGTCAACACATTTGAAACCTAGCTTTTATTTGCTCCAATAAAACAGTCAATGTTTCAGTTTTAACGGCAAAACATTCACCTGGACCAGGTCACCTACATAGCATACCACATTGTATTAAAGTTTTTTGTAGTTTACTTGATGAGATGTAAGTTTAATGCTATTTAAGGCATTAATGCTATTTAATGCTATTTTAGTGAGTTTTGCAGATTGGACATAGCTTATCTGATTAAAGAAACACTCCAGACCCTGAAGCACTTTAACTTCCTGAAATGCTGTAATGTGTTCTCTTTCTTTCCATTTTACAAAAAGTGCAAATTTCAATGGAAATTGGCACTTCTATTAATTAGATTTGTTACACCCCTCTAGCTGTCAGTCAGACAGTCAGTCCTATTAATTTCTGGTTTGTTAAGCTCAGTGGAGCTAAACTCAAGCGGCAGCAATTCTAAAGAGCATTTGCCTTGCAAAGACTCTTCATTGAGCTGCATTGGGAAGTCTGTGATTGGACAGCCACAGAAAGTCTGGGCTGGTTTAAGAGGGGAGGGAGAAGGCTGCAGACAAGTGATTTGCAGCTTCTGCCAGCTACCTTTATGCATAATTAAATAAAATAAATAATAAATGCATAATGATGTGTATGCAGTGATTTTTTATTTTTTTTATTTTTGGGGGCTGTGGAGTGTCCCTTAAATTCCATGTGCAGAACTAAACTCGCTGTTCACTCATTAGCAATCTAAAACCTTGCTTCTTAACAAATGAAGTCTAACGAAAATCATTAATCTTTTACTAAATTAAATAAATATCAAAAAGAGTATAATAATTAAGATATGTTAAGATAGGAAGAAGGAAGTATGGGGTGCTCTTAACGGCACTACATATCTTTACTTTGCAAGCACTACTGGAATTCACAAGCAACTATTGTCTCTGACACACTCTCATATGCATTTTCCAGCTATCTCTGCTGATTATGAATGAAGAAGGAGGGGGTTATTCCTTAAACAACGGACAAAGTCCATTCAAAATGACTGAATTCCGACTGCAGTGGCAATTGTCATATTTACTAAAATCAGCATTTACAGCATTAATGTCCGGATTAAAATTAGTGTTTTTGTATTTGAATCCTATAGAAAGTATAAGGTTTGTTTATTTATTTATTTATTTATTTTACAAAAATATAAATAAACAATACAGAAAAAAGACAAATACAAAAAAAAAAAATAATAATAAATAAATAAATAAAAGAAGGAAATACATAATTGTACAACAAGCATACAAAACAATAGTATACAAAACAATAATATACATAAAACGGTAAGTTCCCTCATCCTTACTCTTTCTCTCCACATTGTTTTTCTTTCTTTTTTCTCTCTTACTCTTACTCTACAAGGGATAACTTTATCGTTCAATTTTTCATATCAAAGGTTGTTTTCTTCAAATTCCTATTTAAGCCTTCTTCCATTGTCAACTGAAGGCTAAGCTGTGCTTTTACAGTTTTCCAGTTTGGGAGAGTACTTCTCCAGGCTCTAGCTATTGAGATTTTGGCCGCTACCAGTGCTTGAATAAAACAATATCATACATTTGAGTTAAAATTGTTCAGGTTTAAATGTAGCAGTACCGCTACTGGAGAAAATGGTAGGTTAATACCTGTTAACAGTTTAATCTGGCCCAAAAACCTCTGCCAAAATCCCTGCAATGGGAATCAACTTCACCAAATATGGAGGAAATCTCCTTTTTTTAAATTGCAGCTCCAACACAAATCAGATAAATTCCGATTCATTTTTATAAGTAAACTAGGAACCAGGTATAATTGGTTAAGGATCTTAAAATGTAATTCCGTTAAGCTTAAACAATTGTCCAAGACAGTTTCCAATCTTGTAAAGGGATCTTTTTATTTAGGTCCTTTTCCCATTTTGCCGTAGCAGAAAAAATAAGATCGGCATCAGAGTATTTCAGTAACGCGTTACATTTGTTTACCAGATTCTGGATTGAGATGTGAGTGTATCTTAAGTCCTCAAAAAAAGCATTGCTAAATCTTTGCAGTCACTAAGTTTATCTTCCACAGCATACCACCTTTCTTGTTTGGACAAGAAATAATGCTGTGAAAAAGATATTTGCGAAATAATGCTGTGAAAAAGAAAAATAGCTTTATGGTATTGATGGATTACTGGAAGACCTACTCCTCCCTGGCATTTGCTGATAGAAAGGTATTTGCTTGCCATTCTTGTTTTTTTTCCCTTGCCATATGAACTTAGAAAAGGAATGCTGAATCATTGTAAGCCAACTGTCTGGGATACTCAAAGGGATCATTCTAAGCAAGTACAGCCAATTTGGCAAAGTATTAGATTTGGTAATGTTGATTTGACCCAACCAAGAAAATTCTAAGAATTTCCACTCCTTTGGTAATCTATTCATTTTATTAAATAATGGGAGGAAATTAATTTGCATAATTTTTGGGGATCTGCACAAATGGTTAATTCCTAGATACCTGAAGTTTCAACCCAGACATACTCAAACCTCTTTTTAAACTCATTATTTTCTTATTTGGTGATATTGCTAGCCAGATATATTGATTTATCCATGTTCAATTTGTACCCTGAGACGGTGGAAAATGTTCCAATGACTTTTGTAAGTTGTAATAATGATTGTAGGGGATTCTGTTCAGTCAAGATAACATCGTCTGTATATAAATTCATTTTTATGTTTTCTTGGTTGTGGTCGAAACCTATTTTAATGTTTTGCCTTATGGGAAAAGCTAGAGCTTCCAGTGACATGATGTAAAGTAAGAGAGACAAGGGGCACCCTTGTCTAATCGCATTGGCTAGGGAGAACCAATCTGATGTAAAGCCATTTCCCAATAATTCTGACAGATGGGGAAGTGAAACGAACTTTGATATTTTTTAGAAATCTCCTGTCTAGCCCAAATGCCCTCAGAGTTTGATTCAGGAACTCCCAGTTAACCCTATCAAATGCTTTTTTCAGCATCAAGAGACAAGGTCAACAAGGGAGTTCATGAATTCTGAACACTATTCAGAATATCAACCAGTCTTCTAATATTATGAGTAAAAGATTTGCCAGGGATAAAACCTTCTTGGTGTCAGGATTACAGAATGATCCATCACATAAAACTGTGTAACACAGAGGACTTTAGAATGGCCGGACTAACGTACCAAAGAATAGTCAGGAATAGCCGAGGTCAAGGGAAACAGAAAGAGACACAACGATAAGGAAAAGCCGGGAGTCAGGGATGCCAGAAAACAGGGAAGTCAAAAACAATGCCAAAGTCAAATAACCAGAATCAATAACACACTCTCGGACAACCACAAGGGAAACAACTGAGCAGGATGAGAACTGGGCCTAAATACCCTTCCTCTAGGTCTGATAGGCTGTAAGCGGCCTTTGATCCCAAAGGCAGTTACCAGATCTCATTTGCATAATTGCTGCTCAGCATTAACCCTTCTGTGGATTAGGTTGTTGCTCGGCACAACTTTTCCTGTGTGGACAGTAAATCACATTAACCACATTTTTGTAAGAGGATGAATATGTGACATTACCCCCCACCTGAAGAACGCCCACCGGGCGGGCAGGACCAGGTTTGAGAGGAAATTTGGCGTGAAAATAGCGAATCTTGCGGCCAGCATGTATATCAGATGCCGGAACCCAAGAACGATCGGCTGGTCCATAACCTTTCCAATCCACCAAGTACTGTAAAGTGCCCAGAGAAAACCTGGAATCAATTATGGAGGAGACCTCATACTCTTCCTGTCCAGAAACAACTAAGGGAGGAGAAGGGACACGTGAGACAGTATATTTATTGCAAACAAGAGGTTTGAGCAAGGACACATGAAAGGTATTAGGAATTTTCAAGGAGGCCGGAAGGTCCAGAGAGTACGCAACAGGATTGATCCTACGAAGGACACGAAAAGGTCCAAGGAACCTAGGAGCAAATTTCATGCTAGGGACTTTGAGCCTGATGTTACGAGATGATAACCAAACCCTCTCGCCCACTTGGTAAACAGGGTTGGCACCTCGACGTTTATCAGCAAAATGCTTGAAACGGTCAGCAGCAGTACCCAGGGCAGATTGAACTTTAACCCAGGTATCACGGATGGAAGCCAGACGGTCATCCAAAGCAGGAATAGCTGTGTCAGAAAAAACAGCCGGTAGGACAGTAGGATGCCGGCCATTATTAACAAAAAATGGACTATGCCCAGAGGAGTCATGGTCAGCATTGTTCCTAGCAAACTCGGCCCATGGTAATAATTCGGACCAATTGTCTTGAGTGCTATTAACGAAACAACGCAAGTATAACTCCAAAGACTGGTTAGCCCTCTCAGCTGTACCATTAGTCTGGGGTTGGTAAGAGGATAAAAAAGACAATTCAATCCCCAATTGCTTATTAAAAAGCCCTCCAAAACTGGGATACAAACTGAGAACCTCTATCAGATACAATATTGTGAGGAATGCCATGCAGACGGACAATCTCACGTATAAAGACCAGTACCAGGTCTTGAGATGACGGTAATTTCTTGAGAGGGATGAAGTGAGCCATTTTAGAAAAACGGTCAACAACCATGAGAATAGTGGTATAACCATTAGAACTAGGAAGTTCTACAATGAAATCCATAGACAAGTGGGACCATGGGACCTCAGGAACGGGAAGAGGTTGTAACAAGCCACAAGGGAGTTTATGAGGTACTTTGGAAACCGCACAAACAGAACAAGCCTGCACATACTCCTTAACATCCTTCCTGAGGGAATCCCACCAGAATGACCTCATGATAGCAGAAGTGGATTTATTAATACCTGGGTGACCAGCAGACACATTGTCGTGAAACACCTTCATGATATTAACCCTTTCCCCCAATGGAACAAACAATTTGTCCTGAGGTTTACCACAGGGTGCCTGAGACTGAGCTTCCATGATGGAGCCAAGCAGCGGAGAGGACAATGAAAGGATAGTGGAAGCAATGATACATTCCGGGGGAATGATATGGGACTTTTCTTGCTCTTGTATAGACTCAGTATCAAACTGTCTGGATAAGGCGTCAGCCTTGACATTTTTAGAACCAGGTCTATAAGTAATAAGAAAATTAAAGCGAGAAAGGAACAGAGACCATCTAGCTTGTCTAGAAGACAATCGTTTAGCATCTGCTATGTAAGCCAGGTTTTTGTGATCAGTAATGATCAAAAGGGGGTCCTTGGAACCCTGTAAAAGATGTCGCCACTCCTTGAGAGCTAGAATAATGGCCAACAATTCCCTATTGCCAATATCATAATTGCGCTCGGCAGGCGACAACTTTCTAGAGAAGTAACCACAAGGATGCAATGGAGTATCCTGGCTCTCCCTTTGGGAGAGAACTGCCCATACCCCTGTCTCTGATGCATCAACTTCTAGTATGAAAGGTTTACTGGTGTCAGGATGTATCAATATGTCGGCAGAGGCAAACATCTGTTTGAGAGTTTCAAAGGTTTATATAGCCTCCTTAGACCATATCGTACTGCTAACCCCCTTGCGTGTCATATTGGTGATGGGGGCTATTACTGAAGAAAATCCCTTTATAAACCTTCTGTAATAATTGGCAAAACCAATGAACCTTTGAATGGCTTTCAACCCAGTGGGTAAAGGCCATTGTAGAACCGATTCCAGCTTTTTAGGATCCATCTGAAACCCTGAGGCAGAGATATTATATCCCAAAAACTGTACTTCAGATTGGTCAAAGATGCATTTTTCTAATTTACAATAAAGTTGATTCTTTAACAAGGTCTGCAGAACTTGTCTAACGTGATCATGGTGAGTTTGAATGGCAGGAGAATAAATAAGAATATCATCTAGATAGACCAAGACAAACGAGTAAATGTAATCCCTGAGTACATCATTTATGAAATCTTGGAAAACCGCTGGAGCATTGCACAACCCGAATGACATCACTAGATATTCATAGTGTCCACTTCTGGTATTAAATGCAGTCTTCCACTCGTGGTTTTCCTTGATTCTCACTAAATTGTAAGCACTGCTAAGATCAAGCTTAGTAAATACTTTAGCACCTTGGAGTCTATCAAATAATTCAGCAATAAGAGGAATGGGGTAGGCGTTCTTAATGGTGATTTTGTTCAATGCCCTGTAATCGATTCATGGGCGCAACTCACCGTCCTTTTTAGATACAAAAAAGAATCCTGCCCCAGCAGGCGAGGATGATTTTCGTATGTGGCCTTTATTCAATGAATCCTTAATATATTCCTCCATTACTCTACTCTCCTGAGGTGACAGAGCATAGACTGCTCCCTTAGGTGGCATAGCGCCAGGTAGTAAATTAATAGAACAGTCATAAGGTCTGTGAGGAGGTAGAGTATTCGACTGAGTTTTGCTGAATACTTCTTTAATGTCTTGGTACTGTATAGGGATTTCCGGATTTGGAGGTGTACTAGTGGGTAATCCAACAGTGCCCACTCTTTTGACAAGATTCAATATACCTTTTCAGAACAATCCTTAACCCATTCTAATATTTCCTCATAAGCCCAGTCAATATGAGGGTTATGCTTGTTAAGCCATGGAAAGCCTAATATGATCGGACAGGAAGGGGATGCAATAACCTGAAATGTAATCTCTTCCTTATGTAAGGCACCAATGGACACATTAATGGGTAAGGTTTCGTGTGTAATCAATGGTTGTGAGAGTGGTCTCCCATCAATAGCTTCAACAGCTAGGGGTGATAGTCTCTCCTTGATAAGTATAGTATTACCTTTAACTAATTGAACGTCAATGAAGTTTCCAGCGGCACCTGAATCCATCAGGGATTTGCGTGAAAAGTTCTTATTTTCAAAGGCAATAGTAATATCAAGGAGAAACCTATTTTTATCCATTCCATAGGACGTTTCCATTACACCTAAGACCAGTCCCCTTAAGGTGCGGTAGTCTTACGGACGTATGGGACAATTGTTTCTCATATGTCCTTTTCTACCGCAGTATAGACATAGGCCTTCTTTTCTCCTGTATTGTCTTTCTGCTTCTGACATGGGTTCAGGTTCGGACTGTACAGGAAATTCAGGGACAATAGGTTCCCTTGTCTGATATGCATCAGGGCAGTAGAGGCGTCTTCCTCCCTGCCTAATGGTTCAAACATAAGTTTAAATTCTGTAATAAACTCCTTGTAATTGTGTGCCACACTCCTATTACTCTCCCATAATGGATTGGCCCAAGCTAAAGCTTTACCTTTTATTGATTCATCAGGTAACCAATTTTAGCTCTGTCTGTGGGAAAAGATCCCCGTGAGGCCTCAAAATGATACTCTATTTGGTTAAGAAATGCCCGGCATTCTTGGAAATTACCATCAAAATGCAGAGGAGGAGATAGAGAGATAGTTGGTACCTTGTATACTATAGGCGGAGGTACACAAGGCAGAGGTTACACAGTAGGAGCAGCCACAAGTTGCAGATGTGCTGTACGAGTAAGAAGCATACAGAAAACCTGGGCAAATTGATCCAAGCAGTGATCATTATCCTCCAGTTTCCTTTCGCAAGCAGCTATGTGCTTACGCAATTCTACAGGATCTATGGCCATATCGTAATGTCAGGATTACAGAATGATCCAGCACGTAGAACTGTGTAACACAGAGGACTGATAGAATGGCCGGACTAACGTACCAAAGAATAGTCAGGAATAGCCGAGGTCAAGGGAAACAGAAAGAGGCACAACGATAAGGAAAAGCCAGGAGTCAGGGATGCCAGAAAACAGGGAAGTCAAAAACAATGCCAAAGTCAAATAACCAGAATAACCAGAATCAATAACACACTCTCGGACAACCACAAGGGAAACCACGACAGGGCAATGAGCAGGATGAGAACTGGGCCTAGGTCTGATAGGCTGTAACTGGCCTTTGACCCCAAAGGCAGTTACCAGATCTAATTTGCATAATTGCTGCTCAGCATTAACCCTCCTGTGGATTTGGTTGTTGCTCAGCACAACTTTTCCTGTGTGGACAGTAATTGTCATTAACCACATTTTTGTAAGCGGATGAATACGTGACACTTGGTCACGATTTATTAAATCGCGTATAGGTTTTTTTTTAACCGTTCTGCTATCGATGAGGAGTAGAGTTTGATATCTATATTCAAAAGAGAATTTGGACGATAATTCTTGATGTTTTCTGCATTTTTGTTCTGTTTAGGGATTGGCACTATATTTGCTTGTAATAATTCTCTTGGAATTTTGTTAGATGTTCCAAAACAATTAAAAGCTTTAATCAAATCTGTTTTATCTTTTAGTAATTTGTAGAAAAGGTTATTGAATCCATCTGGGTCAGGTGTCCTTTTCACCTTAAGCTTGTTGATACATAATAGCAGTTCATTTTCTTTAACCCCTTAAGGACCAAACTTCTGGAATAAAAGGGAATCATGACATGTCACACATGTCATGTGTCCTTAAGGGGTTAAATGGTTTGTTTAATTCAAGCAATTGAATATTTGAGATTTTAGGTATTTTAATATTGCTTAGAAATTCATTAATATCTGCTTTAGTAGATTGGATAGGAATATTATATAAGTCATAGTAGAATTTTTTAAAGGCTTCTCCTATTTTCTCTGGTCTCAATAGGATTTCTCTATCTACAAATTTGATGATAACCCTTTTGGCCTTTTCTTTTTTGAATGAGAGTATCAGCTCTATTTCCCATCTAATACCATCTCCTTTTCAAGTAAAATAGTGCCTTGTTGGCTCTTGCCATCAGTTGATCATTTATTAATGTTTCTACTTCTGATATTTTATTATACTATGGGAAGTATTATTTTAATTTTTTATTTAGTTTATTTTCTTTAGCTGTTAGATTTATAAGGTGACCTCGCATGACACATTTGAATGCACACCAAGTTATTGGTGGTGATACTTGATTTTTTCAGTTTTCTTTGAAATAATAATCTTTCAGATGCTTGATTTGTTTTAGATTATTTTCATTTTTCAATACCCAGTCATTCAACCTCCATTCTGGTTTAGGACTCTCAAATTGCTCTTTAATTTCTAGAATGACCGGGTTGTGATTTGACCAATTTGTTGTTGTAATGAAAATCTTTTTGATCTGTTTGGGTAAGATTCTGTCCTCCAAAACTAAGTCAATTCTAGAATACGTACAAAATGATCTAAAAAAACAAGAAAATCTTTCTCTTTTGAATAAGAAATCCACCAATAATCTAAAAACTCAAATTATTTCATTAATTCAGAGAATCTATTAGAATTATTCCTTAGATTGCTATTATCACTACCATTACTCTTAGAACTTTTATCCAGTTCGGGGTCAAGAACAAAGTTGAAGTCTCCCATAATAATGACCTGACCCATTTTTATACTCTCAATTTCATAAACACTTTTCTAATAAATGGAACTGGAGACTGATTTGGGACATATATATTGGCCAACGTATATTTGATTATTAATTTAGCACACCAATATTATATACCTGCCTTCATTGTCCAGTTCCTGATGAATCATTTTTAATGAAATATTTCTTGAAAATAAGAAGGCTACTCCCTTTTTTTTATGGCTTAAAGATGCATTAACTACAGTAGGGAAGAGCCCAGAGTTGAGCGTGATTTTATCTTCTAACTTCCAATGTGTTTCTTGGAGAGCCGAAATATGTATATGTTCCTTTCTTAAAAAGTCAAGAATAGTAAAGCTTTTGAATTGCGAGTTAATCCCTTGAGCATTGATCTTAGCTAATTTAATATTACTTTTATGTCTGAAGTATTTGAATGCTAGAAAGACTAGGAGGCCCACCGTTATAACATAGATACACATTTAAAATGACATTACAATTTTTGCCGTCTATTAGGCGCATACAAACATTCCTGTCATCCAACTAACAGCCATCCTCTTATCTTGGAGAACCCATTTCCAAGGGGAAAGGAAAAAAAATCTATGAGCAATTGATCTCCCTTGAGTGCCGATTAAAACCCTCACTAAAAGCTCACTGGACTTCGGTAAGTCCGTGGGCCTAAAGCCTTTTACTCTAGCAAGAAACAGCAAGAGAGAGAGGAAAAAAAAAAAAAAACACCCCAGGATTATTAAATGTTTAACTGATTTCATGATATTGTAGCAGAACTTCTTTCTAGGGAATCCCTTTCTCTAGTAATACCTTATTATCGTTGTTATGATCAAAGACTGAGTAATTATTTAAAGCATTTACAATCTTCAATTATATATAAAGACAACATACATAAATATGCAAATTGATATTCTTAGACAGGAAATAGGAGAAGAAGAGAGTAGAGGAAACCAAGCATAACAAACATACAAAATCTATATGTAGAGCCTTCCTTTGTTACTTCAATTATATGTACCTATCTTTGTCTTATTAATCTATGTCCCTTCCCTATCTTCCTCTCCTCTGTTCCTTTACCAATAACAAAAATGTTTTATTTTTTTTTAATTACCCCATTTATCTATTAATATAACCGTGTATCGTTGCTTATATTCTTGTCTCCACACCTTCTGTGTATCTATCATATTAGAACATTCTAGTGTTATTTATAAACAGATTACGTCTTTATTCCTTCCTTTTTACATTCTTAAAAATAGTGCCTCTATCGTTTAGTCTCAAATGTTAATAACTCTTGAGTAAGAGAGAGGGAGGAGAAGAAAGAATTATATAAATAAATAAATATAACTTATCTTCCCAAATAAGCGTGTGATATTAATTATTAATCAAATAATTTCCTCTTTTTTTTTAAGGGCAAGAATAGTGACTCAGACAGTGCCGATACAATAGTTTTTCTTATTTGTTTACCAATATTATATCCCTTTAATGTTTATTCTTTGTGATATTTTCCTTTTATAATACAGGAGCCTATGTCCCTCGATAATTACGTATGTACACGACTTAAGCTTTAATACCTAGTTTTCTGTTTACCCTTTGTTCAGAGTGTAAATTATACACTGATATTTTATACTAAATTTTTTTCTCGCATCCATTGTTTTAGTGTCTGAGGTTTGTCAAAAGTCAGCTTTTGGTTGTCATAAATTAAATTTCCACGTGTAGGGAAACCGAAAGCGTATTTAATCTACTTTTTTTCTATGCTGTCTGCATAGCAAAGGATTTTCTTTGAAGTCTAGTATGAAAAATCTTTATTTGTTGATACGGTGAGTCTTTCAAGTCCTTCCTTGAGATGGCCCTAATAGTTTGGGTCTTCACATGGAATGAGTGGAGACAGATTATCACTTCTCTTGGATACTGGTCAGGAACATTGCTGGGCTTCATTGCTCTAGGACATCTTTCCATTAAGTTCCTCTCTTTGTTTGGGCTAATCCCCAGAAACTTGCATAGCTCTTCACAGTAGTCTTCTAACTTTGAATATATAATATTTCCAGGGATCCCCCTAATTCTGAGGTTGTTACTTCAGGATCTATCTTCTAGATCTCCAATTTTGGCTTTTAGGCTTTTCATTTTTGATTCCATAGTATTAGTTTTGTCGCAATTATTTTGTAATTGCAGAGTGATGTGTTCTGTTTTTTCTTCTAACAGTTTGAGTTTTCCACCAATGTTTTGTAAATCTTTTTTGATTTCTGTGGAATGTAAATTTATCTCTTCAAAACACTTAGATAGTCAGCAGTGATAGGTGCATTTTCATTCCAGGAGTTATCTAATGAAGTTTTCTCTACATCAGCCTCTTTGGAAGTAATAAAGACTTTTCATGCACCAGTTTAGGATTTACTCCTTTATCTGGCTGTCGAGAGACAACATTTATAACTCTTCTGTCTGTTGTGACCACTTGTTTTTTTTAGACTTTGTTTTCTTGATTTTTTTTGGAAGCCATAGGTAAGAGATTCAAATACTCCTTAAACTATATGTGTTTGTTTGGCTTTATCCACGATTAAGCCTCTTGTGTAATAAACAAGGGGGAAGATTCACTAAAGTCTTTTTTGGGAAATTAACAAATTTACCTCAAATCTTTAAATCTGATCAAACTCACTCTGCAATCACTATCTGACCACAACCTAGTTGACTGTTAAAATTTCCCTTTTAAGCTATGGTATCTCATATCAGTGAAAATACTGAAATAGGATGTTGGTCAGTTTCAATTTGTGGCATATGTACTTAGCTGCCTCTTGATGCTGCCACTTTCCTAGCAGGGGACCTCTTATCACTCTGGCCATTCAAGATTTCCGGTCCATGGTCTGGTTTGCGCTGCTGTTTAGCTCCTTGTGCTGCAACTTCTGACTCCATTTGCCCCACAGAGATACTGCTGCAATTCAGCACCTGATGTGATGCCTCTTACACTGTCTCCTTTCGCCCCACAAAGACACTCTTTACCGCGTCCACCTAAGCAGCACCTCGCTGATTGGAGTCATCGCACCCGGCAAAATCCCGTGAGACGTGGCGTGTGTACGTCTACATCATCATGTTCCCCCATCCAACACATTGTAGTTGTTATGGTGCCAGGAGTCTACAGGTGCTCGAAAGTATTGGATTTTGAAGATTCACAAAGTACCGATTTTAAATTGAATAGGAACTGAATGTAACTAGCAGGATGCTAGGTCGCAAATTATTGTTCACTTGCTTTAATGCCTCTAGCGGCCAGCAGTTAAATACTTCTGATTTTTTTAAATCCAGGCCTGAATTTAAAGTATTCAGTCAGGATTTCAGGGATCCAGTGCCATCCGGTCTGACTAAATCTGGACCTAATTCAGACTCATTTAATAACCGTAAATGATGGTTCATTTTATCTACAAAACACCATATCACAGGTTCTTAAATTAATTCAAATGTAAGTATATAATGTGGAGAGATTTGGACCTTCTATGCAATGGTAGAAATTCAACTGGAGTCTTGTGTTTAACACTCACGCCCACCATCAAGTTGAGTCACTGGAATTTTTTTGTCTTTGGGACTTTGTTTATGACAAGTGAGACAGTAGTATGACAGGACCAGGATTAATTAATTTATTGGACTAGATACAGGAGTCAGAGGCAAAAACAAAAGATGGATAGATAAGTGCAATCAAGTAAACTCTATGGAAATCGCTATTGGCCACCTGTACAAGGAGTTCTGGCAGACTGATAACAATAACTAACCATGTTATGTGACAAAAACTGCCAACGGTATGTGCATTTTTCATAGTCTTCTTTATGTGTGTTTGTTTAATACAAAGCTTCCCTATAAGTAGGTTTAACATTAAATCTTAGCCTTAGAGGCCTGAGTTTTACTAGTGCCATTAGATGGTTATATTATATTTATCTTTCAGGATTACAGATAATTGCAATTTTCAATAGAATAAATACAGTTCATGGCACACAAAATGTACATTTTCCATTGTTTGTTTTCTTTGCTGTAGGAAGTGCATTTGAACTGAAGATAGATATCCTGAAATTCTTTACATATTACTAGAGATTTATAGAAGTATTTTGATTCCATTCCTCCGAACATGCTGTCCATTACCAATTACTCCTCCAGCACGCTTGTTATTTATTGCACTTCTTATTAACATCTGTTATTTGAATAATAAAGGGTTCAATGTGATTCCATTAATGCAAATTTATCTTAAGATGGGATATTATATATTTGACATGGTAATAGATTTAATGGTACCCAAAGACCTTGATTACACCCCATTTAGCAGAGTCAGTATCAGTAACATGATGTTTGTCTTCTGCTTGCACAAAATACTACACTCCCAATAGAACATAATGCATAGCCCTCAAAACTTCCAGAGCTTTCATTTCAATATTATAGAGCAGCGTTACAAACAGCTGAGGGACAGACAGATGTAAGTGGTGGATTCTGAAATGTATTTTATTGATAACAATTTAAGTAAGCAGAATGACACTTCATAAAGTACTCTCCTACTATATCAGAGTATACGCAGGTAAGTTAAAAGGGGGAGTCAGTGGTGTAAGGTTTATTTCTGGTCAATTGGTACTTTAATTTAACATGTAATTTAACTTAACCTTCATAAGGTCATATATTTACTAAACTGTTGAAATTTGTTTAGACTTCAGCGTACAAGTTTTATTACCCTGCAGTCTTGATCAGTCAACTCAGCCTTTAATCCATGTCTTACTTTCTTAGCATCCTTCCATGAATAAAATAAGAACTACTGAGTTGAAGTAATAATGAAAGTCAATTCTAAATCCAAAATTCTAGAGTAAAAAAGTAATATGTTTAATTTATATATATTTTAAGATTTTACAAGCAGGATTAGAAAAGAAAATAATTGTTTTCGGATAATAATCCTATGTATGTAACAACACAGGAACTCTCTTTTTAACTTAGAATTTGACTACACAAATAATAAGATAACAAACTCCTAATTAATCTAAATGCCTTCATAACTTAGCTGACATTTCAATATCTGTTACTAGTAGCGAACGGTTTAATATTGCTCATTTGAATCTTGGCGGCATCTATGCATCTTTTGACACCTATGCATGCTACCTCGTGTAGCCTTGAGAAAAGGCACTGCATAGTAAAACTGGAATTTCATAGGACAGCTCTTTCCAGAATGTCTATTTCTCTTCTGTTTTTTTGGAAGATTCATTTACAGTGAATCACTTCCTTCACTGCCAATCTTGACATTTTCTCTACTATGGAAAAGGAAGGTAATTGTGTATGGCATCCCAGAATGTTATGTCCTCCCATTTCAAGCATCTGGTGTCTGGACTGCTGTGCCTGAATTCCATCACATAATTACTGTACATGCAGTAAGTTGAGCACAAGATTAAGAGGATTGGCATTACAGCATATAAAAACCCATTTTGGTGGATAAAGTAATAAAACAATCAATCCTTGTTTGCATTTTACCTTTCACAATGAGCCATACAATGAAAGCTTTTAAACACCTGGAATCCAGTGTGTATCCAAATTTTCTAAAATAAGGTTTTTAGAAGGTTACTTGGACAAAAGCAACAAAGACATAACTATATAATGTATACCTCATAACAGTACATAAACCAACAGTAAAATAACCTCACTATATAATAACATAAACTAACAGCAATATATGACCATGCAGCTGTTTTAAAATTATTTTAGCACAGCTAATAGCAATTAAAACCAAACATAATATTGCTTTCAATTGCTTTGAGTTGCTACCGTCTTGTTTTTACTGTTTGTAGTAGGCCAAGAAGTGACATTTTTACTTTGGTTATGATTTCAATGTCATTATCAATAATCTTGATTAGATAACACATAACATTTGTCATCTAATGATTCAATTATCCTGCTCATTGCGCAATATAATTCCTTGTGCCTAATGAGCATTTTCCTTGAAATAGTCCAACGATTGTTGTACAAAATTTCCCCTTTCATAGAGAAAGAAACTCTTTGTTCAGCTCGGGTTACGGACTGAAGATGAACTACACAATACATTCTTTCTTCAGTCTACTTTCAAGTGCTGATATACTTGGAGCTTGGATTGAACAGAGATGGACAGTGGAAAACACAAGGACAGCCCTAATTCTAAACAAGATATTTACCAAAAACAACTGTCCCCCCCTCTCCCCCCAGAAGGGATAAGCTACAGGAGATATAGACACCTTTATACACAATAAGAGAGTCAAATAGTCAAGAGTTAAAAATATCTGTTCTTCTGCTAATATAAGATGAAAGAAGCTATCAATATACTATATGTGTAACGTAATTACTATTCACAGCACTCAAGAAGTCTTGTCCCCTGGAAACCATCCACCTTTCTCTTTGGAATAGTGCTATTACAATAAAACATATATTTAACACTGTCCCTCATGACCCATAGGACATGTGACAAACCATATCTGTACCTATGCCTTAGTCTCAAAGCATTAATAAGGCTTGGGTATTGTTTCTAAAAAAGACAAGAGCAATACAGGTCTGAATAGGATAATAGCTGAGAAATTGTATTTACTTTGTACAGCATTTAATACCAATGATATAATGCCCAGGAACCGTGTCGGATTTTAATGGTCTGTAAGAATCTTCTAGTACCAGGTTCTTTGCCTATTTATGACACAACAAGGAAACAGAAAATTCTAAATACAGAAAAAGTTCTAAAGACAAGATCGTCATCATCAATGCCATAATCTAAAGTTCTTGATAACAGCATGTTGCTTGATCTTGATAATGATGTTTTAATTACTATTGTTATAATAAGATATATAAAGATATATTTTAACCAATGTAGCTATGAAGTATGCACTTTTCATGAATGTCCAAAATTTAACACGTGTTCTCACAGCCCTGTGTTCATATATATTCTTTCTACCGGGTTTTTATAGATAATTAGTTAAGGCAGCTCCTAGAACTGTATTGCCTTTAAATGTTACCTCACTAACAGGCTACTATATTTAGGTAACTCAAATTGTCTGACCGTAATTTGAAGGTCCCAAGAGAGTACCCAAATTTCATACTGTCAAATTTTGGATTGAATAAATATACATACTTTCATGTAGTTACATATCCCAGACTTCCTAAAGTATTCATAACTGTAAACAATCATGTCAAGAAAATTCAAAAACATAAATGTCGGAGACCAAAGGGTTAGAGGTATAGCTTATTATAATGTGATGGCTTGCAGAACATATAATTACTTAACTGAAATGTAATTGTGACTTTTGTATGATTGAGGTGATTTTACCTTTGTAGATAGGAACACAATGTGACAGAAATCAATTTAAGACTTAATAACAGCTCAATTTGATTTAATATATTTATGTTTCACCATAGAAACAAAACCACACATATGTTAACAAAGGCAATGTGGAAATAGATTACAGTAGCTTTTCACCAGAATGTAACTGATTTTCTCCGAAGATATTTTAATTATTGTTTTTTCAGTTAACATTTTTCAGTTGCCAATTACTACTACTGCTGCACATTGATGGTTCAAGACTTACTGCTAACAAAGAAAAACGCTTACAGTTTGATGTTAAAACTTAGACATTGGACTCCAGTGGAATTGCCCTATCCATTTCCTTGCCTTTCACAATGTGAAGAATCTTTCTGTAGACCAATCCTTTTTCTTGATAAAATAAAATGTTAATCAAATGTAAAATGCTATATTTGTGAAAAAAAAATGTGGAGGAACTATCAAATACGGAGCACAGTGGATTACAAAGTTAGCATAAATGGATTACTCAAACTAAGCTGCATGCATTCAGCGTTATTTACCAATTGAATCTATGACTGTAGATAGAGTGACTATGTGTATTAAGTTTATCGATTAATACAGATTTTCAAAATACCACATCTAAAAAAGCTATACTTAGCAATCTGCAGTATAAAACTGATGTTTCTCTCAAGATCTTCTATAAGAGAATACAAATGAAAACTTATCAGAAACACAGCAAACCTACAATAAAAAGAGCAAACATAGTGTGATCAAATGGATAAATGTGACATATGTAATAGCAAATGAACAACTCACATATATAAATAAACTAAGAGTTAGAAGCAGTGCTGAAGTCCACATTGTTGAAATTTAATGTAGGTTTGCTGTATCCCCCTTTGTGTTTTGTTTACTTGACTATATGACATTCTGTGCATACCTGATAATATAGAATGTCCATAGTGCCTACAAAAGGTCCCAATACATCTAAATATCTTATTCAAATTATATATAAAGAATAATATCATATACA
>OW240912.1:247556521-247596998 GCA_933207985.1 Pelobates cultripes | reverse complement strand
CAAAACACCATAAAACCTGTACATGGGGTGTACTGTTGTACTTGTGAGACATCACTGAATATAAATATGTGTATTTTATTGCAGTAACAGATAACAGTATATTATGACATTCATATTTAAAATGCCATGCCGAACTTAAAAGAAAACTAAACAATTATTAATCTTTTTTAGATTGTATTCATAATCAAATTTCATATATGAATATTTGATGTGAAATGAAAGGATCACTATAGGGTCAGGAACACAAACATGTATTCCTGACCCTATAGTGTTAAAACCACCATCTAATCCCCCTGGGCCCCTTATGCCTCCATAAATATAGCAAAACCTTACTTGTATTCATGCCTGAAGCTGTAACTCTGCATGCTGTTTGCCTAAAAAAAAAAAACAAGCAGTCTGCTGACATCATCAGAAGTGGTAGCCTGATCCAATCACAATGCTTCTCCATAGGATTGGCTGAGACTGACAAGGAGGCAGATCAGGGGCAGAGCCAGCATGATTCAAACACAGCCCTGGCCAATCAGCATCTCCTCACAGAGATGAATTGAATCAATGAATCTCTATGAGGAAAGTTCAGTGTCTGCATGCAGAGGGTGGAGACACTGAATGTTTGGATGCATTTTAGGCAGCCATGACACAGGAAGGATCTCTAGCAGCCATCTGAGGAGTGGCCAGTGAAGTTATCACTAGGCTGTAATGTAAACACTGCATTTTCTCTGAAAAGACAGTGTTTACAGCAAAAAGCCTGAAGGTAATGATTCTACTCACTAGAACAAATTCAATAAGCTGCAGTTGTTCTGGTGACTATAGTGTCCCTTTAAAGCTTTGTTTCCCCTAAACAAAATGATATATAATAAGTGTGGGTGCACTTAATACGAAAGAGGTGAATTACATTTGAACAGACAGCGCAAATTCTAGGTTTTGTTTACGTTTTGATTTGATCAGAACTTGTACAATTGCCTCTGTCCTTAAGGGGTTAAAACTGCAATGTTTTACACTGCATCTACAGTACTTCGTTGAGATAAAGTGGCTGGGATAACTTTATTGGTCCTTTAACATGAGGGCTCTATCTATTTCCAAACGATATATGTGTGGACTCACAAATTAAGAAAGAGGTATGAACAAACGCAAAGTAAAAATGTTAAAATTGCACTGGTCCCTAGGTAGTCAAAAAAAATAATTGAACTTGGTCCTTATAAGGTTAATAGCTAATGTTATTTGTTATACTTAGCAGGAGTAGTACTTTAATTACAATATTACTGCCGAACAAAGTAACGTCAGAAAAAGAGTGCAGGCTTAAGGAAAGTAAACAAGATGTTTTTCAATACAATTTGCGAAAAGTACAAATTGACACTTAGTTAAAAAAACACTTCATGCCATAATGTTGCCAGATCCAGAGGTGTTTATAGCAAGCAACTGGGACTTTGCCAATCATTAACTCCCAGTTACTTCAGCTGGAGGGCTTACCCATTCTTAAAGTATTCAAGAGATATTTTGAATAATTAAAAATAAAAATGATCATACATGACACAGTCTGTGAGTAGTTACTGTTTGTATCTGGCTGGACATTCTATGCCAAAATATTCTTTCACTTGTATTTTATTTGGGAATTCATGCGCTGGATAAATATTACAGTTGGGTGTACTATGTCTAGATTTGTGAACATTAAATAAAACCTCTTTCTTCCTGTAAACGTCAATATAATGATGTGAATCACGCGAAAAAACAATTTATATTTTCTTATGAATTTACATTTATTTTAAAACTATGAACTATTTTCTATTTTCCAGTTTTTGCCTTGATGAGCGACATGTTCATGTATACATGTTTGAGTTTTTTTTCCAAACAGCATGTTGTAGTGAGAAGATTATGATTTGCTTTTATATCAACTCTTTTCTCTATAGTTCAAATTTGGTTATGAACTTGCTATAAGTAACTAGAATATGGAACTAACTAATATAAAAAGGACAGATTACCTTGGGCTGTCAGGGTAGACTGGAATAAATCAGTATTTTCTTAAGTTCTATAGTTGCAAACTGTCCCATTTTTTACTCTCCCGGGATAGTCCCGGCAACTTGTTGGCCATGTACTTTTATTATTTTCCCTTGGACTGTAACAGCCTGTTACACCCCGAGGGAATTTGGGAGAGTGGTGCTGGGAGATGCTGGGGGCTATAGAGAGGTGCTGGGGCTGCGGCAGCCGGAGGGAGCACTGTAGGATGGGAGCACTGAAAGTGCAAAATGTTCAACACGTGTGCTAGTACCTTCACACTTAGCACACATGCAAAAAGAGGTGAACTGAGTGATGTAAGCCAACTTACATAAACCTAGTGGAGCGCTACATTTGGACAATTTACCCTTAAGAAATAAATATCTTAATAGGGTATACTAGAGAAGAGAAATATAAGTTCAATAATTAAATAAACACATAAAAGAGGACTAAATTTAGTGGGTAATGGATGCACTCACATGGAGCAGAGCATAACGAATATAGGCTGAAATCACACCATTGATGGTAAATTACGGCAATACCAGGGCCTCTTCTGTATTCAATGCAGGAAAGCTCAGATAAAAAGACAAATCAGGAAGCCACAGGACTTGGAATTTGTTAATAGCACTTTATGAATCAATAAAAATGCAGTTTAAAAAAAAACTTTCAAACAAAATTTAAATGAACAAGATACTAACAAAGATTAATGCTGTCCACAGATCCTCCCAGTCCAATCAAGACACATTTCGCCAATTATTCTGGCTTTTTCAACCAATTGATTTCATGCAACTATACAGTGTACTATTGCTTCATGTCTTGATGCAAATTCATTTCTCATTTTCTAATAACTGAATCTCATTTGGTTTGAGCAATTCTTCTTAATTTTTGGTTTCTGTATCAACTGACCCAGCTGACTCTTCCTCTAGAGCACACTAGCACCGTAGTTCAAAGCAATCTATAACCTGCTGAAGCACATATTACCAGAACCAGAGGTTCTTGTTCTGGGTTGCAGGTCCTATCCTAGAGAGGCTCCTTCTTTCGTGAACCCACTCTGCTCTGAGTGACCAAAGTCTATGTTTACTTGGTCGGCAAATTCCTATTTAAATAAATTAAAAAATAAATGTATTGCTAAATAATCAATATGTAAAACAATATTAACGTATTGACTCTGTTCAGAAGAAATATAGGAAGCTCAATAAAAAATTCTAAAAAAGTAAACAAGGTCAAGTAAGGTTTATTAAACTGGGCAGTGATGTTCACCATTTACTTAAGGGATGTGAAATGAACAACATTTTTGCAACCTCTTTACATTGACAACTAAAGTGGAGTGACATTTTAAATCTTAAGGAAAAATCACTAACTGTTTTCATTTAAAGCCTCTTCTACTTGTCTGCTTAAAATCCTTTCTGGCATTATTTTCACATAACACAGCAGTAACGCACTCTTTGTAAATCATTTTTATGGTTGGGAGCGTTTGCCTGGTTTATTGATAAGCCAAATTTGATCTTGACAAATATACCAAACAGATTGTGTTAATAAAACAATGAACGAAGTGTTGTTGTCTAAATAGAAAGGAATTTACATATGTTTGATAAGATGATTTTTTTCCATATATTATATATGTGTCATTTTCACAAATGTATTATAATAGGATCATTCTAAGCTATACGGTTTCAAGTGAGCTTTGGACACTTTTTAGTGGCTTATCTGACTTTTTGCCCTATAACCTTCAAACAGGAATACTCAAGAAGCCTGAACTTCATTCATATGGTGGTTCGGTTCAGATGCATGTCGTTCATGGAAATAATTTGGAAAAAGAATCCGAAATGGTGGAAAAAAAAGTAGTGTGCTGCAATGCCTAGCCTCATGGCTACCAAAATCAGGCATTTTTGCAATGTAATTGCTGAGTTGGAAGAATTAGATTATAATATCTAATTCTATATTATTTTTAAAAAAAGCCTTAAGTCATTTTAAGTTGAAAAACAGGAATTTTATAGAAAATTAAAGGAAAAAGTGGATGGACTATTGATGACTCACTGTCCCCTTGTGACACTGAACAATTCTAGCTCCTCTTATATCTCCTCACAGATCCATAGGTATGTGCCTTCTCTGTCTCTCCGCTCTGCCCGTGACCTTCTCCTGTCCGCTGCTCACACCCGTATGGCCAACTCATGCTTGCAGGTCTTTTCACGGGTGGCTCCCTTCCTATGGAATAGCCTGCCTACCGCCATCAGACTCTCCCCTAGTCTTCAATCATTTAAGAAGTGCCTTAAAACCCATCTCTTTAGGAAAGCTTATGGCCTCCCAGACCAACCTCTACCTCCCATACCTGTCTCTTACTCTCTAATAAAGGGCAGCACTCTACTCTCTCCTCAAGCTCTGATTCACTCCCACCTTATTTGATTGCTATTTCCTATCCTATTGTGTTTTACACGCCAGTTTATAGTTAAATTCCCCTCTCATAATATTGTAAAGCACTACAGAATCTTTTGGCGCTATATAAATGGCAATAATAATAATACCTCCCAAGTGTCTTGTATTTCGTGGGGGTAGTGCCAGAGGGAAACTCACAGGATGTATTCATAAGAATACACATACCCTATGCTAATATCTTGCTAGATATAGTCACATCATTAGGCAGACCTCTTGTCCATCATGGTAAACCAAGCTGCTTATTTGATCCCCATAAAATCATTTTCTTCTCCATTCCGTCCCCCTTTTATAGCACCAGGGGTTGAACCTCATATCACAAAATAAGCAAAACGCCTTTTTGAACAGCATTTAGTTTGCTTTATGTTTCATGCATATGCCATTTCCGTGTTTTGGAATTCAGATGAGTCGCCAATTACCCCATAATACGATTTGAATGAAACTGAACTCACATGTAAAATGTACTTAAACTCACTTTCTCTGGCTCTTTTGAGCTGTTCCTCCATCTGTCACTGTTGAAATGATTAGCTTTAATAACTAGTGCAAATAGACTGCATTACAACATCATCTGCACAATGTCTGCAGTGTGAAATTCTACTATACTTTGGAATGCAATGCAGCAGGCACACATTCACATTTTGGTAGGTCTGCAGTGTGTATTACCTTTCTTTTTGAGCATTGAACAGTTGTTTTTACTTTCAACCTGTTATCTCTCTTTATTGTCTTCTTCAAGTCTGTGCTTTCCTTCTACCCTCTTGATACTCATTCCTCTTCCTCTTCATCTTTCTCATCCCAGTTCACTCCTAAACCCATCTTTATCTCTCTCCCCGCATTACAGTTCACTGCTAGGGGAATGTTTATTAATGATGACTTGGTCAGATTATTGAACTTCAGACTCATACAGATCCACATAGTGTTCATGGCATCTCAGTGAGGCATCTCATCTAACTCTTTACTACTGCATGATTTTCTAAATTTAGTTTTTCTTTATTTAAAAAAAATATTTAATTACAGTAAAAAAACACCAGTCTTAATGGTAGAGAAAATAAATCTTCTTCCATTTGCATTGATGGTGGGGCAAATAAGTTTCATCTGATGTACACAACTGAGAATTCCATGTTTCCTACTGCAAGTACAAGATAGACTTAGGTTCATTTTCAGTATGGCATCTACTGGTCTTGAATGCTAGTGGGATTAAAGGAATTCAAATTGAGAGTTTGCAAAAATTTTAACTAGTATTCTTAGCTTAAGTCAACCATTGCTTAATACATTGACAAGTACAAATATGTACTTGATGTTGTTCAAAACACACCATGCTTATTACTTTGTTTTGAATAAATTATATGTTCTATTGGTTCTTTGTGTGTCTGGGTATGCTTATTAACACTTTTATTATCATCATTATAATTATTATTGCTGTTATTATTATTAATGGAATTTATACTGTGTCAGCTCATTCCACAGCTCTTTACAATATTAGAAAGGGACCCAGGGTTGCAAGGTAGAGGTTCCTCTTGCATGGCTGGGAATTTTACAGGGGACATTTGCAGTAGTGTCTCCATTATTCATACTTAGGGGGGGCACATAAGGGGCCAGACTGACCCCCCCCCCCACCCACACCCATACACACACAGATTGAGGAACCCCACACACACATACTGGGCCCCACACACACACAGACTGAGCCCCACACACACACACAGACTGGCCCACTAATGCAGACTGACCCATACACACAAATTGACCCCCACACACAGACTGAACCCCCACCCCCAAAAATGCAGTTTAACCAATACACACACACACACATACACACACAGACTGACCCCTCATACACAGACTAACCCATACACAGACTGAGCCCCCGCTCACACACACACAGACTGCCCCCTCACCTCCCACACAGAGACTGAACCACGCAGACTGACTCACACTTACCAGCAGCTACCTGGATGCCTTTGTGCAGAGCTGAGCTTCCTCTCCCTTTCTCTCCACACGCTGCTCTCTATGACCCAGGAGGAAGTCCTCCCAGCACAATGCCCCCTCTGGCCGCACATGGGAAACGGGTGGAACACAGTTCCACAGGGACAGTGCTGCTGCAGCTTGTGAAGGGAGAGTCAGTGCTCCCTACTTTAATTTCAATTGGGGGGGCACAAGGGGGACACTGTATGATGTAGTAACACCCCTGGATTTGTAGTAACGCCCTTGGATTTGTTGTTTCATGTTGTTTTAACCCCTTAAGTAAGCTGGACTGAAATTTTCCGTCATTGCAGTACTCCACTTAAGGACGCAGGATGGAAAATGTCTGTCCAATACTAAAATTAGCCCGAGATTGCCACAATCACTGCATTCGGTAGAGCTCCTGATTAGCTCTACCAAATGTGAGTGCAAATTACCTTCACTCTTCATATCACCCCTGTTCTTAACTTTTTAAATATACTACACTATTGTGTTCTCTTTTTGTGTTTTCTCTTTGAGGATAAATTATCTACATTAAGTAACAGATATTGAATGTATATATGCACATTTAATGTAAGGCACGGTTTCCTCTCTTTTCTCTGTAAGGTTCAATATATGCCTTTTAAATTACCCTGGGATGTCTTCTTTAAGAAATGGTATGGGGTAGTTGGAATATGTAGCCTGCTAAAAAACTCCAAAGTGGGGTATGGACACAGCGTAAAAATTCAAAGTTTGAAAAAAACTGCAATGGCTGTGTCTGAAATGTGCCCCTTCAACGTCCGAATATACCTGGCAAAGGTACATAGAGGGCTATTGCTGTACTCAGATGGCATAGCTGAGTAACATATGAAGTATTATAAAGCCATAACACACATAAGGTTTGCAAAATATATAGTACATTTCACCTATGAATGCTATTCAGATTAGTTTGAGGTGGACATCTGAGCGCTCCTAATGGCACTGAATACTTTGACTCAGCAAGATGATATTGGGTGGTCCTAAACTAGCCTAGGAAGCTGAGAAATAACAGAGGTACTAAGCCGGTGTACCCACAGGCCGTTACCGGGATGAATTTAATAATGAATGAGACAATTACAATAAAACAATAGGTTGATGAGGACCCTGCTTGAAAGAGCTTGCAGCCTAGAGAATGTATGGTGTGAAAACACAATAGGAAGGTTTAGATTGGGGGATAGCAACCAAAGTAGGAAAGTAAATTTGTTAATACCCTGAGATTGGAGGAAAGAAGTAGGTTGCTTTAAAAAGGTGACTGTAAACAGGAGTGGTCCTTTTATATTATGTGTTTTGTACCATGTAAAACAAGGCAAGAAAAGAGAAATTCGATACAGCTGGACTAGATGGCGATTTAAAGCAGACACACTTATTAAATCGATTCATGCAGAAAATAGTTGTACAAACACAACCCCATTCTGTAACACATTACTGTTGCAAAGCTGTATTAATTTACTTATGTTTAAATATGCTTCACTAGAGAGCCAGCAATGTGAGAACAATGTGAAATTAAACATTTCTTTTTTGCCAAGCAAAATGTAAGGCAAATTCCTAAACCTCTGGTATTTATTGTAAAAATATCTGAGTATTTAATATTCACATCATCACTAGCTATTGGCTGCACAGACTGAGTAGAAAATCCAATGCATTCAACATATTAAATTTAGTGTCAGTTATAGCTACACACATTCCATTTGAATGTTCAAAATCCCAACGAGTATTTCAGAGATTTATTTTATAAGGAAAAATATCTATGGGGTATAAATTAAATAACGTTTGCTTTTCCATCCAGCCTAGTGATTTGTCAAAATAACAAGCACACTCTGTGACTTAAGCGACAGGGCAGCAAGATTAATATTGCTTACCTAGATCCCCAGTTATCACAGATGCTGTTATACTGGATATAGATTCAGATGACGTACTGGATTTCCTTGGTTAAAGGGCTTGTGTGAGTTATCATCATGAAGCATCCATAAATCACTTGGCATAATGAATTTATGTTAAGAAATGTTCAAGAAGTCTTTGTAATAAAATGTAATACACTTTATCATGTTATAGGGCAAGGCACAAAAATACACAAACCAACTTCTATCTGCTACACAGGTAACAATATATATACTGTTACCTCTGTTAGCGGATATATATATAATTTTAGCAGATATATATATATAATCCACGATCCTGCACTCACATTTGTAGTATAAGTGCGACGGTGCTCTTTCAGCCAAATCAACATAAATCTCCATGAAGAAAGGCACACGCCGGGCTTTTTGAAGAAAACTATTCATCTTTATTCATAACACACGGGTTACAGCAAATCAACGTTTCAGTTCATCAGAGTGCAGACTTTTAGGTTTTATTCAAGGGGTTGAAGAAAAATATTGTATGAAACAATTAGGAATCGCAACCATTTTCATATCCAGTTCCTTTATTTCTGGGGCTCAAAGGTGATTGGACAAATGAACACAATCATGGCTAAAATGTTAATTTGTATTACTTTGTCAAGAATCCTTTACAGGATAACTGCTCGAAGTCTGTAATGGATGGACATCGCCAAATGCTGGTTTCCTCCTTTGTGATGCTTTGCCAGGCCTTTACTGCAGTTGTCTTTAGATGTTGATTGTGTGTGGGTCTTTCTGCCTTAAATCTTTTCTTTGAAAGTGAAATGCATGCTCATATGGGTTGAGATCAGGTGAATGACTCTGACATTGCAGAATATTCCACTTCTTTGCTATCAAAAACTCCTAGGTTGCTTTTGCAGTATGTTTTGGGTCACTGTCCATCCAGGGCCGGATTAACATAGGGGCTGATGGAGCTGCAGCTCCAGGCCCAGGCCAATGCCCATGGAATAGGCCCATTGTTTTTTTTTACTACTCTTCACATGCTCTTACTTAAGTATGGAAACTTAAGAAGGATGTAGGGGAAAAAAAAATGTGTGTGCCAGCTGACAATGAAATTAATTAAGGTAAAGCTGACTATTATTATTATTGCCATTTATATAGTGCCAACAGATTCCGTAGTGGCTTACAAGATTATGAGAGGGAGAATTTAACTATAAATAGGACATTTACAAGAAAACTTACAGTAACAATAGGTTGAAGAGGACCCTGCTCAAACGAGCTTACAGTCTATAGAAGGTGGGGTATAAAACACATTAGGACAGGAAATAGCAATTAAATAAGGTGGGAGTGAAGCAGAGCTGAAGGAGAGAGTAGAGTGCTGCCCTTCAGGAGAGATCAAGAGACAGGTGTGGGAGGCCATAAGCTTTCCTAACGAGATGGGTTTTAAGGCACTTCTCAAATGATTGAAGACTAGGGACATAGAAAGGGAGCCTCCCGCGAGAAGTCCTGCAAGTCTGAGTTGGACGTACAGGTGCCAGCAGCAAACAGTACTATGTAAATAATCTTGCTGCTTCAGTCTCTCTAACACTGTGGCATGTTCACTTTCTTCTACACTCACTACATACAACTTTTCTCTGTCCCAGACTGTATAACAGGAGCTTCTGCCTGATAGTAAGAAGGTAAGGAGAGGACTGGACAAGTTAGTGCTATGAGACAGTCCTTAGAAAGCATGGAGCAAGTGCATCATTACATACATTTACACCAAGCTCAGGCTGCTGTCTATGTAGTACGCTCTTAGTTGGTCTGCCTGCATGATTGGCAGGCAGCCTAACATGCATTCATGCCAGGCCCGCCTTCCAATTGTTTGGGCAGACACGTCCTCTTTTTGGGCATGTCCACCCCTGTGGGCGGTTCCAATGACATGATTCGCATCAGTGGCCACCCTTTTAGGCTGCCCACCGACATCCTGCTTCACCGGACCTGTTGTTAGGAGTTATCGAACTTGAAAGATGAAAGAAAGAGATTAGCATAAGGTATGTGTTTTCCTATAGTTGCTGAATCTTGTGAGTTTCCCTCCAGCACCACCTCTACCACATACATGACACATGGAAGGTATGACTGTTTAGTGTTTTTTGTTGATAAGATTCAGTAATTAGGCCCCTCATAATTGTTAGTAGCAGGCCCAATGGGCTCTTAATTTGGCCCTGTGTCCATCTGTAAATGAATCGCCATCAAATTTTTCAGAATTTGTCTGAATCTGAGCAGACAATATATTCCTTTACAATTCAGAATTTATCCAGATGCTTTTGTTTTCTGTTACATCATCAATAAACACTACTGACCTAGTGCCATTGGCAGCCATATATGCCCATGCCACCACACTGTCTGCACCGTGTTTTACAGATGATGGTATGCATTGGATAATGTGCCATTCCAAGCCTTCTCCATACTTTTTTCATTCCATCATTCTGGTACAAGTTGATCTTAGTTTCATCTGTCCAAAGAATGCTGTTCCAGAATTGGGCTGGCTTTTGCAATATTGTAAAGGGTATAAGTAAATTTAATAATAAATGAGACAACTGCAAAATGTTACAGAAACAATATTTTGATGAGTACCCTGCCAAAAGAATATCTTTCATAAGGTGAAACACAACTGGTCTTTAACAAAATTTTGAGTTTCAAACAAAGTGTAGAGCAAATAAAGTACTGTTTTAAAATGTATTAAAATTAAAAAAAATATATTTTTTAAATCATTATTAATGCTATGTATAACATATTTTGCATTTATATTGAATATGTATGTGCACAAAGACATTATTTTCAATAGTTATCCTGTAATTTTTTTAAAAAAAATTTCACTTTAGGAGAATAAATAATTTATTAGTCATAATCCCCAATGGAAATAACCTGGCAGTTTTAGGACTACAAGGAGCAGCAGCGATTTATCACTCATTGTTTACGTCTTAGTTTCATACATTTGTTACCTTTCTGTGATATCAAGTGTTCCCTAAAGATCCATTCACCATTACAAATCAAAACCATGTGCTTTAAAAGTGTTTATAGAATAATTTTATTGCATTAGACAACTCGGTGTCTTAGTTTGTCAGAGCGAGAGTAATCAGTGAATGTTAAACATGCTCTGTAAATACGATTATGTTTTATAGGGGATTCACTTTATGTAATTGAATGCATTCTGCTTAGTCTATTACTCTGCAATATTCTCATTTACCCTGTGTGTTTGTGAATATTGTCTCTCAGTTTTAATGTTCTGACATAGCTTAGTCTAAAGTGATCCTCTGTAGTACCTATCAAAGACATCAAGCTAGATATGCCTTTGAATAATTGATATCAGTTTATAAAGTAGATATGCGTAAACATTTTTTTTTTCCTAGTTACATTCTCTTCATGCCTGTGGGGTGGTATGCATGACAATAAATACAATTACACAACTTTCTTTATTCACTAAACAGACCGATAATACAAAGTCAAAGTTGCCATTCCCACAAAAGCTTCAGGCTCTGGATGCTGGTTAGATACAGCCATTGGTTTTACTACATTGAAACATGAGTCTTGATCTTTAGCTAGTCTTTAGCTTTGAGAAATATTTCACATGGTTTAGTTTATGATGTTTTTGGGCAATTTTGTGAGCTATTATTTGTCTGGAGTTTTGTGAGCCTTGTGAGCCATTATTGTCTGGGGTTATTTATTCCTACTGTATGTCGCCCACTTTAGCAGCTCTGGTATTCAGGCTTTTTTTATTTCATTTTTTTTCTAGTATTAACACCCTATGTGATCTGCTTTATGTTGCATATGTACTTATTACAGTTTTTGTTATTGGATTTTAATTAATGTGGATTTAGCATGATGTTTTAAAATATGTTGCAGTATAGTCAGTACTCTACAGATAGTTTGTGTGAGATCGTTGTGTTAGACTTCTGAATAAACTTATTATGAAAGGGTCTAAACATGGTATTACAAGACTGGAGTATAGTTTGGAGATTTTAAGCCTGTAAGCAGCTCACGTCGGTAACACAACTACTGTGTGCCTCTGTATAATAATTAACAAGCTGACAAAAGGAAAACACTGAATAGTTTTAGCTATTTTTATTCCTTACCACCTAAAATGTACTGTAAGAGAGACCTGGTAACTCTCTGGGCTGTTTTGGATCGTGGGAGATGATTATGAAACCTAAACTGAGACAATGGTCTTCTCCAGTGGCGTACACACAATCCATGGGGCCAGGGATGTATTTACCACAAGGCAAACAAGGCATTTGCCTAGTGCGGCACTTTCAGAGGGGGCGCCAAAAAATGCCACACCAAGCTCCCAGACAAATGCCTTGTGAGTGAGTGAGTGTAGCTGTCAGTATGTGTCTGTGAGTGAGAATGGTTGTGCCTGTGAGTGTGTGTCAGTGTGTGTATGTTATTTTGTGTGTATCTGAGAGTGTGTGCCTGTCAGTGAGTGGGTGTGTCAGTGTGCGTCTGTCAGTGAAAGTGTGTGTTGGTTAAACAGTGTGTGCCAATGACTGTATGTGTGTGACAATGACTGTGTATCTGTCAGCGAGTGTATATCAGTGCATGTATCAATGAGGGCATGTGTCTGTCAGTCAAAAAAATGGCCTTGACATGAATTTGGGGGGCAAATTTAGATTTTGGGGGTGCACGAAGTTAGTCGTGCCTAGGGCAGCACAAATCCAGAATACACCACTGCATGGGGCCCTGGTGTGAAACTGATCCCCTCCCTCCCTTCTCCCCTCTCTATCTCCACCCCCTCTTCCCTTCCCTCCCCTTCCTCCCAGACAGACACATACATACAGACACACATACATACATACATACACACATACATACAGACATAGAGACACACACATAGACACATACAGACAGACAGATACATACAGACACATACACACATACATACACACAGACAGACACACACAAGACACACATACATACAAAGACAGATAGATACATGCTTACATATAGACACACACACAGAGACACATACAGACAGGCAGACACACACATACACATAGACACACATACATACACACAGACAGACATACACACACATACAAAGACACATACATACATACATACACATACACACATACAAAGTCACATACATACATACATATAAACAGACAGGCACACATACAGACAGACACACACCCATACACGCATACATACAGACACACACACATACACACAGACACATACACACATACAGATAGACACACACAGATAGACACACACAGACACAGACAGACACACACATACAAAGACACAAACATACTTACAGACAGACATACACACAGACACATACAGTGTCTGTTAAAGCACCAGCGCTGCCTGGGCCCCCTGAAAATCCATCTCCATCGGGTGGCCCTAACAGCATGGGACACCCAATGGACCTCTTGAACGGCGGAACGGCGGTTTGCCGCACAGGCGGGGGCCGCAAAATATGGCGGCTGGTAAAGGGTCGCAGGTGACTACTACGACCCCTGCAACCCCTATATGTATGCCAGTGGTCTTCTCGCTTTCCTAGAGGTAGTATTAACTTCTCAGTGTTCCCATCTTTCCTATACCTACCAAGTGCTAGTATCTCTACCAGGAAAGGGATGCTGAAAATCTCTGTTATGAAAAGGTCAACAATGGAAACATAGATTGTGATGGTAGTCTGCCCAATTTTTTAAATACGTTCATTAGTCCCTGGCCTTATCTTATATCTAGGATAGCCTTATGCCTATCCCACGCATGCTTAATCTCCCTCAATGTCATAGGCGTGCACACCGGGTGTGCCGGGTGTGCCTGGGCACACCCTAATCCCCACAGCCCGCACTATGTGCCTCCCTCCGTTGGCTGGTGAGGGAGATCAAAGATCTCCCTCACAGACCCACAGCAGCAGGGAGAGAGGCAGAAGAGGACCCGGGGAGCTCTAGCGAGGTCGGAAACGCTTAAATCTCGCAAGAGTTCACTCACCACTGGACCACCAGGGGTGACAGCGGCATGGTCCCTCCTCCCTACAAAAGGTAAGTAGGGAGGGGGGATATTAACTAAATGGTCCCCCACCCCCACACACAAACAGCACACACACTAACAGCACCCACACACATACATCATCCTTACACACACAGCACACACACACTAACAGCACCCTTACACATACACTAACAGCACCCTCACACATACACACACACACACACACACAGCACCCTTACACACACAGCAACCTCACACATAGCACACTTACACACACACAGTGCCCTTGCACACACACACCACCCTCACAAACGCACACACACACACACACAGCACTCTTACACACAGCACCCTTACACATACACACACACACACACTAACAGCACCCTCACACACACAGAGTGCCCTCACACACACAGAACCCTTACACACACACATACACACACTAACCACAGCCTCACACACACACACACACACACAGCACCCTTACATACACACAGCGCCCTCACAAACACAGCACTTACACACAGCGCCCTCACACACACAGCGTCTACACACACACAGCCCCTACACAAACACACAGCGCCCTCACACATACAGCTCCCAAACACACAGCAGTGTATGTGTGTGTGTATGTATGTGTATATATATATAGATATATATATATTTATACACACGGTGTTTGTTTGTGCTTTAGGGTGCACACCCTTATGCAATAGGCTGTGCACGCCTATGCTCAATGTGTTAACCTCTACCACTTCACTCGGAATGCTATTCCATGCATTGACTACCTTCTCAGCAAAGTAATACTTCCAGATATTATTTTTAAACCTCTAATTTAAGACTATGTCCTCCTGTTGTGGTAGCTTTTCGTCTTTTAAATATACTTTCTTCCTCTACTGTGTTGATTTCCTCTATGTATTTAAATGTTTTTATTATATCCCCCTGTCTAGTCTTCCTCCAAGCGAAACCATATGTTTGAACTGTTATTTCACAATTCTACTAATATTGCTATGGATAATTGCCTATTGTGGACTGCAAACTTATCTGACTGATCTATGACTTTTTAATGCTGTCACTAGGGGTGAATTAAAATGTACATGCAAGGCAACATAACTCAGGGTGTTTCTTTTAAAATTTTCACCTCTTCTACTCTCCAGCAGTTCTATGTATAAATAGCAAAGAAGACCAAATACAATTAATCCCCATATTTACAAATGAAGCGAGTAGAATGCAAAAGTAGCCGTTATTTTAGCAAAAATTGCTAACAATAGTTAAACGGGAAGGATTGGATGACTGGCATACAATGTCAGGAGCAATAACCCCAAGCTAAGGCCTGCTACCCTGTGGTTCCTTTAATGGGACACTCGACTGCCCAAATACAAAATAAATACAAATCACTGTTTAGTAGACATACTTCAAATTAAAACTTCCTTGCAGTTAATTATGCATGTTTTATGGAGATATCTAAAAACAGCTTGCAAAACCTGCAGATATCTTGTCTGCAGCATTTGCAAATCATCCCGTACTAACCCGCCCAGAATTTCTGTGGCTGTCCAATCACAGTCTTCCCAATGTAGCTCAATAAGAATTCTTTGTAAGGCAGGTGTTCTGAGCAATTGCTTGGCTGTTGAGTTCAGCTTTACAGAGCAAACCAAACCAGAAAGTAACAGGACCTTTTGTGTGCTTGTAAAGTCACGGGGGAGGAGGGAGGGGAGCCGGGGGGTAGGGGGGCATTTCTTTTGAAATCTGCACTTTTTCCAAAATGAAAAAATTGGTCACACGCAAAACTTTGCTACAAGCTAAAGTGCTTTAGGGGTCTGAAGTGCCCCTTTAACTTTGATCATCCACACAGGTTTACCAACCTAGTTAAAGTGGTTTGAGACAACCTTGAACCATGGATGTAAGATTGTCCATTAGCATACCTGATTCCTGCTAGTAATGATTAAACACTCAGGGTGCAATTTTAAATTATACAAAGAATGTATCTGGGCAGACCCATTTACAAAACATGCTTTCAGTGAATATCAATAATGCTGATTGCCAAGGTGTGCATGGAGGATCTATAACTGTAAAAGTGTAAAGTTTTGTTAAATATGTTAGTAAATGTTTTATTTAAAGCTAAATAAAAAAATTTGAGACTTTCTGCTATGCAGTATAATAGACACGTATTAGCATCAATAAGCTTGATTCCAGACCAGATTTATTCTTGAGATGCCTAAGTCAGACAACATCCAATCGTAAGAGAGGCTACTGGGTTTGGTCAATTATATTGTAGCGCTCTTTCTGCCATAAATAGATAGAACATTTTGCATAAATGGCAAAACATTTGCCACAACTGGATAAACCACAAAAGAGGCTGAGATTAAAAGGCAACTTCTGTCAATGACAGTCACGTCATAATCAATCTATCGCACAGATATGAATATTAATCACGTCATAAAACACCCATTATTCATAGATATATGAATGTCAAAGAATAGGTTGAAACAGGTCGCATTTGTTGCTATTGCTTGATGCATGCCACAATCAACAAAACAAATATAACTGGGAAAAAGTAAAAGTTATTAACAATTGTTGTCAGTTGTATTCAGTGGTGTATTTCCTACAAGGCTAACAAGGCAAAAAAAAACACCACCCTCCTGCCCTGTGGCAGATGCCCTGTTAGCCTCTTTTATGAGCTTGCCACCTCAGGGCAACCTTGAGGCTTTCAAATGCTCTCATTGCGGGCGGGGGGCATGAGGGAGCATGGTCCTCTGAGCTCTTCCTGCTCGGCTCCCCTGCGCATTGCAGTGATCCCGGAACCCGGGATTTGACATCACTCTGGCATCACTAAGCGGCACGCGAGGGAGCTGAAGGATTACAGCTCCCTCGCTGCCACGATTGTGCGCCTGCCTGCCCGACACCCACCAGCCCAGGAGCAGCAAGCCCAGCAGCAGCCAGCCCAGCCAGCCCAGGAGCAGCAAACCCAGCCAGCCCAGCAAGCCCCACTGGACCCCAGGGAGGAATCCACCCCAGCTCTCCCAAAGGTAGGGAGGTTGGGTGGATTAATATTAAAATTTAAAAAATGTATATATACTTTGTAAGTGTGAAAGAATGTGTGTGAGTGTGTCAGTATCAAGGTGTCTGTCAGTGTATGTGTGTGTATCTGTCAGTGAATGTGTGTCTGTCAGTGTATGTGTGTTTGTCAGTGAATGTGTGTGTCTGTCAGCGTGTGTCGGTATATGTGTGTGTGTGTGTGTGTGTGTCGTTCAGTGAATGTGTGTGTGTGTCTGTTAGTGTGGCTGTGAGTGAATGTGTGCATGCCTGTCACTGTGTGTCTGTGTGAGTGTGTTTCTGTCAATCTGTGCCTGTGAGTGAATGTGTATGTCTGTGAGTGAATGTGTATGTCTGTGAGTGAGTGAGTCAGTGTGTATCTGTAAGTGAGTGTGCATGTCTGTCAGTGAATGTGTGTCTGCCAGTGAGTGTCTGTCAGTCAAACTGTGTGTTTGACTTAAACCGGTGGGGGCTGGGTAAATTTAGATGGGGGCAGTGGGTGCCTGAATTTTGTCATGCCTAGGGCAGCACATATCCAAAATATACCACTGGTTGTATGGAAATCCAATTTAATTCCAAAAACTTTTTTATAACCAAAGCATAGCTGACTTTTTTTTCCAATCTATACTTTAGTGAATAACCCTGTGTGTATAGCTCTAGTATTTTCATTGGATATACATAAAGACTAATAAATAGGGGACGGTCTCCAAAAACATTAATATAATAACAAACACCTTAGCCTTGTATAAAT
Organism: Pelobates cultripes; assembly: GCA_933207985.1. NCBI lineage: Eukaryota > Metazoa > Chordata > Amphibia > Anura > Pelobatidae > Pelobates > Pelobates cultripes. Next base: position 247,578,998 of record OW240912.1, on the reverse strand, counting down.
TTCAGCTTGACATTTTTTATAGCTACCACATCTAACTTGTCATGTTTTTGACCCCATCAGATCTTTGCTTTGGCAAAGTCTAGTCCTCTAGACTTGGGCTAAAGCTCAGTCTTTGTTGTAAGCAAACAAAGTAATTTGTACTGAATCTGATCACAAGGTGATGGAATCATTATAACAAAATATTTGCTCTGAGACCCTAAAAGACTAAAACTCACTATGGTATAGAAATGCTGTATAACATGACCCAGAAGGAAAGATTAGGTATATATATATAGCTGAAATCATATCGAGAGTGGATCCACTAAAACATGGATTAAACAATACACATCAGTCTACCACGGTGCTTTAAATCTGCGGTTATTTTTAGCAAACGACTGGAATATTATAATTTTGTAGAATATTTGGCAATAACAACAAGGTATTACAAGTTTTTAAAATAACAGTTGTTGCTGGAGAGTCAGATCAGAAGGAGGACACACCTAGAATTGCCAAAATATTTTTGGCCTATAAAAGATAATTTTGACATTTGAAACAAAGGCCCTATAGTTATCATTCTATTAGTTTTGCAAAGAAAGATGAATTCAATCATTTGTATTTCAATCCTTAAAGTTGACACGTGTGTCTCCAAACTCTGTGAAACTACATGAAGCGCCTTAACCCTACAATGTAAACATTTAATCTAAACGACATTCCTATGGCTCCAAAATGATTTTATCATTGGATAAGCGACTTCATTTTTTTTTTCTGTGTCTCACCTCCTTTATTCTTATTAATTTGAGCTTAATAAAGGTACGTATATAACAATAGACCACTATAGACTGCTGCTGGGCAGAGTTTGGAAAAATAAATTGGGTTCTCAAATCAAAGTCATTGATCTGTTTGTCAGTAGAGAATTTCAGTTTTCCAATAAATAGAAATTCTATCATGAATACCACCTACTTTTGTATCACAAGTAGCCAGTGAAAAAGCAGAATCAGTAGTAAATATATTTAAGGAAAACCACGAGAAAGTCAAATTGAACTGGATAAATACACCAACTGTAAAACAGAACAGAAACTAAATGCAATGCCTTTTCTTCAAACAATCACTAAATTGAATACTCAATTTTCCCCGCAATTCCCCTCTAAGCTATTTCAATTTCTACTTATACATTAGGTTTTACAAACAAAAGGGCTCACATAAAACTTCAATTTTTGCTACAGAAAAAATAGAATGTGCAGCTTAGTGTAAACCACTATTATATACTTACATAAAATCTTTTGTACATGGTGAGTAGCAAGTCATCAACTAGTAAATAAACATATTTTCCATATCTGAGAGATGCCAAGCGAGTATTTAAATATAGTTTAAAAGTATAAATATAATGTTGACATATATTGAGTTTTTAGTAAAAGTAGTAAAAAAGGCAGGAAGTTACTAGTTAAGTACTGCTGCCCTCTACTGACAATTTGTGTATATGTTTATGTTTTTGGGATAACTAAATTAAAGGAACACTATAGTCACCAGATCAACTACAGTTTATTGTAGTTGTTCTGGTGAGTATAGTCAGGTGTTTTAATGTAAACACTGCCTTTTCAGAGAACATGCGGGGAGGTTGTCAGAATTCTGTAAATTTCACAAAAAAACAAACCATAACAAAAAACATTCAGATTTCCGGCCGTGGTACCAGAAAAAGTGGTGGAGCAGTATGGAGTGAGGTTAAATATGTAGCATGCCGTGATGGAGAAGAGGTCTGTCCAATAATGTGGGTGGCATCTCCAGCCCATCCAAGCGGTGAAAAAAAGAGATATTTGATGGTTACAGGACAGCCAGTAAGTGTTCATTTCATTCATAGATCACATGAAGTGTCCAAAAGAGGAGAAATAAAACAATTATATTTCCAAACAGAATTCTTCTACTTGAATTCAGCTGTTGAGGGAGACAGACCAGCAATACAGGAATTATCTGCTTGTATGCTTGCTGTGCCAGTGTGAGAGTGTGAGAGTAGATATGTGCAATTTGTTTCATTTGGAATGTACATTCGGACAAATTTCGTGCATTTCAGACATTCGGATGCTTACGAATGTCCGAAGTTCGAATTGCCGAATTTCGAAGTGCCGAATTTCCAAAGTGGGTTAGGGGTAGGGTTTAGGGTTAGGGATTAGGAGTTAGGAGTTAGGGTTAAGGTCCGAATTACCGAAGTGCCAAAGTGCCAAACCGAACGGAATGCCAATGGTCCAAATTGCTGAAGCAGACACGTTTTTTTTCTTACCCAAATTTCCAACCCAAACCAAATATTTTGCCCATGCACATCCCTAGTGGAATGTTCTTATCCTAGGAGAAATCGGACAAATCAGAGGCATCCTATAAAAGATATTAAGAAGCCAATAATGCATGCAAAAAGCCATTTAGATTAGCTAAACTTCAAAATAAAAAAGTGATAGCCAAAGAGAGCAAAACCAGCCCCAAAGCATTTTTTAAGTACATAAATTCTAAAAAAAAGTGTAGGTACACTAAAAACCAGGATATGGTGTTAGTTAATGAAGACCAGGAAAAGGCAGACATTTTAAATAACTATTTCTCTTTCTTATATTAAAACCTATGGCAATAGATATGCAAATGATTACTGCAAAAAACATGCAGAAAAATTGTAATTGGTTGACTCAAGACAAGGTGCTGCAGCAACTAAAGAAAGTTAATATAAACAAAGCTCCAGGGTATTCATCCATGAGTACTTAAGGAACTAAGTGTGGAAATAGGCGAACCTCTGTTTTAAATCTTTCAAGATTCTTTTCTTTCAGGAAGTGTACTGGAGGATTGGAGGTAGCCAGATGTGGTTCCTATATTAAAAACATGTTCAAAATCCTTTCCTGGAAATTATAGACCTGTGAGCTTAACTTCTGTGGCTGGGAATGTATTTGAAAGGTTATTAAGGGATAATACTCAAGAATTCCTTGTAAAGAACAGGGTTATCAGTAAGAATCATCATGGTTTTATGAAGGTTAGGTCAAATTAACTTGATTGCATTCTTCGAAGAAGTAAGTAGAAGTATAGATCAGGATGTTGCAGGGGATGTGATCTATTTGGATTTTGCCAAGGCGTTTGATATAGTTCCACACAATAGATTAGCATTCAAACTCAAAGAAATAGTTCTAGATGAAAATTCTTGTTTTTGGGTAGAACATTGACCTGAAAATAGAGTACAGAGAGTTGTCATTAATGGTAAATTTTCAAATTGAAAGTCAAGTTTCAGTGTTTGCAGTTGACACAAAGCACTGTAAAGTAATACAATGAGAGCAAGATATTACTTTGCTGCAGGGGGATTTAGATAGACTGCGGGACTGGGCACTCAAATGGCAGGTGAAATTTAATGTAGAAAAATGCAAAGTTATGCACTTCGGTGTAGAGAATGCACAATCAACTTATACCCTTAATGGAAGCGAATTAAGGGTAAAGACACTCAAGAAGGATTTGGGAATTGTATAGACAACAAACTATACTGTATATGCAAAAATGTGCAATGTCAATCAGCAGTGGCTAAGGCCAGTAAGGTATTGTCATGCTGAGAATATAATTTTGCCTCCTTAGAAATCACTGGTAAGACCACATCTTGTATATGCTGTGCAGTTTTGGGCACTTGTTCTAATGGCACTAGAAAAAGTGCATAGAAAGGCTACAAAAATTAAAAAAGGAATTAAACATTTTAGCTATGAAGAAAGGTTAGCAAATTTAAACCTCTTTAGTTTAGAAAAACATTGCTTTAGAGGGGGGTATGATAATATTATACAAATACATCCGGGGCCAATGCAAACCATTGTGTGGAAATCTATTCACAAGCAGGACTATACATAGGACTTAAGGTCATTTGTTTAGACTGGAAGAAAGAAGATTTAGTCTAAGGCAAAGGAAAGTTTTTTTTTTACTGTAAGAACAACAAGGATGTGAAATTCTTGCCTGAAGAAGTGATTTTATCAGAGTCACTACAGATGTTTATATGCATAGTTGCAAAAACATAATATTCAATTATATAATTTTTCAAATGTAGGGTAATAACTTCTTGATCCAAGAATAAATCCACTCTGGGGTCAAGAGGGAATTTTTTTCCTAGTTTTTTGCAAAATTGTAAGTGCTTCAAACTGTTTTTTTTTTGCCTTCTTTTGGATCAACAACAAAAAACAAATGTGAGGAAGGCTGAACTTGATAGACCTGTATTTTCAGCCTATGTATTTATGAACTATGTAACATGATCATAGCTCTAGTGTGAGACTTATTAGGTTACTGCTGTTTTGTTTCCACTTGATAAAACTCTGCTTAAAAAAACACATTGTGGATTATTTTATTACTGTTTTAATAAAGGCTACATTACCCTTTTGGAGTGTGCCATACACATTTTGTTTTATTTATTTTTCTTTTATATTACCTGGCATCCTGTCTATTGTTCCAGTGAGGACCTTTCCTCATAGGTGGGGATTATACCGCCTATGCCTTACTCATTGAGTGGTTTGCCTGCTCAACCAAATGTGAGTACAATTACTTTTACCATTACTCCTGGTACAGAGAGCACTATTGTTTTTTTCTCTATTCTTTCTGGGTCTTAGGGTCATCACTCTGCTCTGATATCTGCCGAGTATACCTTTACACAAATCCTACAAGTGGGGATCAATACCACTGAATGCTATTCATACAAGAGCTGGTGCTAGCACTTTTAAATGTGAGTAAGACTACATAAGGTCTACACACTACTGCAGTTTGAAATTGTTGTAATATACTACACAATTGGAATTTTATTCAGTTTTTTTGTATGTCTGTATGAATCTTAAGAACTCTCTGACCTGATTTTCCCATAAGAAGAAACTTTTCCACAGGATATTGCTGTTTTGTTGCTGGACTCTTTTATGTAAATTTTTCCTGTGTATATGTCTACATATTGCAATCAGTTTTTCAAATTATAATCAGTTTTAATATGTGTTTTAATATATTTGGGGTTTGTGAGGTAGTCCCATCTTGTAAGTGTGCTGCCTTAGTTTTTTGTTTGGTTATCTAGTGCTGATCCATTGCTTTTCTTTTTTTAGGTTTCTGCTGTACCTAACCAGTACGAGTGTTACTTACACCAGGTTTGAGTGGGAGATAGATAGTCTGTTTGATTGATCCAAATGTAAGACTAATTAGGTTTTTCCTGTGATTAACCACTACCAGCCACTAGCAAGCTACTTTAAAATCAATATACAACCTTTATTCATGAAGGAAATGTTAACCTGAATTACCATAATTACTCAGGTAATTTCTATTTCCCTACTACACATTGCTATATTTAGGCATTAGATCCATACTTATCTTTCCTTTAAGTCCATCTAAATACTAATCCACCACATGTATTTGGCAAGTAGATTTCAATACCTATACAGGTATGTAGTTCTCTTAATCTATTGTCAAGGTACTTATCATTGGATACACAACAATTACGGTAATTTGTGTTTTAGGTTTCCACCTTACATTATGTTCAAAGGTCTCGATCCCCATACTAATACTCGTACAAGGTACCTAGGTGCTCTGACAAAAAATTCAGCCTTCATCTACTATACTCTCGACCCTCATTTGGCCTTCCTGATGGAATTACCAAACGTTAACTCTTACTACCTTACATCCCATCCTACCTTACATCTGAAATTCACTTGACCTAAACTTTATGTTTCACTCCTATATACTTACATCTGGCCATAATTTGGCCTTGCGACTTTCAATTACCATATATTACTATCAAGTGTCACTTCCATACATTTTCTTCCGGCCCTCATTTGGCCTTGACATTTCAAACCAAAAATGCTACATATAAATGCATGAGGTTACATCAGACCTGCATTTGGGCTATAAACCACTACGACGAGGTTCTGAACCCGCTTTCGACACAGCACATACAATCAGTTTTACAACAGTAAGCTATAAGTTGCAAATGCACCTAGAACTCAAATGCAGTTACGGCAAATTTCAACCAAATTACTATAATATAATATATATAACAGGTGCAATAACTGTATACATGTTGTAATTTATTGAGGGCAGTGTGTGTATAACTGTGTGCCCCTGTCACACAGGGACATAAACTCACAGACATATACATAAGAATTGCATGCAAACACATTTAGTTAAAGTCAAATAAAATCACAATCAGAAATATTCTCAAGAATGCACAGTCACAGATATACACATAAATACACACTCATACATGCACAAAATCACACAAACACACAGACACAGGCTTACAATTATGCATGCAATACATGCACACTCACAGTCAGACATTTATACTCTGACACACACAGACAACACACTCACTTTCACAGACCCAGATACCCACTCACATTCACAGACCCAGATACCCAGATACCCACTCACTGTAACAGGAAGTATGTGCGGTGTGGCAGCTCCTACCTGTAGGCAGATGGACCTTTCTGCCTTCAGAGTGGAAGCTTGTTCCCCACTCCCTCGCGATCTGATGACATGTGCTGCAGTGTCACTATGTAATGGGAGGGCTGATTGAAAGCAAGGGGGCAGGGCTTTGCAAACAGCAGCCAATTAAACTTCTGCAAGGCTGTTACAATGTCTCAGGTAAGTCCTGCAGCCTGTAGGTTATGAAGGTGTGCCTCCGTAGCAGCAGCTCTGCATTTCTCATCACCGGCAGTGTGTGAGTTGTCAGGGGTGGCTGCTGTGGGCAGCTGCTAATTGCATCCTTCACTAATGTTGTGCCATCAGTGCCCAAAGAACTCCAATAACCGTGTACTGTCAAAAATATCTAAAAATCCAAGACTCTGGCCAGGTGCCAGAGATTTGGATTTTTGAGTCCCTCTACTGTGGTGCCCAAAGGTGGCCCTGTATGTAAGCTCTAGGCACCTCCTACTATGGACCATTATCGTGTGTTTGCGTGGTTCATCACATCCACCAGGCAGTTTATTAAACATTGCATCTTGGTGGGCCCGCTTTATTTACATGCCTCTTTGAACTTTGGTATTGGCACAACGCAAACAACCTTCACCACATCCAACTTACTCTACTTTCTCCATCAGCTTTTGACCCGGACCACAATTATACATATAAAAACACATATTTATTCAAGCTTGGCTATGTCTAAATTCATCAAAAGCGACAGCATTTTTCTCTGAGCATATAGCAAATTACAAATTACTTTATTTGCAAAGGAATATTCAAGTGTCTGTGTGAATGCATGATATGCTAACATTTATTCATGTTATTCAGAACTGCAGATAACATTTGTCTAGAAAAACATATCTACATTATTGCTCATATAAAAAATGAAACAACACAAGCCTAAAACTAAATGTTGAATATTTTCCTTTCCTGATCAATTTTCCTAATCTGAGGCTTACAGCTTTCGAAACAGTGTGAGTGCTACTAAACAAATGAGGCCAGAATCCTCAGAATCTGCCATTAATTTCAACTGGCTTCTCCAGGCACAATTTTGTCAATACTACAGCTGTGGAAATACAACAATATTTAAAAAAAAGACTCATCAACCGAAAGGTGTTTCTAGACTTACAAAAGGCTTTAGGCAAAACTCCAGTACAATGCTTCTAATTACTTCATTGTCCCTGCTAATTACATTACCCACCCTCTTAGTTCCCTCATACCTTATTTACCACATTCCCCTCAACCCACTATCACATTATCCTCTCCGCCAGTCCCATCATAATCCCGGTCTCTATTGTTCCCTCAATACCACTATGGCCTTTAATCACCACCGCATTACACCTGTAATCACCTGTTCACTCTCCAACTCAAGCCACATTCTCTATAAAGCAAAGTATGTAAATTAGTTAAGCTTTCCAGTTTGATACACACAGAGCATGTGCATCTACGCCCAAGGCATCATAGGGCACGAAAGCCACCTCAACAGGAAGTGCAACTGCTTTGTTTTGTAACCCAATTTACTGGGATCAAGGGACAAGAAATTGTCACTAATCTGTAAGTTCTGACAGTTCTACTTTTATGTAATCTAAATGACCACTCTACTAATGAACAACACATCAATAAAGAGAGGCAGAAATACTCTTAACTTATATTTAAGGGATGCTCTAAGCACCAAAAACGCAGCTTAATGTAATGGTCTGCAATGCAAATATAGCCTTTTCTGAAAATCTTCACAGGACCGACATTTGATGTCTTCACTCTCCGCATGAAGAGATGCTGATTGGTGCAAAGTGGTGATTGGCATGCATGTGGACTTATCCACCCCATTACACTGTTGTCTGTCATTGAACTTGTCACAGAAGTTCCTTTCCTTGATTTTGTTTGTTGGTTTGATTTTTTAATGTTTAAAAGAACACTATAGTGTTTGGAATATAAACGTGTATTCCTAACACCTACAGTGCTGGAGTGGCAGTTTAAGTTTCAAGAGTGGAGTTGAAAGGTGCTTAAACTTACATTTTCTCCATCACTACAGCAGTCTTGCCGCAGCTGCCCCCACCTCCATGGATGAAGAGATGCATTGAATCAACGCATATCTATGGGGAGTTCTCAACGTCACACTGAAATTGGGAGCACCTCTAGTGAGTTACTAAACCTAACTGTATTACTAGGCAGAAATATAAACATTAAAAATGCACTGAGTATAGTTATGATAGCAGGCAGCAAACACTAATAGTAAGGGGTACCCTCAACCACGTACTGTAAGATATAGAGAAAACAATAAACACAAAATATAGGTTGCATCAATATAAAGTCCAATCAGTCCACAATTGCTGGAGTCTGTTTTCAACTGGTAACCGTCTAGACTTTAAATGGTGGGAGTAGATTAAATAAATGCAGAAATTAACCAGTGATGGTGCAGAGCAAATGGAAATAGGTGCAGAACATACAACAATAATGTATATGTTATATCACTTACATTTGAGAAAGTTATAAACCAGCTTTGCGTTTAACAGCATGCAGTGGTACAATCCTCACTGATGGATATGTAGATCTGGGGACTGGTCCCTTAATGTATGGTTTAATATATAAAAGATAAAAAAACGGCAAACAATAGTGCACACTGTAGTCAAAGTAATAATGGTTGTAAAAGTAAGAATATTCTACTTACATGTAATGGAGCAATAGATCCTGCTCAGATGGTAGCACTTGGCTGGTATAATCCCCACCAAGGATATAATGTTGAGTAGATTCTTCAAGGAGTAGTATCCAAAGTTTTCTTATTGGATAAGTATTTTAGTGCTAGGAACTGAAGAAGATAAAAGAAAATATAATAAAAGCAACTAAAAGCATAAAAAGTGTAATAAATAGACAAACACAACTAGTAGTGAATGCCAAATATACTTTAACCCCTTAACGCCGTTGCGACATTCTATGCCGTCCCGCATTAAATGGGCTTTAAAGCCGTTGCGGCGGCATAGAACGCTGTAATGGCTGAAGCCCCCAGGAGGTCAGATTTACTCACCTCCGCCGCGATCCTCTTCTGGAGGACTGCCTGACAGCCCAGGCAGCCCTCCCCCGGCAAATAAGGCCCCCAGGGGCCATGTGATCGCTCTCAAAGAACGATCACATGGCCCCCCTATAACTGGCTGTGGATCTGCCAACAGGGGGACTGTCTGAAATGTCGGACAGTCCCCCTGCTGGTGGGAAAGTAAAAAAAAAAAAAAACGATTAAACAAGTTTTAAAATTAATTAAATGTATTTCTATATATATAAAATATATATGTATATATATTATAAATATAATATATATACATCTTATATATATGTAACGTCATACATAGTGTATTTTAATGTTACTTTAAGTACATATGTTAGTATTAAAATACACTTAGAATGATGTTACATATATATAAGATATATATATAATATTTATATATACACGTATAATTACAATAATAAATAAATAAAATAATAAAATAAAATAAATAAATAAAATATTTAAAAAAAAATTTAAATAAATTATATATACATATGTAATTTCATTCTAACTGTATTTTATTATTAATATATATATATATATATATTGGTAACAAAATACACTTAGAATGACATTCTATATCTATCTATATATATATATAAAATACAAATAACCGCAAATATATATATACAGATAAATATATATAATTACATAAATAACTACATAAGTGTACACATAGACTTTAAATACATATATATGTATATATTAAAATTCTACGTGTATATTTAAGTAATATTTTAACATAATTTTGTGATTTAATTAGTTAAAATTTGATTGACATGCCTGACAACCCAGGCAAAAAGTGCAGAGAATTTGAATTGCAAGCACTATATTTAACCTGTACATGGGGGTTACTGTTTTACATAAAACCTGTACATGGGGGTTACTGTTTTACTCAGGAGACTTCGCTGAATACAAATATTAGTGTTTCAAAATGGTAACTTGTATTACAACAATGATATTTTTAGTAAAAGTGAAATTTTTTGCATTTTTCACACATGAACGGCACTTTTACTGACGATATTATTGTTATAATACAAGTTACCATTTTGAAACACTGATATTTGTGTTCAGCGAAGTCTCCTGAGTAAAACAGTACCCCCACGTACAGGTTTTATGGTGTTTTGGAAAGTTAGAGAGTCAAATATAGGGTTTTCATTTCATTTTTTTCACATTAAAATTTGCCAGATTGGTTATGTTGCCTTTTGAGACCGTATGGTAGCCCAGGAATAAGAATTACCCCCATGATGACATTCCATTTGCAAAAGTAGACAACCCAAGGTATTGCAAAAAGGGTATGTCCAGTAATTTTTAGTAGCCACTTAGTTACAAACACTGGCCAAATATTATTTTTTTGCTTTTTTCACACATAAACAAATATGAACGCTAACCTGGCCAGTGTTTGTGGCTACTACAAAAGACTGGACATACCCCACTTGCAATACCTTGGGTAAACTACTTTTGCAAATGGTATGCCATCATGGGGGTAAATCTCATTCCTGGGCTACCACACTGTCTCAAAGGTAACATTACTAATCTGGCAAAAACACTGTTTTATATATATATATATATATATATATATATATATTTATTTATTTTTTAATTGGGGTAGCCCCCAAAATATTGGGACATATAAAAAAAGAAAACTGATCCACAGAGTGACTGACCCATGCGTGCTGCATCTGAAACTCCACTATCGCCTGCTGCTGCTCGAACAGTCTCTCCAGCATGTGCAAGGTGGAGTTCCACCTTGTGGGCACGTCGCATATGAGGCGGTGAGCGGGAAGACCAAAGTTACGCTGCAGCACAGACAGGCGAGCAGCAGCAGGGTGAGAATGCCGAAAGTGCGCACAGCCGCTACAGAATGTCCCATCCCGTTCCAAGTTGCGGATCAGTCTGGTGATGGCTTATGGTATCCAGGTGCATCAGGGTCATGGTATGTGGCCGCACAAATGCTGGTGCTCAACACCAGGGGGCATGCGGTTACCCTGCACTAGACCCTGCTAATCCATTCCCCACTGTGACTTCTAACTTCAACATCAGGCATACTGGGTCCCGGTCATCCGACCGACGCCCAGACAGTGTCTGGGTCCCGGTCACCGGACTGCGAAACTGCAAATGGCTTGTTAAATCTGTTATGGTTCCTTTTATCACTCCATCTGTTACTTGGATAACTGTGGGAATTCTAAAGAAAATACATGCCGACGAGTGCTAAGGGACGGCTGCTCCGATTTATGCTGTGCTGGTGCCTCTGTGCGACCAGCGCCTCTTCCTCCAAACTGCACACGTCACTCGCATGACCTTGATTCCATGTGAGGTCTAGGACCTTATCATCCTCCACATCATCTTCCACTCAATCCTCAACTCTGCCCTCATTGCCGGTCTGCACACTGCAGAAAGCCACAGCAGTTGGCTGTGTTTTCCCAGCATGTAAAGTCTGCAAAGGACATATGGAAATTGTTTTAGAATTGTATCCAGTCAACAGTTTTCCCTATAAACTGACCTCTCAGTTTGACTTGTGAGGGTATTGCCTCCGAATTACAATATTGTTATATTGGTATTTGACGCTTCTATTTGACTCTCAGATATGAAGAGCATGCCCAAAATTTACTATTTAGCAGTTTAGCAGCAAAACAATTAGAATGTTTACAATTGTGCTGTAAGCGCACTATTTGACGCTTCGATTTGACTCTCAGATATGAAGAGCAGGCCCAAAATGTACTATTTAGCAGATTAGCACCCAGAAAATAAGAATTTTTACAATTGCGCTGTAAGCCCAGTATTTGACGCTTCTATTTGACTCTCACATATGAAGTGCACCACACTAATGTACTTTTTAGCACCCAAAAAATTTACTTTTTAAAACTCTGATGTAACCGCAGTATTTGACGCTTCAATTTGACTCTCAGATATGAAGTGCACCCCACTAATGTACTAGTTTGCAGAATTCTTTCCTAATCTGTCCCTGAAAGCGGCAGCATCCTGTCCCTACACTGATAAGAGCTCATGTGACGTGCAGCGCTACGTGACTCCAGCTTATAAATAGAGGCTGGGTCACATGCTGCACTGGCCAATCACAGCCATGCCATTAGTAGACATGGCTGTGATAGCTTCTAAGGGCACACAAGTCAAACGCTTGTTGATTGGTTGCCCTGCCGCCTTTTAAAACGTGCCATTAAATCGCCGAACACCGAACTCCAACCTTAAAAAAACTTAATGTTAGGTACGAACCCAAACTTTACAGTCTGGGTTCACTCAACTCTAGTTATTGGTTAAAAGACATATATAGACATTGTTACAATGTAACAATTTTTGTTTGACACAATCAATGCTTACTTTATGGTTTTCTTGGTTATATCTGCAACATATATTTCTTAATAGTATGACACATGTAGTTAATATGAACATATATATATATATATATATATATTATATATATATATATTAGATTTATATCTCATTTAAATAATTTAGTGTGCTCAAGTTTATAAAGATATTTGGACAATAAACTACGGGAACTTTTCTTTTTCTTTTTTTATCATTTTCCTATTTATAAGTGTTTAGTCTTTAGTGGCATCACCAAGATTTCATATTCGATTCCTGTGATTTTTATTATTGTTCCATTTATTGTGATTTGTTTCGCAAAGAGCACATATTTGGGGCTAGTTATAAGCTGGCAGATGGTGATTTAGGATTTCTGTTAAAGCAATCAGAACAGTAGACTATTATTGATTTTGAACGCATTGATGCTTTTTCAGAAGTTAAAGTTAATTCTCTTTCTAATGTTATTTAATATATCAAGCCTCATATTCATGCCAGCCAAGAATTCCACATAGAAATTCCAGGAACCTACAGCTCTGAGAGTTATGTTCATTACTAATATGAACAACATATTTAGTTTTTTTTTTACTGTCAAATCTTTTCTCTTTCAGCTCTTTACTCTCTCCATAGGATACTGGTAAAGTCTACTTAGAACTCTTTAATTCGCAACGTATTGGCAAGGAGTGGAACGTTTACATTAATCTAAGTCTGTGCCAAACCCCGTGACAGGAAGCTATCAATGTAATTTGTTAAATACCTTTATATTTTTTTCCTGGAGCTTACTTTTTTTTTTACTTGAGAAACCTCTGAAAATCCAGATGATTTTACAGTGTTTTTTTTCTTCCATATTCATGTATTAGCAGCATGATTAAATACATAGGTTTAGATTTATCAAAACATTCTAGAGCAATGTACCTAAAGGGACACTATAGTCACCAAAACAGTTTTAGCTTAATGAAGCAATGTTTGTGTATATATCATGCCCATGTAGTCTCATTGCTCAATTCTTTGCCATTTAGGAGTTAAATCACTTTGTTTGTGCAGCCCTAGTCACACCTCCCTGCAATTGACTTACACAGACTTTTTAAACACTTCCTGTAAAGAGTCATCTAATGATTACGCTTCCTTTATTGCAAATTCTGTTTCATTTAGAATTTCTTATCTATTACTCTCCTGTTTGTAATTAAAGTTCAATTTACAGGGCAGGATATAACATTTTTTAAAGTAAGTTACATCTGATGGTGTGGCTAGGGCTTAACCCCTTAAGGATGGTTGACTCACGAGGTCCGTCACAGAGGGGAGAACCTTAGTGATGAGTGATGGACCTCGTCCGCCACGCGGTAAAATTAACCCCGGATCGCCGCTATCGTGGCGATCGCAGGGTTAATGGTGCTCCGGTCTGCCTCTGTATTAGAGGCAGACCGGGAGCACCCGGTCAGGCTGCCCAGCACATGTGCTCGCTCTGACCGCAAGTCGGAACAAGCACATGTGCTCTGCATACTTACCTACCGGCTCCCTGCACTTCCTGGTTCTGTGTGAAGTGCAGGGAGCTGGAACAGTGCTCATCCTGCCCCCGTAGGAAAAACAAATAAAGTTAATTTAAAGTCCCACCCCCCTTTACCCATTTTAATAAAAAATTAACCCCTTCCCTGCCAATTGATCACTGACTACAGTGATCAATTGGCAGGCATTACATTTTACAATGATCTGATTTTTTCTTTAACCCCTGAGGGTTAATTCTTTTTTTGTTTTAACCCTCAGGGGTTAAATTTATTTCATTAATTAAAATATTTAAAAATTATATATTTAGCTAGCTGGGGTGGGTGGAAGTTAGTGGGGAATTGGGGGATTTGGCGTTAAGCTTACTAGGGGTTAACGTTAAAAAAAGTTTTAAAATAAACTTTAAAAAGTTAAAAATTAAGCTTAAAAAAAGTTTTAATAACGTTTAAGTAAAAAATAAAAAAACACCCCCCTTTACCTAGTCCAAATAAAAATTAACCCCTTCCCTGCCAGTCGATCACTGCCTACAGCGATCAAATACAGATCACAGTATTATACTGTGATCTAATTTTTTTTAACCCCTGAGGATTAACTTTTATTTATTTTTTAACCCTCAGGGGTTCAATTTATTTAATTAATTAATTTAAATATTTTATAACTATATATTTTGCTACCTGGGGTGGGTGGGAGTTATGGGAAAATGGGGAATTTACTGTTAGTGCTGCTTACTGCTAGTTAGGGGTTAACGGTAAAAAAAAAAAAGCTTAGAAAAATGTTAAATCTGTAAAATAGTTTTAAGAAAGTTTAGGAAAGGTTAAAAAAATTAATAAGCAAAACAAAAGTTATAAAACTAGATTTTAAAAGTAAAAAAGTGAAAAAAGTAAAAAAATACATTTTAGAAAACGCTCATTACCACTACACCTGTAACAAACTAGAGAAAAAATTATCCCATGTGCAGGGAGCCGGTAGGTAAGTAGGCCTTTGTTTGAATTTAAAACCTGCGAAGATGCTTGGAAATTGCACATAGGCCCAGCGTCAAAATTCAAAGTTTGGTAAAAACGGATATGGTTTGGTCTCCTATATGGCACTGTAGCTTCACGAAATAGTGCCAAAGACATACAAAACGCCCAGCATAAATGCAATCCGTATGTAAAAAATGCACAAAATAATTTTTTACCACATACTTTGGCATATATTGGTGAAAAAATGGGGGTATGTTAAAGCACAATATGCACCTTATGAGATACCCTGGAGTGTCTACTTTTACAAATGGTAGGCCTTTGTGGGGGTTTTCTGAACAGTCAAACTGTTATAATACCCCAAATGGAAGCTAAGGCTCATTAAATCCATCTCTCAAAATTCTACTGTGAATACTGTAAAGGACAGGTCTCCTATATAGCACTGTAGCTTCACGAAATAGTGCCAAAGACATTCATATGGGGTGTCATTTTACTCAGAAGACTTAGCTGAGCATAATTTGGGGGGTTTGAACTTAGTGGCACATATGAAATATACAAAACGCCCAGCAAAAATGCAATCCGTATGTAAAAAATGCACAAAATAATTTTTTACCACATACTTTGGCATATATTGGTGAAAAAATGGGAGCATGTTAAGGCACAATATGCACCTTATGAGATACCCTGGAGTGTCTACTTTTACAAATGGTAGGCCTTTGTGGGGGTTTTTTGAACAGTCAAACTGTTATAATACCCCAAAATGGAAGCTAAGGCTCATTAAATCCATCTCTCAAAATTCTACTGTGAATACTGAAAAGGACAGGTATCCTGTATGGCACTGTAACTTCACGAAATAGTGCAAAAGACATACAATGGGGGTGTCATTTTACTCAGCAGATGTAACTGAACACAAAATAAAACTTTGTACAGGAATAGCACACACCAACTTTACAAAATATACACGAGAATTTCTCTGTTATAAGTTTGTGTGCCAAAAACCAAAAAGAACACAATTTTACTCCAATATTTAGCAGAGGTTGGCGGTGAAATGGCTACGTAGAAAGTGTCAAAACAACCTTAGGTAAATAGCCTGTGATGTCTACTTTATATAAATATATACTTTTGTGTGGCAATTTTGTTTTCTTTTATGGTTATTAAGCTTACAAGACAAACATACCAAATTCTAAAATCGCTCCACATTAAAAGTCTATTTTACTCCTTGTGCTTTGTGACCTGTAACTACCAAAAAAAATTTAAAATCCCAGACACATTATATATTCTGTAAATCAGAACAACTAAATTAATTTATTTTTAATTACTTTTCTTAACCTGCACTAATTATGCACACATTATTATTGCAAAAAATAAAAAAAACCTTTTTTTACATTTTTCTGTATTTTTTTATAATAAATAAGCATTTATATATATGTGTGTTACATCAAATTAAAGCCCTTTCTGTCCTTTAAAAAACGATGCATAATATGTGTTGGTGCAACAAATTAGTAAAATGCAAATTGCAGTTGAACGCAAACCGCAAAAAATGAAAAAAATGCCGTTGTCATTAAGTGAAAGACAAGCTTTTGAAGCTCTGTCCTTAAGGGGTTAATAAACAGAAACAAAAGTGGTTTAACTCCTAAATGGCAGATAATTGAGCAGTGAATCTCCAGAGGCATGATCTATACACCAAAACTGCTTCATTAAGCTAAAGTTGTTGTTGTTAACATGGAAATATAGTCCAATAACTTGCTTAGTGATTGCTTCATATTTAGCACCTCATCTCAAAATAGCCCCATTGTTAAGGTAAATATAGTCAATAGTGAAGTGAAACTAAATACAGTGTATAGATGAAACCTTTTAAACAAAATACTTATAGACGATTTACTAGTGATAAATATTCACAGAACAAATGAGATGCGTTAAAATAAGAATTAAGAAAAATGGTTTGCAGGCTGACTTCCTTATTCACCATTTCACAGGTATAAACCATGAACCTGACTATTAAAGGGATTCTCTAGTGTCAGGAAACAAACCCGTTTTCCTGGCACTATAGAATATTGGAGTGTCCCCCTCACACCCTCTCCCCACCCCATCCCATATCGCTGAAGGGGTCAGGCTCCACCCACGCTCCTCCCCCGCAGGCGGACGTATTATTATTCAATGCTTTCCAATGGGGATTCCGGCAACGCTGGAGGTTCTCATGCATAGAGTGACGACGTCCAGCATCGTTTAGACGCCTGGTAAGTTACTTCTAATCACTCTTACTAGAAACAGAGCACATTTGCAAGTGGATTTTAGTACCCTTTCTACACACGTGTATTTGGGTCATTATGAATTGCGATTCATCTAAATTTCCATCAATGGGCGATTCATTCAAAATCCCAAGCGCCAGAATGTTATATGGATCAATCATGAAACAAAAAAAATGGATGAAACTATTTTGTTTGTTTCATGATTCAGAGTTCCATCGGTGGAACCAAAAAAAAAAGATGATTGATGGGGAAAAAAATTGATAGATAGGAGACAGCAGGTAAATATTGATTATATAATTAACAGAGCAAGAGAGAAGTGACTTATAGAGAAAAAAACGTTAAAGTTAAAAAAAATCTATAATTTTCTATTAAATATTTAGTAAATATATATAGATTTTTTTACTGCTCCTCCTCTTTTTACCTCTCTTGGTTACTTCTCACTTGATCTGTGAACCAAATGGTGCATACATAAGCCCACCATTTTGGATTATATTTGTCCAAACCGAAATGGACAAAACAAAAAAAAAAATTTCAGATGAACCGATTTAGACAAACCAAATATTGGTTTTGTGGATAAGTCTACTATTTTCCAACCCTCATACATAGTACAGTAAGCCATTGTTTATTGACCATCCAAAAACTTGAATTTAACTGGTTGTCTGAGTTGTAAAAATAGCAAATATTAACCCATTTTATGAATTATTAATACACTGTTCAAAAGCGGTTTGAGGTACTTTAGAACATAAATGACAACCATGTTCAACTGTGTTTACAATAGGGAATTAATTATAGACTTTGAGTTGTATCAGGATAATGGAATGTTCTCACTTCAGAGCATGAAATCTTTCATATAAACCTGTCAAAGTCCATCCTGTATATCCAGAACAGCTATGATGTCCATAATGTTGTAAGCAAAAGTCTAATATCCCCCCAAACCCCCAAAAAAAAAAAATTAAATTAAGTCTATGTCTCCTATTCTCATATAATTTTAAATGTTCTACATTTTATTTTTACTTCTTCAAATGTATTGGTTTTTTTTAATTGTGTTTCCCTTCCATATTTTTCTGTATATGCTTCATTTTCATAAATGAAAAGGACTGGCAATTGCACAACTACCTATAAAATTAGAGCAAATGTTGATATGTAGCTATTTGTAAATCATTTATATTTGATTCAAAAGATGACCTGACACCCGCTGCTCCTTCCACATTACAATGAATCTTTTTATGTAAGTTTGAATAAAGTTTTATGAAGAAAATTACTTATTAAATTATCCAGGTCACCCAAACATACTTACTCCAGCCACAACTACTTATATCATGTAAAATCATCTAGCATCATCACTAGATCAGTTGGACATAATATCTGCACATAAAATGTATATGTGTCATAAGGTGTGTATATGAACTGTATCCACTATAATAATGTTTGTATTATGAATGCTTTTAATATCTATATACAACTATTTCTAGCAGTTAATAGTATAAACGCTAAATAATGCATTACAGCATTGATTCTCACAATTGTCACTATGGATGTAGTAGCCATACAATTCATATAATATGCCACATTACAAAAAATAGCTATGCCCTGATATCAAGAGCAGTTTTATATAGACTAATGCACAGCTTAAGGTGTTAATTTACTTTTCACAGTTCAAAAATATTATTGATGAGCAGGGGTTAAAGTGCAAGGCTAAATCTTAGCATTAACCATCTCCTGACAACAAATTATGTGAAGTGCTAAAACCAGATGGTCAGTTTTACGATTGCTCTTAGATCCCAACTCCACGCTCTTTGTGCTTTGGAATCAATGTGTGTGTGCTCATCCTGTATGGAAAAATCCAGAGTTATGTTTGTGCTTTCAGTTGGAAACCTTATGGGATTTTGTGCATAAATGATCAGAACCCTTTTTACGCTCTGTAAGAGGAAATTGGGCTAGGTTTCAGGGTAAAGTATGTAATGGTAGAATAATACTTTGTTTTTTAAATATACAGTAAAAACACATGATTGGCCGTTCGTTGCTGCCGACACGGTATTAATCTACCAGACTTCAGCATCTGGCAGTTAAAGGAAATATGGTAATGCTTTAACTCAACAATCAGAACTCAGGCATTTTCTTTTCCTCAAATCCAAGCATCAAGAACTGCTTTCACACACCTTGGTGACAATTTACAGCTTTCTCCAGCATGTGCAATAATTATGATTAAGGAAAAGTGTGGAATGTGTTACTGCCAACCGTGGCAAATTACATCACATTTAATTATCAAAGGCAAACTCTGTTATTTCTTTTCCCTAAAACTGATTTAGCTTAAATGAATCATTGAGACATACTATGGCTGTGGAAGGAATAAGCAAATGTTTCCCCTAAAAACATCCTTAGTTTTTTGGTTTTTTTTAACTATACCTTTATTTTCCATAAAACACAGAAAATTGTTGCAACATGCATGATTTCTACTAAAGTTAGGCCATTAAATGTGTACATTTTCCAGTCTGCCTGGGTTTGATGAGAGTTACACTCTGGGATAAAAGCTGCTAGTTGAGGCTGCATTCTTTAATTCAGCATTTTTCCCAGTAGTGATCCAGAGAGAGACTATCAGTGTCTCCCCTGCCGCTCGCCTGAAACAGTAACTGGAGAGGGACTGAATTCATTGCAGCAGCATGGGTGGCTAGGCCACAAGTGTGTCAAAACACAGAAAAGTCCAAAAAATGAAATGTACTTGTTGGTAGAATAGGTTTATCAGTCATTAGGGTTAGTAACACGAAAATCCCCAGGGGTTTAATCTGCACATTTTTGCATAGTGTGTGTTTTGTATTTTTGAAGGGAGTGCAGTTCAAATGGGAACAGGGGAGGGCTGGCAGGCTTAGGCCTGGGGGGCAAAACCAGTCAAGTGGCCCATTGCACCACCAAATCAGTGCAATGGTGCCCACCTTTTCCTGGTTTTATAACGGATATTGATGTTATGCTAATCAGTAGCTCTTTGCCATACCCGCTCCTTCACGGCTCTGACTTTCAATGTTGTCAGAGCGCAGGCTGAGAATCTCTGAGCCTGTGCTCTGACTCACTAACTGAGCGCCGGAACCATGAGGGAGAGGCTATAATCTGACTGCACCTACTGCTGGTGCGCACCAGTGGACCACCAGCGAATCGTTTAAATTGAATAGGCTGGTGTCCCCAACCTGTGAGCTGTGTTGTCCGCCGGGCGCCTCTGTTGTGATGGCACCCTGCTTGACCGCACAGCGTGCACACCCCAACGGCTGGCCCTGCTGACACACACTGATGTTACTACTTAGAAATCCCTCAATATTAATACAGACATCAGAGTAAACACCAATAAACTGTGGAAACAGAGCTGATCCCACCCAAATTTATAAAGATTTGCTTACTGGATTTGTTGTAAGATTAAATCATGCCTCCTCCTCTCTCTCTTCCATGCGCTGCTCTGTAAGCTGGGAGGAAGTGAAGAGTGATCACAATCTCCCAGCACAGTGGCACCTGTGGCTGCATGGGGAACAGCTATATTTGCCGCCCCCCATGTGACATCACAATGCCCCACCTATATGAGCTGCCATACGAACTAACGCCAGTGCTGCCCACAGTGTGTGTTTACATTAAAAAGCCTGCAGGGACCGGCTATAGACACCAGAACCACTTCATTAAGCTCCAGTCGTTCTGGGGACTATAGTGTCCCTTTAATGTAATGTAAATTATAGATTAGTGTCACTAATAATATACTAGATTGCCTACTTACAACCAAATGAGGATGATGATGGGCTGCAGTTTGGCTCCACTGGTCTGGTGTAGAACAGGATCTCTGGAGGCTGTTTGCAACTGTGGTCACAAAATTCAATGTTCTGGGAGAATTGGAAGCAGCTCCATTTTTTGGGGGGCCCCTTACACAGCTCAAGGTCTGGGCCCCAGGGCCTGACGGTGAGTATGCCCACAAGGCCCACTCATAAGTCCACTTATATGTTCCACCCACCCATGAGTTCGCTCACAGGGAGTGGAGTGTGTAGGGGATGTGTTATGTGTTATTGTAGAGGATCTAATATGTGTGCTTATGGTATGTAGTGTATAGGGATACCAGTTTGTGCAGGTGATGCAGTGTGTTTGTGTGTAGTGGAAGCAGTGTGTATTTGTGTATAAAGGATTTATTGTGTGTTTCTGGTTGTGTGTAAGGGATGCATTGTGTGAATCTGTGTTTGTATGCATAAGGGATGCAAGGTGTGTGTCTGTAAGTGTGTGCATTGAGTGTGTGTTAGTGATGCATTGTGTTTCTGTATGTATGTTAGAAAAGCAGTGTGTGTGTAAGTGTTTGCATTATGTGTTTCTGTGTATGTGTGCAAAGGATGCATTGTCTTTGTGTGTAAGTGTTGCATTGTGTGTGTGTAATGGATGCATTGTGTGTTTCTCTGTGTGTAAGGGAAGCATGTTGTGTTTCTGTGTGTAGGGATGCATTTTGTGTTTCTGTGTATGTATAGGGATGCATTGTGTGTGTGTGCCTTGTGGCAGCGTGAATTATTAGAAAGAGGCTCCTGTCTCTTGGCCCCTATACATAAGAGCTGCCCCCTTCTGTCATTAAGGCTCCCCTGCACCTTAGTGGTCTCTCCTCTCCCCCACCCTCCCCTAGCGGTCTCTTCTCACACTCACCCACCCTCCCTGTGCTCTTCTCAACCCCCCCTCCACCCTTCCTGTGTTCTTCTCACTCCTCCCTCTATGTGTTCTCCTCACACCCCCTGTGTTCGTCTTACCCCCCTCCTCCCTGTGTTCTTCATACTTCCCCCCTTGGTCGTCTTACTCCCCCACCTGTTCTTCTTACTCCCCCACCTGTTCTTCTTACTCCCCCACCTGTTCTTCTTACCCCCTTCTTCTTATTGCTCCCCCCTCTTCTTCTTACTCCCTCCTCTTCTTCTTACTCCCCCCTCTTCTTCTTACTCCCCCTTCTTCTTCTTACTCCTCCTTTTTCTTCTTATTCCTCCTTTTTCTTCTTACCCCCCTCTTCTTCTTCT
>OW240912.1:247420371-247556421 GCA_933207985.1 Pelobates cultripes | reverse complement strand
CCCCCCTCACCTCTCCCCTGCCCTTCCCTGTAGCGTGGCTGAGCAGCTCTGCTGTCCGCGGTGCCCGGCCGGACTGATAGGAAGGCGCACGCTGAGTGTGCACTTCCCGTCAGTCCGGCCGGTTACAGGAAACAGAAACTCCGCGCGGAACAGGAGTTTCTGTTTCCTGTAACCGGCCGGACTGACAGGAAGTGCACACTCAGTGTGCGCCTTCCTATCAGTCCGGCCGGCACCGCGGACAGCAGAGCTGCTCGGCCACGCTACAGGGGAGGGCAGGGGGGGAGCAGCCGCAGCCGC
Organism: Pelobates cultripes; assembly: GCA_933207985.1. Taxonomy (NCBI): domain Eukaryota; kingdom Metazoa; phylum Chordata; class Amphibia; order Anura; family Pelobatidae; genus Pelobates; species Pelobates cultripes. Next base: position 247,556,124 of record OW240912.1, on the reverse strand, counting down.
CACCGCCTGAGGCTCTTAACAGAGCGCTCAGGCGGCTGCAGCATTTAAAGGGCCGGCCCTGCAGCGGCCGGTCCCAACAGAATTTAGGGCGGCCTGGGGGGAAATTGCCTCCCTGCCCCCCGGCCCAGTCCAGCCCGCCCCTGAATGGGAAACAGGCAGGGTATATGGTTTATGGTAATTGCTTATTTTGGTATGGTTGCAAATTAAGCACACTAGTGAGAAAAGCAATGGTTCCGAATTGTAACCAGTTATTAGCATGTCAAACAATGGTATAGATTCACCTCACAAGCAGAAATCAGAATAAAGAGTATTCATTTGGTGATGTCATGATGAGACATATACATAGTGGAGCAACTTGCACAACCACCTCACGCACATCACAAGTGATAGGAGTTTGGAATAATAGTTGAAACTAGTGTTGGAATGTTTGGGTGTGTTTAGTGTGGATATAAGGGAAATCATTTTACCTGCACCATGTAAGAAAGGAGTTGAAGGAGTGCTCCATATAATTTATCCATTATCATTTATTCATATCAAGGCAGTGGTGCTTTTAGAGTAGGCCTCGTGCTGACACATATAATGGACCTAATTGCAGAATCTTATTGACAAAAAAAAAACACACTAAATCATACCTCCCAAGTGTCATCAATCTGGTTTGAGGTAGTGCTGTAGGGAAACTCACAGGATGCATTTATAATAATACACATACCCTGTGCTAATCTCTCAGTTTCATCTCTAAAGCAAATCCATACCCTATCACAGCAGCATTTGGCAGCAGGACGTCGGTGGGTGGGGGAAAGGGTGGGCCATTGGCGCAAACCATATAAACCAGCACAATACAAAGGAACAGAAATACCCGGGTCTGCCCTGAGAATTGGATGGTCAGCCTGATGTTCATGCAAGCTGGCCAACTAAGAGCGTTCGATGTAGGCAACGGCTTGAACAAATGTGCCTAACGATGTGCTCACTCTACAAACAAAGATATATTACTAACATTAAAATGTCCCTCTACCCCTGTGCCCTTTCCCATCCATGAAAGGGTTAAATAACCATTTCATTCACTTATTCACTTATGTCCCTCGGCACTGGGTCGCAATTCTCCTCCACTGATGTCAGAAGATGGGGGCGACCTCATGTGCATTCGGCCTTCCCCATAGGAAAGCAGTGAATCAGTGCTTCCCTATGTGGTTTTACTTGACGCTGGATGTACTCATGAAAAGCGCGAGGATGTCCAGCGTTGTTTAATGGAGTCAAGCACTATAAAACTTTAGGAAGCGCTTCTAATGGCTGCCTGATAGACAGACACTAGAGGCAGTCTTAGCACTGCAATGTAAACATTGTAGTTTCTTTAAAACTGTGATGTTTTACATTGCAGGGCTAAGGGGGCAGGGACCTGGACCACTTCAATGAAATAACATGGTCTCAGTGCCTATAGTGTCCCTTTAAAACCAGTCAATCTCAAACAGGGACTTTGTGAATAGACAAAGGTATCCCACAGGATAGGTTTTGTGTTTTACACATTATTATAGTAGCTTTAAAAAGTTTGGATCAATAGTTAATACAAATATTTCAAAGATTTGTCAAAATCAGTTACTCAAGAGAATTAGCCAAAACAGCATAACAAATAGCAAAGAGTAAAAAATAGGTGTTATTACCCAGCAAAAAATTGAATGGATGACAATTAAAGGGCACATAGACTTTGTGATGAAACTGTAAATTTTGGCCTCAATTTAATATTTTTGAATAAGCTTTTTAAATTATCATAAACTGTAGATACATTATTTGAAAAGTGTTTCTAACAGATCGTACTCATTTGAAAAGCTTATCCAAAAATACTAAACTAAGGGCCATGTCAGTAATTCTAAATTATTTTTATTAAATGTCAAATGTCAACGTCCCTATTAAGGGTTAATAAGAATGAAGGGGTGTATATAAAAAAATACCCCATCTGTCTCATTAGAGATATCTTTGCCAGAAGCAAGGAAGCAAAGTGAAAGGTCAGTGTACGACCCACCTGAGAGGTTTGCCTTGACATTGGCAGGCTGGCATTCCCTCCAATGGCCATTGGAGTAACTAAATGACCTCCATTTGTTTAAATATACATAGGGATTAAGGAGAGAGCGCAGGTAACTTTTTCTTTGGTTTTCACTGTATGTATTGGGGCTGATGTGTATTCCCATTGAGAGAATCTGCTATTATCATTTCCTATATAAACTTCCTAATTCTACCAAGAGTCTGCTTCGATTACTGAATTTTACATTACATTGCCAAGTCTGCTCTAAACTACCCTGTATGTATAATACACATTCACTGTTCCTTTACTGAATGTTTCCTGTTGAATGTATCTTAAATTTCAATAGATTAAAAACATAAAATGCAAACAAATCTAATAATGTTAAATGTATTTTTCTTTACTTTTTCCAATATAAAGTTTAATCATAGACGTGTGCCGGATGTGCCCAGGTACACCATAATGCACCTGCTATACGAGCTACGGAGATATGAGATGTTCTCCCTGACCATGTCTGTGCACCCTCTCTGCCACTGCTACTACCAGGATAGTTTTTTTTTTTTTTAACTATTACCTTTCCCACCCAGGAGAAATGGTATGGAGGTACAAGGAGCGATGGCAGCAAGTCACTCTTTGCAATATTTAGAGCATTAAAGGGCCATCAGGATACATTGTGACATCATATCCTAGCGGTCAACATGCTGTGATTGAGTATTGAAAGGAACACACTAAGCACCACAACCTCTGCAGCCTGCTACCATATTTATGGTGCCGGGAGTGATCTGGAATCCTTTCAGTATAACTTTTAGAACAGTGGTTCTCAAACCAGTCCTCATGGCCCACCAACAGTCCAGGATTTATGTATTTCCCTGTTTTATTCCAATGGGGATACTAACAAAACCTGGACTGTTAGTGGGTCTTGAGGACTGGTTTGAGAACCACTGTTTTAGAACAATTTGACAATTTTTATGGATGTCCCAGGCACCTTCGACAAAGTTGCAGGTAACCAGTGGGGCCCAGTTAGGTTGTTAAGCTGTTCTAAAACAGTATGACAAATTACACTGCGGGGACACCAGGGTAGTCCGGGCACCAAAACCACTGCAGTGAGTAGTGTTTATGGTGTATGGAATGTTCCTTTTGATAAACATTCACCTTTTATTACATTTTAAAATAACATAGAGAAAGAACTCCTAGGAGCATAATCTACTGAGATGTGCTGCACATACCTATGAATTCAATCAAATCATTTTATGCTTTTCATATTACTTTACAAAAATGTGCTGATTTTTAAATCCTCTTCCTTCACTGAATTATGCAAATTTCTTAAAAGTGCATTTTCTGGTGTATTTGAATGATAAAAACTATTTTACTAATTTGCAGAGTTCTAAACCAGTGTTGCCAAATTTAGGTCACCAGATATTGATAAACCACAGCTCCCAAAATTATTGGATACAGTAGATGAGACGAGAGTTATAAGAGTTGTAGAGTTGGCTGGGATTTGACAAATTAGTTCTAAATGATAATAGGAATAAGAACGATGAAGAATGAAACTTCATCTGGTCTTCTATTACTCTTGTTAACGTTTAAAACTATTAAATGAACACTCTGGGAAATGTAAACACATCAACTCAATGAAGTGTTGATAGAGCCTGCAGTTCCTTGGCACTATCATACCTTCCAGGGTTAAATTATATTTGGATGGTTTAACAAGTAGTGTCCCCATGTGCCTGTCGAAATTAGGGAGTAGTGTCAATAATGGATTCCAGGTACCATAACCAGTTCATTGAGATAAAGTGGCCATGGTGTCCAGAGTGGTTCTTATTTTTCAAGGTATTTAGATAAGCAAGCAGACTCAGAACTATGTAACTATTTAGTTATAATATTTGTCATATTTGTTGCTAAATATAAAAATAACACAAAATACACCACTGTGCAGCATTTTATTTAGTATAGATTTTCTGACTTTGAAACGGTTTTCATTTGAACCTATGATGACATTATATTTGTCTGCCCTTGCTTTATATCCTGATTAGTTTATTATTGTTTTCCTCCATGACTGGTTCCGATACATGGACTGCATGATTTTATTTAATTGTTTTCCTTCACCTGGCAACTATGCCAGCACACTCGTTGGGGAGCATGTTGGGTTGCTTAGCAACCATGTTCACTCACAAACACTTCCTGGTGTCACTTGGGGTCGGACACTTTCAGGTGTTTCAATCTGCGGGCTGAGGATCTTGATAAAGACCCGAATGGGTCAAAATTTCAACTGATTTTTTTGCACAGATTACATTGTTTTGCTTTAATCCTTAGTAAACGCTAAGTACTGGATTAGAAGACCTTGGAGAACACCATTTGTTTAGTTTTTTTTATATTCTCAACATGGGTTTGCACCCAGGCAAGTTAATTATTTTGCCATTAGTTTGTGCAGTGCCAAGCTTATTTTTGTATATACAGGGAGTGCAGAATTATTAGGCAAGTTGTATTTTTGAGGATTAATTTTATTATTGAACAACAACCATGTTCTCAATGAACCCAAAAAACTCATTAATATCAAAGCTGAATATTTTTGGAAGTAGTTTTTAGTTTGTTTTTAGTTTTAGCTATGTTAGGGGGATATCTGTGTGTGCAGGTGACTATTACTGTGCATAATTATTAGGCAACTTAACAAAAAACAAATATATACCCATTTCAATTATTTATTATTACCAGTGAAACCAATATAACATCTCAACATTCACAAATATACATTTCTGACATTCAAAAACAAAACAAAAACAAATTAGTGACCAATAGGACACTCAAAAGCCTGCCATCCATGGATTCTGTCAGTGTTTTGATCTGTTCACCATCAACATTGCGTGCAGCAGCAACCACAGCCTCCCAGACACTGTTCAGAGAGGTGTACTGTTTTCCCTCCTTGTAAATCTCACATTTGATGATGGACCACAGGTTCTCAATGGGGTTCAGATCAGGTGAACAAGGAGGCCATGTCATTAGATTTCCTTCTTTTATACCCTTTCTTGCCAGCCACGCTGTGGAGTACTTGGACGCGTGTGATGGAGCATTGTCCTGCATGAAAATCATGTTTTTCTTGAAGGATGCAGACTTCTTCCTGTACCACTGCTTGAAGAAGGTGTCTTCCAGGAACTGGCAGTAGGACTGGGAGTTGAGCTTGACTCCATCCTCAACCCGAAAAGGCCCCACAAGCTCATCTTTGATGATACCAGCCCAAACCAGTACTCCACCTCCACCTTGCTGGCGTCTGAGTCGGACTGGAGCTCTCTGCCCTTTACCAATCCAGCCACGGGCCCATCCATCTGGCCCATCAAGACTCACTCTCATTTCATCAGTCCATAAAACCTTAGAAAAATCAGTCTTGAGATATTTCTTGGCCCAGTCTTGACGTTTCAGCTTGTGTGTCTTGTTCAGTGGTGGTCGTCTTTCAGCCTTTCTTACCTTGGCCATGTCTCTGAGTATTGCACACCTTGTGCTTTTGGGCACTCCAGTGATGTTGCAGCTCTGAAATATGGCCAAACTGGTGGCAAGTGGCATCGTGGCAGCTGCACGCTTGACTTTTCTCAGTTCATGGGCAGTTATTTTGCGCCTTGGTTTTTCCACACGCTTCTTGCGACCCTGTTGACTATTTTGAATGAAACGCTTGATTGTTCGATGATCACGCTTCAGAAGCTTTGCAATTTTAAGAGTGCTGCATCCCTCTGCAAGATATCTCACTATTTTTGACTTTTCTGAGCCTGTCAAGTCCTTCTTTTGACCCATTTTGCCAAAGGAAAGGAAGTTGCCTAATAATTATGCACACCTGATATAGGGTGTTGATGTCATTAGACCACACCCCTTCTCATTACAGAGATGCACATCACCTAATATGCTTAATTGGTAGTAGGCTTTCGAGCCTATACAGCTTGGAGTAAGACAACATGCATAAAGAGGATGATGTGGTCAAAATACTAATTTGCCTAATAATTCTGCACTCCCTGTATATGTATACATACATATATAAAATGTGTGCTCCTCATGCTTGCCAGGGTAGGAAGGGGGCAATAATGCATCCCCTGGTGGTCTGGTGAATTCCGGTTGGTCCAGTAGGCTGTTGGAGCAGCCGCAAGCTTTCAGGTCCAGCACTCTCTAAGGAAGTTTAGAAAACTCTGCACCTGAGCTCTGATTGTCTCACAGAACACTGGAAGCACAAGGAACCACAGACCCCTAGAGAGTGATTTCAGAATAGCCATGCAGTGAGATCTATTGACGAGTGGGGGATGCCCGATTAGTGCTGGAGCTTATGGGTATCTGGCTCTGGCAGCGTCACCCCTCTTTACTTGCACCCAAAGCCTCCAAACTTTTTCTGTAGTTTCCAGGCATGAAGTTTCATAAACAAAAAAGTCTAAAAAAGCAACATGATTATAGTGTGGACCATACATTATTATTATTTATTTTTTTAGCATTTATGTAGCGCCAACATATTCCGCACCATTTTACAAGTGCATTCGCCTTCGTTGTCTTTGGCCCCTTAAAGGGAAATTAACTTATTTTACATCTGGGCTAGCACTCCATTTATATCACTTATAACCCTAATTGGTTCCCTAGCCTATCAGTTCATACTTAGCTCTATTTGTACCTCCTTTTTACATCACTTCTTTGCCTTGTCGTAGTCTTTGTAGCCCGCTTCTTTAGTTTAGACTTGTCTGGTATCTTACTTCTGCTTTGCTCATCGTTTATCCATTCTTCTGGTATTCTCAACCCTTGGCTTTGTTCTACGTTTATCCTTCTGTCTCCAATCCTGACCTCAGCCTGTCTAACTATTCTATACTTCTAGCTGTACTCATATATACGTTAAGTCTGACCACTCTAAGGCCCAATAATACGTCTTGGTCTGTGTATCGGTAAGAGCCTTTTAGTTTTTTTGTGTTAGGGAGATAGACCTTGACAAAAACACAATAGGACAGGGGATAGCAATCAAACAAGGTGAAGCAGAACTGGAGGAGATAGTAGAATGCTGCCCTTTAGGATAGAGCAAAAGAGAGGTATGTGAAATAGAGGTTACTCTGGGAGGCTTAAGCTTTCCTGAAGAGATAGGTTTTGAGTCACTTTTTAAATGATTTAAGACTAGGAGAGAGTCTGATGGTGGTAGGCAGGCTGTTCCAAAGGAAAGGAGCCACCCATAAGAAGTCTTGCAAGCATTAGTTAGCGGTATGGGTGCGAGCAGCAGAGAGCAGTCAACAGTAGAGTGAAGAGGCGGAAACTAGACTGAAGAGGGTCAAGGAGAGATTTGGAGTAGAGGAAGCAAGCCTGACGGGTTAAGACAAGTCTTTCCAGAAGCTTTGAGGAAAAATGTGGACAATAGTCAGAAGGGTCAAGAGATGGCTTTTTTAAAGATGGGTTTTAAGATGGGTCCCTGCTGTTTAAAGGCAGCAGGGACAATTCCAGAAGAAAGAAAGCAGTTGAAGATATGTGTTAAGGAAGGCACAAGGTAAGGGGAGAGAGATGTGATAAGGTGAGATGGGATAGGATCAAGCGGGTAAGTGGTGGGGCAAGAGGAAAGGAGAAGCACAGCCATCTCTTGTTCAGTAGCTGGTAAGAAAGTCTGAAGGGTAGGAAAGGCATGATCTAGGTGCGAGAGAGAGTGGAAAGGTGGGGAGAATTATTTCCTTAACTGTTCAATCTTGTTGGTAAAGTAGCACAAAAAGCCATCAGCTGTAAGGTTAGTTTGGTCGTTGGCCACAGCAGGGTGAAGAAGAGTGTTAAAGGTATCAAAGAGATCCCTGGGATTAACTAATGAGAGAGGAAAAGTATGACTGTTTAACAACATATATGACATATTTACTAGAGTTTAAAGAGAGGTATTCATGCAGCACTGAACTATTAAAAATCTACCCTCAGGAATTCATTGGGAAGAACATTGTTATGAGCAATAATCAGCATGGTTGTATGAAACATAGGCCATGTCAAACTAACTTAATTGCATTCTACGAAGAAGTAGGTGGAAGTAGAGGGCAGGATGTTGCACTGGATGTGATCTACTTGGATTGTGCATGGCATTTGATATGGTTCCTCACAATAGGATAATTGGTCTGGATGAAAATTATTTTTTGGGGTTGAACTTTGGCATAAAGATAGAGTAGAGAGTTGTCATTAAAGGGACACTGTAAGCACCCAGGCCACTTCAGATTATTGGGGTGGTCTGGGTGATGTGTCCCTTTTGCACCTAGTGCTGCAATGTTAAACATTACAGTTCCAGAGAACTGCAATGTTTACAATGCAGCACTAAGTCTGCTCTTAGTGGCTGTCTACCAGACAGTCACCGGGGGCTCTTCAGGGATCGTAACGGACTTTTGGTCTGTTATCTGACACAGGACTTCCTCACACTCTGTATGAGGACCTCCAGCGTTATATTTTTCCCCACAGGAAAGCATTGATTCAATGTTTTCCTATGGGGAGGTCTAATGCACACGCAGCATTTGCCATGGATGCGCATTAGACCCCGCTCATCGTGGGACATAGGTGGGTGCAGAGCTACGAGCCAGCGCAGAGGGACATCACGCTGGGGTAAAGTAAGTAAATAAAGGGTTTTTAACCCTTTATTTATCCAGGAGGGGGGGCACGAAGGAGGGGGAGGCAGAGGGATCGGTAGTGCCAGGAATACAGCTTTGTATTCCTGGCACTAATGTATCCCTTTAATAGTGTATTTTCAAGCTGGACAACAGTGGTAAGTGGTGTCCCTCAGGGTTCTGTTCTGGGACCGCTTCAATCCAAGATACTTTTAAATGATCTTAAAATAGGCATTAAAACTAATGTTTCAGTGTTTGCAAATGGCACAAAACTCTGTAATATAGTACAATATGAGCAGGAGATTGTTTTACTGCAGATGGATTTAGACAGATTGGGGGATTGGGCACTCAAATGGCAGATAACATGTTATGCAGAAAAGTGCAAAGATATTCAATTTGGAGTAAAGAATATACAAGCAACTTACACCCTAAATGGTACTTGTGGCGAAACCAACCTCGCCACTGGGCATTGGAGAAGCCTGGTTGCTCGCCTGCTCCTTTTAGACTATGGACCCATTTAAAAATGCTTGATTTTCCCCTGCAGAAGGGCTTGTTCGTGCCCTTCTGCTTGAGCGTTCGGTAGATTGAATGTACCGAACAAACCACCGAACCACCGAACCACCGAACGATCGACCACCTGGGAACTAGAGTGTGCCATCAATTGACCTCCCAGAAGCTGCGGTTAACTGCAGCTTGCTTGGTGAATGCTGGGAGGTTGCTGTTTGTGTAGTTCACACGTGGCGACGGCCATTTTAAAGTCCCGAACGGCCAGTGGTGTTCAGCGCCCAAACTATGGAACTGGAAACGGACACTTATTTGCGCAAACACCGCTGAGCCGTCAGCCTCCTTGCTTCTGCATTCGGTCATTTAACCAAATGCCTGTTCATTCGGTAGTTTAACCGTATGAACAGCATTACCCCAGATAGCCATGCCATGGAGCCTATTCGTGTAATGAAAGACTATGGGAAAGATTTTGGCTCCATGGCGATTTAACTGTATGTATATGATCTGAGAGCCATTCGGTAATAATGTGCGCTCAGATGTAAGCTATCTGGGGATAGGATGAACATGCATATTTCGTTCAGTAGTTTTTATATTATGTATTTTTATGTATTTTACTGTCTTTTTACTGCCATGTGCTTAATGGAGTTTTGCCTCTGTCCTTGGAGATAATTGGATTACTTCCCAATTATCTCCAGGATAGAGAGGAGGGATTGTGATGTCATTGTGGGAGTGTTTGACTGTGTATTTATGTGACTGGCTACTGTATCCTTTTGGTCACAGTCTTCCATCTGGTCCCCTAGGGAAGGGTCCACCAGGTGGGAGACCTGCATAAATACCGGGCAGGTAGCCCTCATTAAACCAGACCACTGCCTGACCCCCAACACGGAGCCTTATCTCGTTCTTGGGGGGATTTACTGTATGCTGCTTCAGACCGATTGCCAGGAGTGTAAACTGTTCGTATGGTTTTTCCTGTTCGCCTGTTTGCCGTATTCGTATGGTTCCAGTTCGGGAGTTTGAAGCATTCATGTGTTTCCAGTCGGGAGATTGGTGTTCTGCAGTAGCTGCCTGTATATCTGGAAGGGAATGTGCAATGTCAATCAGCAGTTGCTAAGGCCATTAAGATATTGTCATGTATAAATAGGGGCAATATTTCTCAAGCGACTCAGAGGGAATATGACAGCATTATACAAATATATTTAGGGCCAATACAAACCATTGTCTGTTAATTTATTCATAAACAGGACTATACATAGGAAAGAAGGTCAAGCATTTAGACTGGATGAAAGAATATTTAATCTAATGCTAAGGAAAGTGTTTTTTTACTACAGTAAGAACAATAAAGATGTGTAATTATCTGCCGTAAGAGGTGGTTTTATCAGAGTCTATGTAGATGTTTAAACAGCATTGGATGAAAACTTGCAAAAACATAATATTCAGGGATGCCATTTTATAGTTAGTGTGGTAATAGCTTCTTTATCCAAAGAGATATCTGGCTGCCATTTTGGGGTCAAGAAGAAATTTTGTCCTAGTTTGTTGCAAAATTGGAAACTAGGTTTTTTTTGCCTTCTTTTGGATCAACAGCAAACAGATGTGAGAAAGGCTGAACATGTGGATGCATATCTCTTTTTAGCTATGTAACTATGTAACTGTGTACTGCGGGTAAATAAAACAGGATCAGGGATCCCATTTGAAAAGGCCCCATGGACTTTAGCTTGTTTTTGGAGAATCCTCTTTTTCATGAGATTGCTTTAGGCCCTAAGCATTTAATGAGAAAATCGTGAGAACCACTTGAGCAGTAGGGAGAAAATGTATAAGTAGCAAAATCTTAACAAGGTGAATTGAGATGGAGAAAACACAATCTAATACCTGCCAGCTAAGCAAAATATGTTCCTTTGGCAATCATACACATATAAAGTGCCTGGTGCAAAAGAGCAGTATGAGGAGACTCATAGGTACATGGTTATGAGCCATGGAACAATGGGGGAAGGAGGAGCAGGTTACACAAATCAGTTTAACCGAACATGTGTTAAATTAAGAGGTCAAGAAGATACACTATACCCCTATAAAGTATGGAGAAATTAACTACCAACTAAAGTCTTAACCATAACCAGACATTAACAAAATGGGTAAAGTGCTTGGAGTTCTGAGCCTGAGTTACAGCTGGTAAATAGAGGGTCCCTAAGTGACTGGGATTATTTGACATTCTATGGTTGATATTTTATTACAGTTAACTATCCACTTAGTAGGTAATATCCAATTGTAGAGTGTTCAAGCTTTTCAGAAAGTCTTAGTAATGGATCCTCTTGAAAATGTTCTGATCAGAAATCAGATGACCAGAGTCGTCATATTTTTCTGCAACTGATCAAATGACTCATGACAAGAGATTATGAAGCAATGTGAATACTATGTCATGAACAATGAACCAAATGGAAGGTTACAGAAACCATAGTTCCCTTAATTTCTTTTTCTATATTAAGCGTACATTTAGCATGAGTATTTAGACTTGACAAAGGCCACATTGCGTAACTGAAATGTTTCCTGTATCTAGATATGCCTATTAGAGCCTGGTAATCATCCATTATGGAGCCCGGACCCTTTATTTACTATCAGCACTGTTTAACTATATTTCCCTCCTCTTGCACCAATCATGATGTTATTGTATTTATATGGCTTTCTGTGTGCAGCCCTATTTCTTTGTGGATTATTGTAAGAAATGCACATGTAATATTGCACTTTTCATAGCATGTATTGCCCACTTCACTAGCGTTTTTACAGAGTGGTTACGATTGTGCAAAACAATCTTGATTGAAGTTGATGTAATTAAATACTGTTATACCACACAATCTAAAATATATTCAATTCTTTCCATTGTATAATTATATGAACTTCCTCAATAAATTGTCATGATAAACTGACCATCAAGCTTCTGGCAAAAATAGAGCTGAATGCTGATATGCCAAGTAGTAAAATGTTGGGTAAAGAATCAATAGTAACATCTTAGCCTGAGGATAATAAGAGATTGCATTTTCCTTATCATCTAAAGTCGGAACAAAAAGCTTTATTCTTGGCTTCCTTATAGATTGGTTGCCAGGCTTTAGATAATTCTACAACAGCTGTGAATCATCCTTGGGCCACAGATTATGTAAAGATAATCTCTCATACAATTCTGTGAATTCTACCGTATGCAAAGACAGCAGTGATCTAATAATGTTTTAAAAAATGATATTGCTTAATTTGCATTACAATCCAAGCTTCCAAGTTTACCTCACTGGCTACATTATGATTATCCTGAAATGATCAGAAATGTGTTATCTTGGATATTCACGTGTGCAAAACTGTTTGTAATTAGGAGGTGATTGCCAGATTCAATTGGTCAAAGTCCCTGCACATAGGATCTTGCCAAGTTCAACAGAAATCCCACTAAAAGGCCCTGCAAACAGCTGCACATTACAGGAACTGTCAGCATTTTGCCCTTACCAAACGCTATCATAGTTTGCATTAAAGTATGCAATCAAATTGTCTTGTTTGAGACACAAATCTGTTTAAAAAACCATTGCATATAAGCAGACAGTGTCATAATCTATCCTCACCAGATATATAACTAAATACAGAATTCAATTAGGTTGGATATCCAAACAGGAAATGTTCTCAAATACAGAAAACCTGTGACACAAATACAAATTATTTGAACCAAGCAATTTAATATAACTAATTACAATATAATTAATTATAACATATGCCAGTTATTTTCTATGAATATCTGCTGACCCCTTATTTGGACACTATATTGATAAGATACCATTCAAATATTTAAATTAAAATCACATGTTCGATATTTATTGACATGTCCCACAATACTGGACAATTATCATTAAACATTATCGATCGGTTACTGAAGATGGATTGTAATGTAGGCCACAATCTTAAAACTGATGCTTTGTTCTGAAAACAAATCCTGTTTAAATTCAAAGGTAAGGAAACCGGTCATCAACAAATACCAATGGAAATGACTGTGGGGATTTAGTATATGCGTTATTCTAATTGTAGACAGAATTAAACTGTCTAATGATAACCGCAGAGATATGCAATTCTCTTTCCTTGTTTGGATCACAAGTAGTGATGTCCTGAACGGTTCGCCAAACGGTTCGCGAACGGTTCGCCATGAATCATTTGGAAAGTTTTTCTAATAGTATTGAATCATTTGAAAAGCTTATTAAATCAAGGCCTAGGATAAAGAAGACTGTTGGCATGTACACTATTAGATCTTAAAGGATCACTATAGTTTCAGGAAAACAAACTCGTTTGCAAAGTGATATAAGATGTTTTGATCCCTTGACTTACCCTAGAGTGCAATAAATACATATACATCTTTATGAATAACTGGGGTAACTCCACATAGTCAACTTAGACCTTGATTTAATTAATCTGGATCAGAATAAAATATGACTACAATCTTGTTAAAAAAAAAGAACAAAAAATCTAGTATACACTGTTAAAATAGAAAAACAATTCAGAAGACTATATGGTTGCTTGCTAAAGTAATCAACAGGAAGAGGAAAATGTAGACCCCTTGAACCTCAAATGCTTTCATGATTGCTGACACAATCCGATTGCTAATGGTAGTCACCACCATTTTTCATGCCTGGTCTGCAGTCTGGTCAAAGAACTGACAAGTCAGATTGGCGTGAATGCGTTCCAGACTGCCTGACAATCACACAGGCCAATCCAATGAGGGTAGACCATGCACTGACTAATGTTTCCTTAGCATAGCACGAGCGCTTGCTCTATACTCTATGTTTTTTGGGGGACAGTTACCTGGTGTCCTCAAAATTGCGACACCAAGGTTCAAACTTGAGAAAGAGGGGCAAGTAAGACCTTGTACTAGTGGTGACTGATGTGCTCATATATTATGTCAGTATTAGTAATGGAGCGGGAAAACACAGACCATAGTGTTCCCTCCACCTGCAACACTGGTAAGTTAGGGAGGAGGTAAATCCTCCATGTTCCACATGACCTCTCTCTGTCACATCTGCAACAGAAGTTCTTTCATAGTTAGACTCCTTGCCAATGCCAAAGTAATACAAACAGGCTACAAATAATTTGTAAAATTAAAGTATCATTAAGTGTGCCATGAAATTTTCTTTTGATCAGTAAATCTGTGTTGCTAATCCAAGAAACTTGGCAACCATAAGCATTTCCTCCTTGGGATCTGTTCTTTTTTAAAGCTTGTTTAATTCATGTATGTATAAAAAGGGGGGGGGGAGGGGGGTTCACTATGAAATAAAAAACTAAATTCTAAAAATTAGAGGAAAATGTTGATCTGTTCTGAAATTATACTCTTGGATTATGCACATATAGAATGCAAACATTTGTATGCACTTATTTTTTGTGATGAGGCAATTGCTTCCAATCTGTGAGTACTATATCATGAGTCTCATGCCAACAAAATAGGACTGTGAACATGTTAGCTGTAAATGAACTTGGCAACCTGCTGACACAACTAAAAGTTATTATATTTTTTTTATATTTCTTTTAAATTCTTTATATAAAGAAAGGACAGAAACAAAAACTCTGCCCGCATCAGAATATAAGATCAATCCATCCCACAGTTTTTAAATAAAAAAAAGGGGGAAAACTTTGTAATTGAAAAAATTAATAAAGCAAACGAAAGACAACTGATAACATTCAGTCTTTAAATTTACATTACTGTAGATGTAAACATATAAGCAAGAAAAATTTATCATTTCGCTCCATGACCGCCTGAGTAATAAATATCTATGCAAGATGTGACTGGTGAGCCAAGCAGTTCCCACATCATTATTTCAGATACAGATGCTGGCAATAAACATAAATCATTAAGGGAGGAACAAGAAAAAGAGAGAAAAAAGGAAGGGGGTCAGTACCACAGTGATTCCATGGTTGAACTATAATCTAACCTCTTATATTAAATCGATTCAAGTTCACATACTAGTCCCAGATAGGCCAAGTTTTCTGATACACGGGGAGGTCCCCCTGACTGTTGCGATGAGACCATATATTATTCTGTTATCTTCAATTAAAATGTTAACCTTATCATGTGTACTGCGGCAGATCCTGCTTGAGCCAATTGGTTGCTATAGCTTGTCTAGCTGTCAATGTGATTTTAGTATAGAGTTTTTGTTCTTTTTTTGGAAAACCCTCCATGGGTTGAGAAATTAAGTACAACCACAGATATAAAGCAGACGATCTTAGAAATATTGTGGTAAGAAGGCGTTTCTTTATTTTTTTTTTACCAAATGGTGACTACTTTAGAAAACTTCCACCATATGTGTATATAGGTCCCGTTGATTCCACATCCTCTCCAGCATGTATCAGTAGATGTTTTACCCATTCTAAATGATTTAACTGAGGTTGAATACCAGCAGAGTAATATTTTATACATATGTTCCTGTAAGGGAAAAGATATGGCGATGGATGCTGGAATGTCCCAAATGTCTTCCCACATGCCTCTTTCCAACACCTCTCGAAGGTCCTCCTCCCACTGCTTAGTAGATGTCATGTTGCTCCACACCTTAGAATTAGAACATATATAACTATGTATAGCGTAAACTAACCCTTTTGGTACATTACTCCTGTTGCATACATTTTTGAATAAAAGTATTTTCTTGTTTTACTTGTTTTTGCACACCTTCTCCGGTGACATAATCTCTAACCAATATATATGGACTGGGATGCAATATAATACATAATCAAATTTGGTAAGCCCACTTTTCCCAATTTTTTTAGCCTATACAATAATTTCCTTGTTATGCAATGTCTTTCATTATTCCAAATAAACCTATCTACATAGATATGGAGATTACCTAGGTCTCCTTTGATGACTGATATCGGAACAGCCTGAAACAGGAGGAGGAGGAAGGGAAATTAGTTAATTTTAACTGAATCCACACTACTCATCCAAGAGATTGTCCAAGATCCCCTGGTATCTGTACTGATTTGACGTTATTGTAGTGGACTTGTCAGTCAAAAGACTCAAGGCACTAGATTTGTCAAAATTTATTTTGTATTCAGCTATGTGTTTTATGGTGTCAAATAATATGCAGTGAATTTATTGGATCAGCTATTGCAAGCAAGATATCATCGGCATGTGCCGAAAGTTTTTATTTTTCTGTACTCACTTGTATTTCCTGTATGAGAGGGTTATCCCTACACTGCTGAAGGAGATGCTCCAAAGAGAGTATAAAGGGTGGGGGGAGCAGACATCCCTGCCTAGTGCTATTGGATAATGAAAACGGGATGTGGGACACATTCAGCAACAATACCTGGGCTCTCAGACCTTCATACATTGCAGTGATTGAGTTGAGACTAGATGGTGGAACACCCCACTGTCTAAGGATTCCAAACAAATACTGCCATTGAACCCTGTCAAACGTTTTTTCGTAATCCAATGTCAATCTAGGGCCAAAACATTGTTCAGACAAGTATGTAATTGTTTTAATGAATTATTAAACACTTTCTTGTTTTTTTGGAAGACCTTTGAGTGCAACCCTTCATGAGCCTTGATATAGATATATATATATATATATATATATATATATATGTATATATATATATATATATATATATATATATGTCATCATAGATCAGGAGCAGGAATCAGAGACGTGGTAGGTGTTGTGTCTATTCTCGTACAGTCCTCTGTACCAACTTAATGTTCAGGAGAGGGTAGTAAACTCTGCATGTCCTCCTTAGGCAGTTGAAAGCTAGCAGGTTGATTCATATCAAGAGCTCTGAAGAAACAGAGCGTGTCTTCTTGTCGTAGAACAGTGACTGTTTTGCCTTTATAAAATCCTAGGATCTTGAAGGGAAATCACTGTGCAAATTTTATTCTGTGTTAGCAATTGGTTTCCATAACCATCTTCTTTGTAGTGTGGTGGGACACAGGTTCTGGAAGATTTGCAGTTGTACCTCTTGGCAGCTTATGATAGTAGATCTGGAGAGTTGGATGACTGCTTCTTTGGTGGAGAAGTAGTGAAATCGAAATATAACATCCCTAGTATGTTTGCTCTCCAATCTTCTTGCCCTGAGAACTCTGTGTGCACTATATATCAGGCACATTTGGCCTGCTTTTTCTGCCAATTTGAGTCAGAGGATTTCTAGTAAGGTGGTAGCAAGTGTGCCCTCCCTACCCTCTTCTGGCAGGCCCTGTATTCTTGTATTATTCCTCTGTGCGCGGTTAGATAAATATTCCAGAACAGATTCAGCTTCAAGAAAAAAACATTGGTCTGATCTGCTGATCTGTGTAAGTCTCAACCACTGTTTCCACCTATTCTTCCATCTCTGCTGTTCTCTGGCCTAGAGCCATAATCTTGTTGGGCATGATTGATTAGGTGCCCCTAAATTTTGCAATAAAACTTGCAAAAGAAATGTTTTTACTTACCAGGAATCCAGCACTGCTTTCCACATCTCTATTCCAGATCACCAAGGGCCTTGCGCAGTCGAATGAAAGAGTTCTCATAGAGAAGTCTTTAATTGGACTATTTTGACAGATCAGAGCATGTGCATGGGGAGGGAGACAAGGAGTAAATTTTGCATATAATTTACATTTGGCAATGCCACATGTGCCAGAGGTGCAACTAGCCCTCGGCACAAAAGTGAAAATATCTCAGTGTGGAACAGACGCCTACTACTCCTTCGAATAACAGAAGTGGCCATGGTGGTTGGTACATACTAATTATCTAATAATCATATAATATTTTATGTAACTTGGACATTTAGGCTTTAATTATTGAAATTGAATGTACCTGTCTGTGGAGTTAACTCTTTCTCCCTAGAAGTTGATTATATAAATGGTACTAATTACTGATTTTTGCAACGTATTAGTTTATAATCTGTTCAATCCTTTGGTCGCAGGTTCAAATCCCAGCAGGGTTGACTCAGCAGTTCATCCTTCCGAGGTAGATAAATTGAGTACCATTAAATTGGGTAATAGTAACAACCCCTGGATGTTGGGCTATGGTAACATCCCGAGGACGTACTTGAAAACCAGAGTAATCTGAATGTATCTTTCCTGGTTAAATATTTTATTATTATTATATTTAAATTGCCCATTACCTACCTGCAAACCTAGTTCAACTGAATAGTGTTCTAGTTGCATACTTCTTTAAAAAAGAATTCAATCTTTTTCCCATCGAGTTTCAAAACAGGTCCCCTGGAAGTTTTTGAAAAATTGGTCATGAAGGATTTAGAAAAAATAAAAAGAAGTAAATTTGACCATAATAACCTTACTAAAGCTGAAAAGAATGCACTCTTAGAACTACAGAATGATGATAATATTGTTATCAAATCGGCCGATAAAGGAGGTGGCGTGGTTATATTACCAAAAGATCTGTACATCAAGGAGGCAATGAGACAATTAAATGATACCAATGTCTATGAGAAATTAGACAAAGACCCCACCAGTAATATCCAAGAAATTTTAAATTCATTTTTTAAAAACGGCCGAGAGCAAAATATCTTAACTAAACAAGAGTTCGAATTTTTAAATACTTCCCACCCCATAATCCCTGTTATATATTTCTTACCCAAGATCCATAAAGATATCAACAATCCCCCTGGAAGACCTATCGTGTCCGGTATTAATTCAGTTTTATCCAATTTATCAGAATATTTAGACACTTTGCTTCAGCCCTCAGTAAAACGTATGGAATCCTATTTAAAGGATTCTATGACCCTGCTTTGATTTTTAAATGATTTCACTTGGAAAGATACATATCTATTAGTCACCTGTGATGTACAGTCTCTGTACACTATCATTCCCCATGTGGACGGTTGTTTGGCTGTGGAAGGGATTCTAAGGACCGAAAATAAGATTAAAGACAGCCAAATACGTTTTATTATTGAAGGTATCAACATTATTTTAAAGAATAATTATTTTTGGTTCTTAGATTCCTTTTATTTACAAAAGCAGGGGACGGCTATGGGAACCAGGTTTGCCCCCAGTTATGCCAACTTATTTATGGCAGATTGGGAATCCTCTGCTATATTGGGCAGGCATGACTGGAAGGCAAACCTGGTTACTTATTTTAGATATATTGACGATCTGTTTTTCATTTGGGATGGTTCTGAAAGTTCTCTTAATCTTTTTTTACAGTTTTTAAATTCCAACAACAAAGGCATTATTTTAACTTTTGAATATAGTCGATCTCTAATTCATTTTTTAGACTTGGAAATTTTTATTAATGATAATGAATTGCAAACAAGAACTTTCTTTAAGAAAGTTTGTACCAACAACGCTATTGATATGTCAAGTTGCCACCATAAACCCTGGCTCAATGGGATACCAAAAAGCCAGTTTCTCCGTCTTCGGAGGAACTGTTCCCTTACCCAGGATTATGATGACCAATCAAATATTTTATTAAATAAATTTGCTCAAAAGAATTATCCTACTAATGATTTAAATATAATCAGAAATAGTGTCAAGGACAAGAATAGATCAGATCTTTTAAAATATAAAGATAAGACAACTATTGAGAGCACCCCAACATTGCCAATTATTTTTGATTTTAACAACAAAAGCCATGTTGTAAAGAAAATCATAAAAAAACACTGGCATATATTAAAACAGGATGATATTTTAGCTGGGATCATTCCCGATAGACCTCATGTTATTTTTAGAGGAGCACCCAGCTTTAAATCTATCCTTACAAATAATTTTACTAAAGCAAAAAGTACCACTTCTCTTTTCAGTTCCTCGTCTCCGTTTATTAAACCTAAAGGTTTTTTTAAATGTAATAAGTGTATTGCCTGTAAACGCACCGACACAATTATTAGATCTAAGACTAATTCTTTTACATCATCCGTTACACAAAAGACTTATCAAATAAATAAATTTATCCATTGCAATACAAAAAATGTGATTTACTTATTGGAGTGCCCTTGTGGACTCCAATATGTTGGCATGACAACTAGAAATCTTAAAACGAGGCTAGCAGAACATTGCCGAAATATTTCTAAAGGTTTTGAAAATCATTCATTATCAAAGCACTTTCTGATACATAATAAAAACCCTAAATTACTTAAATGTATAGGTATTGATACATGCGAAATCTCATGGAGAGGAGGGAATATCAAAAAGACTTTAGGAAGCAAAGAAATGGAATGGGTTTATAATTTGAAGACCCTCATCCTACTAGGTCTTAATATAGAATTTGATCTTTTTAATTTTTTATAATAATAACAATCCACATATTTATTTCCTTTTAAAGTACATTTTAATACACTGTAATTTTATTGTCCATTTCATTATACTTACCTTTTATCTGCATATACTATTTATAACTATGTTTCACTTTTCACTTGTTGTTACAATATTTGTATCAACCCCTGTCGGGTTTTGAACCTGTGAAGTGTATGATCCTGAGTGGCTGCGCTGTCAGCTGAGCCACCGGCACCATATAGCCTGTGAGGATACTTCTCCTACTTATAACACTCACTCCGCCCCTTGAGCGTTATGCCGTCCCCTGCATGGACCGCATGTGCGTTCCACCAGTGAATGACGCATGCGGTCCATCTACCACCACGTGACGCGGCTCCATCCACTTCCGCGTCACATGATGTTTTTATTTATACGATTTCTAATTGAAAATTCATTCGTTTTCAACTTCTTTTACTACCAATATGTTCTATATTTTATATCCTATTGTAATATATTTATATTTTATATTTTTTTATACTTTGTACTGTTTTCCCTCCCATGACGATTGGTGACGTCATTTTGGCGGGAATTTTAAATTATTTCTGTATTCTAATGTTCCCTATATAAGTACTGTATGTTAGGTTTGTTTTCTTTCTTTGTATATTGTTTCTACTTGATGAAGCCTATTGTGGCGAAACGCGTATAGAAACTTTTTTTCATTTTTAATAATCAAAGTGTCATTAAAGGAATATCTGGCTATTTTACACTGGTTTGCCACATTCCTCTTTTCACTTTTATATTATTTGCTATTATATTTTATGTAAGTTTATTTTATTCAGACCTAACTACCATTTACCCTGACTACATTGGACTACCAAAGAATCTTCAAGGTGGGGATTATACCACCCATACGCTATCCACCGAGCAGTACGTCTGCTCTATATACCGTGAGTATATTTTATTTAATTTTATCGTCTTATTCACTATTCAGTGAGCACTATATTTTTTATTATTTTTATCCCGAGTTGGACTCCATCTGCTTACCAAAGGACCAAAAGAGGAGCACCACATATCCTTGAGTGGGGATCATTCCACTTCACGCTATCCATACCAGAGCTGGATTTAAGCTCTGAATATTGTGAGTAGTTCCACAAATATTTACAAAATATCCATATTTTGTTTTTATACTACACCATTGGAGTTTTTCTCTCTCTTCTGCTCTTCTCGCATATCTCATTCAGGATGTTACATACCCTTCTGATGGACTACTAGGACCACTATTTGCACATTTGGACATTTTATATTTGGACTATTAGGTACCGTGATTATTCCATTCATATATTATAATTGGACACTTTTTTGGACTTTTTGCTACTGCTGCTATTCCCATATTATTATTTTATCATTTCCACTTGTTTTAGGCGCATCCTTATTTTCTCTTTCTTTCTCCATTGTATTTTAAGGGGTTCAGAGGGGATTCCCCCTTTTTAAGGTGTGCTGCCTTGTTATTATACTCTCTGTCTCCTACCAGCGCTGAACCTTCTTCCTGATCTTGATTCCATTTCTATAATTATGTACCAGATTTAGTTGTTTTGTTGCATGACAGTTTAATTCCAGTCTGCCTTCAATCTAATTTGAAAACTGCTTTGCAAAATACAAAGTATATTTAGGCATACAGATACTTAGTGAAAACAATGTATAGATTTTGCAGTCTAAATGACCTTGAAATATTTTTGATAATCTACACATTTCAACTTTAGTGAATATCTCTGTGAGAGCCATTGTCAAGGTTGCAAGAGAAGATGAGTCCCTGATAGCCTTCCCTCAGACCATCTCTGCTAATTGCGTGGAATGGCGTGCGTTAATCAACTGCAAGGTGACATACATTTTAACCCTTTCCTGATGTTAGGGCATGCTGTGCTGTCCTACAAAAGGCATTAATCCCTTTAGGGCCCGAACAATCAGGCCTTCCCTGCAGCTAGCAGACTTAGCTTCTTCTCTGGATCCACTTGGAGAACCTGCCTGACAATCCAGGCAGTCCCCATGCAGCCAATCCAGCTGATCGGAGTTATGTGATCAAAAAGACACTTCGATCACATGACTAAGATTGTCCGGATTTCAAAATTGACTGCATGATCCAGCATGTAGAATTGTGTAACACAGAGGACTGATAGGTAACGTATACCGGACCTTAGAATGGCCGGACTAACGTACCAAAGAATAGTCAGGAATATCCGAGGTCAAGGGAAACAGAAAGAGACACAACGATAAGAAAAAGCCAGGAGTCAGGGATGCCAGAAAACAGGGAAGTCAAAAACAATGCCAAAGTCAAATAACCAGAATAACCAGAATCAATAACACGCTCTCGGACAACCACAAGGGAAACCACGACAGGGCACTGAGCAGGATGAGAACTGGGCCTAAATACTCCTCCTTTAGATCTGATAGGCTGTAAACAGCCTTTGATCCCAAAGGCAGTAACCAGGTTTCCATTTGCATAATTGCTGCTCAGCATTAACCCTTCTGTGGATTTGGTTGTTGCTCGGCACAACTTTTCCTGTGTGGACAGTAAATTCCATTAATCACATTTTTATAAGCGGATGAATACGTGGCACAAGGTTGTCAAGTAGATCCCCCAACATATAATTAGTAAAATCAATTTCTTCTGTATAACTCATACATAATTATACACTTAAAAAGAGGAGAAATATATATATATATAATTTCATTCTACATGTATATTTTTGTACTCTTTATTAATTTATTAATGATACATTGGGGGACCTGCCTGACAACCAAAGCAGAATGTTCAGATAATTTCATTTGGAAGCCTTATGTTTGACCCTGCAATTTCCAAAACCCCATAAAACCTGTACATGAGGGGTACTGTTGTACTCGTGAGACATTGCTGAAAACAAATATGGGAATTTTAAAGCAGTAAAATGTGTAATGACGATAATGCCATCGGTGAAAAGTCAGTTTTTGCGTAAAAAATTCAATAAAACCAATATGAACACTAACTTCGGCCAGAGTTTGTGAATAAATGGCTACTAAAAAAGGCTGGACATACCACACTTTGAATATCCTGGGATGTCTACTTTTGCAAATCGTATGCTACGATGGGGTCATTTTCATTCCTGAGCTGCCCAGGTTTGCCCAGCAAACCAGTATGACAAATTTTTATTTGTATAAACTAAAAAGGAGAAAGCGCTATATTTGACCATCTTAGATTCCAAAAATATGTGTATTTGAATGCAGTAAACGCTAACAGTATGAAGTATTCACAGTTAAAATGCCATGCAGAATCATGTCTTCATTTCTCACACTTGTTAAAATTTCATTCATTTTAGATTATGTTTCAAATATAAATATTTAATGGGAAATAAAAGGCCCTATTTCTCCTGAACAAAATTATATATAATAAGTGTGGGTGCACTTAACATGAAACAGGTCAATTATGGTTGAACAGACATATAGCTCAAATTCCAGGTTTTGTTAAGGTTCAGAACTTGTACAATTGCCTCTGTCCTTAGGTACATTAAGGGGGTCTTTAATGGCTTAAGGGGTTTCGCAGTTCATGCTGCAAACAATAAATAGTTGTATCTTTTGTTAAATTTCAAGGGTTATTTATACAGTATAGTGCAATTATATCCAACAATTTTGAATATAGTATAATAGGTAAGAAACAATAAAACAGTATGAACAGAGTAAATATATATTGGACAATAACCAGAAAGGTAATAACCAGAAATTGCTAAAGTGAAAGGTATTTAAAGTACCTCCATCTTACATTCACAGTGCCCAATAAGTGGCACTTAAACATCAAAGCCTAACTGCATTTCACATGAAATTGTAACGTGGAATTATATGTAGACTTCAGATAGCTATGTGGCTAAATATTTTAATTTCTGATGAACTTCTGACCTCCCTAACTGAAAGAACAGGGAGCTTTTTAAGGTTTTTATTTCTGCTATTTTTTATTTTAAAGGGACCCTATGGGCACCAAATCAACTTTAGCTTACTTAAGCAGTGTTGGTGTATAGATCATGCCCCTAGAGTCTCACTGTTCAATTCTTTGCCATTTAAGAGTTAATCCACTTTGTTTATACAGCCTTAATCACACCTCCCTGCATGTGCCTTTTACACCTTTCCTAAACACTTTATGTAAAAATAGATCTAATGTTTAAACTTCCTTTATTGCACATCTAGTTTAATTTACAATGTCTTGTCTCCTCCTCTACTAATTGCCTTCTACACAATGTAGGGGCCTTCTCTGTGAGTCAAGTTCAATTTACAGAGCAGAAGATAAAAACTTCTAAAGCAAGTTCACATTTGACAGAAAATGAAACAGCCAAGAAAGGTGTGACTAGGACTGCGTGGACAGAAACAAAAGTAATTTAATTCCTAAACTTTTGTTTCCTATACTATCCCTTTAAGAGCATTGGTTTAAAATCTGAAGAGTGTCAAGCTTTATGGGAGGTGTAGTACACAATATCTGTGTTGAAGATTGTCTACCCCAAAGCTAGAGGCTCAGGACAGCCAGGGCAATTACTTGAAATGGGTTTGAGAGAAAATAGATGGAATGCACTCAAAGTCTCCTTGCACCACCAATTCTACTATACACTGACCTGGTTATGTTGCATGTAAGAGCAATAATGATAATATAATAATAATGCCACAATGAATCAAAATGTTGCTTTGTATCATCACATGCACTTTTTGTAAATGTTTAACAACTCTGGTTACCCCTTTATGAACATACTCCGCTTGATGAGCAGAAGCAAGCTGATTGGAGGATTCATAAAGTGTTAGCTAAGATCCTTATTGCCACTACCATTTGCATTATAAGAAATCATAGATGTTCATTGTAAATTCACTATACTAACTTCAAAATATATTTCAAAAATCTTTCTATATATCTATTAAAATATTTACGGGTTTTAAACTTTAACAGTATAGGAAACTTAATTTTTTCCACAGAAGTGATAATTTAAATAATGATCAATGTTTTTGACCCATCTGGGCCTTTATCGAGATCAAATAAACACAACATAAACCAAATTTGTTTTTGAAAATGATCGTTATTTACCTATAGAGATGGCGGGTACCAAAACCAGACGTTTACATTAAACAAAGATGTATGTGCACAAAAGCATTCTGTTTTCATAGTGACATCAATATTGAACGTGAAAGCAAGTTACAAATACTGAATTAATATTTCCCATGCACTAGGTTTATGTGTTACTGCAATACACGTTTTAGAGTATAACCACAGAATAAATAATAAATGATTTTAAAAAATTATGTTTTTAAATCAAAATATTAAATGTTTACAATGGCATAAAAATCAATGAAAGAAAATTAATGTAGCGAAAAAGGTAACATGGATTTGAATAAGCAATGCAACTGAGAAAAGAAAAACCAAAAAGAATACCCCTGTATACTGTATGAAGGATAAGGAACGAAGTCTGCATCAAAAAATAAGTTACATGTTAACTACCACTGCTTGCTTTTACAAGGAGATACATATATTGAAGAAAATATATGTATGTGGCGCTATGTATAGCACGATACAAAGTATAATAATTGAGTCATTGAATCAAAATTATCATTATGTTCTTGAGAGAATTTAACATAGGTACTGAAACAACGTGAAACTTAAAAAAACAACGTACACCTGCAAGAAAAAATAAATAAAACAGGAAAAATTAGAAATAGAAACGTTTTAAAAAAAGACAAAACAGGAATACAAATACATGGATCAATCTGCAGTTAAATAAAAGGTAAGTTACTGAGATACATAAGATATTAGTGCGGTGTCAGCTCACAGTACCAATAGCCTCCTTATTGCCACTGCAGCTGTACAATATGATCACTCTGCATTGGTTATATAGAGTCAGATATCTCTGTATTGAGCCCAGCACTATGTACTTTATATGTACCTTTGTGTTATGCCCATCTTTGTGTATTCTATGGGTAGCTAATATTGTGTCCAGCTTGTGTTTTACATGGCTATCTCTGTAATATCATACCCAGTTCTATGTATTGCAAAGGTATATCTGCATTGTGTCTAGCTCTGTGTAGTCTATGGACATCTTTTTATTGTACTAAACTCTGTACAGTATATGTTTTGAATATTGTATGGATAACTCTATATTATAGCTAGCCCTGAATATTGTATAAGTGTCTCTGTGTGCAGCTCTGTATAGGGACTACTCTTAGGACTTTAGTACATGAGGTTAAGAGGACAGAGCACACCAGGTCTAAAAATAATGACTATGGAGGTAAAGGGCAGTTAAAATCCAGGGGTGGAGTTTAGTGTCTCCCCATCTTAAAACTTTACCGGCAGCCACTAGTGCTTAAAGTATTCCTTTACTGCTACACTAACACTAAACATTCACCTCTACATTACACTAACACCAACCATTAACCTCCACACTACATTAATAGTTACAGTAATACTAGCCATAACCTAAAAATATATGGCAATATAAAAGATACATAGCAGTGAATTATTCATAACAAGAAAATAATGCCTTCTCTTGAGTTCTTTGAGACTTGTATAAACCTCTCATGCTCATGTTCATTCAAATAAACAACTTGTATTTTGTTTATTTCTGTACCAGTCACAAAAAATATGTTGGAATAATTTAAAAAGAAATAATTTAAAGGCTAATAAAAGCCAGGTAACTCTGAGAAATATTTTCTCAGAACAAAAGACACGTTCAATTTGTTGCTAATAGCTGCAAAACTGATAAATATATATATTTTTTTTTAATGGTAGCATGAAGCTTTCATGCTTTTGTGATTTTTTATATTTTTCTATGTAAAACAAGTAAGTGTTAGGTAAAAAAAAAAAATTTTATAGTTAGAATTTTCTGTACACAATAGCAAAAAAATGTACAGATTGTCTCTACTAACAATGGATTCAATGACATAATGTAACTGTACTTACTTAACTAGAGACCGAGAAACCAAGCTACCACAGCCCTAATTGGACCCAAGTGAATCCGAGTCTAAGTCCTATGCAGACACTCAGAATGAAATAATGATTTCCTTCCTACAGCATACGTGGTCTCTTAATTGAATCCTGTCTTCATTTACGTAACTATGATGAGACATGCAAAGCTCTGAAAGTTCTGTTAAGTATTTTTACGTTTCACAAACCACAATCAAACACCAATTTCTCTAACATTTTTATACTGTACATATGGTTTACTTTTTATCTTACTTTGGATTAAGGGAGTATGCAATTGTGTTGAATATATAAACACTGATCGCTATAATTCTGTCTAGAAGGTTAATCTTGCTTTGAATATCCACTTCTATTTACAAAGCATCATGTTCCTTATTTGATGGTAGACATGGGGACTTGTTGATTATAATGGGCTGTAGTTCCTATTATCATCCTCATTTATGAGCCATCTAATCCATACAAAGTGCTGCTTTCTGCATGAATAATAATGCGTATTATAATGTAATGTAATAATTTCCAGATACAATGCATCTGCTAAACATTTCTAAACCGGAATAACTATGAAGAATAGAATACTTTATATAGTACTTTCCATAATAATAATATTAAAATCACTACTATGACATTACAGGAGAATGTTAGTTTAACTAACTATGAAATGTCGCCATTATACAAAAATGTTCCCACATTTTAAAATGATCTTGATACTTGATGTTAATTAGTAGCTCATGCAAGTCATGTGCATGTAATTGTTAGATGTTTTTCAGATTGTTAATGACAACTTTTTTATTTGCAATTTACATTTGCAAGAGGAAATTGGGCATGCACATTTTTGGGGAATGAAGTCATACTTTTACACTTGAGCAGTGGAGGTTGGGCAAAAGAGGCAATTGGGGTGGAACCCAAACAGTTTTTTTGGGAAAAGGAAAGTGGCCCAACAAGTCATGGAGGGCACCGCCCCTCCATATTTAAACTTCTTCAGCCACCACTTCTTTGAGTATGCTTGTTTGAAAAGTAAAGGAATATAAATAAACGCTTATACAAGCATATGTTCTTATAAAATTATTTCAGAAAATGCATACCGGAGAAGTGGGAACTGATAGTGTATTACTGGATGTAAATATTTTCAAGGTGAGTGGGCAGGTCATGTACACTGGAACAGATTGGATGATTTTCAAGATTCACATGTGATATTGTTAAGTATAGATATTTAAACATTCCAGTTGTTTGTATTTGTTTGTTTTTTAATATGTCTAATACATTATTTGTTTTTCCCGAGGAGGCAACTGAATAAAAAACAAATTCAGGCAATTTAAGCAAGCAAGACAGTCATGTACAGTTGTAATCAAAATTAATTAACCCCCATTGAAAATCAGGTTTATTGTCAAAATCTACATACTTTTAGCTGTTTGCAATGAAGGAATCAAATAAAAGTTATTGAAATAGCTGAACACAACAAATGCTTCACGTGATTTCCCAAATGCAGCTGAAAATGCAAATTATAATTTTTCAACCCTCTGAAAAGAACTGAATAGGCATGGGGTTTGTTGAGTAACACGTTTGACTGCATGTTAGAAATATGGCTAAGTCAAAAGAATGGTAAACAAAGGTCAGAGAAGAGATCATTGTCCTTCACAAACAATCAACAGGATACAAAAACATAGTGAAGGCACTGAATGTTACTAGAGATACCATTGGAGACATAGTTCGTAAATTCAAAGTTGGCTGCAACCAGATTTCTGAGAAGGTGGGTTGTGAAAAACCCTTGAGCGACTGCAAAAGACCTGCAGCAATACTTGGTGACAACAGGCACTGAGGTTTCAGTGAGCACAATAAGGCGCTTACTAAATGCAGAAGGGTTCCATGCCAGAGCTTCAAGACGTACACCACTGCTGATCCAAAAGCACAAGAAAAGACTGCTTCAATATGCTCAAAATCAAATAAATAAGCCACAGAAGTTTTGGGATTCTGTTCTTTACAACAATGAAACTAAACTGGAACTTTTTGACCCAATGGATCAGCGGTATATCTGGAGGAAGAAAAATGAAGCATATGCTGAAAAGGACACTCTGTCTGTGGTTAGGCAGATTCAGTGATTCAGTGATGCTCTGGGACTGCTTTGCATCCTGTGGCACTGGAAACCTGTAGGCAAGATTGATTCATTGAAGTATCAGGAAATCGTAGGAGATGGTAAAGCTTGGAAGTCATTAGACATCATTCTGCAACCACCAAGGCTTGGTTGCAGAAGAATTCATGGAAAATTCTACAGTGGCCATTGCAGTCACCTGACTTGGACCCCATTGAAAGTCTCTGGAGGGATTTAAAGGAAACGGTTGCAGAAGCTGGTGTCTGGCTATGCATCTCTATTGCAGCAGGTCAAAATAGCAAAAGGGTGCTCTACTAAGTACTAAAGATGCTTACCATGAAGGGTTTAAATAATTTTCAGACTGGAGAAGTCATTATAAGTCACCTGTTCAGTTGATTTTGGGGAAACCACTTGAAGCATTCGTTGTGTTGAGCTATTTATATTGCTTTTGTTTGATTTGTTCATTGCAAACAGCTTAAAGGACCACTATAGTGCCAGGAAAACAAACTCGTTTTCCTGGCACTATAGTGCCCTGAGGGTGCCCCCACCCTCAGGGTCCCCCTCCCGCCTGGCTGGATGGTGAGGAAAGGGGTTAAACTTACCTTTATTCCAGCGCCAGGTGGGGAGCTCTCCTCCTCCTCTCCGCCTCCGATCCTCCTCTTCGGCTGAATGCGCATGCGCGGCAGGAGCTGCGCGCGCATTCAGCCGAACTCATAGGAAAGCATTTACAATGCTTACAATTACAATGCTTTCCTATGGACGCTTGCGTCTTCTCACTGTGATTTTCACAGTGAGAAGCACGCAAGCGCCTCTAGCGGCTGTCAATGAAACAGCCACTAGAGGATTTAGAGGCTGGATTAACCCATTTATAAACATAGCAGTTTCTCTGAAACTGCTATGTTTATAAAAAAAGGGGTTAATCCTAGAGGCACCTGGCACCCAGACCACTTCATTAAGCCGAAGTGGTCTGGGTGCCTAGAGTGGTCCTTTAAAGTCTGTAATTTTTTACAATAAACCTGATTTTCAATGGAAGTTTAATAATTTTTATTACATTAGTAAGTGCTCAGCTCCACTGCAAACACACTGCCATCAGCTAAAAAAAGTTGTGAAATGCAGCTTACCTGTCCTGGAGTCTTTGGGGACATAAAGACACCCCCAAGACTGGCAAGAGGCAAGTTGACACTGGAAATTCCATGGAAAAACATGTTTGATGCCTTGGAAAAAAGAACACACCAGGCTTTTTAAGATGGCAAACAGTCTGGCTTCACCAATATCAGCCCCCTACGAGGCAACTAAGCCTAAAACTAACCCCTGTGATGATACCAGTCAAATCCTCCACAAGTTAACAGAGGTCAAAACTTTTCTTGCTAAAGAGATTGAATGCAATACCCAGGAAATCAAGGCCGATGTTCAGTGGAGTCCTGTTAAATTGCTGTAATCTCACTAATATTATGCCCTTCATGTTTTGTTTTGGTTTTTACTTTATTTTTGGTTTGCATATAGTTTTGTTTTGTGCTTTTTTAATCTTTGTGTCAGTCATACTGAGTATTTGTCTGAGCTTCTGACTAGGTAACATTACCTCTTGTTCAACAATTTACTCTATACTCCCTGTGCAAGTGTGTAAGTATTTGTATTCTAGTGTGAGGTGTGTGGTGCTTAAGGGGAAGTGGTAGGAACCTGATTGGAGTAAGGAAATGATTATCAAGAATACAAGTATGGTCATATTTTGATTCGGGTTAGTGTTTTATACATAAGGGGTAGAGATGAAAACAAAACAAAAAAATTAAAAATTAAGAATACTGGATATTTGGTGTGGGAGTAGTACTTACAGTACACATATGACTAGGCACAGAACCAATATAAATGCATCAGGCAACACAGTGTGACGATAATGAAATTGACTGAAGTGCTGTCTGCTGTTTACCTCCTTGTGTCCTCCTTGGTGAACTCACTTGGAAAACACCTATTATTCAAGAAATTGTCACTTGCTGGAAAGTGTCACACAGATGGAATGTAGCCTGTGTTAAATGAAAGTAAATGAATAAACCAAGGGATTTAAATCCTTCAATATGAAAGAATCTAATATGAAAAGAAGTATAAAAATACAAGAAATTAGTAAAAAAACAATAACATGTATTAACTCCTTAATGACGGTGGGCATACTATGCCATCCTTGGGGACCCGATCCTAAACGTCCTACCGTCCTATGTACTTACCTGCTTGCCGGCGATCCCCCGCCGGCAGCGATTACAATGGGGGGATTTGCCTGGCATCCCAGGGACTCCCCCTGCTGCTGATCCAGCCCTCTCGGGCTATTTGATCGCGATGAGGTCACAATCACATGAACGGAATAGCTGTCCACAGCAGTGCCTGCAGGGGACCTGCCTGGAATGACAGGCAGTTCCCCTGCTGCTTGTAGAAAAGTTTAATAAAGTTTAAAAACAATGTAAAAGTAAATTATATATACTTAGATCATATATATATATATATGCAGTATTACTCAATGCTGTTTCAGTGTCTGTGTCCTGCTCCTTTTTCAAGTTGTTATCACATGGAGGATTTTTTAGCAAGGGCTGGAGCTGATACAGCTGAAACACTATCCATCAGTGAGGAACATGCCTTGTCAATTTTGTGGCCACGGTCCACTAAAGATCTCTCTCACACCAATTCACCCAAAGAACTATATAACGATTTATTGAAGCTAAAACGGCGGGAGATAGATCTTGATCTACATGGAATCTTCATTTCGGATTACTACCGAGCTAAAAGAATACCGAGAGGCTTCCGAGTTAGAAACGCTCCCACTATTGGACGACAAAATCCCGATTTCTGTAAAAGGTGAATGAATATTGCAAATAAATGTTCATTAGATTGGATGGTCATAGTGATCGAGGAAGTCGGTAAAGAGTTAATACAAGTCAAACAATCCATTCAAGAATTTGAAGCAATGAACGTGACTGCCTTACAGGCACCCACCTCTAATAAAGTAATGCTGAAATTACAAGATGACATCCAGAAATATCAAAACGATTTAATTTGTTTTAAAAAACAAAAATTGAACAAAGTCAATCATGATTACACTCATCATCAGGTGTATAGGTGGCTTAGTGGCACCGATACGAGCACCAGAAATCCTCCTATCAGATTTAGACCTCTGATCACACGACCCTCCATGCAAGCTATAGATATAAGTTCAGGAGAATCTGCTTCGGATGCTGAATCCAAAGAAAGCAGACAACCATCTACAACAGCACCTTTTTTAGGAGCTGGTGGCCATCCTCAAGACCCCCCAGAAACAAATACGGATCCAAGCGATTTAGGAAAAAGAGACCCCCAAGGCGAGGGCAAAAGGGTCACCAGGCATGCCACTACAACCGGAAAACCTCTATCACAGAAAAGACGTCCGTAGTTTTCAACGTATCAAATAAGAAATTAACTGAAGCACGTTTTAATCTCCTCAATAAAGGTTTGACCTTCATTCCTGTAAAAAAATCTCAAACATTTCCAGTGGAGATAGACATGTACAAACTACAACGGACTCTCAACATAAACGAATACAGAAAAGAATGCCCTGGATATCAACCTAATCCATTTATTAGTAGGGAGAAAAAAGACATAAAGTCAAATAACATGACCATCAAGACTTTTGTACAGACAGTACACCATGATGTATTAAACATCATAAAAAAACCTTCCAAATACCATCCTAATTTGACTGCAGATGAAAGAGCAGCTCTGAAAGACCTTCAAGAAGATACAAATATCGTGATTCGTCCCGCTGATAAAGGCAGTGGAATTGTGATTCAATCTTACCAACAGTACAAAGAAGAAATTATACGACAACTAAATGACAAGCATACCTATCGTAAATTAACATATGATCCAGTACACGCATTCCAAAAGAAAATTAATCAACTCATTGAGATCGGCCTCCAAGCGGGATATGTTGATACTAATACAGCTAAATATTTGCATGTTACTTATCCTATACATCCAGTCCTGTATACTTTACCAAAAATCCACAAATCAAGTTCTAATCCTCCTGGAAGACCTATAGTCTCTGCTAGAGGAGGTCTTCTGGAACCAATAGCTAAATATGTTGATTATTATTTGCAGGATTGTGTAAGAGAATTACCGTTCAGCCTTAAAGACACCCAGGATTTATTATACCAACTCAAAGAACTTGGGTCTGATATACAAGATACTTTTATTTTTGCAACTCTAGATGTCCAAAATTTATATACAGCCATGCCACAGAAAGAAGGGATTGAAGCCGTTCATGATATTCTTTTTAAGTCACAGACATATAAAGGTCCTCCAATTGAGTTAATTCTTGAATTACTTGAGATTGCATTGTCTTGCAATTATTTTAAGTTTGAAGGTAATTTTTTCCTACAAACTTCCGGTACGGCTATGGGG
Source organism: Pelobates cultripes (assembly GCA_933207985.1). Lineage (NCBI taxonomy): Eukaryota > Metazoa > Chordata > Amphibia > Anura > Pelobatidae > Pelobates > Pelobates cultripes. The sequence goes on along the minus strand of OW240912.1, from coordinate 247,522,386 downwards.
GCGGCTATGGCCCCCTCATATGCTAATATCTTTATGTCGTGGTTTGAACATCGATATATTTTTTCAACATATGACACCAAAATTTAGAAATATTTTAGATTTGTGGACGACATCCTTCTTCTATGGACAACCACATATGATGAATTAATAATGATGGTTGAGCAACTTAACACATTGCCTACCCCAATTAAATTCACTTTAAATTATAATTTTGATCAAATTCAATTCTTGGACGTCTTACTGTACAAAAGGGCTGGCGGCATTGGATATACTTTATACCGTAAAGAAACTGACAGAAACACCCTCTTATCAGCAGACAGTTTCCATCCCCAGCATTTAAAGGACTCTCTTCCTATTTCACAGTTTCTTTGAGTTTTACGCTACAACAGTGACAATTCGAAAATGGATATACAACTCCAGGAAATGAAACAACGTTTTTTTAAACAGAGGTTATTCCCCAGACATATTGGAGAAGGCAGAATTTAGAGCCAGAGAACGGTTTATGCAACCGACAGACCTTGTCAAAGTCAAAAACACTCAGTTATTTCTCCCTATGACTTATCACACAGCCACTATGCAAATAAAGAACACTATACAGAAGCATTGGGACATTATACAGGCTGATAAGAATCTTCCTCCTATCTTTCAACATCGTCCTATGATTAGTTACAAAAGAAATCGGAACCTTAGAGACTTATTAGTTCGTAATGATCCCATACAATGTTATAAGAAAAAGCCACTAATTAATAGGAAAGGGTGCTTTAAATGTACGGGTTGTGTGACTTGTAGTCACATGCTGTCCAGCAGCTCTTTTGCACATCCCCACTCTGGGAAACGTATACCGATTAACCACTATATTACTTGCACCACGGACCATGTCATCTACATGGTGACATGTCCCTGCGGATTAGCGTATGTTGGTAAGACAGATCTCACTGTACGCGACAGGATCAGGGGCCATCGTTCCGGTATTATGACTGCATACCGTGATCAAGCCACTGATAAACCGGTGGCGAAACATTTCTTGGCTATGCAGTATCACTTACCCACATTCAAATTTATTTGTATTGATCATGTTCCTCCGTTGGAACGTGGGGGAGACCGTTCCAAAATCCTCTTACAGCGAGAGGCTTACTGGATACATCATTTAGATACAGTAACCCCCAAAGGCCTAAATGAAAACATTGTATATTCTATGTTTTTGTAAATTGTTTATGTTGAGTTATGTTCTTTTAGAACAGTTGTCCCTTTAAATAGAGTCTTTATCTCTACAATTGATCTTGCAGTCCTTATTGAAGCTGTCTTATTTATTACAGTTTTTTTTGTTTTTCATTTTTGTTTGTTAGTTCCATTTGATCTTGCAGTCCTTATTGAAGCTGTCTTATTTATTACAGTTTTTTTTGTTTTTCATTTTTGTTTGTTAGTTCCATTTTTTAAATTTTATTTTTTGCGATATCTAATTCATCAACATTGGACAATGTCTTTTGCGATATTGTCTATGCTCTTACGTTGACCTTGAATGTAAATGAATTAGGATCTCTTTTACCATTGGCCCTTAATGCATATATATTACGATTTCCCCTATTTTTTATTAAGGGTTTGTTTCCTTCCTTCCACTTTGTATATATTGTGGTAATACGTTTTCTTTTACCAATAGACATCATAGTCCGTTTTATAATTACTCATTAGAGATTTCCCACATTATGACCTTAGTTGGTCCAGTATTTACTAGATCCACTTTATATTCATAGGATGTATACAAATTACTTAATTTGTGGCGATGTTCACTCCTGCTTTAGGCCATTTATGTTGTATTTATTTCTCCGTTTTTTTTTAAGAACTTTTGTATTGCATAAGGGCTTTAGTATTATTTTGGGAAGTAAATAGTGGTTTTACCATTCAACAGTTTGTTGTGATTCATGCGATTCCTCTCTTTTTGGGTATTGTTCAGCTTGCATCTATGTATCTTAATGTATTTTAATGTTGTGCTGGGTTTATGATTTTCAGTCTCCAGCTGATCAGTAACATATGAAGTATAATGTATTTATTTTGTGACCTTGCTTTGTTTATAATAACTAGTGTTTTGATATAGTTCAACACTTCTTTACACATTTTTACTATCACTTTTTGCGGCACAGACATTCACTGTATATTATGAGCACTGTTTTCACTTTATTTATTTAGCACTCATCACTCTTTCTTTCTCCTAATATAATTCTTTAATAATCCTCCTCCATGTCATTTGAATCGCACCCGACCTATATGGTGCTTGTTCTATCACTATGGTAACCACTTTACTCCGGCGTGCGTCTGAACTATGTGACGTCACGGCCGGCTTCTATTCACTTCCGGGTAGTAACGGTCAGAGACACTTCACTTCACATCTTCACTTGGTAAGTGCTATACGCTATATTTTATATATAAACACCGTCATGATTTGTATTTATTGATCTTGAAAAAGACCCGCAAGGGTCAAAACGTCGATTGATTTTTCTGTACATTTCACATGGAATAATTAAAAGTCTTTTTTTCACTTTAACTAAGTCCTGTGAGTGCATCCTGATTTTTGATTTATATATATATATTTATATATATATAGATATGTTATATATATGATCTAAGTATATATATATTTATATATATTTATATATACAAACATACATACACATATGCTATGTCTCTAAGTGTATTTTAATATTCACCAGCTAGTCCGTCTGCTCAAACAAATACCAAACCTACCATCAGTGACGAGAGCACTTGCCACATTTGAAGTACTATGCACCCAATCCTCACCTCTGCCAAATGCCATCTCACCACTATATCACTTGCTGAATTCACTGCAAGGAGATCAAAAACTCCCTTTCTTTGTCAGGTGCTGGGAAAGGGACCTCCGCCACCCTTTGACCCAAGAAAAATGGATCATTACCTTCACGCTGTTGCATAAATGCTCCATTAGTGCAAAGTATCAAGAGTCCAGATACAAAATTATATTTCACTGGTACAAAACACCAGAGAAACTTGCCTCCATGCACAACTCGTGCGCACCAGAGTGCTGGAGATGCAGCACGGAATTGGGCACGTTGTACCATATCTGGTGGACTTGCCCCCGGATCCAACCCTTCTGGAGGGATGTACACCGGATAGTCTCCACACTCACGGATAAAGCTCTCCCCAGAGAGCTATTTGCTACAACTGACCCCCTTACCGCTGGCAACTTACAAGAAGACAATCATCTCATATCTGACTAATGCGGCACGTAGCCTCATCCTGACATACTGGAAACAGACCACAGTCCCCGCCACTGAGGATTGGATCAGAAGAGTGGAAGACATAAGGACCATAGAGGGACTAATCATGATGGCAGGTGGGAGAAATTAGATATAGCAGAAGATCTGGTTTCGTTGGATACGATGGCTGATGACCAGATGAGTAAAACTGGAGTCTAGACCGTTAACTCCTGATACAACAGATCTGACCACACCTCGGACCCCACTGTAATATACAGGAGCGGACCCGGTCTATGCCCCCTCTCCACTGGATGAATGATGCAACATAGCGGTGGTGGCTGTGGGAGGGGAGGGGCAGAGAGATGGAGCGGACAGCGTCCACCAACCCACACACCTCTTCTCCCCCTCCTTTTTTTTTCTTCCTCTTTATATCTCTCTCCCCCTCTTACCAACTCACTTTCCTGCACCCCTTCTCTTCCCACCTCTATTACCCTTCTTTACGATCTCTCCCCCTCCTATTCACAACAGTGCTAATTTACAACCATTGATCACTTCACCCTCCAACGCCAAAATCCCTGTCAACATGGACAGATTGACTACACTACACACTCTCATAGAGCCCAGGATTATTTCCTCTTTTAATTTTTCCTATTGTATCTCTCGTTCCCCACTATCCCCCACTACAGACTACCTGCCAATGAGCAACCAATTTACTGTACAACTGAGTTGGTAGACATCGACATACTCTTTACCAATCAACATGCTCATGCGGATCCATACACTAAGCTGTTATCAATTATGTTAAATTTGTTTACATTAATGTCTCAGTCCTCCTCCATGTACTCTGTAACAAAAGCACAATGTCTATTATCATTATTGTTCATTTTGCTTATGAGCTCATACAAATAAGCTTTTCAAATTAAAAAAATATATATTCAAATATAAACTTATACCTTAAACTTATATAATAAAGCTTATTTTATATAAAAACATTATAGATGGCAAATGTGTATATATACATAACTTGGAAATATATTATCCCCAAAGGATGAAATGTATGATAATGTAACTTAATAATGAAATAGGGGATCAAAAAATGATAAAAGTGTGGCATATTAAAAAAAAAAAGGATTAAAAAAAGTGTTGTATATAAAAATATGGGAAAAACAAATGAATAATATGGTAATATTGCCACTAAAAGAAACTAAAAAAAACCTGAGGTCATAAGAAAGGTACACATACATATACATATATATATGTAAATATATATGCAAGAAAAATATAAAGAGTGAACAAAAAAAACCTTATAAAAAAATGTAATAATTTGAAATCCATATTCAATCCCATTGGGTATAAGATTTGTAATGTAAAAAGCCATCTGGTTCCCTGTTTGCCTAATTTCTTAATGCATTTTTCTCCTCTACAATTTTGGGGAGTTTTTTCACAACCTGAAAACTTTAACCCTTTGGGATCCTTATTATGCATCTCCAAAAAATGTGTGGTGAGTGAATGTTTGTCAAAACATCTCTTTATATTCCTTGCATGTTTTCCACCCGTGTGTGCATGCATCTAGTGGTCTTGCCTACATATTGCATGTTATAGGAACATTATGAAATATAAATTACATTTTTAGAGTAGCATGTTATAAATTGCATGATCTTAGTTGTTAAAATTTTGAATTCTTTACAATTGGACTTTTTTGACCTTGTTTCTCTGCATGCAAGGCAATAACCACACTGATAAAATCCTTTTTCATTGTTAAAATCTACCATTTTATTATAATTTTCTCTTTTAAAATTACTTTCTACTAGCTTAAATTTAATACTTGGAAATCCTCTTTATATTCATTTTGAATTTTTTAAAACTATTTTTTAAAACTATTTTCTGATAAAAAAAAAATTTTTTTCTTAATAATTCTTCTTAATACTTAATTGTTACCTAAATAATTTAATATTAATGAGGAACATTCCTCTTGGTTGTTATCAATATTCTCTCTTTATGTATCTTGTTTATTTTAGATGTCTTCTTAACTAATTTCTTCCACTTCTCTGTATGCTTTATTTAAAATATGTAAATCATAATTTTTCGCTAAAAAGTGATTTAAAAGCTTTTTTGCTTGAGTTTGGCATACTTGTTTTTCTGAACAACTTCTGTTTAGTCTCATAAGTTATACTTTGGGGATATTTTTTAACTATGGTTTATGGTGACAGCTATCATACAAAATATAGCTGTTAACATCAACCTTTTTAAAGTGTGTACTGGTCTCTATTTTATCATTTTTAACATAAATGTTTAAATTCATTTTTCATGTCACATCATATGTAATATTTAGCGCAACAATCTTTTATGGTTTTTGGTTTTGCATGAAAAAAAATGACAATACTTTGTGGGAAACATTTTGTATTGTCTTTTTGGCAACATGTAAGAATAGAATGTGTCCATGGCTTGGGTTCTGATCTCTAAATTCAGAGTTAATCATAGACTGAGTAACTTTTAGTAACTGAGCAGCCATATCTGATATGTTATTGAATTGATAAGACTATATTAAAATCAGAAAGAACTTGTCTGAGTGCAGTGTACATGTACTATTTTCTCTAAAGAGGCGGGATTAGGTATGGAGAGTTTAAAATGTATTATTGTGTCTTAATATGTTTTGGATAAGTGTTATGTATTGCCTACCGGTAATCTGGAATGTACCAATATCACAAGTGAGACAGCAGATTTTGTATACATTTAAATGTGTTATGTCCTTTCAAAGATCTTCTCCATATTTATTTGTCTGTGATTTGTGTCAAAAATATGTGTTTTTTATTTTAATTCTCAGTTGGTTTGATCCAAATACATTGCCCACCTATGACATATTTAGTCTTCTTCTCCTAAACCTGAGTTTATATTGAATAGATTTTGCTCAGGTCATTTCTCATTATTTGAATTTTTAACATCATTCAGGAACGGTCATCACTTTGATATTGTTGTTCTTTATTACTTTTTCTTTTCAAATACTTTTGTTATTAAATTTTTCCATTTATATAATACAATACATATTATATTGATATAGCATATACGATACATTGCATTAAACAAGGTGTAAAAATGAAGGTAAATGAGGAAAAAGGAGACTTGGTTAAAAAGGAAAAGGGGGAAGGGAAAGAAAAAAAATAAAAGGCTGTAGAATGTGCACATATGCGATGTTTTATCAATGTTTCTCCCTTATATCCCAAAAATGCAAACTCTCTGCCGATCTCCTATCTTGAGTTATGACACTGAATTCCTTTACAGCTGCTACTGGTGTATTTTTTATCTGGTTTGAGTTAGAATTAAAGTTAAAGCTATTATTGAGTTTGAAAAATATATATAATGATTTTGGAAGATAAATGTATTACTTGATGGAGAGCACAAACCTCAGAGTCAATTAAGCAGTGGATTATTAAGTAGACACAAGGGAAATGGACAGAGTGAGGGAATGTTATTGAGTACCAATGCTATGAATTAGAATATAGAAGGTGACATGTCCACATCTTACAAACACCACTCGCTATCTTGTATGTCAGGACATGTGCTTTGCAGTAAATAGTGGGGAAGGTGATATTTGCTGTATTTGAAATGCACTCCTTAGCAATGAAGTATTTATCCTAACATTTCCAATTGCCAAAGAACACTTTGATTAATGAGAGTATTCACATGCTTACTCATATTCCATATCGCTCATGTCTACCAAAAGAAAAAAATAAATCTGAACTTTATTATGCATAATGACTAAAACAGATCTGGGGTTTTCATTTATAAACTCTCACTGACAGCAGTGGAAACTGCTAGATCAGTATTATTCTCAATGCAGAATAACCCCATATACTACTCATACACACATTCTACACATCCATGTTAATTTAAATTTCAATATACTCACTAGACTCATGCAGGGCAAAAATTTGATTCTTCCTAACCACTTTGGCAGATTTTTCTTTTCAGGATAGTAGAATTTAGTTTATGCTGCTGTTCTGCCACATTTCGGTACTAAAATGAAATTCAGAAAGGCAGTTCAGACAGCCAAAACAACCTTACTTCGCATTTGGTGGGAGTGCATAATTATAAGGCCATTTTGGAGCCTGGTTCATTAGACAATGACATTGAATGTGGGTGATGGAGCTTCTTTTACTCCTTGTGCAATATTGCTTAGTCATGTCACTCTTCTTATCTCTAAATTTTAAAAATCCCATACGAGGCATTTCCTCATAGCTGCAAGGATGCTGCTCCCAGCCTGTTGGAAACACATGACCCCTCCAAATGGAGAGGTAAGATGGAAGAGATAAGAAATATGGAGGCAATGACCACTGCTCTCAATAGTAGAGGAGAAGTTTCGAGAAATCCAGCTGGAAATTTGGCTGGATAATATAGCTCACTTTGGAGAAGGTTAGGGCTTACATTAACCTCCTTGTCCAGGATGCCCTAAAATAGTTATATTCGTCATAATCTCATAGGGAATAGAGTCATAGTCGTCCTAATCCCTCAAGTTCTTTTCTCTCCCTATACGTGCTACCTGACATCAGGTCCCTACTGTCTACTTGAAGCTTGGAAGGACCTAGGCAACAGAACTAGGTGTTTTTACTCTAGGAGAAACCTATTACAACAACGGGGAAGTCCGTACTTACACATTGGCTCTTCTTGGCTATGTTGGGAACTTGGGACCCATATTCAAATAACTAGCCGAAGTCAACACATAAAAGTTTTACACTATATTAACAGCTATTATATAACCTTCATAGTGGCATCTACAGTGGCTAGAGTTGTCCACCTAGCTATCATCTTTCATACTCTAATTTTCCTTGTATTGGTAATGTTAGCCATGTTTTTCTTGCCCTCTTTGAATGCTGGGATTAGGGAATATGAAAATAGGATAATTTATAATCTACTTATGAGATCTTTTGGAACTTGTGTAACTTCAAAACCGCTTAGTGGAGTGGACTGTTATTCTATTTTCCTGTTTTCATACATTTTATTTCATGATTTTGCTTGCATGACTTGTCATTATAATGGAAAACTAAATAAATTTTAAAGATTGTAAAACAACAAAACAAAACACAGGCACTGCAAGACGCAGTCAAGCAGGGGAGAACCACTACAGTAAAAGGCAGTTGAAAAAAAATGGAGAACTGCAGCAGCAGGAGTCATTTGATTTAAATGTTTCATTTTATTTTTATGAGATAGGTAAACAAGAGCATGACATCCACCACAATCACCACCACATATTATATTGTATATTATCTACAAAGAGTTAAAAAAAAACTGCCATACTCAGGGCCGGCTTAACATAAGGGCTGATGGAGCTTCAGCTCCAGGCCCATGTCTATGGAATGGGCTCATTTACATTTTTACTACCCTTTACATGCTTTTCCTTAGGTATGGAACTTAAGAGGGATGTAGGGGAACAAAACTGGATGTGGACAGGTTAAAACTGAAATTGGTTAAGGTAAAGCTGACTTTGCACACTATGCAAATGCTCTTGCTGCTTAAGTCTCTCTAACAGTGTGGCATGTTCCCTTTCTTCTACACTCACTAAATACACCTTTTATCTGCCCCAGACAGTATAACCTGGTAAGAAGGTTAAGAGAGAAGTCGACCAGCGAGTGCTAGCGGACAGTTCTTAGATAGCGTAGCGCTAGATGCATTTAGGCAAAGCTCAGGGTGCTGTTTGCACAGTATGCCCTTGGTTGGTCATCCTGCATGATTGGCAGGCACCCTAATGTGCATTCACGCCAGGCTGACCATCTAATTCTTTGTGCAGAAATGCCTTCTTTTTGGGCATGTTTGTATATTACGTGATTCACATCAGTGGCCCACCCTTCTACCCTGCCCACCGAAATCCTGCTTCACTGGACACTGCTGTTAGGTGGTATGGATTTACTGGAAAGAAAAGCGAGAGATTTGCATAGGGCATGTGTTTTCTGATAGCTATATTCTGTGAGTTTCCCTCCAGCACCACCTTCACCAGATATAGTAACGACACTCATACCTATCATTAATGAGCAGCCTATAACTGTTTTAGTGTTTTCTGTCGATAAGATTCTGCTCTTAGGTCCATCATAATTGTCAGCACCAGGCCCAGTGGGCTCTTAATCTGGCCCTGGTCATACTCAGTGTAGGGTTTATGCTAGAAATAGAAGAAAAACAAATCAGTAAAAGAATTGTAAATCAGTGAATCAAAATGTGTGTAAGTGATACAGACAGCTTCTCCCACTTCCTTGCCGCACAATTTGCATTTTGAAAGTCAGCATTCTTGGAGGTGCTCGTAGTGATGCTAAACTTTGCTTTATTGGCGTGATACATTAGACCCTACCATTTGCATTGTGGTTGCAGGAGGATTTACATTGGAGGCAGTGGAAGCTGTTGCAACACTAGCCTGTATACTAGTACTTGGCTGATTAATGATAATAAAAGTGCTGATCCTGGTGGTACAGGGGATGTTGATGGTGGTGATATTCATGGTGGAAGTGGTGGTGCTAGTGATGGTAAGATTGACAGTGAATGAGCTACTTGTGACAGTGGTAGCAGGTGCAGCTGATGTCTCTGATGGATGAAACAATGGATTAAACACTCTACAATTCTCTCTGATGGATGAAACGATTCTAAAGCATTGATATGATGGAGATGATGCTAGTGGATAGTGCACACTACATGCCAGAAACGATATTGGAAACATGTGCACATCCAGGAATATCCTAAAATTACACAAGAGGGCGCAATACACCAGCTATTGTAATATATAGTTAACAGTCTTGCAGCTTTAACATATAGTATTAAGACTCATATGAAAAATAAAAGGAAAACAAGGATACAAAAAATCATACATTTATTAAACACCATAGTCATATAAAAAGATTTAAAAAAAACACACTCACAAACATAATGGCACAAATCAGTATGATATGTGCAAACACACTGGTGCCCCTATAGGGCCCAAGTCCCAGCTCAAATCAGCAAAAAAAAAGTCCAATAGGTGATGGAAACCCCATTGGTTGTGGCTCCTGGGTGCTCCTATACCTTATGTAGAATAGGGACATGATTGTTGCCTGGAGAACTTCTCCGTCAGGTCTTGCTCTATGTGTTTTGTCCTGGATCAGTCAGGACTTCTTCAGGAGTGGCTGGACCTACTGTCTTCTCTGTTCCATTTAAACGCAGCTACGGAGCGCAAATTTTATTGAACACACCTAACTTACATACCATAAAGCTGTAACTTAGCGACACTCATACCTATCATTAATGAGCAGCCTACATCGCTCACCAGCTGCATTCATGGTATGTACTTATGCCATATAGTACCTTAACACTATATGATACCTTGCTCACTCCGGGATCTGTTACCTGTCGCTCATATCCAAAATAATAGACAAGCGACATAAGGAACGACTGTACACTGCTAAGTATTGCTACGATGTAGTTGCATCCATCTATCTGTACTAAGTATGTTGTTGGAACCTTTTCCTTGTACAGCCACTGTTTTTTCTCATTCTGCCTGTATTTTTTACACGAAAAATATAAATTAAGGTTGTCAACAAATAAATAAATACATTGGAAACCGATGGTGCGCGCATAACATCATTCTTCACCCAGTGGAGACCCTGGTCGCGCTTGCGCTGATGGATCTTGCTCATAAATCTCTCATCGGACCTCAGATTAAATATGAATAAGAGCTTAATTAGCTGAAATAATTTTAAAAAGTTAAAAAGAGTCAAAAACTAATATACTACAGTACAGTAACAAATGCATTCAAATCATTGGCGGACCTTATAATTTACATGAACATAGAAACCTCAGATATAAGAAATATATTGCTCATAAACATCATTCAAAGAATCCTCCAAAATCAATCCAAACTAAAGAGTGGATGTTTACAGTAAATAGAAAAGCTTTATTCTAACTGCATTTCAGTGTAGCAATATATGTTAAACAGGTGAAAAAAATGAAAACTGGTAAGCAATAAAATACATGTATAGTTTTATGTACTATAGAGGGTATATAGTTGTGCACTGTTGAAAATAGACCAGATCTTTAAATCTACATACGACTAATACACTACATCAAATAAGAGACCAAAACAAGAAGAGCAATGGTTTACAACACAACATTTAAAAAAAAAAAATAAATAATTTAAAAAAAAATTTTTTCATTCTTAAAAAAGATAAAATGCTATAAAACATTAATCTCTCTTAATTTCTGTAAAAAATAATCAATAAATAAAAGTGAAAATATGTGGGTATTACCGCAGCATTATGTTGCTAGTACTCTCCACACTCTTCTTTTCTGATTCCTTTACTCATCATCGTCGAGTAAAAAAATAGTAGTAGTGAAAGTGCTATGTCGGCAATGGTGCAGAAACAGAATTCTCGTCACTAGATTCATCGCCACATTAATACCAGAGATTGGAGACATTGCACTGGTACTCTACAACAGGGGTGACTAAAAGGTAGAACCCCCGATGTTGTAGAATTACAACTCCCATGATGATTTGCATACCTTTAAATTGCCTTTAGAAATGACAAAGCATTATGGAAGCTGTAGTTTTAAAACATATAGGGATCTACCTTTTGAGCACCCTTGCTCTACATTATGCTCTCCCTTAGTTGCTTCTTGAAACTCAGGCGAGGTATAATGTTTTTCTTGGGTTCATATAGTGCATTGGAAATTGGACTTTTGGTTTTTTGAAATCTGTGTTTCCTAAGTGATAGACCCTCAGCACTAGTTGCTTTGATATGACTGAGCCATGTGTTAGCTAATAATAATTTTTCTGCTATCAAGGAAATGGATATTAACATGGCAAAACTGTTTTTATGCTTTTATGAGACCAGTAACTGCTATATCATTTTCATGTATATCATTTTACATGGAGCAGACCGTTGTAGCTTCATCAATTGCTACATAGTAACATAATTGTATATATATAATTGTATATTGTGTATATATATATATATATAAATATAGCCAAAATAACCATAGTATTACAGTATGCAAATACACCTTATAATTGGACTATATACTATATATATATTCTTATTGAAGTATTCAAGAAATTATTGTTAATGTATAAATACAATGAGATACACCTATTTTTTCAACACACTTTTGTGCAAAGAGAGTCAGCACCCTCTAGTGGTAAAATATGTAAATGGCGAAAGACATAATTGAAACTAAGGCACTCTAACATTATTATAACTTGGCATTTATATAGCTAACATACTGATACAAGAGGAACAGAAGTCGCTACCCATGAGCTTACAACCTAGAAAATATTGTGCTTTTTTTTTTTTTAAATACAACGTAAAGGTAATAATAGGGAGTTTATAGACAAGGTGGCAAGAGATATTTTATATCAGGGGAAATATGCAAATAAAGTGTTGTTTTGAGGTAATTAAATAGTTAAGATTAGATAAATCAGAAGGATCATGCAATAAAGAAAGGTAAAGCAAGGGGTGGTGGCTGGTTATAGAAAAACATTTGGTGTGGTTGCCGAAGGAATCAGGATGGTGAACAGACCTGGATTAAGACCTAGATTAAGACTGCCCAGGGCCCTAGGCAGTATGTGTGTGTGTGTGTGTCGGGGACTTGTCACTCGCCTCCCGTAGACCACCGCTCCGCCAACTATAAAGTCACAGATCGCAGTACCAGACGCATACCGTATCCTCACACTGAAATGTCGAGGCTAACATTCCAGAATGCAGAACGCAGCTGCAATGGGATCTGCGCAGGTGTCACATTTCCGTAGTGTTCATTCAAGAAATACACTTTAAGGCAGTGGCATTCTTGAAAAGCAAACAATACCCCGAGGCCATCTGTAGTAACCACCCTACAGCACGTAAAGCAGAAGTAGCTATAATCCTGGAGGCGAGGTTACAATTCCAAGAGATGGATAGAGTTGGTTCAAGGTGGCAGGTATCTCTTCTTGAAAAGAGATATTCAGGACCGCAGATACACATTCGCAACTATATACGTCCCTAATAATAATCAATCTCAGTACATCCGCAACATCCTCCACAAGCTTGCATAATTCACGGAGGGGACATTGCTTCTGGGAGGCGACTTTAACGTTCTCATGCATCCTCTAGTTGACTCTTCTACGGTCTATAGCACCATAGCGCAAGGGGCTCTACGAGGACTGTTGGAGAGCAATGCACCCAGAGGATAAAGAATACACTCATTACTCTGCGTTCCACAGACGATACTCGAGAATCGACTATATATTCCTACCACAAGAACAACTCCCAACCATCCAAACAGCAGAGATATGGGCAGGCCTATGGTCTGACCACGGCCTGGTGGCCCGGCCACAATGTCGTGGCATCTGCGCGATTCCCTTCTACTAGACCTGGAAGCTAGAGGACAGGTGTCATGCGGTATCTCTTCCGGGTTCAGCACTTCCGCATTGCGGACCTTCTGACGCGGAGCCGGCCCAGCCCCCTACTGACGCGGCTCTGACAGTACTTAGGGAGACCGTGCCAGGGAGAAGGCCTGGTGATTGTGGGACCTACTTGCGGAGAAAGCATTTGACCGGGTGGATTGGTCCTTCCTCATGGCCACACTACGAGAATTGGGCCTCGGTGTGAATATGCTGAACTGGATTGGAGCGCTAAATAGCTGCCCCAGCACCAGAGTGCGAGTGAATGGGACGCTCACTGATGCTTTCCATACACAGAATGGTACGAGGCAGGGGAGAGCCATTCCTGGAGGCTGTGCGAAAATCAGATAGAATCCGGGGTGTCTACTGGAGGAACACTACCCACAAAGTAGCTGCATATGCAGACTACTCCTGTTTTTTGTAAAACATCCCGAGACTACACTGCCCCGCCTGGTGGAACTGTTCGAGTCCCATGGCGAACTCTCTGGATTTAAACTGAACATGTCCAAATATGAGGTACTCAACATCACACTCCCAGCGACAGACACTGATACCTTAAAGCACCTGTTCCCTTTCTGATGGTGTGCATCCCACATGCAGTGGTTGTACCCTCATATCTCGTGGTTCGGTAGGATTGCAATACTCAAGATGAATGTACTGCCCTGGATCCTATACCTCTACCAAACACTTCCTCTGGCTCTACCTATGGCTTACTTCGCTTCATTACACTCCGCTATGATATGCTTCATTTGGCTTGGAGGCCAGCCGAGACTCCATCACGAACTACTCTGCTTACTAAGGGAGTGGGGTGGTCTGGCACTCCCAGACCTGCGCAAATATTACCAGGCAATGGTCCTACAGCGGATATTGGAATGGCATACCCACCCGTCACACAAACAATGGGTTGAACAAGATAAAGGTCACCTCTGCCCTTCCCTCCTCATGGCAGTGTGGAATTTGAAAAGGCTAGCACATGCAGATCTTGACCCCACTTTTACAGTGGCCCAGAGGCTGAAAACCTGAGACAGCATCAGGGGGGCCCCCCAATTATCCCCAAAGCCGAGCCCGTTGATCCAGATACCACACAATCCCCACATAGGAGGTGAATAACCACCACCGTCATGGGACTTCCTCGGAGGGGGAGAATTTTTTACTATTTGTAAGTTACTAAACAACTCGGCTTGGCTCCTCTGCTGGAGCTTAACAAAGGCAACCCGCCATCAAGCCTGTAAACATTCTGATACACACAAATCAAGTATTTTTACCAGAAGCTTCCAAACAGGGAAGCATTATATTGAGACTAAACATGGTTCGAGGGGCTTTGTGATGACACAACCACCCTGGATAGGGCAGTGTCCCTTCTATACCAGCACCTTCTCATGGGGCATCTGGAAAGTAATTACACTCTCCGCCGACAATGGAAACGTGTTCTGGATTAGTCGTTCACAGCGGCTCAGTGGGAGAAGATACTCATACTCCACCATAAGTGTTCCTCTAGCTCCAAATATCAGGAAATCAACTACAAGTTTCTGGCGCTTTGGTACAGCCTGCATCGAATCTTCCTAGCAGTGCCTAATGTCTGCTGGAGGTGCAGAGAGGGACCGGGAACAATAACCCATTTATGGTGGGAATGTTCGCACATTGTGCCATTCTGGGAAGGGGTAAAAGAGAAAACGGAGGAGATCCTTGGCAACACAGAATGTTTTGACATAGAGATGGTCCTTCTATACTCCACGTCAACTACATTTGCTGCTTACAAAAAATCAATCCTTCGACATCTGAGGAGTACTGCAAAAACCTTGATCCCACTACATTGGAAGCAGGACATAACTCCTACGATGGGACAATGGTTGGACAGGGTAGAGGAGATATACATGGTGGAGTCTGTGCAGGCCTCGCTGCTGGAAACTGAGGAGAGGCATGTGGAGAGGTGGCGACCATGGTTGGCTTATGTGGTGAGGCAGGGTGCAGGGGCAAGGGGGGAGGCACTGGCATAGGATAGTAGAGGGAGCTGGACCACTCCTATAATGCTTCTGGACCACTCTCTTAATCGATACATCCTTGCTACCTTAACCCCCAAAAAATCCCAACCTCTGCCCCCCTTCTTTCTTCTCCACCTTTCCCCGTTCAACCACCTTCTCTCCCCGTCTCTCTCTTTTTCCTTGGCCCATTAATTCTCGCTGCTGCGACTTCATCCTCTATTTTTCCCTTTTCCAGTTCCTACAATTGCCCCCCACATCAAAGGGAGGACTGGAATTTAACCACTCACAGACACCAACAGATACTTCGCAAACCTATTGCTGTACAATTACAGTGTCCACTATATACCCGTTAGATACTGTTTACTGGTTAATGTTTTATTGCATATGAGCAAAAACCTTATCTCCTGTTGCAAGGAGATGGTCAAGACACTGTCTCTGCTAACACTGTACATTGTTACACATCATGCTGGTTGTTAGCCTGCATTGCAGAAAACTATATCGGTAAATCATGCGGTTTACTATGTTCGCATTGAAATTGATGTTAGGACCTGCGTGTACAATATGTTGCTTTTATAAACATGCTTTTAAGTGTTATTGCCTTGCTCAATAAACAGCTTTAAACACTACCGTGTTTCTCCGAAAATAAGACCGGGTCTTATATTAATTTTAGTCACAAAAAACACACTAGGGCTTATTTTCAGGGTAGGACTTAGAGCCAGTCTGTCAGCCGGTGTCCGCGCTGTGTAACCCCCCCCAGAGACCCACACCTCCCCCTCCCTGTAATATTCTCCCCTCCCTCCCTGTAATACTCTCCCCCCTTCCTCCCTGTAATACTCTCCCCCCTCCCTCCTGTATATTATCCCCCCCTCCCACCCTGTAATACTCTCCCCCCCCCTCCTCCCTGTAATACTCTCCCGCCCAGTAATACTCTCCCCTCCCTCCCTGTCCCCCCTCCCTCCCTGTAATACTCTCCCCCTCCCTCCCAGTAATACTCTCCCCCCTCCCTCCCAGTAATATTATCCTCCCTCCCTCCCTCCTCCCCTCCTCCCTGTAATATTATCCCCCCTCCCTCCCTGTAATACTCTCCCCCTCCCTCCCAGTAATATATCCCCCCTCCCTCCCTCCTGTAATACTCCCCCCTCTCCTCCAATCTTCTCTCTCCTCCCCTGTAGCGTGGCCGAGCTCCTATCCGGTCCGCGACCCGGCCGGACTGACAGGAAGTGCACACCCAGTGTGCACTTCCTGTCAGTCCGGGCGGGTCGCGGTCCGGAAAGGAGCTCGGCCACGCTACAGGGAAGGGGAGGTGAGGCAGTGCGGCAGCCGTCTGAGCGCTCTCTATAGAGCGCTCACAATCACATGTAACCAACCCCCATACATAATCATACTGATCCACCAAACATAATCACAGTGAGTCAACCCCACACACATCACCCACAAGACCACTGAGGATATTGCCCAAAAGCTTGTGGGAGCAAATAAAAAACATATTCACACACTTAACCTTCCTTTCTTTATATTTTCTTCTTTTTTTAATGTGTTTTCCGGAAAATAAGACCTACCCCGAAAATAAGCCCTAGCTGGATTATCGGGGTGGGCTGCAATATAAGCCCTACCCCGAAAATAAGACCTAGGCAGGGCCGGCAGCTGCCGCCCCTTTAAATGCCTCTATAGAGAGCGCTGACATGCAGCCGGCTGGGGAGGGAGGAGAGGACCTGGCGAGCTCTAGCCAGCAGCTCCGCTCCTCTCGCGGGATTCTGAGCGTTGCCGCGGTTACCATGCAATGCTCAGATCTCGCGAGAGTGAACTCTAGCCTGCAAGCTGGAGTACACTCTCATCACTAGGACCACCAGGGAAGGAAGCATGTCCCCCCCATGGCAGAACGCCCCTCCCACCCCTCTCCCAGGCTAAAGGTAAGAAGGGAGGGGGGATATAATTTTTTTTAAATTATTAAAAAATAATATAGTTAAATAAAAAATAAATTCACATTCACTCACAGCACCCTCAGACACACACAGCACCCCCAGACACACACAGCACCCTCAGACACACACAGCACCCTCAGACACACAGCACCCTCAGACACACACAGAACCCTCAGACGCTCACAGCACCCTCAGACGCACACAGCACCCAGACACACACAGCACCCCCAGACACACACAGCACCCTCAGACACATACAGCAACCGCAGACGCACACAGCACCCTCAGATGCACACAGCACCCAGACACACACAGCACCCCCAGACGCACACAGCACCCAGACACACACAGCACCCTCAGACAAACACAGCACCCCCAGACACACACAGCACCCTCAGATGCACACAGCACTCTGAGAGGCACACAGCACTCTGAGACGCACACAACACCCTCAGTCACACACAGCACCCCCAGACACACACAGCACCCTCAGACACACATAGCACCCCCAGACACACACAGCACCCTCAGACACACACAGCACCCCCAGACACACACAGCACGCCAAGGCGCACACAGCACCCTCAGAAGCACACAGCACCCTCACTCACACTGCTCCCTCACTCACACTGCTCCCTCACTCACACAGCACCCACACACAGCACGGTCCCACACATATACAGCACACACACACATATATATAATATAAATAAAATAACCCTCAGTGAGTTAACAAACACACACACACACACACACTGCGCCCCTCACACATACAATACGTCCAAATATATATATATACACACTACAGCACCCCTCACACTGCACCACTACACACATTACGCTCCAGGTACACGCTAGATCCCTTACCCTATATGCACTCTTAATCCTCTACACACACACACACACATACAATCTCCTATACACACTCTGAGTCCTTTACACACTAGATCTCCTACACACACACACTGCCCCTAGACACACATATTACACCACAAACACAAATGAAATTGACCTATTTACACAATACCACACCACACGCTACACACACGCAATCCCACAAGCAGGCTCCAAACACATGCACCATACACTTTCTAGCCCTTTTGCCCTCTGGTATCCCACTTGTGGAGACACCAGAGACAATTTAAAAGCAAACACAGCGCAAGCATGTTATTACATTTGCTTGCGCTGCGCAGAACAAATACAGGGCCTTTTTCTAATGCTAGAGCTCTTTGGCGGGGCTCTGCGCATTGAACCAACATGCTCACTTTGAGAGGGGGCATGCTTGTCATTAGTGATGACAAAACACACCCTCTCTGGCCCCGCCCCCTACTTAGGGGGCCGCTCTGATTGAAAAATGCCCTAATTCTTTTCCCAGTCCGGCCCTGTGTGTATCTGTGTGTCTGCTAATGTGTATGTAAATCTATCAAAGTATGTATATATGTGTACATGTGCATACATCCCTGCCATCAAATGCCAAAACTACATGCAAACACATCCCTGCAATCAAACACAAACAGTGCATACAAACCGTATTACATCGCCAAAATTATATACAAACACCATCACTACACACAAGTACATCACTGCATTCCAATGGCAACAGTACATGCAAATACAGCTGTTCAAGCACACACACATAATCTCTGCAAAAGCATGCTTACATTCAAATGCACAGGCACCTTCACAAATACAACCCTGCAAGGATGGGAAATGGTAGACCCCTGCTGGCATAGCATTGTGGGAGTTGTACGACAGATAGGGATATACCTTTTTGCCACCTTTGCATTAGAGGGGGCCCCAAAACTTTTCTTGCACCAGGGCCCTCTCTACATTAGTTCCGTCATTGTATAGCACTTTCCATCCAGAGCCATTTACTCCAACAACATAGAGGTCTAGAGTAGACACATGGATCAGCGCACTTTATACACACCCAGGACATGTATTCAGTGAGGAAAAATTTGATATTATGGCTCTACTCTCAGTTTCCATTTTGTCTACTTTTTCAAGCTACATAACTTGTTCCAGCTTTTTCATTACATGACAACTTTATTTTATGCTATCTCTTGTATACCACAGGTTTATGGTTTAGTTTATAGTTTGTATCTCTTCTGTCTATGTTTACTGCTCAGTTTTTGTTTGTTTTTTTCCATTTATACTATGTATACTGGAAGTGGTCAAATCTATCTAGAGATTGTGATTGCCTACCACCAGGGACAGTGAAGGCTTGAGGCCTTACGGATAGAAAAATCCCCTAGGAAAAAAAAGATTATATCATTATAGTACCCCTTTTTATTGCGGTGCCTGCCCTTCTTTGAAAAGGCTTGAAGATTTGTTTCATTATGATTTGCAATTCTTCTGAATTTGGACCCAGTTCCTGATTTACAAACCTCCATATTGAAAAATCAAGAAACACAAGACTTGTTCTGTGGATGTGCATTTTTGTTATGAGTCATGATTTGGAGATCTACCTATGGTGCCCCAAAAAGAGATAGTTAATGGGAAAAATTATGAATGATGTCTAGAGGTCAGTCACTAAATATTGAATTTTTCACACATCAATATTGTAAAAAAATTTAAAAATTATATATATATATATATATATATATATATATATATATATATATATATAATGATCACAAAGGAGAGCTCTCACTGGACTTCTCAACCAAATTCAAATGATTTATGTGAATACAGTCACACTATATTGCTTTGGGCTGTCCCTGGGCGATTACTTTGGGATTATGGGTTGGAACTGGTAATGTGATTTTTGCATCCTGGGCTTTTTAAGGGTGTTTGTACTTAGTAACTGTTTTACTGATGAAAGTCTTTTATAGACTAAAAACATTGATGCAATGTGACTGTATTCACAATATTTGAATTTGGTTGAAACGTCCAGTGAGAGCTCTCCTTTGTGATCATTGTTTACCCGAGGCTGGAGATTGCTCCTTGGCAAGTACAAGCATGTGCAGGACCTTGGATTTTGTATATATATATATATATTTTATATTTTTTTATTTATTACTGCTCCGCCTCCAGTTCCCTCTTTTGGATATTTTTTCTTACTTGATCTGTCAGTAAAATGGCAGGAAAATGCACTTATTAGTGCACCACAAAATATATAAATAATATATATTATGTATATGTTTTGCAGTATGCTGATTGGCCTATTTTTAAGCCTCTTTGGTTCATCTAATTCATTTTCCTGAATAATTTTCGGTTGATAAAATTTTGACAAGTAGAACCACCACATGCATGAAATTTGACTGGCCTGAAAATATTACAATTTTTGGATAGCTGTTCAGCAGAAACAAAGTTTTCCTCCATGCACATGTCTATATTTGACCATGTCATTCTTCTTTCCATCATTTTCTCTTCCTTGCTTTGCCTCTTGAACCCAAATTTCCTTCAAATCACACTTGGAGAACACAAGCTTCCACCAGACATGCCTGGTGTCTCCTTGTGGAAGGGTGATGGAGCCTACCTCCCAATTGTTGAGCTGTACTCAGGAAGTTCATGCAGTTAATGCAACTGCTCTCTTTTTGTTTTTGGGTGTTCTTGTGTTGTTTCTTGTTATTTTCCCTACTTTGTTCTTCTCTGAAAATCCAATCTGCATTGAAGATTTTAAGCAGCAGAGTTGGAACATTGAATTATATCTTCTGTGCTTTTTGGTAGCATTTTATCTGTCGTACCTGCTAGCTAAAAGTAGAGTGCTTGTCAACAGACCTCACACGTATAATACCTTCGACACGTTTTTACATTGCCTAATAAGGAAATCAAGCCCTAAATTATCTTATTGCCTCTCATAGTGCATGCTAGGATAATCCTACCAATAGTAATATAATTTTTTTAAATGTATTATAATTTAAGAGAGAGATGTAAAGGACATGAAAGACATTTCAGTTTATGTCCCAGTTGGGGTAACATAGGGACTCGACCTTGGTAAGAAGAGCAAAAATAGTAATGTAAGCAATTATGAAGAACAAATGGAACTTGATCAATGCAAATTGTTTATTCTCTTTGTTCATTCATTACTCTTACTTTTCAAGCCTTTCATAATGTTTATAACATAGTCTGCTTAAGTGGCACAGTTACTGCATGTCTATCTTAGAACAAAGAGTGGGGTGCTGTGAATGTTTACAACTTAATTGCTCTGCACTTGATTAATTATGTAGAGCCTTGTGTGCCAGCATTCTGTCATATCAATATGATTCTGTTTTGTGCAATGCAGTCTACAACATAAAGATTTGATTGTGGTCAGATGGGATTTTCTAAATAATTATGTGAGCAGCGAAAAAATGCCATTGTTCTTAAGAAAGTTGGAATTGGGTTTTGACAGTGGATAGATGAGAACACTGAGTCTTCCTGATATGCTTGAACAAAAATGTTAAGTATGGGAAATGTCTAGGGCCTTTTTATGTTTATTGGTGTCTATGTTTATTTAATAGTATGGCCCTTTGAGTTTGTATGGATTCAGTTCTTTTTTGAGTTTGGAATATCTGTTACGTATGTAAAGTATATGTATGTATTTATGTATTTATTTGTACACATTGTATTTTGATAAAAGAAACTTTAGAAAAACTGGATCTTCATGTGTATCTAGAATTTGCAAGTCTGTGATCCATATGAGATCAACTATGAAGAGAGAATGTAACTCACACTTCTTATATTTCAGAGGTTCCCAAATATCACCTATTCCTTTTGTGCTCTTAATGTTCTAATATGCTCTCTTGGTATTCTTTGTATAGTACATCATATTGCCATTTTCCTCTCACAGATATATGTATTACATATTAGGATATTCACTGACACGTTGTCTACGGAGCTTTGTGTTTGCATACCTCTTACAATACTAGGGGCCGACAGATGCAGAATTCTCAGGTACCCCCTATCTCCTCTCCCTAACAATCCAGTTTTCTGCTGCTTGCTCATTGATTTGGAGACAGAGGAAATACATCCCTTATTCTGTAAAAAGTAAAGTTATTCACATGTAGCAAAATTAAAAAATATCGAAATACCAGCTTTTCTTGATGCATTTATTGAAATCTAAAAAAATCATGTCAGAACCATTTTTTTTCAAGTGCAATAAATAAATATGCAAAACAGTAAAATAAAAATAATAATAAAAAAGATACCGTACTTACATTATCTATGTGTTTTACAAATCCCCAAACGTTACAAATTCTATGTGTGATGAGATCAGCCAATCAGGTTGTTCACATACCTTTGTATAAAACTTCTAATCTTATCCCATATACCGGTCCATATACTGGTCTGGGAGGGATAGCATCAGGGAAAGGCTTATGGAGAATTATTTTTATTTTTTTTCAATTTGACAATTTTAATTTTTTAAGTATATATGGGGTACAGAAGGTAAGAGGGTTAGGGTTTGTAGCAACATCACCATCATACATTTCCCATCGATGTAATACCTTGTTATACATGCTCAATCATCAATATTTATTGCCTCCGAACGTTGTATGTGGCCGGCAGTACTGTCTAACTGGTGAGGTGTGCGTGGTTTGTCCTGCTTTACTGCCTCAATTGTCTGTGCGGCCCCTTACTCTGAGTCTCCTTAGTTCTTGGTGCTCCTTTGAGCTCAACCTGGTATGTGAGGTAAGGCTACTACAAGGGGGGAGGTGGTTGGATGGGGGGGAGGGGGAAGGGGGGTTTGCTACTCTTCTCATCTAGCCCCAGAGGCTTTTCCCTGGTGAGCCTCGTTAGCCCTTAGGCTCACTTGGTTCTTTTATGTCGTCTGTTGCGTGGTATTAGTGCTTCGCCTTTCTGCCTGGCGGCTAGTGAGTATTCTAGCTGTCTCCCTTTGTTAATGTTGGGTGTCTACTGATACAACTATGTACAGTGTGGGTGTCCGCTCCTCTGGTCCTATCCCTTAGGGGTTCCGTGTGAACTTCCCGGTAGATCTATGGTCGTCTCTTTTGCTCCTGAATCCCTGCTGCTTGCTATTGTGTGGCTGAGTTGTCACTGCCTCTCCTTGCTTCGTCATGTCTTGCAAGGAACTTTTCCCACTCATGTTTGGCTCCTGTTCTATACTCTTGTATTGTAAGTCCCGTGTGTATCCTTGTCTCGTAATCTATGTTTGTTGTGATTTGCTTAATCACTGCGTCTATGCATGGGGTATCTGTCTGTTTCCACGCTTTTGCGATATGTAAGTTTGCTGCGATTAGTATGTGAAACATTAGGAAGGCTTGAGTTTTTGGGAGTCTATCTAAGTTCATGAAAAGGAGTCCACATTCCGGCTCTAGTTTCCCCGTTCGATGTAGAGCGATTGCAATTATGTTGCCTATTTCCTCCCAATAATCTGTGATAAGGGGGCACTTCCACCATATGTGGTACATCGTTCCTTTCTCCCTCCCACATCTCCAGCAATTCATAGACGTATTGGGGTAGATAGTTGCTAGCCTGGTCGGTACCATGTACCATCTATACTGTATTTTACGTATTAATTCTAAGTGGGAAGCACATCTGGATCTGCCCTTGTGTGCTATGAATGCATTTTGCCAGAGTTCAGCTGTTAGTGTTTTGCCCATGTCTGTTTGCCATGTTGCTTGGAACTTCTCTCTATCCTCGTCTAAGGGGTCTGACAGTAACTTGTATATGTTTGAGATCAGTTTGTTTGGTACCTTCCTGGTTATGCAAATTCCCTCAATGTTCTTTGCCTTTTTAGGTGTGGTAACCTCTGTGTCATGTTCCAGGAGTGACTTGAGTTGGAGGTAAGAGAACAATGATTGCGGCGGTAGGCCGTATCGGTTCTGGAGGTCTGGGAATTGCATTAAGGTGTTATTATGATAGAGGTGTTTGGAGAATTATTTTTAAAAGTTTAGTAAAGTTCACCCTACATTGCTACCTATATTCTAACCTAAATTATAAAGGTCAAATAAAATTTACTTTGCTTTTATCAGATCATAAGTTTATACTTTGCAGGGTCCTAGAAGTGACATCTTTACTTCACTACTTAGTGATGATTTTCACAGTATTCCATGATATTCTGCATATTACAGGGATCATCAAAAGCTACCTACTGAATAGGTACAAATTATACAAGGGATATAAAAGAAACTCTAAAACATTGCCATTAATATATCCTTTGTCTGACTTATAATTATCCAGTAGATATCTTCTCATGATCAATGTAATAAACAACATCCAATAATGAGCACAATTATTTTAATTTAAAGGCACCCAGACCACTTCTGCCCATTGGAGTGGTCTGGGTGCCAACTCCCACCACCCTTAACCCTGCAAGTGTAATTATTGCAGTTTTTAGAAACTGCAATAATTACCTTGCAGGGTTAAGTCCTCATCTAGTGGATGTCTATCAGACAGCCACTAGAGGGACTTCCATGTTCTTAGAACACAAAAAGTGTTTTAAACGACGCTGGAGGTCCTCATGCTATGCAGTGTCGCCAGAATCCCCATAGGAAAGCATTGAATTAGGTCTCCCCTGCTGGCTGACCTCGGCGGGGAAAGAGCATGGGCGGATCCTGACCCATTGCCGAGGGACATCAGCACTGGATTCAGGGAAGATCATTTATTGTAAAATCTTTTTATGTACTCACAGTAAATCTGGCCATTTAGTGGTCCATGGTCTTTTTTTTTACATTTATGCTGAATAAGATATTTTCCTCTAAAAACATTAGTTGTCTCGGCTGTCTAAAACTACCTGCAAAGTTATCTATGGCTCATTAGGAGGCACCATCAATTAATTTATATAGAGCATGTTCATAGCTTTATACCACGTGAGTGGTTCTTTCAATTTTGCCATATCATACAACATGCTATGATGTATTTTTTAATGTTTATTTGTCTAGGATACGTGATGCCTATTGTTGCTATTCCAGAATAGTGTGTAAAAAGTAAGGGGTATTTTTTTCACAAAATTTTGGCATGCTTTATGTATGTTATTTGCTATGGGTTTAATTTGATTGGTTGTTAAGAGGGCATTTGTTTGTTAAAGTGCTACATGCATTTTTATATTCTTTTCTGCTCATTAATATACATATGTGTGTTCACTATTACATGTAGGAATCTTCATTGCATCTTTTTCTACTATTTTAAAATATGCAGATATCCACAGCCCAGGGCAAGAGGAGCTTCCCCCCATTGAATTTGCTTCTCCTTTGAACTTATTGAGGCTTATATGCATCTATTTGCCAACCCCTGGAATATTTGCTCCGGACACATTTATCTGTGTGTCTTTGCATCTATCTCTCTGTCTCTGCAGCTATCTGTCTGTGACTGTGTATCTCTGTGTGTCAGTATGTGTTTCAGTGTGTCTGTCTGTGTCTGTATGAGTGTCTGTTTGTGTGTGTCTATCTGCGTGTCAGTATGTGTGTCAGCATATCTGTCTGTATGTGTATCTGATTGTCTGTATGGGTATCTGTGTGTCAATGTGTGCCTGTGTATCTGCAAGTGAGTCAGTGTCTATCTGTGTATATTTATGTATCAGTGTGTGTGTCTGTGTATCTGCATATGTGACAGTGTGTGTGTGTCTGCCTGTCAGTACCTGTGTATCTATATGTGTGTCTCAGTGTTTGTATCTGTATGTGTGTCAGTGTTTGTATATGTAAAAAAAGCTTGAAAAAGACCTCTGTGAAGGTCGAAATGATGCTGTTCTTTCTGTTCCATTAAAATCGGCCTGCGGCTATAACACTAGAGTGCCTGGAAATTAAATTTTTTTGCCTGATGTGTTGGGATTGCTGGTCCTGTTCCAGAGCACCGGTGGCTGCTGGGGTTGAGTGTGGTTCCTACAATCATCTTTGTAGTGTTTGTATATGTGTGTCATTGTATCTGAATGTGTGTCTGCATGTGTAAGTGTGCATGTGTTTTTGGATGAGTGTATATGTGTATGCATATCAGCATTCAAACTCCAACACTACACAAAAATACATACCTGCATTCAAATGTCAACACTGCATACAGACACACCCCTACATTCAAATGCAGACACTTAACACAAGTAAACCATTCAAATGGCAACAATGCAACAAATGGTAACAAAGCAGTAAACTGCTTTCAAATGGCAACAATACATAAAACCACACACTACACACAAATACACCCCTGCATTCACTCACACAAACTCAATACAAAAATATGCTTACATTCAAACATACAAACACTGCTCAATACTAAATACAACAATGGGCAAATGGTAGATCCCCAGCTGAAAAAGCATTGTTGGAGTTGTACAACAGATAGAGATCTACCTTTTTTCCATTCTTGCAATAGGTGGGCTCCAAAACAATACTTGCTTCAGTGATTCTCTACTATAGTTCCGCCACTCATCAGTTTCCAACATTCATTACTCTTACAATTGCTGTGAAAATTAAACAAGTGTTTGAACAGCATTAGAAGGTTTGATAATTGTCTTTATCCTATTACCTAATGCTATGACCAGACTATTCTGACACGTGAATTGCATTCTTACACTTAGGAGGATTTTTGTCAGCCTATATTTAGCTCTGATTCCTAGTGGGACAAATTAGATTATCCCACTAATGGGAAGTAGACAAAGTAATCTCTATGTCAATACTTTTGTGCTTTTCACTAAAGGAAATGGTGCTTTAAGCCTTTACATTTAAGAAATACATCTTGTTGATCTGTAAAAGGGAAACATACATATTGGGAAAAAAAGAAGAAAAAAATCAAATGTGTTGTGTACTGTACTGTTGCAACTTGCAATTATTGGGTTAGGCTTCATGTGTAAATACTTACCAGTCTCAAATTATACACCAGGATGCAGCCAGGAGCGATACCACACTGTATCACCACCATTTTTTTTTAAGACCTTACATTTCAATTGTATTACTTTCAGATCCAAATGTCATGATGGTTTCTGGTACACTGCCATTGACTTAATACCCCAGCCACCATGGATAGACTATGGATAGACCATTTTAAGCCAATTTATTATTTTAATCTACCAAATCGTGAAGAGGAAATATGTGAATGTGAAAGACCAATAATTACCCTCCCGAAAATCGTAAGTCATAAAAAATTAAAATCTCTTTTTTTTTACCCTACAGCTAAGCTTGAGTGGCATCAAACTCACTAGCAGGGACAATAACATTTTTAATAAGATTGAAAGAGCACATACCGTGCCTCTTTTCGTTGACAGAGTACAATCAGTACTTACACAACAGTGATCTTTAAAGGAGTCATACGTCTTCTTCCTTAACCACTCTCAACCTGAAACACCATCAAACTACCTCTGAACATACACATAAAATGGCATCTGTTGAGAATCCTTTGGGCCTGTATATTATTAAATATTTACTTGTATTTTCTCTACAGTAGCTTAATGCACATCACAAGAAGCCTCGGATTGCTTTACTATGTTAATTTAATTCCACTGGAAGCTGGTTTTTACTACTCTGTCTACATGTATAAAGTATCTTGGATAATTTCCTCACCGTGATGTTCTCAACTTTGCACCATGCTTTCTATAAGAATCGCTCTAATTAAAATGTGAATTTCATCTATTCAGGAGCATTTCTACGTGGCCTTCAGCCAAAGGGTTAGTTGTATGGCATATCCCACCTACATTGACTGAAGCCCCTCTTAAAACCAGTCCTATATCATCACTGGGCCCTAACATGTTTAATAAATTACATTGTGACTCTAAAACTTTGAATGCATTCAGAGTAGCTTCAAATATGGTGTATTAATCGGACACTCTATCAATTTATGTAATTGAATGTATTACTTTTCTCTCCGAGCTACGGAATATGTAAATATTATAAATTCCAGAAATAAATACAAATAAATAAATGATTACGTGAGACTCTGGACTAACAATGAAATGGGGACATCTACTCCATGACGGTCCCCCTAGCAATGCACCTGAATATTTGCCATCTGAAAAGTTATAATAGAAGAAGAACATTGTAAGTATAATGTAATATAATCGTTTGCTAATTCAATTAATCTATATTATTGTTTTTTTTTATTAAACAAGGGTTGTTTGTGTTAAATGTATGATGTATAGTGCATATTAAAGCACAA
This sequence comes from Pelobates cultripes, assembly GCA_933207985.1. Taxonomy (NCBI): domain Eukaryota; kingdom Metazoa; phylum Chordata; class Amphibia; order Anura; family Pelobatidae; genus Pelobates; species Pelobates cultripes. The sequence continues at coordinate 247,493,846 of OW240912.1, read as the reverse complement.
TTTCCTCATTTTAAAACTAATCATTTAAAAATCAACTAGCTATATTTGGGCTGATATCTGCAGTTCAGTTATGGGTCACTTGTCCTTCTGGATATAAGTGCCTCATATATAATATGCTTAACATGCTTTCCAGCTTCCCATAGACCCACTAATCTATGACAATATGCTTTGCTTAATCTCCTTTACATGATACTGACCGAGCTGTTCAGCTTTGTCTTCCTAAATATCAAGATTTATCGTGATTTGATTGTCCAATGGGTTATCTATCTCTTGAATGTTTGGGCAATCAGATATTGAGTATATGTTATTTTTTTGTTTATTTCGGTATTACAAGATGCTGGATCTACATATGTGTGTTCCTTCAGTAGCAACAAGGGCCTTCTCTGCTACATACGTATGAATGTGACGATATTACAGGAAGAATAATACAAAGTAAATCACACACTGTAGCTATTTATAATGTGTTCTATGGAAAAAGAAGCATTTTTTTTACCTAGGGAGATATTTACTATAGTTTTAGTTATTGATGGGCTTTCAATTGATTTTTATTTGCAGGGTTATTCACAAAAGTGAGAATTTGAGTTAAATTAAAAGTGAAATTCAAATGTAAAATCAAAATAGCAGAACCTGAAAACTTCTCTTAGTCAGCTATGCGTTCAGTTTGGCTACTCTGGCCTTAACTTTTAAATTTACTTTGAATTCTCTCGGTAAATAACCCTGATAATATGGATACCGAAATAGATTAACTGGAAAAAAATATCCAACTGAACTGCGTGAGCTGACCTTTCACAACATGCAGAGGATGTAGAAGGATCAGTGTGAATACAAGAGCACTTTTTTTAATTAGAAAAATATTAATGTCTTATGGCTAAACGGCTCCTATGTTATATCTCTGGTTGCATATATTAATGTATATGTAACAGATGGGTTGCCATGCACCATTACATACTCCACTAATAACCTGCATGATTAGTTAAGATGATTAGCATCTCTGTCCAGCTTGCAAAATATTAGATGTCTGGAATGTGAGATTTGCTTATTTGACATTTTAAATAGAATATATCACGCAGGGATGTATTCTCAAATGATGAATTAGAAGTATTGTAACAGTACAATGACAGAATATTCCAACTAATAAAATCAATCAACTGACAGAAATGTGTACAATAATAACATCACATTTAAAGCACTATCTGTAATCCATCTATTACTATCTCTCAATTAATTACAATAAATTAAAGGAACACTATAGTCACAGAACAACTACAGCTTCATGTAAGTATAGTCAGTTTCTGCAGGCTTTTTGCAGCAAACACTGTATTTTCAGAGAAAAAGCAGTGCTTACATTACAGCCTAGGAACACTTCCAGTGGCCACTCCTCAGATGGAGGACTGACATTCCGTCTATCCATTCTTTGCATAGAGACACTGAACTTTCCTCATAGAGATGTATTTATTAAATTAATCTCTATGAGGAGATGCTGATTGGCCAAGGCTGTGTTTGGCTCCACCTCCTAGGCTGCAATCATCAGAAAGGACCATCTCAACCAATCCAGTTCTTTCCTATGGGGAAGCATTGTGATTGGAAAAGATTATCACTTCTGATGATGTCAGCCAAGGAGGCAGATCAGGTGCAGAGGCAGCACCAGCAGACTGGAATAAAAGCAAGATTTTACTACATTTAGAGGATCGGAGAGGGGAGGAGGGGGAAGGCATGTGGGCTAGATCGTGTTTGTTCAACACTATAGAGTAAGGAATTCATGTTTGTATTCCTGACCCTATAGTGTTCCTTTAAAAAGAGTGAAATATAGTGGTTTTAAAATATCCTCCAGAATGTCTTTCTAAATATGCAGATGAGCACAGACAGACATCATGTTTCATACTTCATCTCGTGTTTCTGCAGATATATCCTGAGCAATGAAGCTCTGTATTAAACCAAGCCCTGTTTTATACAAAGCAAGGGTTGTAACCTAGAAGGACCAATGATCAAGAAACAATTATTTAGTGCACATTTTTGTTTTGCTTAGATATGAAATAAGCACACATGAGTTTTACAAAACCAAAACTTTAATTCATTTATTCAGTTTATTTCTGATAGATTGACCAGGTTGTCTGCTTATGGATTGTGATAACTGTGTTGCTCCATGCATATATTTACAAGATTCTCATAATGCCTTTTATACTAAACTTGCGCATGGCGAGAAAATTTGATTCAGCAAAAAAATTTTTCAAAAACAGAAAACATTTCCAAACACCCTAATTTTGCCCATTGTTGGTTTGGCATGGCAGAATTTTATAACTGAGATTCCAATTCGGAAAGAGAATCTGAACAACAAAAAATGGAACGAAAATTAGCCAATCGGTGTGCTGCAAAATATATGCATAATATAGTATTATGTATATATTTCGCAATATGTTGATAAGAGCTAGTGAGAAAATGTAACCACTACAGTAAAAAAATTTAAAAAAAAAGAGAACTGGAAGAGTGGTAAAAACAAAAATCTATATTTATATATTTCCCTCTATTGCACATTTTTCACTTGATCTGTGAGTAAAATAAACAATTAATGACTGTCACAATACCATCAATCATGTTTTTTCCCATAAATCATCTCATCTCATTTTTTGGCGCAATGTGCGGAATTCAGATTCACGACCCAGAAATTAATATGTTTATTGGTTTGGTTGGTCCATGATTCCCGTACTATTCAGCCCAAAGTTATAGAGTTCTGTTGATTACCCGATCAGCCTAAATTGGAATTTCACTTCAACACCAAAATGAATCTACAAGTCTACTTCATTCATAGAAAATGGGGCAGGATAACTGTACAATTTATATCTTTTAGGAAACATATGAGATTCCCCAAAATTGCCTGTTGCCTTTCCTAACACAATTCTTGAGTGCAAACTGGTACAAGACACAATAACAGTTAGTGTGAATTTTCTTGGATTTATGCAATGTATCTTTGCCTAAATGTCATCTACCAATAGGATTAGCATTTTAATAATCCTATGGGCCAAGTGGTCTGCAAATGTTTGGAGAGTAAGCATTGACAGCTGTAGAATATCTATATTCTGCAAAACATCTAATGTTTTAGGTTGGAAAATAGAGCATGAAGAAAAATATTTACTTTCTTTTATTTCTTAAACATTTTAATACGACTAATGTTATACAGAAAACAAAAACTGTAACACCTACATGAACTACTTCCAGACAAAGGGATACAACTTCTAAAACAGTGAGTTTATAGTTCAATGTAAATGTAAGATGTCATTTAAGAACAATAAGGCAGATGCCTACGACAAATTAGGAAATTGGCACAGACTTTACTACTAAGTATATATATATATATATGTGTGTGTGTATTTGTGAATTGAATATAACAGTACAAAAAGCAAAATATGTTAACGTATAACATTGTACATTTACAAAACTGCTTTAATGTGATGGCTAAACTGAATAATTTGTCAATATACATCAACAATTATGAAGGGTATTCGGTTTAACATCCAAATGTGTGTGATTTACAACACAGGTTTATTAAAACTATAATTGTTAGCATCTTTCCATTTTAACCACGTTGGCCTATATATAGCAAAATCCGTTGCTGAGAACTCTTGATTTGATGAATGACTCTGAAAGTCAGAGAAAAGTTTGCTCATGGGTCAAATACAATTATTTAGTAACATAATAAAATATTTCACCAGAAAAGACTATTGCTAGTTTTTAAATAATTCCAGGGGTTTTGATGTTAATGTTATTATTACCTAACTTAAAGATAAGATTTTATTGACTATGGAATAATAAGAGATGGCCAACCCAAATACAAAATATGTGGCTCTGAAATATTGCACCTGTAGCCCTACTTAAATAGTTATATCTGTAAAACATGCAGACGCAATATCAAATCGTGATTTTTCAATGTAGCTCCAATTCTGATGATCGAAACTTCATATAGTTACTATATTGACTTCAACAGCATATGTTTCTGGGCAAAGCAATACTTTGTATCATCACTTTTCTTTGAACTTGAGTGCAAATGCATAATAGAGCACAGAATGAAAAAGGCACGCTTTAAGCAATAATCTTAAATTATGCCCAACAACCGTTGCAATATATGCCAGCAGGCTATTTTAAGTGGTCAAACAACCTTTTTAGCTACAAGAATACCAAAAGCATTGAAATAAGACTGCATACTGTACTTTGAACTAATAGATTGACTGCCTTCTCATGTTAAATTTGGACAATTAGCAGGAGTAGTTTTGGTTTCCCATCTAAAGGTCAGAAAAATCCATAGAATACATGTAAGATTCTATGCAGCCAGATCTTAAGGCAACATTATCAATGTGATCATTGAATGTTCAGACTGTGACTAGTCAGTGTGACCTAAGCTATGAAAGTAGGCTGGGTTTAACTGTTTTTTGCTTGATTCAGTTTTGTGCCATCATATCCAAGGGAAGTTCACATCTACTCCCTGTATTGTTGATGTTTGCTTCCCCAGTAATATAGATGCAGGGGCTCATTGCTTTCCCTTATTTTCCCTGGCTATTTTACATACATTCATTCGTTCATACAGCGAATGCTCCATTCCAGCACATCATCTCATTTTCATTGTAGCAGATGATTAAACGGATGTGTCCAAAATTAGTTTTAATTTGACGCTTGTCAGAGTTCAGGTTGCAAGTTTAGCAAAATACAGATAATGTTAAGAAAGAAAGAAAGAAAACAATGTACTGAAAAACATATGGTATTTACAAAAACAAATGAAACTGTAAGAATATTGTTATAAATACATTTCCATTGATACATCGGAGATAAAGAACATGTTATTGATATATAACTGCACATACGTTTGCATTTTTCCTATTTAAGAAATTATTTTTACCTACATAACTGTCCATTTATTTGAAACTTACATCAAGAAGAATATGCTGTTGTAGCATACTAATTAAAATAAAATATTGATTTGATCTCATGCATTGGCTGTCATGAAATGGTTGTGATTCTTTTAAGAATGCATGAGAACAAATTAGATTTTTTTAAAGAACGAGAATGATTAAATAAAAATGACACCTGAATTGCAGCATTTCAGTGAGCATCTAAAATGGCACTGCATTAACAAGAACAGTGAAATGTGTTCTCATGTATTCTGTGATGCGATGGATATGAAAATCTTCAATTTATTGGACAGCTATGTACAGTATTTCCAAATAGTACATTTTAAACACTATATCATAACTATCTATATATTTATCATCGATATAGCCATTCTTTTTTACACACAATTCCCTGGAACATAATGTAAGGTATCTCCACAGTTTAATTTATTCTATTGTAATGGCAAATGTGAACCATCCTTTATTTTGGAATTCTTTTGTGCATTCATACTTTTTTTCAGAAGCTTCCTTAGACTGTGCAAGTAAAACAAAAAAAAAACAAGAAAAAACAATGTTAGTGAATTGCACAGTTAAAAAGAATATAACATATGTAGAAGTATGCTATTTGCAGCCATACAAAGATATATACACAAGCATTCGGACAGTATTGATGTTACTAAAGTGGAAGAATAACTTCCGTATTAACAATAGGCAAGCAGTGGACTTAGCAGAGGATGTCCATAGTCTTGGTCAAGCCACTCAAAAACAGTTTGACCAAAAACTGGGAAAAGCTTCCACCACTCAATGGCACCATAACCACTATCTGCATGTAATGTTATGGCACCTATGTTGCCCCTTTAAGTATTTATGAAGCACTTATTTCTAGACTATCTGTATGTTTGTTTTATTGATTGAGTTGGTAGCAGCTATCTTTATCTTTTTTTAAGAGCTGTAATTTTTATTATGTTCTTCTTAAGAGCTCTTGAAGTCATTTGTTTGTAAACTATGCAGCCCTTGGATGCTGTGCTCCATAACGTTACCTGTTATTGCTGTGAATGCTACGTAAGCCCTTTATCCCACTGAGAATAACGACAGCTCAGACCAATTACATTAAATTTAAATATATGCACTTTCTATATTGGTTTAAGTCTGCTGTGCATTTTTCTTCCCTATTCATTTCATAGCTAAAACAAACTTCATATGTTTGAATTGTAATTGCCTTTCATTTTTATAGTAATATCAATGTGACATATAATTAGGATTTTTTATTCCATTTGATGAACGTATTTCATGGGAGAATTATTTCAACTTATAACATGTGGGTGATGTGAACAAACAAATCCGTATCGCGTAGATCAGCATTTGATTTAAAATGCTTAGGATGTTATTATTTCACTTGAGCAATAATATATGGGTAAATGCTAAGCTTTCACTAGTGGAGCTTTCTTCTTTTGTCACGGTGAAGCAATTACAAAATGGGATATTTTTTCAGTTTCTGTCACTTACTAGAAGGTCAGCTAAATGAGATATGGTTAGTTTTTTTAAGCAAGTTAATAAGATAAGAGTTATAATAGGTCTTAATGGGGTGAAATTGAGACATATTCAATTTGAGCATTCCTTTCAAGTCTTATATGTCTATTTACTCAGTGATTTACTAAGCAAGGAATTTGAGTGAGTTCACAAATGACTTCCAAGAATCAAGGCCAAAATGGGGGTGCTTTCAAAGTGATGCAGGTGTTGAGTTTTAATTCCAAGTTCAAAGTGAACTCTTGCTTTGGTATAGAAATGTTAACTTATTTGAATTGAATGAAACAGGTTTATTAGTGATAATTTTAATGTTCTCTTGGCCTGCTAATGTATGCTTTTGGGGACCCAGACCCTTCCTTTTTACAGCAAGTTACACCACATAACAATCTCCTGCCATGGACAAACACTCAAACAAGCTCAGATTAATTATGCTGGAGATATCCCAAATTACTGGGGATCTTCTTCAGAGTCCCACTAAGCCCAAAATAATGCTAAATGAAGAGGCTCCATTACCACCTTCTGAGAATCCCTTGATGGATTCACTGGATAAGTTTTTGTGGCTGGCTACCACCCTTTACATGCTCTTACTGGCCGGATGGCAGTAATGGATACGTCTCATCACATGAATGTGATTGAGGCATCAACCCTTCCATTGCAGAACTCATACACAGTCCTGCAGTTACTGGTGGAGGAATTGGATGTCCAGAGTCACTGCTGAAACCTCAAAATCTAAGGCATTAATTAAATCGTGGATTCAGCAGAACTCCAGCAGTTTTTGTGACAGCTATTCACCACTTTTCTCCCTCAATGCAGAGGTAAACCACTAACATTTGATGGCATTTTCTGTTTTGCCAAGTCCCCTAAAGCCCCAGGAGAAGCTTCGCAAGATGTAATAATGATTTTTCAAAACATTGCTGATAGGAATGCTATAATGGCAGCCACAAAATGGCCTTTTCAAATAGAGACACTTTCTCTCAAGTTTCTTTTGGACTTGCCAGCTCCACCACTAAGTGGCATTAATCCATGAAACCTATAACCAAGTGTTTGCAAAAGTCAAGTATTAGTTTTCGATGAGGATACTCATGGTCTCTGTTGGTAATCAGTGGAAGTACCTTTATTATACTCCGGGACTTATCAAAAGCCCAAACATATCTCCACTCATTGAATCTAGTCCCTATACCCCTAGAAATTGAGCAAATCTGTGTTCCTATCTACACAAACTGTCACTTAAATATCTCTACTACTAGAGTTGTGTGTTTTTGTTTTCTTTGGTTTCCTTCATTCTTTTTATTTTCTATGTTTTGCTGGTCTACTTTGGCTCAGAGGGTAAACGTTTGTCTCCTTTTTACCACAAATATTCAGAAAAATTGTTAAACTGCCTTATTTTTCTATGATTTGTGAAGAAAGCATGATTTGTACTCTGCTGTTTTACATAAAAAAATTGACATTTTAAAAAAACATTACTTACCTTTTAGCTGAATCTGTTCAATTAATTTGTGGGGCTCATTTTTTTACATTGTCCACTGACCTGTATAAGAAATGGTAATGCAATAAGTATGCAGGTGGCATAAATATATCACAAACGTTTTAAATCTCTGTTATATGTAGGCAATATTTACAGTATTTAAACATGTTTTTAGACACACAAATGCCCTGAGCAATTTACACTTTGGGCTTTGGGTGTCAAAGTTTATCTCGTGAATTATCCTCCACATCAGCATAATAATTGTGTATGGGAGCCCTTCCATAATTATTTATGAGGACCCATAACTACAGCTCCCTTTGTGTATTTTAAAAATATAATCCTTGGACAAAATCCAAGGATTCAGGAAATTTGGAACAGATCTATCTTTTCCTACAATTTGGTTACTTTGGTCTTCAGTTTCCCATGTCGATTATCCACAATTTCTGGTTTAGTGAATAAACCTCTGAGTATATCCTTGGTTTTCAGTTAATTGTATAATGTTATGTATTCCAAACGTTTATTTATGTATTTTTTTTCTAACCCCTATGTTTTTAAATTTGCCCACATCATTTTCACTCAAAGGAACATGAAAACCTGATCACAAGGGCATCAGCTTCTTCATTTTGTTTTACTTAAGCAATTCATAAATGTGTTTTGTGAATCTGTCCATTCACCCATACATTTTCATCCTGAGTGTTCACTTTGATACTCTGCAGATTTTATCTTTGAAGCTGTGCATTGGGCTTGATAACCTGCCTGTACCTTCTGATAACCTAGGCTCTGCTTACCCAACCTACTAGACTTTGCATATCTATCTACTTGAGTTTTAGAGACCTACTAATTCACCATACTAGTAAAGTAATATAAGCTCTAAGAAAGACATGTTTGCACCAGTGTTCTTATGTAATGTTGTTCGGATTCTCTGCTTTTCAGTGAGTTGTCCTCCTGGATGATATCGCTTTGCGTTCCATGACTACTTCACTTTCATTTACAAATATTTTTTTGAACAATAAAAATGTGTGTTTAAACTAAATATTTCAATGGTAATTCAAAACAATTCAAAAACATTTTAAATAACAAACAAAACCTAAACCCAACAACAATGAATCAATGGAACATTTAATGAATTAGAATTGAACACTTTCTCAAAGTTCTTTGAAGTTATGAATAGTGACCACTGTAATCCAAGTTGTTCTTTAAGCCAAATGTTTATTTGAGAGTATAATTCTGATTCCCTCCATTGTTCTGATTTCCGCAACTTGTTTATTACATTCTTTAAATTTTAACTTTGCTCAAAATTTGGGCTATATACCAGTTATTATTATTGTGTTAATGCACTGTAGCCCACTCTGTGACAATGCTTGTCTACGGTCTTGTGTCTACATTTTTCAATGGAAAGCATGCAAACCATCTATAGTGGAAATATCTGCAAGAAGGCCAGACTGGCAACAGGCCGAGGTCGACAGGATAGATCTAAGGATCTCCCCGGCTGCCCTATGCAGGGCTGGTGCTACTGGAGAAGACCCCTCTGCTGGTGGGGAGATCAAAGATCTCTCTCGCCAGCAAGCCCATGCTAATGCCATCAGGGTAAAAGGCTGAACCTTCTGCTGATCCCTGTTCTGGCTTCCATATCAGAGAGTAGCCGCAGGCTATCACAACAACACTCTGATACTACACATTACAGAACCTATCTCCTCAAACACTGACACACTACCGCCCCTATGTATAAACTCCTACCAACAGCTCTTCACTGCAAACAGCACCATTCACAGACACACAACCCCACAAGAAGGCTACCTGCTCACACAACCTCACAAGCAGCATCCCCCTACAAGCAACCCCACACATGAAACCCCAAAAGAAAAATTGCCACACACAACCCCATAAGCAGCTTTCAAACACACCCAAAATCACAGACACCCTCCCCATACAAGTATACAACATATTCTCCCAAGCCTGTCCCTCTTTTATTCCACTTATGGGGACACCAACGACAACTTACCAGCAAGCATGTAAGTAAACATGCTTGCACTGTGCTAAAAAAAACATAATGCACTTTCCAAGTGAAAGCGCTCTTTAGCAGTGCTCTGTGCATGGGCATCAAACTGACATGCCTTCTTTGGGGTGGATGACACTCTTGCCCTCCCCCCTCATTTTGGGCCACTGTGTCTTTGAATGTCTGGGTAGAATTTTTGTCCCAGTCTGGCCCTGTCTGAAAGATACTTTATATTAAAGGGGAGGTGAGATTGGTTCCATTTGGCTTAATGTTCATGGTTAGTAAAGCCATTTATGAGGCTGGGAAAGCAAGACTTCAAACTGGGGTCTAAGGATAAAAGAGATGACAGGGAGGCAATAAATTAATATCTTAAGAGTAAGGTATATAACTAAAAGAGGGCACGCAATGGATGGGTGGCTGGGGGGAAAGCTTTACAAGTTCCTTATAGATAATGCGCTTCCCGGGTGTCACATTTTTTGCATTTGAATAATAGAAATATGGGTTTAAACTAAATATTTCAATGGTCTTTGAGCAATTGAGGAAATGCAAATTGCCTGATATGGGTAGCTGTTGTGGCTATTCAAAACAAATAACCAGTACATTTGCAGCTATACAGTGGAAGGTTTTTCTTTGCTGTCACGGATCCCCTATACTCGCACTGAGTATATCCGTTGTAAGTCTCCCAGGTCCTGAAGTGAAGCAGTGATTATAACTCTGAACTACCAAACATCAGCCAAGACTTGATGAAGGGTACTAAGGGGGGATGGGGGAGCAGGGGGGAGCGGTCCTCCGGGGTGCCACTCAGTACGGGGGTGCCACACTCTGTACCTCCTGCTGGTTCGCAATAACAATCCTCTCCCTCGTGGCTCCGGCGCTCAGTCAGTGAGTCAGAACACAGGGAGGGGATTCCCAGCCCGTGCTCTGAGTCATCACTGAGCACCAGGGAGGTTGTTATTGAGTGTACCAGCAGGGGGCGCAGAGCATGTATTCTGACAGGTTTCTCCCCTGCGGCCACTCTGCCTGCATCTGCTGCACTGCCTGACCCTGGGCTGGGATGGAGCTAATGAGAGACACACCCTGAATTGTAAGATAATAATATTATTTTAAATTCACCCTAACCCCCTCCCTCAGTCACCCTGTCATCCCCTCCCTCAGTCACTCTGTCACTAGTCACCCCCTCCCTCTGCCATCTGTCATCCTCTCACTAACTCTGCCACCCCCTCACTCTGCAACCTGTCACTCCCTCCCACGCTCTATCAGCCCCTCCCTCCCATGCTATGCCACCTGTCCCCGCCTCAAACACACACCTCTACATTCACTCACACTTACTCCATACAAAAACATGCTTACATTGAAACACAGAAGCACTGCTCAATGCTACATACATTAAACAAATTTGTGGATGTTTTTTACATTTTAAAGTGATGGGGGGAGGGTGTGGTGGTGACAAAACGAGGACCCGCCCCGGGTGCCATATGCTCTAGGTATGCTCCTGGGTACAATGAACTGATTTATTATGGCCCAGTGGCATGCTTATATACACAGACCCCCAGTATCCATTTATTTGCACAGTAAGCAGTGGTGTATCCTGGTTTTGTGCTGCCCTAGGCAGGACAAAACTCAGGCGCCCCTCTCCCCCCCTGCGCCAGCCCCCCTCCAAGCCAACAAACACACACACACTGGCAAACACACTCACACTAACAGACACACACACAGTCAGACACACACACTAACAGACACACACACACACACACTAACAGACACACACACACACTAACACACATACACACTCAGAGGCAAACACACCCTCACTAGCAGACACACACTCACTGACACACAGTCAGACACACACATACACACTAACAGACAAGCACAGTCAAACACACACACTAACAGACACACACTCACTCACTAGCAGACACATACTAGCAGACACACACATCCACACTCACACTCACAATCAGACACACACACACTAACAAACACACACATTAACAGACACACACTCACTGACACACACACTCACAGGCAAACACACTCACACTAACAGACACACACATAGTCAGACACACACACTAACAGACACACACACACTCACTAGCAGACACACACACTCACTGGCACACAGTCAGACACACACATACACACAGTCAGACACTCACTGACACACAGTCAGACACACACATACACACAGTCAGACACACACAGTCAGACACACACTAACAGACACACTCACTCATTAGCAGACACACACTAGCAGACACACACACACACTAACAAACAAACACACATTAACAGACACACTCACAGACATATACACACACTCACTCACATTAACACATTTTTTTTATTTACCCCCCCCAACCGCCTTACCTTTGGGAATGCTGGGGGTGGTCCCTCTCTCCCTGGTGGTCCAGTGGCTGCTGGGCGGGCGGGCGGGTGGCGAGGGAGCTCTTCCCCTGAGTGGTCTGCTCAGCTCCTCGCGCGCCGCAGAGTGAGGCTGGGAGACGGAATATGACGTCATCAACCCGGCTCCCAGCCTCACTCTGCGGCGCGCAAGGGAGCTTAGCAGACCGCTCAGAGGAAGTACTCCCTCACCAGCAGCCCGCCCAGCGCCGCCCGCCAGCCCAGCATGTTAGTTAGCCACAAGGCTAACAAGGCGTTTGCCTTGGGCATTTGGGGGGCAGCATTTTTGCCGCCCCCTGGAAAATGCCGCCCAAGGCAAATGCCTTGTTTGCCTCGCGGCTAAAACACCCCTTACAGTAAGTCCGCCCAGGCTCCTCTGTGTCTGGGAGATAAGAGAGCTTGCTTTTGCTTAACCTAATCATCTCCCAGGCACTAGAGGTACAAAATATTATACAAAAAACCCTCAAAATATACATAACATATATATGCACCCCCGCAAGCATTATACCCCCTGGATAGCCTGGATCTGAGCGCCCAACATATCCAAATAGCACTCGAATCCCACGAACACAGCCAAATCGCCACCAGGGTAAAGTTTTGACAAACCACACACGTGGCATATGCCCAAATTAGTTCCAGAGAAAAAGTGCTCACATTTGGGAGTTCAGAAACGAATAAAATGTCAAACGGTTCCCCTGGCTCATAGGTAGTGATTGTTCGCCTAGTTTGTGCAAATAAACCTACCGCACAGCGCTCTCCTGTCTTGTTGGGAAAAGAAGCAGGCATTGACGCAAGATCACCGAGGTTCACACGAGGATGTATGCGACTTTAAGTTCCATATGCTCATCAACCAAGTGCCGCTGCCTGCGTTCGTGCAACAAGATGGCTGCCGTTTTCTACAGCACATGTTGTTCGTTTATACGAACGGCGGCCACACAGGGAGAGCACTTAAGATTGTGGTTAGTTTGCATTTAATGAGCCAGGGGAGTGGTCGGTGTTCGGTAGATTGCAGCTCCCAAACTGGGGAAAGCGTAGTTGGGTTCGGGGAGCATAATATACGAATTAGAAGGGAAATGTCTTGAGAACAGGAAAAATAGTGAGTTTGTCACATTGTATATGGCCCATAGTTGGTGGGCAGGAGGCCGGCTTCCACACTCCTCCAGGAGTTCGTGGCAAACGCCCACGGTAAGGAGCATTTGTCACACTTACGTTTATCATAAATTCACATAAACTAACATTATGAGATATCAAAACTTACATTTGATGTTGTCTCACAAACTCTGCAAACTGTCGATCTTTTGCATAAAGTTCAATTATCCGTATTCTGTCTTGAATTTCCTATAACAAGATCAAAGGCTTGAGTATGATAAACCCCATTCTGAAAACAGCCCCAAAAAATTTAAAAAAGGTCTCCATCTTCTAAGTGTGAATTGGATGTAATTAAATCAAATTTTCCATTCAAATAATAAACTAAATGCCCTTGTGTATGTAGTTTGTAATGGTAAAACTGCCTGTGAATTTAGTTTACTCCAATAGTGACCTCTGCTTTTGAGCACTATCATAGAATAACGCAGATAGTGAACTTGGTGCTGAAATATTTGCCTTTATAATGCAGCAAAATATACTCCTTAAGCCTGCTGATTTTCTTTTCACAGTTAAAAGGAGATTTATTAAAATGGTGCATACTTGTAAATGTGGAGTGTCCACCAATGAAATGTGTTTGCATGTTCTGCTAGATTCCATAGCGATTGCTCAACTTTTTGAATTTTTCAAATCACAACACTTTGCTAGGTCTCCTCCATAGTGTTTACTTACTACTGAGCCCATCACAAACACATCACAATATATTGGCAGGCATTAATTTTTGTAGCACCTGGTAGTTCATTAAATATATATTTTGTTTACATGTTTATGGCTTATTTATACTCCTCCCAAACTATATTGCTCAGTTTTTGGATTAATCCATGCATTTTCTCAATCTTCTGACCAACTAGTGAACATGATGATTCAACCTAATATATCAATAAATTATGTTTCCACCAATACACACCTCTTTAGTGAGCTCGCTGTTTTCATAAATATGTCTTATTTCTTCACTACTGAAGTCTGCAGAAGTCTCTGGACTTGTAGAGCTGGCTGACGATTGTTGTGGGTATCGCTTATAGTAGTGACTATAACCAGTGACATCACTCTCGTACATGGGATTGTACTTTACAGCATTTTCAATTGATGACAAGCTGTCACTTTGTCTCCTGCAGTGGATCCAACAACATTGATATCCTTATAAATTACCTTAAAACGTTCAGTGCAGCTTTATAGTCTAATTTAACATAAGCCTTGATGTAAAGTCAGTAAATATCCTAGACATTCAATAGAATCTTAACTAAGTAGTGATTTGTTTGCACAAAGCTTGTAACTCTTTTTATCTTTTGCCTTTCAGGTGAAATCTGGAGCAGGGGGAACCTGTGGTTTACTTAGAAGGGAAAGCTCTGTTTACACAATCCTTGTTAAATGGATTAAACATACAGATCAGTGGTTCCCAATCTTTTTTCACTTGTGTACGCCATGGCAGCCCATTTCCATAAATTGTACCTCTTGTATTAGCAAAATGTTTGTAATTAATATAGTTGCTGTTATTGTTGAGCTCTCACTTCCTCCCAGCGCAGGGGCCCGGTTGCTTTGTTAAAGCTCTGCATCGCATGTCCAGGCCCCTGATGACACATGTCTGTTGGGTGGCCTAAGTACATGGGCCACCCAATGGGCCCCCTCACTCTCCAGGCCCCAGTGCATCTGTGCCGGTTGCACCGGCGGTAGTTCCGCCATTTTTTTGCGTATCCCTGGGGGAACTGGTGCATACTCCTGGGGTTTCATAAACTACAAGTTGAGAACTGCTGATATAGAGTAATTAGTCTGGGTCATTTTCAGGAGGTCAAATAGAAGTTTAGCGCCTCTTAAAAGCAAACTGTCAAACTAGTGTTAATAGAGCATTGCAGGGGTATGCACAATGGTTACAATGTACAGAGGCACTGTAATTGTATATGTATTAAAGAAACATACATACATTTAATTTTTAAATAGGCATTATGATAAAATGATAATACTTGACTTGTTATTTTTGGAAAAGCTTTTCACATGATGTTAGAAAAAAAACTTTTCCAATGATTTAACTACTAAATGCACTAATAAAGTTTATGGAAATGTTTATAGATATATCATTTGAGAGGTTTTTGATCAATTGAAAAGCGTATCAAAAATGTTTGGAAAATGGCAGATGAACTTCAATATAGATAAATGCATTGTTATGGAATCCGGGGTGAAGAATGCATGAGTTACTTGCCCCTGCATGGAAGTGACATAGGGAAAACAACAAATGAGAAGAATTTGAGAATTGTAAAAGACAACAAACTAAGCAGCAGTGACCAATGTTAATCATCAATTGCTAACTCCGCTAAGGTATTGTCATGCATAAAAAGGGCATTAATTCTCGGGATGAAAATATAATTCTGAATTCTTATAAATCAACATTAAAACTACACCTTGGATATTTTGTTTTGCCTTCTTTTGGATGAACAGCAGAAACAGGTGTGAGAAAACTTGAACTTGATGGACGCAAGTTTTTTTCAGGCTATGTTACTATGTAATTAAACCAAAGCCATAGTGACATTTATCAAAAGATAAAATAAGATTATCACAGTTATTAAAAATAAATCATTACTCTTCAAACTTGTTAATTAGTCTAATGAAGTGAACATATTTATAACATTTGTAAGCGTCTGGAATTAAGTTAACGATTCCTTAAATATATGAATCACTAACACTAGTCAGACAAAGAAAGGTTAATTGACTACATGGTGAACTGGCCTGAATTCTGTATCATGTTCGCATGATTATATGTGATTTACAACTACATTTTACTGTTGAGTGCCTGAGTGGATGCGTAATACCTAAAAATATTTGTTTCTAAATACCTGAAACAAATGGAACAAAGGACTAGAAAAGAATCCCCACCACCACTTTTCTTGCCTACTATAAAAACAGTATTAAAAAAAGTATGCAATGAAATACATAAATAAATTCCTCTAAAGAGGTCTCCTTTAACTGGGAGGAACCTCACATCTAGCAGCTAATTTCAGCTATTCAATTGTTTGATTATATACCGCAAATCCCCTAGCAAATAGGAGATATGTAATTCAGAACTTGCAGAAGTTTGATGTAATATTATGAATAAAGCAGCTGACTAACAACAACTAGACTGCTGCTATCAGCTTACTTGTTTGTCTATTCTTCACATTCCAAATGCAACCACAACTACAACGCTTTCACAGAAAGCTGTGAAGGAGTCTGTTAGAGGTAGTGGAATAAAACCAAAATACGTAGCTTTATATTCTTTTATATTAGGAACTATGAAAAAATACTACTGTTTCAATTTCACACCAATTTGGAAAACACATTTAGAATTGCAGTTTAACTCATACATGCAATGCATCAACATTTGCATTCAAATGGAATTGAACAGTACTCACCCCACAGATTCCTCTGAATCACCTTTTGTACTCTGTACACGAAGTGTCCTTGCCAGGAAAAAGATGATGGCTGAAGCAACAAGAAGAAAACCAGCTACAGATGCAATGGCAATACCAACCACTAGAGGTTCAGAGACATACTCCTCACAATGTTCTCCACGGTACCACCAGTTCTCACCTACTCGACACCTACAAAAATAGCACAAGACAATATGTGTACAAAATATACAAAACAGAGAATGAATTTAGTAATTAATACTTCCTTCACTTGAAAAAATGGTAATTGGTGACAGTGTTCAAGATCATTGGTCATTTTCATTTTAATTTCCATATAATACATAAACATATAAACTTTATTAAACAATCCCCAGATCATTCTATAAGTTTGTCCGCGGGAATGGAGATCCTTGTCCCTTGATATTTGTTCCATTTTATTTATGTATTTTATTTATATCTCAAATTCACTTTGTTGCCGCTGATATGTTAGCTATTTCCATTTTGACTCACATGCTGATACAGTGATTGAGATGTTTCGAGGTTATAGGAACAATACTGTTTTAATTTTTGCTGCGTTCATTTAATATTTTGTATAGACATATATTGCATACATTACTTAGATTGTTACTTTATATATACTATTTTTATTTTTTTTAGAGATGCAAAGGTAGCCCTTGGCTTGCTCCCTTATTTTTCTATTCCAAATATATATATACTGCCGTATCCATGCTAATAAAAAAAACCATCTGTTGACCCATCTTATCCACCTAACCACCATTCTAAATCCCTACTCTCTTTCTCCTCAAAGGTTCTGGAATGATTTGTCTGTACAGATCCGACACGCTTTCTCAACTCTTTCTACTAAATCCGCTTCAATCTGGCTCCCAACCCCTCCATTCTATTTAGACTGCCATGACTAAAGTGACTAATGATCTAATCATGACTAAATCCAAAGGCCACTACTCCATACTAATTATTATAGACATCACTGCTGTCTTTGACATGCCCGAGGGCATGCCCGAGGGGTTAACGTGATTTATCATCCCTCTGATGGGTTAACACAGTTAAGTTTTTTATAACTCAAATCCACGTGATACTCCCTGATTTAAGATCTATCTGACGGCTCATATAGACTGTCTATTTATTATTTTGTTTGCAACATACTTGCAACATATATTTTTCTAGATACAGTCTTTAATGCACTTCACTGTTGGATCTGCTACTATGAGAACACGTATAGCTCTATTTTAATATTTACTATATTTTTCTTTATTTTCAGTGTTTGTTCCTGTAGGTTAAGTTTCATTTATTTAAAATTATTGTTTCTCTGTTTTGTTCCTTATGAGGGACTAATAAAGATTATAGTGTTAGATTCTGCTCTCTATTCAGACACAGTCTTAATCATTAACAGAGCAGCCCTTTCTCTCAGGGATACAAGGCTTAATGGGGGCAGGTTAGTTCAATCTGCTACCCGTTAGTCCTCTCTTTTTTCTAATAACAGACCTAAATTATTTCAGGAGGACTTTTTTCAATGAGGTCCTTCAATAGTGTTTTAAGTAACTTCAATGTGAGCATTATATCTGTCAATGGGTTGCTGCTTGGACATAGATTACTCTACCATATAAGCTGTTTAATTAGTTGCTTATTAGTAGTAGGACACTGGTTCTCAACTCTTTCCTCAAGGGGTTCTTAATCTATTGGAACAAAATTGATAAAATGCCTAAATCATGGACTGTTGGTGTGCCCTGAGGACTATTCTGGGAACTACTGGCTTTGGACCTTCGTTAATTCAAAAGTTCCATACTGATCATCAGGTGAATATTTCTATGTAAATGAGACATCTTTTATTATTTATTAATTAAACTTAATTGTTGCGAGTTGCAAATTCCAGCTGAGAAGCATAGCTTTTTTATAGAATCTTCTTATCTATCCTAGTAAGGCCTAACATTTGCAAATCTCTAGTGAATCCCTGAGAATTCATAGTTTAGAGAATAACGCTGATTGACCATTCACTGTTAATCTCTTCATTAGCATGATCAAAATATATAAACAAGTGTGCTTGCAATGCATTACTTTGTTTGTGTATATTTCAGTGTACAAAAATCACATACACTTCACAAATTAGACAACATGACAGCGCCATTCAGATATTCAGCAAGAGCCTACCTGCATATGGCACCTTGTCCAGGGATTACATCACACTTGCCATCATTCTGGCAGAATTCTATCTCTAGATCACACAGACTCTGGCAAGGCATTCCATCAACACTGACATAGCCTGGGTTGCAAACACATTCGCCTTCACCGCTCCACTTGTTTATAAGACATTCGGAAAATTCGTTGCACGCCTGGAATTTACACGGGTCAGCTACTTCTCCTGATAGGACAAATAAATCATTTAGCTTTGTATTTAGGCAGCTTTCAAGTAAAATGTGTTAACCATTTTCATCTAATGATATTAGAATTTAATAACAATAAAAAAAGGAATTGCTCAGTGAATGACATGTTTTCAGTCTTCTACAGTCATCTAGTTAGCTAGCTATAACATCTAACTTCCTCACATGAGATTGTGAAGTCTCTAATATTTGGTATTTACTATCTTAGTCCCTTGTCTGTACACAGTCTATGTCATTCTTATTTCCCTATACCTCCTTGAGGTTAAAGTTTAACTGATTATTTAACTGAATAGAACTGAAGTAATACTGTTCTAAAATTCTTCGTTTTCTGATGCACGGTGAGCCCTAGGATTGTCCTCATGGCCATCATCGCTATTTTATACAATATACCATTAAAGAAAACACTTTATTTTGCTAAGTTATTATTTAGATGCTATACTGATTGTTTACCTGTCTCATCTGTCTTTTATTGACTTTGCTATCAAGTTACCTGACTGACTTTCAGGCTTGATTCAATATGTGGCTTTTCCAAATGCAGATTTTGATAATTAACTATCATTGGCAGTTGGTAAGGTTGAAATATGGTGGAGCTTAGACTTTTCCCTCCTGAAATTTGGTTCTGGGCCCAGACGTTGGAGGCTCTGTCCTTTTAATTCTGCATACTCAAACCTTGACCAAATAAGAGGTCAATGAAACAATCCACAAATCTGTATTTAAAGGACCACTATAGTGCCAGGAAAACATACTCGTTGTCCTGGCTCTATAGTGCTCTGAGGGTGCCCCCACCCTCAGGGACCCCCTCCCGCCCGGCTCTGGAAAGGGGAAAGGAGTTTAAACTTATCTTTTTCCAGCGCTGGGCGGAGAGCTCTCCTCCTTCTCTCCTCCTCCGTTCCGCCCCGTCGGCTGAATGCGCACGTGCGGCAAGAGCTGCGCGCGCATTCAGCCGGTCGCATAGGAAAGCATTTACAATGCTTTCCTATGGACGCTGGCGTGCTCTCACTGTGAAAATCACAGTGAGAAGCATGCAAGCACCTCTAGTGGCTGTCAATGAGACAGCCACTAGAGGTTTGGGTGAAGGCTTAACCCATTAATAAACATAGCAGTTTCTCTGAAACTGCTATGTTTATTAAAAAATGGGTTAACCCTAGCTGGACCTGGCACCCAGACCACTTCATTAAGCTGAAGTGGTCTGGGTGCCTAGAGTGGTCCTTTAAGGTCTTCCAGGATGACATAGCACAGCGCAAAGTCATATGTCGACGTCAGAAATGTTGTTAGATCAGGGTAAGCATGTCTGTGGCTGAGTGGTCTACACTCAGAGAATGGAACATTTTGGCAGTAATTACAACGAAATCTACTATAGCTTGCCTAGATGAAAATAATTGAAATGAAAAAAATTGAAAACTTACTTTATTATTGATGTAAATAACAATTTAAAGATGAAAATAATTTTGATTTGCTTTGGTATTGATGTAAATAACATTTCAAAAGACAGAGTTGATTTAAAGTTATAATTTGAAACATATTTATTTACCTGATTCAACATCCAATGAGTATTTGTCAATAGCCAGATTCATTGTTTGATATGCAGTGTTGCAGAAGTCCTCAAGAATGATGTAAACCGCGTTAGTTACATTTCGAGGAACAGGTTTTGCAAACTTCATTCTGCTATTTACAATGATGCTGCCATTACGAAAATTTAAAATCTCAAGGTTCTGGAAGCCAGTCAAATTGGACTGCAGATAAGGGACCAACTGAAATAGATACTAAATGTTAGTTTTAAAGTTTCCAAATCAAGCTATTTTGTTTGCATTAGATTGAACAAACATTGGGCTCATTTAAAAAGGACAGCAGCTTCTATAAGATATTTGTTTAAATGTAGATTTCTATTTAGAACCATCCCCTCAAATTTGCTTGATACAACAAATGAAATTTGCCCCATGGAAGAAAGGGAACTATATTGAGCTGTCTGTTCGGCCTCACTATTATTATAGCAAAATATACTCATCACACACAACAATAATTTAGACTAGTTTTCATAGTGTCTGCCCAGTAAAACCGTAGGGCTCTCCCCCTCCAGAACAAATAGTATTACATATCTACTGTTAAAAAAACACACACTTTATGTTTGTCGTTTTCTGGTGTCCAGCTTTTCAAAT
Source organism: Pelobates cultripes (assembly GCA_933207985.1). Lineage (NCBI taxonomy): Eukaryota > Metazoa > Chordata > Amphibia > Anura > Pelobatidae > Pelobates > Pelobates cultripes. The sequence goes on along the minus strand of OW240912.1, from coordinate 247,472,503 downwards.
TTAAAATATGGGAGCAGATAAGCTTTAAAGCATTATCCAGATAGATCATTACTTTAAGAAGATATGATTACTTTTCTTTTATCAAGTTTATTATTTAGAAAGTAGATCCACAATTTAAAGACACAGATCCTTTAAATAAGCATATTACACGCAAAAAATAATAAATTGTAGACGTATAAATTATATACCAAGTAATAAAAAAGAACATCTCACCAGTTCTAAAAACCTCTGCTCCAAGGCTTTATATTCAGGAGAATGTTTATTAAATAAATCTTCAGAAAATATCATGTTGGTTACACGTAGACTGAAAAATACAACGAGAGCCCGTGTTGATGCCGAAACATTCATGCCATTTTCATGGGTAGAAAAGATGACGCCAGCAAGGTCTGTGGAGTGGATATTTTTTGCAACCATGCTTCTTTCTTCTGGACTCATGTCAGGGTGGAAAAAGACTGTGCTCATGTCATCTAATGCTAGAGATACATTATGAACTTCCAAGGTTGCATCTTCCTCTTGTGTTACGGAAATAATAGGAGAGCTAAACATTTCTGTTGGCTCCTTTAACACCTCACTATGAATTAGACTATTTTTACCCAGTGACTCTGTAGTTACAGCCTGTTCTTCTACTTCTGGAATAATATTGGACATAGTACTTTCTCTTGAGATAGCTTCTGAAGGATGGGTCAAGTCTTTAAGAGAATGATCTATCTCAGAAATCAGATTGGGGATTGTATTTGACATATCAAATATTTCTGGAGGTTTTATTGTAACCAAAATGTCTTCTGGTTTGGTCTCTGTCGATGATATTAGTGCAGGAGTTGTTTCGTCATGTTCTAAAACAGTGTAAAAAAGAGTACTGCTTTCTCTAATTGTTGGTGTTGTGCTTGGCGTGAATATTGGAAGTGTTGGTTTTAATCGTTCTATTTCATTTGAGATGGAGCTATTTAACAACTCAGGGCCCCTTTCTATAACAATGCTGTTTTGTGAGGCTGTTTCTTGTGTTTCCAGAAAATAGTTTATTGTCCTTGGAGCTTTACTTGGTGCATCTAATGAATATTTCATAGTGGACTCAACAAGATTGTTAGACTCTGTATCTTCTGATGTTTGCATTAGCAGTTCAGTAGTTGATACAGCAGATGATTCAGGTGTTGACTCTACAAACAGTGACTGAGCAAGCATATGTTTTGTAGAAACTGGGCCATCATATTGTTCCACCTTCCCAGCTATCTGATTTAGATCAATATTATTATCAATGGTAAGTAAACTTGGCTGCGTGGTATGAAACTGTTCAGAAGACTGGTCATTAATTTCATAATTAAAGTCTGTTATTTTCATTAACTCTGTCTGTATATATTGTGCCTCTAAAATAGTGAAAGGTTCCAATGTTGGTTTTTCATCCTTCCCCAATAGACCAAAACCTGATGCTGAACCTTCTGCCACAGGAATAATACTTTCAGTAATTTTATTAGGTGGTATTAGATGTTCCTCTTCTAGTATATTCAAATTGTCTACTACATTGTCAGATATGGAAGAGGAGGCAACTGTTGGAGAAACAACACTTTCTATGTTTTCACTTCCAAATGAGGATTCACTTAGTGCAGGCAGTTCTGCAGCAATTGCAGAGGTTAAAATGTCTGAGCTGGATTCGGCAGCTGATGGAGTTGTCAAGGTTGGTGGTAGAATGGTGGTAAGCTCATTGTTTTCTGAAAGTAGTGGCATATTTGTTGACACATCTGGCGACTCTGAGTTGAGAGTAATCTGATCATACAATAACATCTCGTTATCCCCCGACTCTTCTTGAAGGTCTAAATTGACAAAAGTACCTGTAGCAGCAGTCGTTCTTGTTTCTAAAAATTCAGATATCATGTTTTGCTGGAAGTCATGTGCGGGAGTTGTAAAACTGTATTCATAGTCAGGCAAAAAATCAATCTTGGCACTGAATTGTTCTGTAATAGCAGGGCTTTCTGCTTCTAATGCAAATTCACTTCTTGCTGTCAGGTCACTACCTTGTACTTCAAATGGCACAATGTTGCTGACTGTTGTATATGCAGTTGGAAGCCATTCAGCCTTCAATGCGTTGTCCTACAGATATATTAAACACATGTTAAATTAAAATCTAAATCTGTGCTTGATAAAAAAAAATAATAATAACAAAAACTAAATAAAGTGCATTGATGAGGAGGAGTTTAATTATGCATTCAATAGCATTAGAGTTATAAACTACATTGTACTTGCGTACATATGATTTCTATATCATCACAAAAGTGTAAATGCTCACATTTCACAGTACATGAAAAGACAATTTATTGTATCTGTTCTGTCTGTATCCCTGTCTGTGTTTGTTGGAAGTTGAAAGCCATGTCTCATATTAGAACCATTGTGGCACTAAAATGGTTCATTTCACTGGAGTCATGCAGGTACCGGAATCTTTCACATGGTCACGGAGTCATGCTTTCTGTGGCTTCCTATTAAGCTTTTTTGTTTTTGTTTTTGTTTTTTACCTAACCTGAATGACACTAGACAATAGTGTTTTGGGCACAATTAGCTGCAATTCTAATTAATAAAACATTGGTCTCTAGTTTTTGCTAAATAATATATATTTAATAGAAAAATGAATCATACTTACAACATCTGCAGTTGATGGCTTTGGAAATGTTGGTTTCTCAGTTACCGGTGCCCATTCATAAGGGTATGATGGAGCATTTTTGACTATTTAAATAAAATAAGTATGGCAAAATTACAAATGTTTCTTGTATAGATTTAGAATTGACTTCATAAACAAAGGGACGTGGTATTTTAATCATGAATGGAAGTGAACTCTGGGAGAAAAGACTGACTAAAGGTTCATATACTGAGCAACTTTTATCAAGTTAATTTCTATCGATTGACTGAGCCTCCACTAGGCAATTGTGTCTAATTGAGTTCAAGTATATTCTGCAATAATATTTTATTTTATTTATAAAATTTTATTTTATTTATAAAATATTTTACCAGGAAAGATACATTGAGATTTCTCTCGTTTTCAAGTATGTCCTGGGTATCATATGTATTGTGATCTACCAACCCAAAAAATCTAGATTTTATAACATTTTTTTGAACCATACATTCACGGTCATTATTTACATTTTTAATCCTCTTTTTCAATTTCTACAATCGCAACAGGTCATCCTGAAGTCAGATAAACACGTTCAATCACTGTAATACTACCTTTTGGTTACCTACCGTTAATAAGCTTCAGAGAATCATAATCTACAGCCATAGTATTATCGTCAGACAATGTTTGTTTGTAGAGTGCGTCTATGATATAATCCCTAAAGCTGCTGACTGTATAAACGGCAGTAGGATTATCTTCAATATCATTAAGGGCAGTGTCTTCAACTTTATTGGAATGCAGATTCATGAGGTCTAAGGTAGCATTCCCGATCGCATCTGCACTACCATCAAAAATGACAGCATAATGCACTTCCATGCCAATCCTAAGTGAAGAATAGCACACATAAAGACATATTAATTCATACGCATATGGAGAACATATGTACATATTGTTTTCTATTGGTTTCTCAATATACTGTTATATATTAATATACTGTAAAATTAGTATATATATTATAGTGTTCAAGTAGAGATTGTAGCCGTATTAGTCCAGTGATTTAGATTTCGTGAGAACCTCCCTTTCACAAGTTTAAAGCATTTCTGAGTAAGATGACACATAGAATTCAAAGTTGAGTTGTAACACAGGGGTTAAAGCGACATGAGTGCAGATAAGACAGGTTTGTTAGAAAATAGACACCATTTTTGCAGAGCGTCGTAAATATCTTATGTGAAGATTACAGAGTGACGGGGGAGAAAGAGAAAAAAAACAAGTGAACAGTGCAGAAAATGTTGCTAGAAGGGGTAGTATTAATATAAAGAATGCATGAATTCCCATCCAAGAGTTACAGGATATACATGAAGGCCTATATCCAGCATACCCAGATACACGTACACACTCACACTCATGTACATATACATATACACAATTACACATATACCAATGTGCCTACACATACATAGACCCATATATATGTATATGTACACATACACCTATTCACATATACATACATATATGCATGTATATATCCACTTTACTCATTTACACAAATATAAATGCACAGCCACATATATAAGCATACATGCTTAAGAGCATGGGAAAGCATAAGTCTATGAGTATATATACATATTTATGGGTCTATGTATATGTAGGCACATTGGTATATGTGTAGGTACATGTATTGGTGCGTGTGTCTGGATGTATGTTTAGGTGTGCATGTAGGAGATGTGGATACAGTTCACAGTTAGAAATTCATGCAGGCTGCAACAAAAGCTTGGAAACCCTATATAGTACAGATTCACGATACAATTATATTTGTAATTAGTCTATCTTGCCCATATACAGAGACATTATTATTATTACCTAACATATTTGGGGAAGCTGCTTTGTCATATATATGCTAAATTAAGAAAGTTTTTACTACAAAGAATAAACTTTACATTGATGGTTAATCCACTCATGTATATCTGTCTCCTCGGGTGGCCTTGCATACAATTCAGATACCCTTAAAAAAATAAATCTCAGAAGTTAGTTTACCTGTCATCCAGTAATGAAGGGCTGTTATTAAGAAGAAAAAAAATAGTGTTAACAAGAGTTGTGTTCAAAATATGAACATTTAGATAAATACAATTGATAAAATTGTCAAGTACAGCCTTAATTTAATATTTTTGGATAAGCTTTTCAAATAGTAATATTTAGAAAAATCCTTTTATAATATTTTAATATTTCAATATAGTGATATATTGTTTATATATTTTAAATCACTTTAAAAGTTTACTCAAAAATATTTAATATTTAATCAGACTTACATACCTTATTTTCTGTACAATAATTGTTTTGTATCCTGGCAAATGTTGGCAAACATTTTGCATCTGTAGGAAAAAAAAAAAGAAAAGATCATATTACAAGTACTATAAACTTTATATATATATATAGATAAAGTTTGTTCGAAACTATTTTTCTAAAAAAAAAAGTTTAATTTGGTCGATTCTGGTTTTGTTTGTGTGATTTTTCTCTTTAGACACATATCAGTGCAATTGCTTCAGTAAAAACTAATCAGACGAACCAAAATGGGGTGAAATGTAAATAAATACTATGTATACATTTTGCAGTACATAGATAGGCACATTTTTGCATTATTTAGTTCACAGATCAAGTGAGAGAGAAAAAAATCTATATTTATATATAATAAATCTACTAAATATATCATGTATAAATAACTAAATATATTTAGCTCCTCCTTTTTTTCCCTCTATCATTCACTTCTCACTAGACTTGGAGATTTGTTTTAGGACAAACAGCAATTCAGTCGAATTTGGGCTGATAATTGGCCGAACTCCCAAATTCCAAATGTACTCAAATCAAGAACTAACCAAACTACATAATTCCAATAATGTTCAGTTCAGGAATATAATTCTAGATTTCATCACGGTGCCAAAAAAAGAGATAATTGATGGGGGGGAAAAAAGCTTACTGATGGCTAGGGGACAGTCACTAAATGATTATTTTACTTACAGATCAAGTGAGAAGTGAGCAATAGAAGGGAAAAGAGGAGAAGTAAAAAGCACATATAAATGTGTACATTATATATTTAATAATATATAATATATAATATATAAATGTGGAAGTTTTTGGTGTTTTTTTACTGCTTCTCTTGTTTCTTTGTACTATTGGTAAATTTTTCTAACTTGATCCATGAACCAAACGGCAGGAAAATATTCAGTTACCGAATTGGAATCTCTGTTCTCAAATTCTGAACTGACTTTCTGAATAAATTCATATGTCCTGTAAAATATTCTGTTTTCAGAAAAAAATAGTTTGGCCAAGCCAAATTTTCTCGTCATGCACTTCTCAATCAATGTTTAGTGGCAGTCTCCTGCGTTATCTTTTTTTTGGCATAATGCATGAAACTCCAAATCACAACACAAATGAATTTTGATTGATTTGGTCACATAGAGATTCAGAATTGGGAGATTCGGTTGACTTGCCAATTGGTCAAAATTCAGACCACAGTCATTCGAAACAAATAATAAATAAGTATCTCTTTTAAGGCTTTCCTAAGCTCTACCAGGCAGCAATCCTAAATCTTCTTTGGTCAAGAGAAAGTCTTTTCTGACCAAAAACATTAGGTTATCAAGAGCTAGTGTGCAAATCCAAATCCTGTTGTCATGCGCATGCATAGGACAACTTAAAACTGCACGATGGGACTGTTTCTGACTTTAAATGTATGCATAATCTTAGCAAATGAATGAAGCCTCTGACCAGAGAAACCTAAATATGTCTGCCCCATGAACCAAGTTCAGATACGGATATGTACAATTAAAATAATATTGCTCTTGGTAGCTACTTTAAATGCAGTTAAAGTACATCTCTTATCAAAAATTGCTATCTCAGCAACATGTCCTTTTCTGTGCAAACTGCTTCACTAGTAACGCACACCCAAGTCGAGAAGAAACACTTTAAGAATTATGTTTAAATCTCAGTTGCCTACTATTATTTTTATGCTATTTAGTGTTGTTTTGGTTTTATAGTATTCTATTGTGTGATTATTGTGTTTATTCACTGATATTAGTGCTTAAGCAGTCATAGAAACATAGAAACATAGAATGTGATGGCAGATAAGAACCATTTGGCCCATCTAGTCTGCCCAATTTTCTAAATACTTTCATTAGTCCCTGGCCTTATTTATAGTTAGGATAGCCTTATGCCTATCCCACGCATGCTTAAACTCCTTTACTGTGTTAACCTCTACCACTTCAGCTGGAAGGCTATTCCATGCATCCACTATCCTCTCAGTAAAGTAATACTTCCTGATATTATTTTTAAACCTTTGTCCCTCTAATTTAAGACTATGTCCTCTTGTTGTGGTAGTTTTTCATCTTTTAAATATAGTCTCCTCCTTTACTATGTTGATTCCCTTTATGTATTTAAATGTTTCTATCATATCCCCCCTTTCTCGTCTTTCCTCCAAGCTATACATGTTAAGATCCTTTAACCTTTCCTGGTAAGTTTTATCCTGCAATCCATGAACCAGTTTAGTAGCCCTTCTCTGAACGCTCTCTAAGGTATCAATATCCTTCTGAAGATACGGTCTCCAGTACTGCGTACAATACTCCAAGTGAGGTCTCACCAGTGTTCTGTACAATGGTATGAGCACTTCCCTATTTCTACTGCTAATACCTCTCCCTATACAACCAAGCATTCTGCTAGCATTTCCTGCTGCTCTATTACATTGTCTGCCTACCTTTAAGTCATCAGAAATAATCACCCCTAAATCCCTTTCCTCAGATGTTGAGGTTAGGACTCTATCAAATATACTGTACTCTGCCCTTGGGTTTTCACGTCCAAGATGCATTATCTTGCACTTATCCACATTAAATTTCAGTTGCCACAACTCTGACCATTTTTCTAGTTTACCTAAATCATTTGTCATTTGGCTTATCCCTCCTGGAACATCAACCCTGTTACATATCGTAGTATCATCAGCAAAAAGACATACCTTACCATCAACACCTTCTGCAATATCATTAATAAAAATATTAAAGCGAATGGGTCCAAGTACAGATCCCTGAGGTACCCCACTGGTGACAAGCCCAAGCTTCGAATATACTCCACTAACTACAACCCTCTGTTGCCTGTCACTCAGCCATTGCCTTACCCATTCAACAATATTGGAATCCAAACTTAAAGATTGCAGTTTATTAATAAGCCTTCTATGTGCAACAGTGTCAAAAGCCTTACTGAAATCTAGGTAAGCAATGTCTACTGCACCACCCTGATCTATAATTTTAGTTACCCAATCAAAAAAATCAATAAGATTAGTTTGGCATGATCTCCCTGAAGTAAACCCATGTTGTCTCTGATCTTAAAATCCATGTGTTTTTAGATGTTCAACAATCCTACCCTTTAACATGGTTTCCATCACTTTCCCTACTACTGAAGTAAGGCTTACTGGCCTATAGTTGCCCGACTCCTCCCTATTACCTTTCTTGTGAATGGGCACAACATTCGCTAACTTCCAATCTTCTGGGACTACTCCTGTCCAATGATTGGTTAAATAAATCTGTTAATGGTTTTGCTAGTACACCACTAAGCTCTTTTAACAGCTTTGGGTGTATTCCATCAGTTCCCATTGACTTATTTGTCTTTACTTTTGACAGTTGAAATAGAACCTCTTCCTCTGTAACCTCACATGTAATAAATGACTCAGTTATCCATTTTCTTAACTGAGGTCCCTTTCCTTCATTATCATCTGTAAATACCAAACAAAAATATTCATTGAGGCAGTCAGCTAGACCTTTATCCTCTTCTACATATCTTCCTTCTTTTGGTTTTAATCTAACTAATCCTTGTTTTACTTTTCTTTACTCATTTATGTATCTAAAAAAAGTTTTGTCCCCCTTTTTTACTGACTGTGCTATTTTCTCTTCTGTATGTGATTTGGAAGCTCTTATAACTTGCTTAGCCTCTTTTTGCCTAATCTTATAGATCATTCTGTCTTCCTCACTCTGGGTTTTTTTATAATTACTAAATGCTAACTTTTTGTTTTTTACTATTTTGACCACATCTGCGGAGTACCACAGTGGTTTCTTGAATTTTTTGCTTTTACTGACAAGCCTAATGCAATTTTCTGTTGCCTTCAGTAGTGCAACTTTTAAATAATCCCATTTCTCTTGGACTCCATTTAAATTGCTCCAGTCTGATAATGACTCCTCTACACATATTCTAATTTTAGAAAAGTCTGTTTTTCTAAAGTCTAAAACTTTTGTTTTTGTGTGGTGTGACTCAGTCACTGTTCTTATATTAAACCACACTGACTGATGATCACTGGATCCTAAACTTTCACCTACAGTAATATCTGATACCAAATCTCCATTTGTTAACACTAAATCTAGTATGGCCTCTTTAAGAGTTGGCTCCTCAACAACTTGTTTTAGAGACAATCCCAGTAGGGAGTTTAGAATATGTGTGCTCCTGGCACAAGTAGCTAATTTTGTTTTCCAATTTACATCAGGAAGATTAAAGTCACCCATGATTATAACTTCCCCCTTCATTGTCATTTTAGCTATTTCCTCAACTAGTAGATTATCTAACTCTTCAATTTGTCCTGGGGGCCTATAAATCACACCTACACGAGTTACTGTGTGATTACCAAATTCTAACGTAACCCAAACAGACTCTATGTTCACCTCACTAACTTTTATTAGGCTAGATTTTATGCTATCCTTCACATACAGGGCCACCCCTCCCCCTTTCTTGCCTTCCCTATCTTTTCTATATAAAGAGTACCCTGGTATTGCTATGTCCCAGTCATTTTTCTCATTGTACCATGTCTCAGTAACAGCGACTAAATCTACACTATCAGTTGCCATTATTGCCACAAGTTCATGGATCTTATTCCCTAAACTGCAAGCATTTGTAGACATGACTCTAAGCTTATCATTTTTTAACACACTTGCTACAGGCACCTTCTGTCCTTGTTTTGGGGGACAATTGGATTGATGTTTTATCACCCTTTTGCCCCCCCTCCTAGTTTAAATACATCCTAGCAAAACCTCTGAACTGCTCACTGAGAACATTTGTTCCCTTTTGAGAAAGATGCAAACCATCTTTTTTGTACAGTTTATTTCCATTCCAAACAGAGCTACCATGAAAAATAAAGCCAAATCCTTGCTCCCGACACCATTCACCAAGCCACAAATTAAAGTCCCTAATACGCATCCGCCTGTCGTTCTGAGTGTTATGCACAGGCAGAACTTCAGAGAATGACAGTGTGGAAGCAACCTGCCGTATATCATTGGCAAAAACACTAAAAACTTCCTTAACCTCTGAAACCTAATTGCAAGCCAAGTCATTTGTCCCTAGATGGACTAGTGCATCCAAATCCCCTTCCTGCTTTGCTCGCTTAACAATATTACAGATACGTTTCCTGTCTCTGTGAGCAGTAGCTCCGGGAAGACACCTCACAAGATCACCATTGTCTATCTCCACACCTCTTATGATGGAATCCCCCAACAACAACTGCTTTCTATTAGGCCTCACCATAGTCTCCAAGTCTGTCTCCACAACACCATTAGCCTCAGTGTCTGAGCCTGTCTCCACAACACCATTAGCCTCAGTGTCTGAGCCTGTCTCCACAACACCACTACCCTCAATGCCTCTCTCTACAACACCACTACCCTCAGTGCCTGTCTCCATAACACCATTACACACTGAAAGTGCAGAAAATTAATTATGTAGAGCAACAGACTGTGCAATATGCCTTTTATCCACAACTCTAAGTCTACCAGATCCTACAGTAATCGATACTAAATAAAATAATAAAATACATAAATATATAATATGATGTAGAAATTTTTTAGATATGTTAACATCTTAGTGTCCTTCCTTTTTCATGTTTTGGTTTTGTGTTTTTTTTACATATTGGCTGAATTAGCAGGAGTGGCTGCTTAGTAAATATTTTTTATATCCGTTGAACACATCCTATAGTATCATTCTTTTTTGGGGGGCAATTAATGTTAATACATCTTTGAATAGTTTCAGTGCATTTAATTAAGTTTTATCTTTTACCTGAGTAATAAAATTTATCGTGAGATTTTTTTCTGAATCAACAGACTGGTCAGTCAAGTAGGGTCCTAGAAGAATTATACTGAATTCCACCATCTTCTCACCCTCGTGTTTCAATGGCTTCTCTGTCACCTTGACAATCTCATTGTCCAACTGTAAAAAAAAGTAGTTGTTTACCTGTTAGCACCAATCCAAAATCCACACAATTTCTTAAGTGTGACATTATATTCAACATTTTCTATAACATCTGCCTTGGAAACTGCAGTTCCTTCTGCCACTATGAATACTGAAGCAGATGCACCTTTCTAAAACATAATAACATGTATTAATAACTTTGTATTCATATTCTGGCATTAGAGATTTTACGTTTGGCTCAAGCTTCAAGCTTCCCTTAAAGTGATTTCATTTCTGGGGTGAAACATGTCTTATATGCAATGTTTTTTGTTTTTGTTTTTTTAAATCAGGTGTTAAGAAGGAACAACTTAAAAGGAATCTCTACTGCCAGTAAAACAAAGTTGATTTCCTGGCACTATGGCTCCCTATAGTGACCCGCTCCCTCCCCATAGGCCAGAAGTGGTTAAAAACCCATTCTGTCATTTACCTCAATCCAGCCTCAATGTCCCTCAGCGCTGGCTTGGACTCCACCTCCACTTCTCCTCTGCAGACGTCAGCCACTGGCCACGCTCGCATTAGGACTGCCCCCACAGGAAAGCATTATACAGTTTCAGGTGACGCTGGACATTCTATTGCATAGTGTGAGGAAGTCCAGGATCAGTTAGGTGACCAAAAGTCGTATAACGACCCGGAAGCCCCTCTAGTGACGGTCTGGTAGACAGCCACTAGAGGTGGAGTTTACCCTGAATAGTAATTATAACAGTTTCTCAATAACTGCAATAATTACTATTGCAGGGTTTAGGAATCTGGGAATATGCAGCCAGAACACTTCAATCAGCTGAAGTGGTCTGGGTGCCTATAGTGTCTCTTTAATTTGGTTTTCTGTGTCAAAACGTACTTGTTATATTAAAATAAGAATGGGCTGTATTTAAACCACATCATAAATGAACTAACAGGGCAGAGTGAATTGGGTTGAAGTAAATTACTTACACTTTCTGCAGTCACTTCGTGCTTCAGGAAGTTATTGGAAGTAGTGCTTTCAACAGGTGATTCATAAGAAGTTGGTACATTCGCCGCAGCTTCTAATGTAACATGACATAAATACATAACAACAAGGCATGTTCCAAGAAACAATGCTAAACATGAGACTTGCTTTCAGTATAATGCATATTTAAAATGAAGCAATTGTGAAATAACACTACAAGATCAGCGTTAATTCCCATATGCCACTAGGTACTGAAGTCTTCTATTACTTCTCCTTTATATTCTTATTTAAATTATTTGTGAACTAGCATATTTGTTTGTTTTGTTTGTTTGTTTTTTGCTGTCTAGACAAATAGAGGGAAGGCTGAGAATATTTATGGCAAATTACATCTTTATATCAAGAGAATGCAGCTATCCTACATCAATGCACAAATGAAATGTCATCATTATATAATATTAATAAAATAAAAGATAATACAGCATATAACCCCTGTATGTAAAATTTTGTATTCTGTGCTTATAAATAAATACCTCTTTTCCGTTCATCTCCTGGGTTACCCTGGGTTGCTCTGTGGATGTGGCCATATTTAAATCTTTTGGAAGCAGTTAACCACTTATCTGATCAGAGATCATGAGTAGAGTTGAGCATTACGATTTTTTGACCCTGAACCAGAACCCGAACATTTCAGTAACAGTTTGGGTTCGAGTTCGGTGTTTGATGATTTAATATTGTGTTTTGAAAAGCTGCAGGGCAGCCAATCAACAAGCGTTTGACTCGTGTGCCCTTAGAAGCCATCACAGCCATGCCTACTAATGGCATGGCTGTGATTGGCCAGTGCATCACGTGACCCAGCCTCTCTATAAGCTGGAGTCACATGAGCTCTTATTAGTGTAGGGAGAGGATGCTGCAGCTGTGAGGGACAGATGAGGAAATAATTCTGGTGTTGAATCTGCAAACTACAGCAATTATTTTTGTGGGTGCTATACTACATTTTTGTACCCTGCCCTGAGCCCAGTGCCACAGAGAAATAAGCAATCAGTCTGTTTGTTAGGTGGGCACTTGCAACTGCATGTGTGCCAGGCAAATTAATTTAATCCTGTTCTGGTAGCTCAGTGGACAACATCTAGGCATTTTTGAATACTGCTGTGACATTGCAGTTTGACAAATTCACATTTTTTTGGTGCTAAAAAATAAATTTGGGGTGTGCACTTCATATCTGAGAGTGAAATAGAAACATCAAATACTGTGGTTACATCGCACTTTGAAAAATTCAAATTTTTTTGGGTGCTAAAAAGTAAATTTGGGGCATGCACTTCATATCTGAGAGTCAAATAGAACCGTCAAATACTGTGGTTACGTCGCACTTTGACTAATTCACATTTTTTTTGGAGCTAAAAATTAAATTTGGGGCGTGCACCTCATATCTGAGAGTCAAATAGAACCGTCAAATACTGCTGTGACATTGCAGTTTGACTAATTCAAATTTTTTTGGTGCTAAAAAGTAAATTTGGGGCAAACACTTCATATCTGAGAGTGAAATAGAAACGTCAAATACTGTGGTTACATCGCACTTTGAAAAATTCTCATTTTTTGGTGTTAAAAATTAAATTTGGGGCGTGCACTTCATATCTGAGAGTCAAATAGAACCGTCAAATACTGTGGTTACATCGCACTTTGAAAAAGTCACATTTCGTTGGTGCTAAAAAGTAAATTTGGGGCGTGCACTTCATATCTGAGAGTCAAATAGAACCGTCAAATACTGCTGTGACATTGCAGTTTGACCAATTCACATTTTTTTGGTGCTAAAAATTAAATTTGGGGCATGAACTTCATATCTGAGAGTCAAATAGAACCATCAAATACTGTGGTTACATCGCAGTTTGACCAATTCACATTTTTGTGGTGCTAAAAAGTAAATTTGGGGCGTGCACTTCATATCTGAGAGTCAAATAGAACCGTCAAATACTGTGGTTACATCGCACTTTGAAAAATTCACATTTTATTGGTGCTAAATAGTACATTTGCGGCCTGCGGTGCATTTCTTGCAGTCCAATAAAACCCTTAAATACTACTCTTACATTGTTGGTTTAAAAAATCACACTTTTTTGTGCTAAATAGAACATTTGCGGCCTGCGGTGCATTTCTTGCAGTCCAATAAAACCCTTAAATACTACTCTTACATTGTTGGTTTAAAAAAATCACACTTTTTTGAGAAAGTGAAGTAACTGTATTAATTATGCCTGTCACACTGAAATTTTTTTCTTTAGGACACCGGCACTGCCTTACTGTCAGTGAACTTAATTGTTGACTATTGGTGGTTACATTGTCGCCTGACATACACCATGTTAGTTTGATGGGTGAACGCAAAGAATGAGGAGAGCGTCAAATAAGGGACGTGGCCCTGGTCGTGGTGCTGCTGGTGTTAGTGGAGCTCCTGTTGCAGGGAGAGGACATGGTCGATCTGTGCCAGCTACACGCACAAGTGAAAAACCTTCCCCAGGTGCGAGTAGGCGACTGAACCTTCAGCGTTATTTGGTAGGCCTGAATGCCGCTCTACGAATGGTGAGGCCAGAACAAGTACAGGCGATAGTAGATTGGGTGGCTGACAGTGCCTCCAGTTCTTTCACAATGTCTCCCATCCGGTCCCCTGCTGAAAGCTCAGAGTCGGCACCTGCAGCCCATGGCCATCTGTCTTTCACCTAAACCCCTTGCAAATCAACCAAGCAGTCTGAGCCACAAGTCATGCAGCAATCTCTTATGCTTTTTGATGACTCTGCTGGCGGGGTTTCTGTGGGCCATCCACCTAGCCTTGCCCCAGAAGTTGAAGAGATTGAGTGCACTGATGCACAACCACTTATGTTTCAGGAAGTGGACAAGTGAGGACCACCACAGCACGTCTCTGATGATGATGAAACACAGGTGCCAACTGCTGTGCAGTGTGCAGACCGGCAAGGAGGGCAGGGTTGAGGAGTGGGTGGAAGATGATGTGGAGGATGATGAGGTCCTAGACCCCACATGGAATCAAGGTCATGCGAGTGACGTGTGCAGTTTGGAGGAAGAAGCACACCCAGTGACCGAGCACACCAAAGCCAGCTCCAAGGAGTTCCCTGGCATAGCAGTTCTTCAGACAATGTGCTGACGACAAGACACGAGTGGTTTGCATGCTGTGCAATCAGAGCCTGAAGTGAGGCATAAACGTTCTAAACCTGAGCACAACCAGGCATCTACATGCAAAGCACGAGTTGCAGTGGAGTAAGCACCTCAAAAACCAAGAAAGGTCTCAGGCTCCTCCTGCTTCCTCTTCTGCTGCTGTCTCGGCCTCTTCCTCCACCTCTGGAGTCACTGTGGCATCTGCCACCCTGCAAACAGAGGATGTGCCAGCAATGCCACCACATCCGCCACCGTCCACAAGCATCTCCACACTGTCCCATGGAAGCGTTCAGCTGTCCATCTCCCAAACACTGGAGAGAAAGAGGAAGTACCCCCCTAGCCATCTGTGATCCCTGGCCCTGAATACCAGCATTTCAAAATTCCTGGCCTTTGAAATGCTGTCATTCCGTCTGGTGGAGACAGACAGTTTTAAAAACCTTATGGCGGTGGCTGTCCCACAGTACGTGGTTCACAGCCACCACTACTTTTCCAGGCAAGCCATCCCTTCCCTGCACAACCAATTGGCGGACAAAATCAGGTGTGCACTGCGCAATGCCATCTGTGGCAAGGTCCACATAACCACTGATACGTGGACCAGTAAGCACGGGCAGGGTCCCCATTGACTTCAATGGGGTTCGGGTTCGGGGTCAAGTTCGAGTACGAACTCGAACTTTTTGCCGAAGTTTGGCTTAACCCGGCGGACCCAAACATCCAGGTGTCCACTCAACTCTAATCATGAGTTCTGAGATTTCTGCACATGATCTCAGAATTTGTGAATGCATACTAGCTCTCAGTTAATTGCAGGTTTTTGGTCAGATACAGGGTGCTTCCAACTAAAGAGAATGTAAAGATGGCTTCCCCCACAGAGTAAGGAAAAGACAGAAGATATACAAAAAAAAATGTTTACTTATTTGTATTAAATAAAAAATGATGCACACAACTTTGTTTTAATTATTTGTAACATTTTGTATTATTTTCTGCTAAAACATGTACATTTATTAAAAGTTATATATTTATTAAAATGTTATTTAATAGCAAAATTAAGAATTTGTAGAAAACAATTTGCTACAAAAAAATGTGCAAATGGTGAAAGGAAAAACTGTAGCTCAACAGCATAGCATCTTTTATATAAGCAATTTCATTTTATAACAATGTTTTTAAAACATGTCGTGCTTATGAAAAATGTATGTAATACTTTAAACAAAGAGGGAGATTTATCAAGGCAAAAGCAGTTTTTTTCTAGGGGTAAAGTAGTATGGTCTCGATTTAATACTGTTGAAAAAGATTTTCAAATAATGTAATACTTTTATTGATTGTTTAATATTACAATCAACAGGAGGTGGAGCCTGATTGCCATAGTTAGCAAGATCCTGAGCTACTATTGAATTTAAGCAGACTATCAACTCTTTCACTTAAAGGACCACTCCACACTTCCAAACCCCCCACCACAAAAACCACAGTTTAGTAGATATACCCCAATGAATACATACATGCATATGTTCTTATAACTGCAGCGTTGGTAAGCCCCACCCCTTTTTTTCCTGGAAGAGACTTTCAGTCACTTCACAAAGAAATAACCAATCAGAGGCTTCTCATTGAGGGCACAATGTTGAGTGCACTTATATCGAACCGTGCATGAACATGTGCACGCACATTTGTTCGTGCACACGTGCGGACCCGGTTGCATGTGCAGGGATGAAGCTGTCAAGCTGGTCTGAGGTCTGGGAGGGAGGGAGGGAGGGAGGGAGAGGCACACTCAAGTAGAGCATGCCTGCTACTTCCGTTAGCCTAGGGGAGCTAACGGAAGTAGGAAGGAATCCTCCCTGGCTGTTTGAATGACAGCCAGGGGGAAATTCCCTGGTTAATTTATAGAAATCAGTACTTTTATAAACTGGGGTTAAATGAGGATACTCCTCACCCATAAAGCACTTCAGCAAGCTGAAATGCATTTGGGGTGTGGTGTGGTCCTTTAACGACCACAAGCACAAATTGTATGGGAATGCTTCCACACTCACTCTATGCTGGGTGGAAACTGGTTCCTGTATTTTGCTGAGGTTTGCTGCTGTTGGTTGGGGCATGTTTGCAGCCTAGTGGGGGGGATTGCGGCTGATCCCCCATCTTGGACCTAAAACATTTTGCTGTGACACACGCTTCTGGTTTCCTGCCTCCCCCCTCCCCTACTTTAGAACTAGCAGGGATTATCATAGGCTGATTGTTTCTTGGAGGGGTAAAAGGCACGTGGCACCAGTGAGAACTGGGGCCAATTGCAACTAGGCCCTGGTGCTTGTGTGTCTGAAAGCCTAACCCACAACCAACTGATAAGCTGGCAAGATTTCATTATCTCTGGCTCAGCGACTAGTATGGGTTCAGCTGAATACTTACCCCTTGGATGGGGCAAAGTGTTGACACAGCAGGAAGTCTCTGAGGCCTGTGCCAGGCAAAGCCACCATTTTCTGAGAGGTTATTCCACAACTGAGCCATTCCAGGCTTAGAGCCCTACGGCCTCGCCCCCTTCACACTACCCATACGTATGGAAGGTCGCAGGGAGGGTTGATTGAGAAGCCAAGGTCTGCTTTCTGGGTGTCTTTACATCCCCATTGTGGAGGAGGACTCAGGCAATAACTGCTACTGGGTCTGGGGTAATATATTGCAGGCTCACTCACAGGCCTGGGGTTGGCATGATGTTCTCTCAGAGTTCCGTTTCTCTACTCTGGTATTTTGACCTCAAAGGGTGCTATATCATTTCCTAGACTAGGCACAGGCTGATTTTTGATTATTAGCTCCTCACTAGGTTGTTATAATATAATTTGATGCCTTGAAATTTTGAATTTAAAGCTTTATCGGTACCATGACACCTCCCTACGGGTTAATATCACCTCTTACATGCTAGTATGATCGACTATATGACCAGTCTTACTATTTTCTGTTATTGCATATAATTATACTCTTTATTTGCTGTGTTATACTATTATTTTAAAATGTGTAACCTAATATGTGATGCTAATCTAACATTTTATTATATTTAATTTTTAAATTGTGCAGATATCTTATGTTGTGTAAACTACCTTGTGATATATAATTTAGGTAATTAATCTATACATGTACACTGCTCTTTGTAACTGTAACACCTTACAACAAAAATAAAAAATTTACTAAATATTATCAATACAATATTAATTGTGTAATATTTTTATATTTTTTAGTATCGATTTAAGTTTTCATATATAATTTTTATATTTTCATATTTTGAAATCGTTTGAAAAGCTTATGCAAAAATATTAAACTGAGGTCTAAACAAGACGCAATCGCCATGGAAACCAATAGACTGTCTCTGAACATTTAGCACTTTGCACCAGAATAACACCTGTTTCTTCTCCCTGTTAACTATCCCCCAAAAGTTATCTATTTTCCAATAACATCAAAAGTTAGCAACCAAACTGCCCAATTATGCCACGATAGATACTATTTTACAAAAAAGATATCACCATCTAACATTCTAATGTAAGAATTCATATTGAATTTCAATTTTAAGGCCAATGTGGAAGGATAGCTGACTAAATAACCCTGTAACATATTGAAACATTTGTTAACTCACTGTAATGTCAAGCAAACAGATCCCACAGGTAAGTACTCAATGTAAGTCTATGGCTAGAATTGCATGTATTATGATACCATTAACACCAGTAATTAATAGTGTACCTCTAAGTGAAGTCAATTCTTGTGCTTGTCCTGGATGTGTTGTTGTAACTTCTGAACTGAAAAACATAAAATCAAATAATACTGAAGACATAGCGCTACTAGGGGTATAATAAGAAAGTAACTAAAGCTGGGTTTTTTTACAGTACAATTTCACCCAGAGGTAATTTAAATAATAATTGACTTTGAGTTTTGAGTTTTATGTGAAAAAAAAATGTTCTCTCATTACTTTTGGACATGCATAGACTGGCTTGGATCATAGAGGGGATTTTGCCCCCAGCACCAATCAAACCTCATCAGCAAGCAGCCTAATTAAATTTTCGTGTGCAAACACAAATGCTACAAGCAGCATGACCACTTCAAATCAGTGCCATGTTGCTTGAAGGAGCCATTTAAGTGAGTCTGAAGATGGCAAGATGCAGAAGATGCAAAAGAAAAGCTATAAGGGATATCCACTACTTGTCAAATGTTTTAGAATACCTTAATTTACCATTTATTTTTTTTAAATGTTATGTATATATCATGTAATCAAACCACTTCAGCTTATTCCCTGGGTTTGAACAGCTTATATTTCAACTGAAAAAAAATTATATAGTAAATATATAATAGTCTCTCTTATGCATAAATGTGAATAACTTTATCTGTATATTATTCTAGTATACCAGACTGCAAATATGTATGTCAATATACATGTATTAAAAACCAGACTTTCCATGGTTTCCAGGGGATTAACTATATGGACATCCCAATCTAGCCATAATTATGAATTAACAAATTAGGCACTAGTACTTAAGCAAAAGTCTTTACTTCGTGAGATACTTGGCCATAAAGGGACATTAGAAGCACCAAAACAACTTATATAAATAAAGATATTGTGTTGTGTATATGATGCCCCTGCAGTTTCTCTCCTAAATTCTTTGCCATTAGAAGTTAAATCACTTTGTATATGGAACCTTAGCCACAAGCCCTTTAGCTGTGACGCACACAGCCTCCCTACACTTTTCCTGACAAAGAGCTGTAATGTAGAAGTTCTTAAATCCTGGTCTGCTAATTGTTTTTGAGGGCCTGCAGCAACCTCCTGTGTGAGTGGGAGATAAGAACTTTTACTGTAAACACACTGTGCTGTAAAAATGGAAGCTTGAAGATTGTGGAGGCTGTTTGTCACAGCCAGGGGAGATGTGGCAAGGGCTGCATAAACAAAGTGATTTAAATCCTAAATGGCAGATAATTAAACAGTGAGTGTGTAGGAACATGATCTGTGCATCAAAAGTATGTTATTAAACTAACATTCTGGTGCTTTAAAGAAACACTCCAGGCACCAAAACCACTACAGCATTCATGTGTAATATGGCACCCTAGATGTCAAACTGTTTCAAACTGTTAGAACTATTTTGACTTTGTACTGAAGTGAGTTTTCCCTTCAAATTGATTTTCCCTTCAAATGGAGTATTGCATGCTACTAGTTGGTACAAAATCTATAAATGCTTGCCTTGTAATCCCATATAATGTCAGGCCTGGTTTAATATAGCAATGCAAAATGATGCAATATTTTTTTTTTGCCCTGACTCACACTTTCTCCTTCAATCCAGTGCCAGTGACTACCAGCTGAGAAACACATTTATTTGCTAGGCATCAGGGTAGGTCCTCTGACATGCTACCTTCCCATACTGGAGCCCAAGATGCTCAGGCTGAATAATATCAGGTAGTGAATAAGCAGATGCAATGCATTGTGTACACAATAGGGTATTTTTGAAGGCCATCTATAATGTAGAGGTCTGGTTTTAGACTGACAAATGCCCTTGAAGTATGTGAATATTAAATCACATACAAACATGAATTTTACATTTGGCGACATTTATGGCAGTTTGTATTCCTGAAAATGCAACAGGGTTACATACAAATACACACAAGCATATATACTGTATATTTATATCATATATATAACAGATATTTGTCACAAAATCTGTAAGCACTCAAGACAACTCATTTACATAAAAAAAAAAAAAAACAGTTGTGTTTTGTTATCTAACTAGGACCTTTATCAGGCATCCCCATGAGTGCTTAAAATATATATATAATATATATATTTGTGGTTGGAGACAAACGCCAAACAAATCAGAGGTGTATATAATTATATATATAAACATATAGAAAATATTAAATATTACATTTTCTAGACCTTTATAGAGGAAAAGGAAAAAAAACACCACTGTTTTCTGCACCACTCAGTTATATACAGCTGGAATTCAAACTACTGTCATTAACCAATGGATGATTCACTGTGCACTTATAATTAAAATTATTTTAAATCAACTAGAATGATAATTCATTGTAAATTGGAGGCAAACATATTGAGGTAATTTACTAAATTCACCATATTTTGCCTAAGACCACTTCCTAACTTCTACAGAATTACCAAATCATTACCCTTAACAAATAGACCAAATTGTCCTGATTAAAATACATGATACCTCAAAAAAGTGTGAACTGTATTCAAAGGTATTTATTTACTAAACTCTGACTTACAGCAAACAGAAATCCAAATGGCAAAATCTGGGACAAAATGGCTGGTCTGCAAAAATCTCCAGCTCAGGTACAGGTATTTGGGGCATTTTTGCTTAAATTTTGTCATCCTGATCCCTATTTAGATTACTGCCCTCTCCCCCCACCCCACCCTCAGCCCCCTTTGAAGTAAAAAGCAAGATTTACTAAAATTTTTCTACAACCTGCTGCCCTGCCTCCCTGACTGAGATAATCAAGATTGATAATCTCAGGCAATCTCCAATACTTCCCAATATGCAAAACACCATGATGTACCAATCAAAGGCTCTCTGTGAGCAGTATTTGATTGAGGATAGAGTCTGACTTGGTTCTAACAGGGGAAGCGCCTCAAGCGCCTCAAGGCTATCAAAAATACATTAGAGGTGTGTTAATCTGCAAACGTTTTTCATTGCAAGATTACAAATAAAGGGCCACAGCACCCATACCACTCCATTGAGTTTAATTGGTCTCTGTGCCTTTAGTAGTCCTTTACAGTTTTTTGAATTCTCAACAATTCTACCTTTAGTGAATAATTCTGTATAGTTTTCCTCTCACCAATATTTGCCTAAAATTTGAAATTCATTGCATTTACTTTAAATTCCTGACAATGCTTCAATGCTTCGTTTAATGAATTACCTTTAGAAGTTTTTATTTAATTTTATCTTTAATGTCATCACATTCTTATACTTTGCATGAACTTCCCAAACATTTCTGTGCTAATTTTAGTATCAAATTTCTCAAAATTAATTAGCAGGTTGTGGGTCTAACAACAGAATGTATATCTAAATTGAATTTAGCAAATACCCCAAACTGTAATTTTGACTAAAAATTTTAATATTTTTTTTTCATTCACTGGCACAATTACAACTTTGTGAATCACTCCACAGGTAAATGAATAGATAACCATTAATTAATGGCAGATCCCATGTGTTAAATTGGATACCTACAATAATTCAGCATACGCATAAAAGGTAATATTACTTGTGTGGCGGCTGCTGATGGGGGAGGTTAGTAGATTTTGGAAGGTAAATTTAATATATGTAGATAAATATAATACCACCATCAGCAGAGGCAACTGAGCACCCAGAACAGCTTTATTGACAGCAGCTATAAATCTATTCATCAATGGTGTTCATTTATTTCATAAAGAATAAACCATATATAATTTGTCTCTCTTGATGAATAGATTGAGTAGCATATCACCTACAAGCAGACTATGGTTATCAGACTGGTACCATGGTTATGGTTAAGGACGATATTCTTACCTGCACAGGTGAAGCCAGTGAGCAGTATCTTTGCTGAACATTATTCAAAATAAGACAAGAGGAAATAACTTGGGAGCACAGCAAAGGCTATACAAACAGTGTTCATGTTTAATAAACACTATTACACTCAAACAATAAGACTCTTATTATGAGTATGATCATCAGATTAGAGATAATATGATTTTATCTGCGCTATTGTTGGTCCCAGTTTTGCAATTATTGTTATTATTTTATTTTTACAGGGGCTCAAATTTCAAGTCCTGCACCACTATACAGACCTAAACGTTACTCGCCCCTGCAAGCTTGGGGCCCTTGCACACCCACCAGAGGGGAGATTTCTACTCACCAGGGATGAATTTTCAATTGACACTCATACTAATTTGCTGATACCATTTTAAATTAGCATTGAAATAGATTCCATGGGTAAAATTAGATTATGTGATATGTAGTATATTATCTGCAGATACCACAGAAAGTGTATATTGTGATTATATCATTGCTTGATTGAATATAAAAGTGTTGCGTAACAGTCAGTTCCACAATGCAAGCTAGATAATGCGACACTTAGGCCATACACTACACTTTGAAAATATAAAAGGCCAACTGTTGAGAAAGACTCGCTTTAGATGCAAATTTAGATTCATTTTAACTTTTGTCTTTCATTTTCCCCTATTTTCTGCTTCATTTGCATGTATTAAAGGAACATTCCAGGAACCATCACAAGTCATCTCAATGAAGTTGTCATGATGCAAGGATGTTCTGGGCACCGTCTTCCCTTCTGGGGTTTACAAAGCTTAACCCCAAAGTTGTAAAGACAGGGCACGTCCATTTTGCCCCTATTTTCCTGAGATACCTGAGGCTTTAGTGGGGAAGCTTTGAGGAAGGGAAGGACAACTTAATGTGTCACCAGACACAACCACAGTCAAATCGCCATGGGGTTAAAACACAGCAAGAGCTGATGAGAGACCGAGGAGGGGCAAAACAGCAAGTTCCAACTGGTCTGGCAGTGTGCCTGGGACAACACCCTGCTGGAACAATAGACAGGAAGAGGGGAAGAGACACATCTTCCCATGGATTCAAATGGGCAGAAACAGTCTTTTAGAAGCCAATAAGCCCCATATAGTCTTTTTAAATGGCAATACACCCCAGGGCCATAGTCACGAGGGAGGAGGCTGTCAATCAGGCTCTTCCAACAGCCAGGGGCAAAGGACAGTTGGTCATATAAAAATCCAGTGACAAAAGGCATTTTGTCACAGCCTGTGTTCGCCATCTACTGGCTATATTCAGCATGACAGGGAGATCTCCCTCATTTTGCAGCTCTACCATGCGGTCTCTGCAGATCCCACTATGTTCAGTGTTGGGAATCTGGCAAAGCCTAGAACTAATAATAATCAACAGGATGACATGCAGATGCTGTGGGCCTCCCTCTGAGCACTGGCAGCTAGAGAATCGCTATGGCTGACCATGATCCCTCAGCCAGTGATTTATAGGGCTGCATGCAGTACCCACTTTTCATACAGCTCAGTTGCTAGTCTTAATACTCAGTGGCCCAGCTGACAGAGGGGAACCTTGTGTTGATTGATACCTGGGTCTCCCTGGTGTGAGCAGGGATTCAATCTGGCACAAACCAAAATGTTGGATGTTCTATAACATCGTTAAGGACGTTAAAGCCCAATTCGTGGAGGACAGCATGGAACTTTTTAATGTTGTTAAATTAGATTAAATCATCAATAGTGAGGAATTGAACAGGGTATTGTAAATTCAGACCAAAATTGCTGAATTAGTCTCCAACTGATTTACTTTTCCACCTCAGATATTTCCCATGTCAACAACTCCTCAACAACTCCTTATGTAATAAAAACCCCAACTGGATTTTGGCATTAAAGGTTAATTGGAGAGGTTTCTTTCACTGGATGCTTTACATTTACCAACTGTGTGCTGTTAAGACCTGAAGACTTTCCTAGATTCAAAACCATGGTTTGATAAATACCAACATTTACCTATTTACATTTTAATTAAACATTTTATTAACAGTGACAAACAGTGCATTGTAGTCCCATGTTTGGTTTTGTGTCCACTAATGAGCATATGATAACATTTTGGCATCTCATTAGAATGGATTGAAATGTCGCTTGTCAGATATAACATTTGAACTGAGCTATCTGTCATCTATGTAATAGCTATGTATTATGTTGGACTGTATAAAAGAATGTGTTTTGTGAATTTCTGCTTTCATTGATGCTATTTCCGCATTCATTATACTACAAATACAAGTCAACATTCCATTTGTTCAAATGAGCATTAAAGCATGTAAGCCAATTGTCACTTAATGAAAAGGAAGTATTTCCCATCGCAATTTAAAGTCTTGTTTAAAACTATCCTGAGGCCTCCTATTGAATTATCAGAGTTCTTTTCTTCAAACAGACAAGTCTGTTTAATTCTATGAAGCAAAGTTTAATATTGGGAAAATGTATAGAACACAACTAATAAAGGTTTTTGAAGATAGTTCTGAAACATCATCTAATGTAATGAGTTTCCATATCCAAAATGGTTTCCCGAATAAGCTTCATTTAGTCTCCACTCCTTCAAAAAATCATTAAAACTGACTTCTTCATAAATGCGTATCAATTAAACTGTTAATAGCTCCTGACTGATTCCTCTCTTGCAACTGTCATTAGTCTAATACTATCCTTACCTTTTGTGTCACTTTACCCCACTCCCTTTAGCATGTCAGCTCATTGAGCAGGGCCCTCAACCCCTCTGTCCCTGTGTGTCCAACTTGTCTGGTTACAACTATATGTTTGTTCGTCCACCCATTTTTTAGCGCTGCAGAATTTGTTGGCGCTATATAAATAACATAATAATAATAATTGGCAGTACATGAAAATTCTGTCGTGTAGTATGTAGACTTATATGCTGCAGGATTTCTGACTGATTTATCACCTGTTTACTTACATGCATCATTTGACTGCTACATACTGCATGGCAGTGTTTTCCATATGTTGACCATCAATGAATATCAGTGTTATGTGTCTAAAACAAGGTAGATGTCTCCTAATATAATAGATCACAGCCATTACAATTCACTCAGATACCAAGCATGTTCTGAACATTCTCTTCCACTTTATTGTCCCACATTCGGGCATTAAAATGAATATGTAAACAAGCTCAGCACCAACAGCTCAGTGCTCCCTTCCTGGTATCCATGCACAATTGGTTTATGTGTTTCACGTATATCAACAAACTGTCACAACTAAATGTGATTTAATGCTGTGTTTTCATACAGGGTGAGACCATCCCCTCTCAATCACCAATGAACAATGAGATTAACACATTCAGCGTTGTATCATGGTTTCATACCAAGACTGGGTCCAGCCATTTACATTTCCAGATCCAATTCCTAAACTGCCGCTCAAAATACCTAACTTGTCATTCAACTATATATACTGTATAGAACTTAAATAACACTAATCTCAAAAATAACCAGTAAAATAAAAATAATGAATACAATAAATAGTCAATAAATTGAATAATCACTTACTAATGGAGTAAAATATCCCACTCAACCATGATTCCAAGGGGAGCCCTGGTCTAGAAAGTGAAAACCCAGAACACCCTCTGAAGCTGAATTAGCAATCAAAACCAAAAAGACGGAACAATAGTATTCATTACTATTACTGTTATCAGAAATAAGCTCAAAGTGAAATTAAAAATGATGTGCTAATAGCAAGGGGAAAAAAATAATTTGTTTAAAAAGCTATGCATGATTCCTTTCTTTGTAAATACATAGTAACTATGTCCGTATAAGCCAAATGTTAAAAAATCAACAGCTTTGAATTTCAGCTGCTTTTATTTGCATTTTCATTATCCATACTTAGCAGTTTATAATAAGTACACCTACGTTATATAGGTCAGACCCCTAGCAGTGTTGGACAAAATAAGTGGAGCATAAATTACTGTAAAGGCTTAGAACTAATACAATACTCTGTGAGCCACAGACATATGTTTCCATTCCGAGTAGAGACTAATAGGAGTTTTATTCCATTCATATTTTTCTAGTTTGATAACATAGACTTATGTGAACTTTATGGTGAGAACTAAAATATAATTTGTATTTAAAGTATTCATCCATCATGTAATTGAACACCAATTAATTTGTAAAGGTAATTTTTTAATGTTAATAAAATGTAAGAAATTAGCTTACCCACATGACCAGTCATTGCAAGAACTTTAAGAAAGGAAAAAAGAAATGATTAAACGTAGTAGAAATGAACATGTTATATGTTATATGTTTCAGTATCTTACAGCCAATATGTATGTCATTATTTTATAATAGATGATTTCCAAGGTGCCTACCTCTCTTTTTATATGCATCTTCCAGAAGCAATGATTGTGCAGTAATCATTGCTGATTTAGGTGTGTGATATTTGTCATTTACCAACAGAGCTGTTCAATAAAGTGAGAATTGTTGATAATTCAACGTGAATTCATAGTTAATTTAAAATGTATGGCCAAAATAGCTGCATTGTAAAAAAAAATCTCACAGTCAACTATGTCAACTATGTCACTTCCAGTTTGGCTATTTTGGTCTAACATTTGAGTCCAAATACAGCAGTATATAACAGTTATATCCCGCAGTTTAAAGTTAGAGATATAAACAAGCATCTTGAAAACTATAATTGCTACTGCTCAGTTCTTAGTGCTTCAATAAATAATTTGGCAGTCTTAAATAAATAAACTGATCAAGGCAAGCTTTAATTATAAATAGAATTTGCACTTAATTTTATCTTTCCAAACAGTCCAATGATACTTCAGCAATTCAGTTGTACTGGGACTGTGGGAGGCTGCCTAAGAGTCAGCTTGTGTCGCCTGTTGTCCAAAACGAAGTATAGTACCTCTTTAATTGCCAGAATATCAGTGGATTTCCAATATCTTAAAATGGTCATTGTAGCTGCAATTGTAATATGGTCTATCATGATTTTATCAATTTTGTTGATGTTATTAGTAAAGGTTTTTTACAAGACAAATCTCTTCCTTTATGGCTACAAATGGAAAAAGGAAAAAGATTCCCACAGTAACATAAGAAAATATTGTGGCTGCCATAGATAACCCCCCTAAAATAAGGGAAATTGTCCCCATAGCTAAAATTACCCCAAAAGCTTGGGATACAATGTTCAAATTAATTAAAAAAATACCTTGATCTTGTCCAGGGCTATACCTTTATATATACTTAAACATGATACTCCAGGCATTCAATTCGAATTTGATTCATTTTGATAATTTCTTCTGATTTGGTTGCCCTTTATGAAATTATAGTTTCTAGACTAAAAGAAAGTTGTCTCTTTCAAAGTTCTCACTATTGTAGATTAAAGGTACAGTCATGGGCTAATGTGTGCCACTGGAGTAATGATCTCAGTAAAGTGAATCACTGGCTACCTTCTTTTAATTCATGTCCAACATTGTTAAATTCCATACAGTAAACCACTAGTCAATATTCATTTTATCAGCACAACAGTTTAAAATTAAAAGGGAACTTAAACAACAAACTGTCAGACAACAGTGTGCTTCTACATTATCATAGTAGGAAGATGTTTTTAGAAGAAAAATATAAATTCTCTTCTTTTATAAAACAAATCTAATAGTACCATAAAAGACCTCTAACTTTAATTTCGTGCAAAAGAGATAGACATTATGACCAATAATTACATGCTGATCTAATAAAAAAAACAACATTAAAAAAGTCCTCCTCCATTACAAAACAAACAAAGCACTTTGCACAAAAAAATTTTTTTTTATGGATGCTACTAAAAACAAAGTGGCCAATGCACTTTTTTTCATTTTTTTTCCATACAAGCTTGAGGTACCCCAATGGCAATCCTCAGGCATAGCATCCAGCAGTACATTTGGGATAATAGAAAGACCTGTACAATTTTTATAATAGAAACAGGAAAACATAGGCATGAACTGTACATTTCAGAGTAACGCATGAGCAAGCAGAACTGTATGTATAAAGAAAGAGTTAAACATGCTAGGCATGCTATTTACAGTTGTCTGAGTGTGAGAAATAAATCAACGCTTCCTTTATGGCATAACTTTTCAGACAGGACTATATTGAGATAGGTATAAAATGTACTAAACAAGATTAATAAGTAAGATTATTGACAGAGAGAGAAGAGCCATGCCAGAGAACAAGTGAATGCTCAAAACTACATGCTGGCAATGAAAGTGATTAATAAGACCACTAGGTATGATAAAAAAGAATCGAGGTTACACGAGGCAAATAAAATGAAAGTAGAACAGAAGGCAAACAATTGAGACACCGCTCTCAGCACTGGAAACAGGAGCGTGTCATGATGACACTCTGGATGCCCTAATAGCATATCACCCTATGCAACTGAGTCCAGGCTTGAGAGTACTGGTCCTCTTCCCGACTGTCATGCGTCCTCTCCACCCAAGTGTAGTGTATATTCTGCAATTTGCCATGCTTCAGAAAGTGGAGTAGGCCATCCAGCTGTTGTCTCCCGTAACTGCAGCTCCGGGCTTGAAATGGGACTAGTGCCCCCTGTCCATAGATCCACCTTCTGTGAGAGGCTGAGTCTTGTGTCCGCAGAGTCCCCTTAGCTTGGTTTCCCCCTAGGGTGTATGGACGGCAGTCTGGCTGATTTGCCAGGCAGACCCCCAGCCCAGAAGAGTAACGGGAAGCTGGTGCAGTTGTGGGTGTTGGTGAAGTACCTGGAGGGGAGGGTATCAAAGGAGCCTTCAACCCGGTGCGAGGGCGAGGAGTCGCTTCAGAGTGTTTCAAACTTTGCCTCGAACTGCTCTCTCCACTCCTGACCTCCAAAGCTTGTTGTAACGTGTGGGTGCAGATGCGCAGTGGCCATCTTGGCGCCACCACGCGGTTGACTCTGCAGTGTTTCACTCAAGATCAGTGGGGGTTTAAGCTGCCCCAGTGGAGACCGGGATATCCTCCACTGGCCTAAAGAGTGGGGAGTGACAGGGCCACCACGAGCTGAGATGCACCAATGCACTTTTTTATAAACTCTATTAAACCACAGATGATCATAGCCAACCTATTATAGAGGGGGGATGCACCTGTAGTCAAAGACTGTACTATGAAATTCCACAACAGCAAGGTAACCATCTCTGTTTGAATATATTATACAACTTGATAGCTCAAACATGTTCTCATGGATGTTTTACAGTGTTAGCATTCTAGCATTAAAAATGTATTTAATTATAGATCAAAATGTGACAAATTTTTTACTTACCCGCTTGATGCCTGTTTAGTTAATAGCAATTTCTGCAAAAAATAAAGAAAACTATCAGCATAATTAGCAGCAACATCTACAGTTTATAATTATAATATTTTATAATAATCTGTGTCTGGGGAGATTATATTAACATAACATTAAAGTTAATAAACACCCATGTACATACATAAACATATTATACACTGTCTACATATTAAATAAGTTCAAAAGAGTCTTCAATTCCAAAATATATAGCTTGAAGCAGACACTGATTAGGACTGTCACAATAGCAATTTACAGATATTCAGGAAAGGTCAAGGGTGATATTTTCTCTAGAAAGATGGTAGTTAGGACAAGATCACATATTCTCAAGCTGGAGGAAAGAGATGTACAGCAGAGTTGTTGGAACTATTACAGTGGAAGATTTTACAAAGACCTATGATAGCCAAATATCTGAACAAGAAATACAGTTAAAGGGAACAATGTCAAGCCAATGCCACCATGATCAGATGTTGGTGGGACTCTGTAGTCCAGCCCGGTGGCGCATGTGTCCCTGCTCAGGAACCTTTTTTGTCAAACATGATAATCCTCTGACCTGAAGCCGACACTCTGGCTTCATTGCCAGTCCATCTACATCAGAACAGAGTAATATATGCAATTGTATTCTTACATGTCTCTTGCTTGCTGGGGAATACCTGTGACAAAAAGCAGGAAAACCACTAGGATGATTCTCCTGCTCTCCATTACCACTCAGTTGTCATCATTGACCATTATGCTACTGACATTTGGGTATGTACTAAATCTGAATGACAGATGCAGGAGGGGACTTATTTCCAAATAGATTTGTCTTAACAGCTATATATTTCCTAGCATTTCTGTAAGCATTTATACAGGTGTACTTCTAATTCTAGATAAACTTGTGGGTACAGTCTTAAGATAGATCCTGTATTTTTAAGATGAGCTTTCCAAATCTATCAGTGTATGCCTTATTAGAACATAATATTCAAAAGTATAGTGTTGACTTCACATATATTTTACCATTTCATTTTCCATAAACTATTAGTTTATTGCTCTTTATTAGTATTGCTCTTTATACATATACAAGTTTAGAAATTTAATTCATGTATCAATGAAACTTCTCACAAGAAGATGTCATATTAAGACAATGCATCTCCCTATTACCTTGCGCATGACTGCATTTTTGCAGAACCCTCATTAAAACTATCCCATACCAGGCACAAACAGTAACACATAACAGGGTAAGAATACCTCATTAACCCAGGACTCTGCTGAGAGAACAATGGTGCTGTTCAAATCCAGTGACCAGAAAAATATGAGTAATATTTGTCATTTAAATATTAAAAATAGAACCTTAGAGACTATGGAAGTTATGAATTAAGAGCAAATCTGGGGCAAAGTTCTAAAATGAGCAATTAGCAGGAACATTCCATTAATTTCCATTGAGATTGCTCCACATTTAGAACTTTGCCCCTCATCTGATCCTTCTAAATAGTCACTATGATTGCATCAGCTATAATT
Organism: Pelobates cultripes; assembly: GCA_933207985.1. Lineage (NCBI taxonomy): Eukaryota > Metazoa > Chordata > Amphibia > Anura > Pelobatidae > Pelobates > Pelobates cultripes. The sequence goes on along the minus strand of OW240912.1, from coordinate 247,441,306 downwards.
ATTACTGACACTACAATAAATATCTGGAGTGCTCAAATCACAGATGTCCCCAAGTCAGATGTCCCTATTTAGGAGGATTTTGGACCTAAATTCCAATGTCCCTCTTTTCTATCTAAAACGTCCCTCTTTTTTAGGAGCTCCATAATGTTGGTGTGTTTGGTTGCATAACAGAGCTCCACAGTAATAATACTCACAGTAAGAGACAGTGTCTTTAAACTACAATAAATGTGTTTAGAAAGTAGTCTGTGTAAATATGATGCATTGTTCTTTAACTAAATTACATTTTAGTTATATAAATAGTTCTTCCTCTGGCCACACCCACACTCACTCCGCTAAAATTAAGATGTCCCTCGTTGTCCATTTCAAATGTTGGGTGGTATTCTTTTTTTATAGAGCAATATTTTAATTGCACTTTAAAGTAGGTTCATCTAGAAGTCACACTCATTCCTAGCCACTCTACTCAATTCTTTCACCGTGTTCTGCTCAAACTGTCAAAATTAAGCTCAGATCCTTTAAAATATTCTTTAACCATATTACTTCACAGGACATTCTTGGACAACTCAAAATACATGGCTGAACAACATGGTCCCTTCTCTGTAATATTTCTACCTTATATGGTAAAACTTTGAAGTCTATTTACTAAACATCCCAGGTGGACTTTAGATTTAAATATATATGACCGGGCGCATGCTGAGGAGGCTCCTGTTAAAACTGGCTTTTGCAGACATCTTAGACTCATTGCGAATAATCAAGCTGTGCAATGTACCCAAGTGTGCAAGCAGCTGTTGATGACACCGTGGACTCCAAGATCGGGAGTTTTGGGGGCCCTATGGGTGGTACAAAGCTTTGAGAATGCGACCTACTTGGGAGTAGTGCGGGGCAGACAGCCACTGCCTTGTTTGCATGCCTGACAATTACCCAACGGCTGTGTGATACCCCTTACATGCCCTGGTCCCCCCTTATGGACCGGCCAGGGTTATCCCGGTCCCCACTGAAGTAAGCCAATGCTGAGTGGGCCATCTGTGCAGAGTTACTCAGCCGACGGACCTCAGTGCCTGACCAACAAGATGGCAGCCGTGTTGCAAATGCTGGGCCCGACTGCAGAGCTGCCTCAACTGATCGGCCTTCGTATATGGAACCTAGGCCCGGTCCCAGCGGTTGCCTACCTGGGCTTAGAGCACCCTGAGGACAAACCTTGAACCACAGCCCGACACCTTACCAAGGAATCCTGTTATTGGCCATTCGTGGCACCGGAACCGGAGGAACAGGTGGTGCGCTCACATGGAGCACGGTGCTGGCGTAGTCGTAAACTCCCAACTTCTCACAGGGCTTGCAGGTAGGAGGGGGACAGGAACGAGTTAATAAGATCCAGCGTGGCTATCTGTGTGCCATCTGCACACAGAACTGGGCCTGGGGGGCTGTGTGGACTGCCTTGAAAGACTGCAGTGGCAAATTTTAGCTTCAGTTCACCCTGCTGATATTATGCTTTCTTCTGTTAATTTACTTTGACGTTTATTTTTCTACACACTGGGCACTGTTTATATGTTGGTAATGCGCTAGGTATTACTCCTGCACCCATGAGCCTACAGCTATAAGAGGTCACGTACTATCATCTGTCAGTTGGGTCGCTCTACTTTATAACAGGCATTGTGATGATACCATGCAGGCACATATTATTGCAGTATACATTGTTGTAACCCAGTCGCATGTCACAACTTGCTTCCCCAGCCTTTAACGTGTAATTAGCAAGTGCCCCATACAGTCATACTTATGTTATATGAGGCACCACACTACACCTTATTCTTATACTTGGGAGGGATGTCTCTTTGTACCAACTGTACAGAATCAGAGGCTCCTCATTACCATACAATACTATAGAAGACACGTTATGTCTACCAATGAGGGGTCTATTAAAAGGCATCTCCATGTTCCTAATTTCCCCTGCCTAAATATGAGCTAACCGCTGCCCAAATTATTATGCTTTACTCGTTTTATTTTCCTTTTATAACAAAAGTTATCTTAAAGCGTACAAAATAATCTTGTTTATCTCCTCATGTATGAAAAAAAATAAAAGTGTGATGTTTCTGATGCCATACGAAAGTTACCATGTGAATTCAAATCTGTTTGCACCAGCTGTTGTGGCAGTGCAAATCTATATGTTCAATATCTGCATGAATAAAATAAAGAATTTAAAATATATATATATATATATATTGACCAACACAGTTGATAGACATTTCATCAGCTGTAATTCCTGGCAAACATTTTCAAAACATTATCAGGTTCTGTTTGTATTCTGAAAAATTATTAATAAATTATTGTATATTGAAAGTGAACCTTCCCAGGTTGTTACAAATATTAACAGCCAGCAACAAATACGTCCAGTCAGGACAGGAAATCGAGTTTTAAAATGAATTTAGCAATGAAAAATGAGAAGACCCAGATAGATAAAACACACACTTTAATACATTCAAGAATCAAAATGTTAATTTTAGTTTACTCATAAAATATATATTTGAACATCTTACCTCAGTGACCAATTTGTGATGATCTTCAGACTGACTAAAAACAGCACCTATTTCAAACACCGGCATGGTGCCTTCTTCACATAAATGCATCCAGCGCTGATATTCTACTTGGTCTGGAAGTCGGTCCCAGAATATCTTGAAAACTTCCCAAACGGTTTCTTGGCATACTGAACAAGAGAGAAATAATTAACAATACATTTCAGAAGTTTATCTGATTATATGTATGGCATTAAAATATTCCATCCGTAATTATTTATTTTATTTCAATTTCTAGTTTTGATTTGTTTGGCTATTGTATTGTTTGTTGGTTGTCTATTTTTTGAACTCTTTGCTGATTATCTTTTGTTTTTTCTTATTCTACTGCATTAGTATAAAACTATAAGATAAAGGTTTCAGTCAATACTTACCCTGTAGGAATGAGGACATCCGGACTTACCTGATACCAGCAGAATTATTCATTCCTTGACTGTAGTTGGTGCTATAGGTGAATGTGTCAGACAATAAAAATAACCCAGTTTCCAAAAATGTTAGTATGGCTCTTGCATTTAATGCAAGTTTTCACACTTTCGTACGTGAGTGTTGCACTAATGCAATGTTCGTTCTTGCTGCTGCTGTGACATTACCAAACTAAATACACTGTAGCAAAATTTGTATGTACATATAATAATGCATAAAATCTACTATGTTATTTTTGGATTCACAAATATAATGTCTTTTTCATTTCCAGTTTAAATTATTTACTGTTATTATTAGTAAGGCTGGGTGCATAAATCTGTCATGTGAGTCAGGTAAAGTATTAGTGACACGAGCAAAACGTCCACCAGTAAGGAGGTCCCAAATAATAAATAAACATGATTAGGGGTATAAAAAATTGTATCTACACAATGATGTCAAACATGGCATATTATCCAATTTCCCTTAGACAATGACGATAAAGTACCATGCTCTACATTAATGTTATCCACTAAATAGCAATGAACACACTATGCTAAAAGAGAGTAAAGACAATACTTAATGATGATAATGGACATGCTATACTGTACAATGACACTACATGTAATCTACTAAATGACAATGAAGATGTCATATTGTAATGTATGTAAAACAATACATTATAATGCAATACATAACGTTATTATATATTTGAACAATGATGATGAACATGCTATTCTGTATAATAACATTGAGTAACTACACAATGATCATGATACTTTAATGCTATAGAATATACTCAATGACAGTGAACATGTCATGTTATATAATGACACTGAGCATCTACACAATGATGATAAATATATTATGCCAAATAACTACTACTCTACTCTACTTTACAATGAACATGCCTTGCTACAATGACTCTGAATTTCTACACAATGACAATGAACATGTGATGTTATGAAAAGACAATGACACTATTTACATAGATGATGATGATGATGATGATGAATTTGTCATCCTGTATAATGGTACTGAGTATCTACACAATGACAATGAACATTCTGTGCTTATAATGACAGTAGCTACTCAATAATGATGAACATGCAATGCTATAATGCTAAAATGGCACTGAGTATGTATCAAGTAATGACAGGGAACATACCATGCTATGAAAAGACAATGAGTATTTACACTGATGATGATGAACATGGTGTCTAATGGCACTGAGTCTCCACACAATGACGATGAACATTCCACGCTCCACAATGACACTATATACTCAATTGCAATGAACATGCCATGGTACAATGACACTATCTATAAAATGACAATGAATATGCTATGTTGTGAAAAGACCATGAGCATTTACACAGATGATGATGAACATATAATGCTGTATAATAAAAACTGAGTATCTATACAATGACAATAAACATGACATGCTATGAAAAGACAATGAGTATTTACAAAGATAATTAGGAATTTGTAATGCTGTATAATGGTACTGAGTATCTACATAATGACGATGAACATGCTATACTGTATAATGATAGTAACTACCCAATGATGATATACATGCAAGGTTACAATGACACTGAGTATCTAAACAATGACAATAAACATGAAATGCTATGAAAAGTCAATGAGTATTTACACAGATAATAAGGAATTTGTAATGCTGTATAATGGTACTGAGTATCTACATAATGACGATGAACATGCTATACTGTATAATGATAGTAACTACCTAATAATGATATACATGCAAGGTTACAATGACACTGAGTATCTACACAATGACAATAAACATGACATGCTATGAAAAGACAATGAGTATTTACAAAGATAATTAGGAATTTGTAATGCTGTATAATGGTACTGAGTATCTACATAATGACGATGAACATGCTATACTGTATAATGATAGTAACTACCCAATGATGATATACATGCAAGGTTACAATGACACTGAGTATCTACACAATGACAATAAACATGACATGTTATGAAAAGACAATGAGTATTTACACAGATAATAAGGAATTTGTAATGCTGTATAATGGTACTGAGTATCTACATAATGACGATGAACATGCTATACTGTATAATGATAGTAACTACCTAATAATGATATACATGCAAGGCTACAATGACCTTGAGTATCTACACAATGACAATGAACATGCCATGTTAAGAAAAGACAGAGTTTTTACACAGATGATAATGAACATGCCATCAATTAAAATGAATGTGCCATGGTACAATGACACAGAGTATCTACAAAATGACAATGAATATGCCATATTATAAAAAGACAATGAGTATTTACACAGATGACGAGGAATTTGCCATGCTGTATTATAAAACTGATATCTAGACAATGACGATTAACATGCCATGCTGCGTAATGACACTGTCTACTCAATTACAATGAACATGCCATGGTACAATGACACTCTACGTGATGGCATGTTCATTGTCATTTTATAGATATTCAGATATATTTTATAGATATGTCTGAATATCTATACAATGACAATGAAGATGCCATGTTATGAATAGACAATGATTATTTACACTGATGATAATGCACATACCTCCTAGCTATATAATAAAACCGAATATCTACACAATGATAATGAACATGTAATGATGCAAAATTACACTATATGCTCAATTACAATGAACATGTCATACTGCATAATGACACTATCTAATCAATGATAATGAACATGCCATGGTACAATGACAGAGTATTTATGCAATGACAATGAACATGACATGTTATGAAAAGACAATGAGTATTTACACACATTATGATGAACATTCCATGCTATGCTATAATGACACTGTATATATAATGGCTCTGAACATCTACAGAATGACAATGAACATGCTATGCTTTATAATGATAGTAACTACTCAATAATGATGAACATGCAAGGCTATAATGACACTGAATATCTACACAATGATGATTAACATGCCATGGTACAATGACATTGAGTATTAACAAAATGACAATGAAGATGCCATGCTATGAAAAGACAATGAGTTTTTACACAGATGATGATGAACATACCATGCTGTATAATAAAACTGAGTATCTATACTATGACAATAACCATGCCATGCTATGAAAATACAATGAGTAGTTACACAGATGATGAGAAATGTGTAATGCTGTATAATGGCACTGAGTATTTACACAATGACGATGAACATTTTATGTTATAATGACACCGGGTATCTACACAATGAAAATGAACATGCTATGTTATTAAATGTCAATGAGTAATTACATTGATTATGAACATGCCATGCTGTGCTAAAATGGCACTGATATCTACACAATGACAATTAACATGCCATGCTGTACAATTGCACTATCTACTCAATTACAATGAACATACCATGGTGAAATGACACCAAGTATCTGACATGCCATGTCATGAAAAGACAATGAGTTTTTGCACAGATGATGATGATCATGCCATGCTGTGCTATAATGACATTGATATCTATACAATAACAATTAACATGCCATACTGTACAATGACACTATCTACTCAATGACAATGAACGTGCCATAGCACAATGACATTGAGTATCTACAAAATGACAATGAAGATGCCATGTTAAGTAATGCCAGTGAGTATTTTCATATATGATGAAGAACATGCCATGCTGTTTAATGGCACTGAGTGGCAATGATCATTAACATTCAAAGCTATAAGGAAACAGATTAGCTACATAATGACAATGAACATACCGTGCTATGAAAAGCCAATGAGTAGTTACACAGATGATGAATTAGCCATGCATTATAATGGCGCTCAACATCTACAGAATGATGGTGAACATGCTATGCTTTATAATGATAGCAACTGCACAATAATAAAGAACATACAAGGCTATAATGACACTAAGTATCTACACAATAAAGATGAACATGCCATGTTATTAAAAGACAATGAATTTTTACATAGATGATGATGATGATCATGCCATGCTGTGCTATGATGACACTGATATCTACACAATAACGATTAACATGCCATACTGCACAATGACACTATCTACAAAATGACAATGAAGATGCCATGTTATGAAATGCCAATGAGTACTTACACAGTTGAACATGAACATGCCATGCTGTGTAACAAAACTGAATGTCTATACAATGACAATAACCATGCCATGAAATGACAATGAGTATTTACACAGATAATGAGGAATTTGTAATGCTGTATAATGATAATGAGTATCTACACAATGACAATTAACATGCCATGTTAAGGAAATAATTTTTAAACAGATGATAATGAACATGCCATCAATTAAAATGAATGTGCCATGGTACAAAGACACCGAGTATCTACAAAATGACAATGAAGATGCCATGTTATGAAAAGACAATGAGTATTTACACAGATGATGAGGAATTTGCCATGCTGCGCAATGACACTGTCTACTCAATTACAATGAACATGCCATGATACAATGACACTCTATATAATGGCATGTTTGTTGTCATTTTATAGATATTCAGATATATGTCTGAATATCTATACAATGACAACGAACATGCTATGTTATGAACAGACAATGAGTATTTACACAGATGATAATGAACATACCTAGCTGTATAATAAAACCGAATATCTACACAATGACAATGAACATGTCATACTGCACAATGACACTATCTACTCAATGACAATAAACGTGACATGGTACAATGACACTGACAAAATCTACAAAATGCCAATGAAGATGCCATGTTGTGAAAAGACAATGAGTATATACACAGATGACGATGAATTTGCCATGCATTATAATGGTTCTAAGCATCTACAGAATGACGATGAACATGCTATGCTTTACAATGATAGTAACTACTCAATAATGATGAACGTGCAAGGCTATTATGAGTATCTAACACAATGAAAATGAACATGCCATGTTATGAAAAGACAATGAGTATTTACACACATGATGGTAAACATACCATGCTATGCTATAATAACACTGATATCTACACAATGACGATAACATGCTGTGGCAAACCTAGCCACTCGGACTATAACTGGACACTATGCCTTTAAGGGTTGCCTATAGGTCTGGAGAGAGATGCATTGTACCTGTATGTGCCTGTTTCATGTATTTCCTGCATTGCCTGTACTATCTGTTCCGCCGAATGCAAATGGCGGTTTGTATGGGGATTCCCGTTCGTTTCGCGAACGGCACTTTGGAGGGCCGTTCGTGAAACGAATACGATACCCCCTAATAGCCCACACACTTAGAGGCGTGTGGCGCTAGTTAACCGATTGCAACATTGTTGCAATCGGTTATTAGAGGCTCTCCTGGGTGGCCGTCGTTCGACTACCGACCATGCGGCGGGCGGCCATCTTGGATCCCTGGTTCATCAGCGGGTTCGTGTCGTCGAACGCATAGCAGTCCCTACAGTTATTCGACGGCACGAACACCGTTAAGCCTCCAGGACGTTCGGGAGTTTCAGGACCAGGTTCATTAAAGACAATCGGTTCTTTTCATGTGTTTTGAAAGAAAGTTGTTTTCTGTGCGGCGTTCGGTTATTTTAGCTGGGATCTGAGCGGCAATCTCACGAATGATGCGCCCAGACCCCAGCTATCTACCGAACGTCCATTCGTGTAAATCCACCGTGTATTTTAAAAGTTATGTATTTTTGTATGAATTGCCGGTTCTGCTGCACGAGGGGATAATCCCCTTAACGGTGCATTCTGGGAGGGTGATCCCTCTCGTGCAGCGGTGCCTGATGGGAGAAATATGCAGTACAGTAAGTCCCCCATGTAGTCCCCTCCTGTACAACCCCTGTAATGTCTGTTTGGAAACCCCTTGCATGGGGAATTGCATAAATACTGTGACCTGTGATTAAAAACCTGAGTTGACTCCCAGCCTATGTGTCGTCTAGTTCTTGGGAAGGAAGGGTTACTGCAGTGCTGTTTGGATTATTGTATGCTGATTCCCTGGATTATCCTTTGTTGTTCCTGTTACCCAGCGGAGATATCGTGGATCATACTGCCTCTCCGCTACAATTGGTGGCAAGCGACGGGATTGAATTTACACAGCAAAGCAACGTTCGGCAGATTTTTAAACGAATCAAGGAACAAGCATTCGGGAATCAGCGCATTCGAACAAACCTCACGAACAGCAGGTGAATGGGAACAGATTACACCCTGCTAAAACGGAGCACATTAAAGGAGCTGCTGGAAGCAAGAGGAGCAATCGCCAGTAACAAGGCAAAGGCTGTCCTAATTGCGGAACTCATGGAAGGAGACAGAGCCGCAGCTGCTGCAGCACCTCAAATGGAGGGACAAAACAACGAATTTACAGCGGAATTCCGAGCACGACTGGCTTTATTTCCTGAACCACCATCTACAGAAATGTTTAACCGGCTGATCGCCGATGTACAGGAGTACATTATGGCTAGGGGGCCGCCAGGAAACCAGCAAGCCAGAGAAAGAGCCGCAACGCCAATCCATAGTTTCCCAGGGAAAACCAAAATCCCATATCAAGCCTTCAAAAGCTATGTGGAGACAGAGGGTGGCGTTGACGACTATCTACAGGATTTCGAGAGACTGTGTTTGCTGCACGAGATTAATGATGCAGACAGAGTACCCCTACTAGCGGGGAGATTATCTGGGCGAGCCGCCGAAGCGTACCGGGCAGTACCAGACGAGGATAGTAGAGACTACGCTAAAGTAAAACGGGCCATCCTAGCCCTGTATGCCATCACCTCAGAGGCATACCGAAAGAAGTTTCGGGACATTAAAAAACCCAGTAAGGACACCCATGTGGAGTGGGCGCACCAGCTACAACGAGCTGCCAAGGGGTGGCTGGAGGCCGCCCAAGTTGATACATTGGAGGGTCTGTTCCAGCTAATGGTACTGGAACAATTCTTCAATGGCGTCCCGATCTACCTACAAAACTGGATCCGGGACAGGAAACCACACACCCTGCAGGAAGCGGCTAATATGGCAGATGATTTCCAGGACAATCGGAGAGATCAACCCATACCAACCCGAGCCACCATCCCCCCTACAATGGCCAGCCCTCCAGGGGGCCCCGCAACGTACCAGCGGCCAGGGGTAAACCAGAATTCCTACCCCCCCAGATATTCAGCACGTCCACCAATCCGGTGCCATACCTGCAACCAACAGGGGCACATCCAGAGAGACTGCCCACGGAACCGGCCTCGACCTAGCTGGAATAACGCCACCCCGAGCAACCGTGCCGCAGTCCACTGCCTACAGGCCGAATCCGACCAAAATCTGGAGTTGGGGACGACCCGGGAGGAACCTCTCGGTACTCTACACGAGGTGAACCCTATCCAGGCCGCCTCCGATAACCGCCAAGGGCACCGCCAGGAAGTACACATGGAAGGGAGGAAAGTACAAGGACTTCGTGACTCGGGAGCCACCCTTACTCTAGTACGCAGTCATCTGGTACCAAAGCCCAAGCTCACGGGGGACTGTGTGGCTGTGCGGGTGGCTGGGGGAGCCATTTACAAAGTACCCACGGCCAAGGTGCACTTGAATTGGGGAGCGGGGCACGGGAATGTATATGTGGGGATGATGCAAGACTTGCCAGCGGATGTGATTTTGGGCAACGATTTGGGGGAGCTGACTTCGGCTTTTGTTCCCCAACCCACCGTACAAGAAGCATACCCGGTTGTGACCCGGCAACAGGCCCGCACCACGGCCCCATGCGAACACTCTGAGGCTCAGGTAAGCAATGACCCTCCCCTACCCCCTACCCTGCCCTGGGCCAATTCCCTAGAGTTCGGGGCCGAAGTAGCCCAAGACCCTTCGTTACAGGTGTACAAAGACCGCCTAGATAAAAATCAAGCTGGGTTAGAGGGGGAAAGATATATCTGGGACAAGGGGCTACTATATCGGCACGCAGAGAAGGTAGTGTCCGGGTCGATACCGTTGCCCATTAAACAGCTAATAGTGCCTCGAAAGTATAGGTTAGAGCTACTACGCATAGCCCATGATATCCCCCTGTCTGGACACCTAGGCATCAGTCGGACCAAGCACCGGCTGACCCAAAATTTCTTTTGGCCAGGTATTTCCCAGGATATTAAGCGGTATTGTCAGACCTGCGATACCTGCCAAAGGGTAGGCAAGAGGGGGGACAGATACAAAGCCCGACTACGGTCTCTGCCCATCATTGAAGAACCATTCAGTAGGGTGGCAGTAGACATTATAGGTCCCCTCGCAAAACCCAGCCCCTCCGGCAAGAAGTATGTCCTAACTGTGGTGGACTACGCCACCCGGTACCCCGAGGCAGTGGCCCTAACGAACGTACACGCAGAAACGGTAGCCGAGGCCCTGATGAGGATATTCACCCGGGTAGGATTTCCCCGGGAGATTATCTCCGATAGAGGCACCCAGTTTACTGCGGAAGTGACCCATCAGCTCTGGAAAATATGTGGGATACAACAAATCCTCAACTCCCCATATCACCCCCAGTCCAATGGGCTCTGTGAACGATTTAACGGAACCCTGAAACAAATGATCCGCACGTTCATGGACACCCAAAAGGACTGGGAGCGGTTCTTACCCCACCTACTGTTCGCGTATCGAGAAGTGCCACAAGAATCCACCGGATTCTCTCCGTTCGAATTATTATTCGGGAGGAGAGTGAGGGGACCTCTTGACTTGATACGGGAACACTGGGAGGGAGACGAAACCGTTAATGGCACCCCTATCTTACCATATGTGCTCGAGTTCCGGGAACGCCTGGAGAGGCTAACCCAGACCGTCCGAGACAATCTCCAGGTAGCGCAACAACGACAGCGCCGATGGTATGATAAGGGAGCCAGGGACCGCAGCTTTCAGGTGGGGCAGAAAGTCCTAATCCTGCGACCCGTCCACAAAGATAAGCTGCAGGCTTCCTGGCAGGGCCCATACAAGGTGGTGGAACAGATCTGTGACACCACCTATGTGATCGGCCCGGTTACCGGCGTGGGAGGCAAACGCATGCTCCATGTGAACATGCTCAAGCCGTACCACGAACGGACGGAGGAAGTCACCGCAATCTGTGCCCCTGCCACGGAAGATTTTGATAACCTACCCCTACCCGATCTCCTAGACCAAGAGGGCCAGAGCGGAGATCTGGGAGAGGTACAGTTAGGAGAAAGATTAAATACCCAAGAACGGGCCCAGGTACAAAAGTTGCTTCGGGAAAAGAAGGCGACGTTTTCCAATTTACCCGGCTATACCCCGTTGGCTACCCATAAGGTAGAAACGTTAGATTCGACCCCCTTGCGCCAACCCCCCTACCGCACTCCAGAAGCAGTCAAGGAGAATATGCGCAAGGAAATTGAGGAGATGATCCAGCTAGGAGTAATAGAGCACTCGGACAGCCCCTGGGCCTCCCCGGTAGTACTGGTGCCGAAACGGGACGGGACGACCCGTTTCTGCGTAGACTACCGACGGCTCAACGATAAAACGACCTCTGACGCATATCCCATGCCCCGAATAGACGAACTCCTCGACAAAATGGCCAGGGGTCAGTACCTAACCACTATAGACTTGTGCAAAGGGTACTGGCAGATTCCCTTAGCGGACGACGCCATCCCTAAGTCAGCTTTTGTCACCCCGTTTGGCCTGTATCAGTTTAAGGTCATGCCATTCGGGATGAAAAACGCTCCAGCTACCTTCCAGAGAATGGTGGACAGACTGTTAGATGGGTTCCAGGAGTATGCCTGCGCGTATCTAGATGATATCGCCATATTCAGCCACTCCTGGCCCGAACATCTGGTTCACATAGGAGCCATTCTAGACCGAATCCGAGAGGCCGGACTGACCCTAAAACCCAGCAAATGCCATATCGGTATGGCAGAAGTCCAGTATCTGGGACACCGGGTAGGGAGTGGGCAACAGAAACCCGAACCTGCTAAAATAGAGGCAGTCGCCCAATGGCCTACCCCTCGCACCAAGACCCAAGTGCTCGCTTTTTAGGGACCGCCGGGTACTACCGGAAGTTTGTGGCCAACTATAGCGCCCTCGCCAAACCCCTCACAGACCTGACCCGCAAGAACCTCCCTAAGTTAGTAGTCTGGGCCCCAGAGTGTGAGCAGGCGTTCCAACAGCTCAAGACGGCGCTGGTTAATTCTCCTGTACTTTCTGCTCCTGATCCAACTAAACGCTTTCTCGTCCACACAGACGCTTCTATGTTTGGATTGGGAGCAGTACTGAGCCAAGTTGGACCCGATGGCGGCGAGCACCCCGTAGCTTACCTAAGCCGAAAACTTTTACCCAGGGAAGTAAGCTACGCCGCCATTGAAAAGGAGTGCCTGGCTGTGGTGTGGGCCCTCAAGAAGTTGCAACCCTACTTATACGGGCAACCCTTCACTTTACTCACGGATCACAACCCGTTGGTCTGGCTAAACAGGGTGTCCGGAGACAATGCCAGGCTGCTGCGCTGGAGTTTGGCGCTGCAGCCTTTTGACTTTACTATCCACTACCGCCCTGGGAAGCAGAATGGCAACGCCGACGGGTTGTCTAGACAAACCGACTTGGAGCCGTGATTCGTGAGTACTCCTCCGGACATCCCCAAGCCGATCCGTTGGGATCAGACTGTGTATGCCGGCTTGGTTCTGGGGGAGCATTGTGGCAAACCTAGCCACTCGGACTATAACTGGACACTATGCCTTTAAGGGTTGCCTATAGGTCTGGAGAGAGATGCATTGTACCTGTATGTGCCTGTTTCATGTATTTCCTGCATTGCCTGTACTATCTGTTCCGCCGAATGCAAATGGCGGTTTGTATGGGGATTCCCGTTCGTTTCGCGAACGGCACTTTGGAGGGCCGTTCGTGAAACGAATACGATACCCCCTAATAGCCCACACACTTAGAGGCGTGTGGCGCTAGTTAACCGATTGCAACATTGTTGCAATCGGTTATTAGAGGCTCTCCTGGGTGGCCGTCGTTCGACTACCGACCATGCGGCGGGCGGCCATCTTGGATCCCTGGTTCATCAGCGGGTTCGTGTCGTCGAACGCATAGCATTCCCAACAGTTATTCGACGGCACGAACACCGTTAAGCCTCCAGGACGTTCGGGAGTTTCAGGACCAGGTTCATTAAAGACAATCGGTTCTTTTCATGTGTTTTGAAAGAAAGTGTTTTCTGTGCGGCGTTCGGTTATTTTAGCTGGGATCTGAGCGGCAATCTCACGAATGATGCGCCCAGACCCCAGCTATCTACCGAACGTCCATTCGTGTAAATCCACCGTATATTGTACCAACTGTGGATTTTTGTGTGAATTGCCGGTTCTGCTGCACGAGGGGATAATCCCCTTAACGGTGCATTCTGGGAGGATGATCCCTCTCGTGCAGCGGTGCCTGATGGGAGAAATATGTAGTACAGTAAGTCCCCCATGTAGTCCCCTCCTGTACAACCCCTGTAATGTCTGTTTGGAAACCCCTTGCATGGGGAATTGCATAAATACTGTGACCTGTGATTAAAACCTCAGTTGACTCCCAGCCTATGTGTCGTCTAGTTCTTGGGAAGGAAGGGTTACTGCAGTGCTGTTTGGATTATTGTATGCTGATTCCCTGGATTATCCTTTGTTGTTCCTGTTACCCAGCGGAGATATCGTGGATCATACTGCCTCTCCGCTACACATGCCATGGTACAATGACACTGAGTATCTACAAAATGACAATGAAGATGCCATGTTGTGAAAAGACTGAATGTATGCACAGATGACAATGAATTTGCCATGCATTATAATGACTCTGAGCATCTACAGAATGACAATGAACATGCTATGCTTTATAATTATAGTAACTCAATAATGATGAACGTGCAAGGCTATAATGACACTGAGTATCTAACACAATGAAAATGAACATGCCATGTTATGAAAAGACAATGAGTATTTACACACATGATGGTAAACATGCCATGCTATGCTATAATGACACTATCTACACAATGATGATAACATGCCATGGTACAATGACACTGAGTATCTACAAAATGACAATGAAGATGACATGTTGTGAAAAGACTGAATATATACACAGATGACGATGAATTTGCCATGCATTATAATGACTCTGAGCATCTACAGAATGATGATGAACATGCTATGCTTTATAATGATAGTAAGTACTCAATAATGATGAACATGCAAGGCTATAATGACACTGAGTATCTACACAATGAAAATGAACATGCCATGTTATGGAAAGACAATGAGTATTTAGACACATGATGGTGAACATGCCATGCTATGTAATAAAGACACTGATATCTACACAATGATGATAACATGCCATGGTACAATGACACTGAGTATCTACAAAATGATAATGAAGATGACATGTTATGAAAAGACTGAGTATTTACACAGATGATAATGAATATACCATGCTGTATGATAAAACTGAGTATCTATACAATGACAATAACCACGCCATGCTATGAAAAGAAAATGAGTAGTTACACAGATGATGAGGAATTTGCCATGCATTATAATGGCGCTGAACATCTACAGAATGATGATGAACATGCTATGGTTTATAATGATAGCAACTACACAAGCTACACAAGACAATTAGCATGCCATTTTAAAACATATGATGAACATGCCATGCTCTATAATGACACGGAGTATGTACATAATGACAGTGTTCATGGCATGCTGCACAATGACACTATCTAATCAATGATAATGAACATGCCATGGTACAAAGACACTGAGTATCTACAAAATGACAATGAAGATGCCATGTTGTGAAAAATTAGTGAGTATTTACACATATGAAAAAGAACATGCCATGCTGTATAATGATACTTAGTATATACACAATGACAATGAATATGCCATGTTATGAAAAGCCAATGAAGATTTACACAGATGATGATGAATTTGCCACACTTTAAAATGGCACTGAGCATCTACACAATGACGATGAACATGCTATGCTTTATAATGATAACTACTCAATAATGATGAACATGCAAGGCTATAATGGCACCGAGTATCTACACACTGACAATGAACATGCCATGTTGTGAATAGCCAATGAGTATTTACACAGATGATGATGAATTTGCCACGCTTTAAAATGGCACTGAGCATCTACACAATGACGATGAACATGCTATGCTTTATAATGATAACTACTCAATAATGATGAACATGCAAGGCTATAATGACACTGTCTACTCAATAACAATGAACATTCCATGGTACAATGACACTGATAAGCTACACAAGACAATGAACATGCCATGTTAAGAAAAGACAATGAGTTTTTACATAGATGATGTTGCACATGCCATGCTATGCTAAAATGGCAATAATATCTACACAATGATGATTAACATGTCATGCTTCACAATGAATCTATCTTCTCAATGACAATGAACATGCCATGTTGTACAACTACACTGAGTATCTACACAATGACAAAGAACTTGTCATGTTATAAAAAGACAATAAGTATTTACAGAGATAATGATAAATATGCCATGTTGTATAATGCCACGGAGTCTCTACACAATGACAATTAACATGCCATGCATTATAATGACATATCTTGAGTAACTACCCAATAATGATGAACATGTCAGTCTTTAATGACATTGAGTATCCACACAATGACAATGAACATGCTATGTTATGAAAAGGTAATGAGTATTTACACCATGACGATGAAAATGCTATGCTTTATAATGAAAGTAACTACTCAACAATGATGAACATGCCATGTTATAAAGAGACAATGAATATCTACACAATGACGTTGAACATGCCATGCTGCACAATGGCAATATCTACTCATTGACAATGAACATGCCATGCTATAATGGCACGGAGTATCTGCACAATGAAAATGAACATGCCATAATATGAAAACACCATAAGTATTTGCAAAGATGATGATTAATTTTCCATGCAGTATCATAGCACTGAGTATCTACACAATGATGATGTACATGCCATGCTGCACAAATACACTATCTACTCAATGACAATGAACATGCCATGCTGTATAACTACACTGAGTATCTACACACTGACAATGAACATACCATGTTGTGAAAAGACAATGAGTATTTACACAGATGGTGATGAACATGCTACTGGCACAGAGTATATACACAATGACGGTGAAAATGCTATGCTTTATAATGAAAGTAACTACTCAGCAATGATGAGCATGCAAGGCTATAATAATACTAATAATACTGAGTATCTACACAATGAAACATGCCATGTTATGAAGAGACAATGATTATCTACACAATGACGGTGAACATGCTATGCTGCACAATGGCAATATCTACTCATTGACACCAACTGTCTAAACAATGAACATGCCATAATATGAAAACACCATAAGTATTTGCAAAGATGATGATGAATTTGCCACTGAGTATCTACACAATGATGATGAACATGACATGTTATATATAGATGTTATTTACACAAGGATGATGAACATGCCCTGTTGCACTATGACACTACCTATACAATAAGAGTAAACATGCCATGATATAATGACACTGAGTATCTACACAATGACGACAAACATGCCACATTGCACTGACAACGATCATCAAAAATTAGATGCTATAGAATCAACTCAATGACAGTGAATAGGCCATGCTATATGATTACACTGAGAATCTACACAATGACAATAACTATATTATGCCAAATAATAAGTTGAGTATTTACACAATGATGATGAACATACCATGCTGTATAATGGCACTATCTACTCGGTGACAATGAACATGGCATGATATAATAATTTGTAGTATCTAAGTAATGTCAAAGAGCAGAACATGTGCTATATTTATCTCCACGTTAATGATGAATATGCCATGCTATATAATGACACTATATATGCTCTATATAGACACTGAGTATCTATACAATAATGATGATTATGCCATGCTATATAAATACATAAGACCAAACAACATCCCATGCTATATAATGACATTGAGCATCTATTCAGTAATGATGAACATGCCATGGTGTATAATGATTCTGAGTATCTTCACACTAATGATGAATATCCCATGCTATATAATGACACTGAGTATCTACTTAGTAATGATGAACATGCCATGCTGTATAATGATACTGAGTATCTTCACACTAATGATGAATATCCCATGCTATATAATGACACTGAGTATCTACTCAGTAATGGTGAACATGCCATGCTGTATAATGATTCTGAGTATCTTCACACTAATGATGAACATCCCATGCTATATAATGACATTGAGTATCTACTCAGTAATGGTGAACATCCCATGCTGTATAATGACACTATCTACTTAATAAGAATGAACATGCCATACTATAATGTTCACAGTGTTGATGAACATGTCATGCAATGTGATGGACATTGAGTATCTACACAATAACAACGAACATTCCATGCAATATAATGACACTTTTAGCTACACGATAAATGCTGTACACGCCGTGCTGTATAATGATACTTAGCATCTACAGATGATTAACATATCAGGTTATATAATGGCACTGCCTAGGTTGTGTTGCAAAGTTTTCCATAATCCCTATCTTAATATAATGCACCAAGAAAATTCACTTTTTAATTATTTACATGTTTTTAGGCAGGACATAGGTTTTGGTTGTCACTTTTATTTTGCACTGGACTAACTGTCCCTTCGCTGTGGATTATTTCAGTGTTTTTCAAACCTTGCTATGTGTGGTGTATGAAGGACATCTGGCATTGTTAGAGGGAGCTTGCCCCTTTATTTTTCTAGATGTTGTATGTTTAAGGATAAGTGTTAAAAAATAGACGTTACGTTAGAATGCTTTAAAAAAAATAGAAATGTTAATAGTTTATTTTGATTACTTAGCAACATGCAAAGTGAGTGAACAGAAAAATTGTGATCAATATGTACAAAACCAATTGGTACGAGCAGACTGAAAACCTTATCTGCCTTGAAATTTCTGCCTGGGAGAGACCTTGCTGATGCAGTACTTTTGATATTAAACTGTTCTTAGCAACCTCACCTTTTTCCTTTAACATTTTTTGTGTTTCACTTAAAGGGAAACTATAGTCACCAAAACAACTTTAGAATGTTAAATTAATCACCGTTGGCACCTGTTTGGTGTAATTGTTTGTTTGTTTGGTGACGCACCAGATTATATATCTACAAAATCCCAGACTTTGTGCAAGTGTACCTAGAAGAATTGATTGTTTTGAAGGCCAAAGGTTTTGATTAGATTTAGATCTTCTTCTGCTTCTGTTCACTCATTTTGTTTTTTGTTAATTGATAAAAATAAAGTATTAACATTTCTATTAAAGAAAGCACTCTTACTTTACAGTATTTTCAACATCTGCCTAAAAGGTTTGCATATTACACATTACTGAATATATATTAGAAAGGGCAGATTAATGTGTTTTGTGCTTTTTAGCTTAGTAATAATGGCATGGAGCCCCCATGTATATATGTTATAAAGAAATCAAAGAAGCAGCCAGACTTCACTGATCTTCCTGGTATCACTCGGCATCTGTGTGAACACAAAGACAAAAAGAGCTGGAGTGGATGAGGAGGGTAAGACTAGGATGGGCAGAGAAAGATAAGGCGGTGGGAGCCAATTTGGATAAGGATGTCAACATTTCATAAAGCAAAAACATATTTTAATTAGTAAAATCACAAATTCTGATTCTCATCTTCTGTACTGATTGCATTTGCTGCAAAAAAAACTAAATAAACCTCTATTTTTCTAATGGTCCTAATTGGTCGTGTGATTGTGGCGGTAGAACACACCTACAAAACTGTGCTAGTATCTGCTTCGCACAATGAGTAACAAAGCCACCAACACCCACGTATTCACGTAACATGCAAGGTCCTCCAATCTTTTTGCTAACGTCAAGCAGTGATAATATCTACATAAATAAGATATTTACTTGTGACTATGAATGGTCCTAAGATATCTGAACATAAACAAGCTGTAACTTTTAAGGTAACAGTTCTTATTAGATTAGGTCTTTGACCTAAAGTTTTGGTCCTAGGTGTAGTGGAAAGTTGGATGCAAAACCCTGCTCTATACAGTTGCAAGAAAAAGTATGTGAACCCTTTAGAATGATATGGATTTCTGCACAAATTGGTCATAAAATGTGATCTGATCATTATCTAAGTCACAACAATAGACAATCACAGTCTGCTTAAACTAATAACACAAAGAATGAAATGTTGCCATGTTTTTATTGAACACACCATGTAAACATTCATAGTGCAGGTGGAAAAAGTATGTGAACCCTTGGATTTAATAACTGGTTGAACCTCTTTTGGCAGCAATAACTTCAACCAAACGTTTCCTGTAGTTGCAGATCAGACGTGCACAACGGTCAGGAGTAATTCTTGACTATTCCTCTTTACAGAACTGTTTCAGTTCAGCAATATTCTTGGGATGTCTGGTGTGAATCGCTTTCTTGAGGTCATGCCACAGCATCTCAATCGGGTTGAGGTCAGGACTCTGACTGGGCCACTTCAGAAGGCGGTTTAAGCCATTCTGTTGTTAATTTACTTCTATGCTTTGGGTCATTGTCTTGTTGCAACACCCATCTTCTGTTGAGCTTCAGCTGGTGGACAGATGGCCTTAAGTTGTCCTGCAAAATGTCTTGATAAACTTGGGAATTCATTTTTCCTTCGATGATAGCAATCCGTCCAGGCCCTGACGCAGCAAAGCAGCCCAAACCATGATGCCCCCACCACCATACTTCACAGTTGGGATGAGGTTTTGATGTTGGTGTGCTGTGCCTTTTTTTTTGCCACACATAGTGTTGTGTGTTTCTTCCAAACAACTCAACTTTGGTTTCATCCGTCCACAGAATATTTTGCCAGTACTGCTGTGGAACATCCAGGTGCTCTTGTGCAAACTGTAAACGTGCAGCAATGTTTTGTTT
>OW240912.1:247403033-247414477 GCA_933207985.1 Pelobates cultripes | reverse complement strand
TTACCGTGGGGTCCGAGGTGTGGTCAGATCTGTTGTATCAGGAGTTAACGGTCTAGACTCCAGTTTTACTCATCCTTTCATCAGCCATTGTATCCAACTAAACCAGATCTTCTGGTATATATAATTTCTCCCACCTGCCGTCATGATTAGTCCCTCTATGGTCCTTATGTCTTCCACGCTTCTGATCCAATCCTCAGTGGCGGGGACTGTGGTCTGTTTCCAGTATGTCAGGATGAGGCTACGCGCCATGTTAGTCGGATATGAGATGATTGTCTTCTTGTAAGTTGCCAGCGGTAAGGAGGTCAGTTGTAGCAAATAGCTCTCTGGGGAGAGCTTTATCCGTGAGTGTGGAGACTATCCGGTGTACATCCCTCCAGAAGGGTTGGATCCGGGGGCAAGTCCACCAGATATGGTACAACGTGCCCAATTCCGTGCCGCATCTCCAGCACTCTGGTGCGCACGAGCTGTGCATGGAGGCAAGTTTCTCTGGTGTTTTGTACCAGTGAAATATTATTTTGTGTTTGGACTCTTGATACTTTGCACTAATGTGGCATGTATGCAACAGTGTGAAGGTAATGATCCATTTTTCTTGGGTCAAAGGGTGGCTGAGGTCCCTTTCCCAGCACCTGACAAAGAAAGGGAGTTTTTGATCTCCTTGCAGTGAATTCAGCAGGCGATATAGTGGTGAGATGGCATTTGGCAGGGGTGAGGATTGGGTGCATAGTACTTCAAATGTGGCAAGTGCTCTCGTCGCTGATGGTAGGTTCGGTATTTGTTTGAACAGGCGGACTAGCTGGTGAATATTAAAATACACTTAGAGACATAGCATATATGTATGTATGTTTGTATATATAAATATATATAAATATATATATACTTAGATCATATATATATATATGATCTAAGTATATATAATTTACTTTTACACTGTTTTTAAACTTTATTAAACTTTTCTACAAGCAGCAGGGGAACTGCCTGTCATTCCAGGCAGGTCCCCTGCAGGCACTGCTGTGGACAGCTATTCCGTTCATGTGATCGTGACCTCATCGCGATCAAATGGCCCGAGAGGGCCGGATCAGCAGCAGGGGGAGTCCCTGGGATGCCAGGCAAATCCCCCCACTGTAATCACCGGCGGGGGATCGCCGGCAAGCAGGTAAGTGCATAGGACGGCGGGACGTTTAGGATCGGGTCCCCAAGGACGGCATAGTATGCCCACCGTCCTTAAGGAGTTGATACATGTTATTGTTTTTTATTCATTTCTTGTATTTTTATACTTCTTTTCATATTAGATTCTTTCATATTGAAGGATTTAAATCCCTTGGTTTATTCATTTACTTTAATTTAACACAGGCTACTTTCCACCTGTGTGACACTTTCCAACAAGTGACAATTTCCTGAATCATAGGTGTTTTCCAAGTGAGTTCACCAAGGAGGACACAAGGAAGGAAACAGCAGACAGCACTTCAGTCAATTTCATTGTCGTCACACTGTGTTGCCTGATGCATTTATATTTGGTTCTGTGCCTAGTCATATGTGTACTGTAAGTACTACTCCCACACCAAAGATCCAGTATTCTTAATTTTTAATTTTTTTGTTTTGTTTTCATCTCTACCCCTTCTGTATATAACACTAACCTGAATCAAAATATGACCATGCTTGTATTCTTGATAATCATTTTCTTACTCCAATCAGGTTCCTACCACTTCCCCTTAAGCACCACACACTTCAAACTAGAATACAAATACTTACACACTTGCACAGGGAGTATAGAGTAAATTGTTGAACAAGAGGTAATGTTACCTAGTCAGAAGCTCAGACAAATACTCAGTAGGACTGACACGAAGATTAAAAAAGCACAAAACAAAACTATATGCAAACCAAAAATAAAGTGAAAACCAAAACAAAACATGAAGGGCATAATATGAGTGAGATTAAAGCAATTTAACAGGACTCCACTGAACATCGGCCTTGATTTCTTGGGTATTGCATTCAATCTCTCTAGCAAGAAAAGTTTTGACCTCTGTTAACTTGTGGAGGATTTGACTGGTATCATCACAGGGGTTAGTTTTAGGCTTAGTTGCCTCGTAGGGGGCTGATATTGGTGAAGCCAGACTGTTTGCCTTCTTAAAAAGCCTGGTGTGTTCTTTTTTCCAAGGCATCAAACATGTTTTTCCATGGAATTTCCAGTGTCAACTTGCCTCTTGCCAGTCTTGGGGGTGTCTTTATGTCCCCAAAGACTTCAGGACAGGTAAGCTGCATTTCACAACTTTTTTTAGCTGATGGCAGTGTGTTTGCAGTGGAGCTGAGCACTTACTAATGTAATCAAAATTATTAAACTTCCATTGAAAATCATGTTTATTGTAAAAAATTACAGACTTTAAGCTGTTTGCAATGAACAAATCAAACAAAAGCAATTCAAATAGCTCAACACAACGAATGCTTCAAGTGGTATCCCCAAAATCAACTGAACAGGCGACTTATAATGACTTCTCCAGTCTGAAATTATTTAACCCCTTCATGGTAAGCATCTTTAGTACTTAGTAGAGCCCCATTTTGCTGTTTTGACCTGCTGCAAAAGACATGCATAGCCAGAAACCAGCTTCTGCAACTGTTTCCTTTAAATCCCTCCAGAGACTTTCAATGGGGTCCAAGTCAGGTGACTGCAATGGCCATTGTAGAATTTTCCATGAATTCTTCTGCAACCAAGCCTTGGTGGTTGCAGAATGATGTCTAATGACTTCCAAGCTTTAGCATCTCCTACGATTTCCTGATACTTCAATGAATCCATCTTGCCTACAGGTTTCCAGTGCCACAGGATTCAAAGCAGCCCCAGGGCATCACTGAATCACTGAATCTGCCTAACCGCAGACAGAGTGTCCTTTTGAGCATATGCTTCATTTTTCTTCCTCCAGATATACCGCTGATCCATTGGGTCAAAAAGTTCCAGTTTAGTTTCATTGTTGTAAAGAACAGAATCCCAAAACTTCTGTGGCTTATTTATTTGATTTTGAGCATATTGAAGCAGTCTTTTCTTGTGCTTTTGGATCAGCAGTGGTGTACGTCTTGAAGCTCTGGCATGGAACCCTTCTGCATTTAGTAAGCGCCTTATTGTGCACACTGAAACCTCAGTGCCTGTTGTCACCAAGTATTGCTGCAAGTCTTTTGCAGTCGCTCAAGGCTTTTTCACAACCCACCTTCTCAGAAATCTGGTTGCAGTCAACTTTGAATTTACGAACTGTCTCCAATGGTGTCTCTAGGAACATTCAGTGCCTTCACTATGTTTCTGTATCCTGTTCATTGTTTGTGAAGGACAATGATCTCTTCTCTGAACTTTGTTTACCATTCTTTTGACTTAGCCATATTTCTAACATGCAGTCAAACGTGTCACTCAACAAACCACATGCCTATTCAGTTCTTTTCAGAGGGTTGAAAAATTACAATTTGCATTTTCAGCTGCATTTGGGAAATCACGTGAAGCATTTGTTGTGTTCAGCTATTTCAATAACTTTTGTTTGATTCCTTCATTGCAAACAGCTAAAAGTATGTAGATTTTGACAATAAACCTGATTTTCAATGGGGGTTAATTAATTTTGATTACAACTGTACATGACTGTCTTGCTTGCTTAAATTGCCTGAATTTGTTTTTTATTCAGTTGCCTCCTCGGGAAAAACAAATAATGTATTAGACATATTAAAAAACAAACAAATACAAACAACTGGAATGTTTAAATATCTATACTTAACAATATCACATGTGAATCTTGAAAATCATCCAATCTGTTCCAGTGTACATGACCTGCCCACTCACCTTGAAAATCTTTACATCCAGTAATACACTACCAGTTCCCACTTCTACGGTATGCATTTTCTGAAATAATTTAATAAGAACATATGCTTGTATAAGCGTTTATTTATATTCCTTTACTTTTCAAACAAGCATACTCAAAGTAGTGGTGGCTGAAGAAGTTTAAATATGGAGGGGCGGTGCCCTCCATGACTTGTTGGGCCACTTTCCTTTTCCCAAAAAAACTGTTTGGGTTCCACCCCAATTGCCTCTTTTGCCCAACCTCCACTGCTCAAGTGTAAAAGTATGACTTCATTCCCCAAAAATGTGCATGCCCAATTTCCTCTTGCAAATGTAAATTGCAAATAAAAAAGTTGTCATTAACAATCTGAAAAACATCTAACAATTACATGCACATGACTTGCATGAGCTACTAATTAACATCAAGTATCAAGATCATTTTAAAATGTGGGAACATTTTTGTATAATGGCGACATTTCATAGTTAGTTAAACTAACATTCTCCTGTAATGTCATAGTAGTGATTTTAATATTATTATTATGGAAAGTACTATATAAAGTATTCTATTCTTCATAGTTATTCCGGTTTAGAAATGTTTAGCAGATGCATTGTATCTGGAAATTATTACATTACATTATAATACGCATTATTATTCATGCAGAAAGCAGCACTTTGTATGGATTAGATGGCTCATAAATGAGGATGATAATAGGAACTACAGCCCATTATAATCAACAAGTCCCCATGTCTACCATCAAATAAGGAACATGATGCTTTGTAAATAGAGGTGGATATTCAAAGCAAGATTAACCTTCTAGACAGAATTATAGCGATCAGTGTTTATATATTCAACACAATTGCATACTCCCTTAATCCAAAGTAAGATAAAAAGTAAACCATATGTACAGTATAAAAATGTTAGAGAAATTGGTGTTTGATTGTGGTTTGTGAAACGTAAAAATACTTAACAGAACTTTCAGAGCTTTGCATGTCTCATCATAGTTACGTAAATGAAGACAGGATTCAATTAAGAGACCACGTATGCTGTAGGAAGGAAATCATTATTTCATTCTGAGTGTCTGCATAGGACTTAGACTCGGATTCACTTGGGTCCAATTAGGGCTGTGGTAGCTTGGTTTCTCGGTCTCTAGTTAAGTAAGTACAGTTACATTATGTCATTGAATCCATTGTTAGTAGAGACAATCTGTACATTTTTTTGCTATTGTGTACAGAAAATTCTAACTATAAAATTATTTTTTTTACCTAACACTTACTTGTTTTACATAGAAAAATATAAAAAATCACAAAAGCATGAAAGCTTCATGCTACCATTTAAAAAAATATATATATTTATCAGTTTTGCAGCTATTAGCAACAAATTGAACGTGTCTTTTGTTCTGAGAAAATATTTCTCAGAGTTACCTGGCTTTTATTAGCCTTTAAATTATTTCTTTTTAAATTATTCCAACATATTTTTTGTGACTGGTACAGAAATAAACAAAATACAAGTTGTTTATTTAAATGAACATGAGCATGAGAGGTTTATACAAGTCTCAAAGAACTCAAGAGAAGGCATTATTTTCTTGTTATGAATAATTCACTGCTATGTATCTTTTATATTGCCATATATTTTTAGGTTATGGCTAGTATTACTGTAACTATTAATGTAGTGTGGAGGTTAATGGTTGGTGTTAGTGTAATGTAGAGGTGAATGTTTAGTGTTAGTGTAGCAGTAAAGGAATACTTTAAGCACTAGTGGCTGCCGGTAAAGTTTTAAGATGGGGAGACACTAAACTCCACCCCTGGATTTTAACTGCCCTTTACCTCCATAGTCATTATTTTTAGACCTGGTGTGCTCTGTCCTCCTAACCTCATGTACTAAAGTCCTAAGAGTAGTCCCTATACAGAGCTGCACACAGAGACACTTATACAATATTCAGGGCTAGCTATAATATAGAGTTATCCATACAATATTCAAAACATATACTGTACAGAGTTTAGTACAATAAAAAGATGTCCATAGACTACACAGAGCTAGACACAATGCAGATATACCTTTGCAATACATAGAACTGGGTATGATATTACAGAGATAGCCATGTAAAACACAAGCTGGACACAATATTAGCTACCCATAGAATACACAAAGATGGGCATAACACAAAGGTGCATATAAAGTACATAGTGCTGGGCTCAATACAGAGATATCTGACTCAATATAACCAATGCAGAGTGATCATATTGTACAGCTGCAGTGGCAATAAGGAGGCTATTGGTACTGTGAGCTGACACCGCACTAATATCTTATGTATCTCAGTAACTTACCTTTTATTTAACTGCAGATTGATCCATGTATTTGTATTCCTGTTTTGTCATTTTTAAAAACGTTTCTATTTCTAATTTTTCCTGTTTTATTTATTTTTTCTTGCAGGTGTACGTTGTTTTTTTAAGTTTCACGTTGTTTCAGTACCTATGTTAAATTCTCTTAAGAACATAATGATAATTTTGATTCAATGACTCAATTATTATACTTTGTATCGTGCTATACATAGCGCCACATACATATATTTTCTTCAATATATGTATCTCTTTGTAAAAACAAGTAGTTAACATGTAACTTATTTTTTGATGCAGACTTCGTTCCTTATCCTTCATACAGTATACAGGGGTATTCTTTTTGGTTTCTCTTTTCTCAGTTGCATTGCTTATTCAAATCCATGTTACCTTTTTCGCTACATTAATTTTCTTTCATTGATTTTTATGCCATTGTAAACATTTAATATTTTGATTTAAAAACATAATTTTTTAAAATCATTTATTATTTATTCAGTGGTTATACTCTAAAACGTGTATTGCAGTAACACATAAACCTAGTGCATGGGAAATATTAATTCAGTATTTGTAACTTGCTTTCACGTTCAATATTGATGTCACTATGATAACAGAATGCTTTTGTGCACATACATCATTGTTTAATGTAAACGTCTGGTTTTGGTACCCGCCATCTCTATAGGTAAATAACGATCATTTTCAAAAACAAATTTGGTTTATGTTGTGTTTATTTGATCTCGATAAAGGCCCAGGTGGGTCAAAAACATTGATCATTATTTAAATTATCACTTCTGTGGAAAAAAAATAAGTTTCCTATACTGTTAAAGTTTAAAACCCATAAATATTTTAATAGATATATAGAAAGATTTTTGAAATATTAGTATAGTGAATTTACAATGAACATCTATGATTTCTTATAATGCAAATGGTAGCGGCAATAAGGATCTTAGCTAACACTTTATGAATCCTCCAATCAGCTTGCTTCTGCTCATCAAGCGGAATATGTTCATAAAGGGGTAACCAGAGTTGTTAAACATTTACAAAAAGTGCATGTGATGATACACAGCAACATTTTGATTCATTGTGGCATTATTATTTTATTATCATTATTGCTCTTACATGCAACATAACCAGGTCAGTGTATAGTAGAAGTGGTGGTGCAAGGAGACTTTCGGTGCATTCCATCTATTTTCTCTCAAACCCATTTCAAGTAATTGCCCTGGCTGTCCTGAGCCTCTAGCTTTGGGGTAGACAATCTCCAACACTCCAGATATTGTGTACTACACCTCCCATAAAGCTTGACACTCTTCAGATTTTAAACCAATGCTCTTAAAGGGATAGTATAGGAAACAAAAGCTTAGGAATTAAATTACTTTTGTTTCTGTCCACGCAGTCCTAGTCACACCTTCCTTGGCTGTCTCATTTTCTGTCAAATGTGAACTTGCTTTAGAAGTTTTTATCTTCTGCTCTGTAAATTGAACTTGACTCACAGAGAAGGCCCCTACATTGTGTAGAAGGCAATTAGTAGAGGAGGAGACAAGACATTGTAAATTAAACTAGATGTGCAATAAAGGAAGTCTAAACATTAAATCTCTTTTTACATAAAGTGTTTAGGAAAGGTGTAAAAGGCACATGCAGGGAGGTGTGATTAAGGCTGTATAAACAAAGTGGATTAACTCTTAAATGGCAAAGAATTGTACAGTGAGACTCTAGGGGCATGATCTATACACCAACACTGCTTAAGTAAGCTAAAGTTGATTTGGTGCCCATAGTGTCCCTTTAAAATAAAAAATAGCAGAAATAAAAACCTTAAAAAGCTCCATGTTCTTTCAATTAGGGAGGTCAGAAGTTCATCAGAAATTAAAAAGGTACATTGTTAAAATATTTAGCCACATAGCTATCTGAAGGCTACATATAATTCCACATTATAATTCCATGTGAAATGCAGTTAGGCTTTGATGTTTAAGTGCCACTTATTGGGCACTGTGAATGTAAGATGGAGGTACTCCAAATACCTTTCACTTTAGCAATTTCTGGTTATTACCTTTCTGGTTATTGTCCAATATATATTTACTCTGTTCATACTGTTTTATTGTTTCTTACCCATTATACTATATTCAAAATTGTTGGATATAATTGCACTATACTGTATAAATAACCCTTGAAATTTAACAAAAGATACAACTATTTATTGTTTGCAGCATGAACTGCGAAACCCCTTAAGCCCTTAAAGACCCCCTTAATGTACCTAAGGACAGAGGCAATTGTACAAGTTCTGAACCTGGAATTTGAGCTATATGTCTGTTCAACCATAATTGACCTGTTTCATGTTAAGTGCACCCACACTTATTATATATCATTTTGTTCAGGAGAAATAGGGCCTTTTATTTCCCATTAAATATTTATATTTGAAACATAATCTAAAATGAATGAAATTTTAACAAGTGTGAGAAATGAAGACATGATTCTGCATGGCATTTTAACTGTGAATACTTCATACTGTTAGCGTTTACTGCATTCAAATACACATATTTTTGGAATCTAAGATGGTCAAATATAGGACTTTCTCCTTTTTAGTTTATACAAATAAAAATTTGTCATACTGGTTTGCTGGGCAAACCTGGGCAGCTCAGGAATGAAAATTACCCCATCGTAGCATACGATTTGCAAAAGTAGACATCCCAGGATATTCAAAGTGTGGTATGTCCAGCCTTTTTTAGTAGCCATTTATTCACAAACTCTGGCCGAAGTTAGTGTTCATATTTGTTTTATTGAATTTTTTACGCAAAAACTGACTTTTCACCGATGGCATTATCGTCATTACACATTTTACTGCTTTAAAATTCCCATATTTGTTTTCAGCAATGTCTCACGAGTACAACAGTACCCCTCATGTACAGGTTTTATGGGGTTTTGGAAATTGCAGGGTCAAACATAAGGCTTCCAAATGAAATTATCTGAACATTCTGCTTTGGTTGTCAGGCAGGTCCCCCAATGTATCATTAATAAATTAATAAAGAGTACAAAAATATACATGTAGAATGAAATTATATATATATATATTTCTCCTCTTTTTAAGTGTATAATTATGTATGAGTTGTACAGAAGAAATTGATTTTACTAATTATATGTTGGGGGATCTGCTTGACAAACTTGTTTCACATATTCATCCGCTTATAAAAATGTGATTAATGGAATTTACTGCCCACACAGGAAAACTTGTGCCAAGCAAAAACCAAATCCACAGAAGGGTTAATGCTGAGCAGCAATTATGCAAATGGTAACCTGGTTACTGCCTTTGGGATCAAAGGCTGGTTACAGCCTATCAGATCTAAAGGAGGAGTATTTAGGCCCAGTTCTCATCCTGCTCAGTGCCCTGTCGTGGTTTCCCTTGTGGTTGTCTGAGAGCGCGTTATTGATTCTGGTTATTCTGGTTATTTGACTTTGGCATTGTTTTTGACTTCCTTGTTTTCTGGCATCCCTGACTCCTGGCTTTTCCTTATCGTTGTGTCTCTTTCTGTATCCCTTGACCTCGCTATTCCTGACTATTCTTTGGTACGTTAGTCCGGCCATTCTAAGGTCCGGTATACGTTACCTATCAGTCCTCTGTGTTACACAATTCTACGTGCTGGATCATTCTGTAATCCTGACACCTTGCAGTCAATTTTGAAATCCGGACAATCTTAGTCATGTGATCGAAGTGTCTTTTTGATCATATAACTCCGATCAGCTGGATTGGCTGCATGGGGACTGCCTGGATTGTCAGGCAGGTTCTCCAAGTGGATCCAGAGAAGAAGCTAAGTCTGCTCTCTGCAGGGAAGGCCTGATTGTTCGGGCCCTAAAGGGATTAATGCCTTTTGTAGGACAGCACAGCATTCCCTAACATCAGGAAAGGGTTAAAATGTATGTCACCTTGCAGTTGATTAACGCACGCAATTAGCAGAGATGGTCTGAGGGAAGGCTATCAGGGACTCATCTTCTCTTGCAACCTTGACAATGGCTCTCACAGAGATATTCACTAAAGTTGAAATGTGTAGATTATCAAAAATATTTCAAGGTCATTTAGACTGTAAAATCTATACATTGTTTTCACTAATTATCTGTATGCCTAAATATACTTTGTATTTTGCAAAGCAGTTTTCAAATTAGATTGAAGCCAGACTGGAATTAAACTGTCATGCAACAAAACAACTAAATCTGGTACATAATTATAGAAGTATGCAACTAGTACACTATTCACTTGAACTAGGTTTGCAGGTAGGTAATGGGCAACTTAAATATAATAATAATAATAATAATAATAATAATAATAATAATAATAATAATAATAACAAAGTATTTAACCAGGAAAGATACATTCAGATTACTCTGGTTTTCAAGTACGTCCTCGGGATGTTACCTTAGCCCAACATCCAGGGGTTGTTACTGTTACCCAATTTAATGGTACTTAATTTATCTACCTCGGAAGGATGAAGTGCTGAGTCAACCCTGCTGGGATTTGAACCTGCGAACAAAGGCTTGAACAGATTATAAGCTAATACATTGCAAAAATCTGTAATTAGTATCATTTATATAATCAACTTCTAGGGAGAAAGAGTTAACTCCACAGACAGGTGCATTCAATTTCAATAATTAAAACCTAAATGTCCAGGTTACATAAAATATTATATGATTATTGAATAATTAGTATGTACCAGCCACCATGGCCACTTCTGTTATTAGAAGGAGTAGTAGGAGTCTGTTCCACACTGAGATATTTTCTCTTTTGTGCCAAGGGCTAGTTGCACCTCTGGCACATGTGGCATTGCCGAATGTAAATTATATGCAAAATTTACTCCTTGTCTCCCTCCCCATGCACATGCTCTGATCTGTCAAAATAGTCCAATTAAAGGTTTCTCTATGAGAACTCTTTCATTCGACTGCGCAAGACCCTTGGTCATCTGGAATGGAGATGTGGAAAGCAGTGCTGGAAAGTAAAAACCTTTCTTTTGCAAGTTTTATTGCAAAATTTAGGGGGCACCTAATCAATCATGCCCAACGAGATTATGGCTCTAGGCCAGAGAAGAGCAGAGATGGAAGAATAGGTGGAAACAGTGGTTGAGACTTACACAGATCAGCAGATCAGACCAATGTTTTTTTCTTGAAGCTGAATCTGTTCTGGAAGATTTATCTAACCGTGCACAGAGTAATAACTCAAGAATACAGGGCCTGCCAGAACAGGCTAGGGAGGGCACACTTGTTACAACCTTACTAGAAATCCTCTGACTAAAATTGGCAGAAAAAGCAGGCCAAATGTGCCTGATATATA
>OW240912.1:247390849-247402724 GCA_933207985.1 Pelobates cultripes | reverse complement strand
ATCTACTATCATAAGCTGCCAAGAGGTACAACTGCAAATCTTCCAGAACCTGTGTCCCACCACACTACAAAGAAGATGGTTATGGAAACCAATTGCTAACACAGAATAACATTTGCACAGTGATTTCCCTTCAAGATCCTAGGATTTTATAAAGGCAAAACAGTCACTGTTCTACGACAAGAAGACACGCTCTGTTTCTTCAGAGCTCTTGATATGAATCCACCTGCTAGCTTTCGACTGCCTAAGGAGGACATGCAGAATTTACTACCATCTCCTGAACATTAAGTTAGTACAGAGGACTGTACGAGAATAGACACAACACCTACCACGTCTCTGATTCCTGCTCCTGATCTATGATGACATATATATATATATATATATATATATATAGAACGGTTCTGGTGTACCTAATGTACCACACAGGAGAGAGGGAGATAGACTAGCACTAAGCTGCTCGAAAACTGGTAATGATAGGGATTCACTAAAAACCTATATGGAACAAGGGAAAAGAACTCTCTAGAAGAGTGGGAATACCAATATACCAATATATATATCAAGGCTCATGAAAGGTTGCACTCAGAGGTCTTCCAAAAAAACAAGAAACTGTTTGATAATTCATTAAAACAATTACATACTTGTCTGAACAATGTTTTGGCCCTAAATTGACATTGGATTCCGAAAAAAACGTTTGACAGGGTTCAATGGCAGTATTTGTTTGGAATCCTTAGACAGTGGGGTGTTCCACCATCTAGTCTCAACTCAATCACTGCAATGTATGAAGGTCTGAGAGCCCAGGTATTGTTGCTGAATGTGTCCCACATCCCGTTTTCATTATCCAATAGCACTAGGCAGGGATGTCTGTTCCCCCCACCCTTTATACTCTCCTTGGAGCATCTCCTTCAGCAGTGTAGGGATAACCCTCTCATACAGGGAATACAAGTGAGTACAGAAAAATAAAAACTTTCGGCACATGCCGATGATATCTTGCTTGCAATAGCTGATTCAATAAATTCACTGCATATTATTTGACACCATAAAACACATAGCTGAATACAAAATAAATTTTGACAAATCTAGTGCCTTGAGTCTTTTGACTGAAAGGTCCACTACAATAACGTCAAATCAGTACAGATACCAGGGGATCTTGGACAATCTCTTGGATGAGTAGTGTGGATTCAGTTAAAATTAACTAATTTCCCTTCCTCCTCGTCCTGTTTCAGGCTGTTCCGATATCAGTCATCAAAGGAGACCTAGGTAGTCTCCATATCTATGTAGATAGGTTTATTTGGAATAATGAAAGACATTGCATAGCAAGGAAATTATTGAATAGGCTAAAAAAATTGGGAAAAGTGGGCTTACCAAATCTGATTATGTATTATATTGCATCCCAGTCCATATATATTGGTTAGAGATTATGCCACCGGAGAAGGTGTGCAAAAACAAGTAAAACAAGAAAATACTTTTTTTCAAAAATGTATGCAACAGGAGTAATGTACCAAAAGGGTTAGTTTACGCTATACATAGTTATATATGTTCTAATTCTAAGGTGTAGAGCAACATGACATCTATTAAGCAGAGAACCTTCGAGAGGTGTTGGAAGGAGGGATGTGGGAAGACATTTGGGACATTGCAGCATCTATCGCCATATCGTTTCCCTTACAGGAACATATGTATAAAATATTACTCTGCTGGTATTCAACCTCAGTTAAATCATTTAGAATGGGTAAAACATCTACTGATACGTGCTGGAGAGGATGTGGAATCAACGGGACCTATATACACATATGGTGGAAGTTTTCTAAAGTAGTCACCTTTTGGTAAAAAAAAAATAAAGAAACGCCTTCTTACCACAATATTTCTAAGATCGTTTGCTTTATATCTGTGGTTGTACTTAATTTCTCAACCCATGGGGGGTTTTCCAAAAAAAGAACAAAAACTCTATACTAAAATCACATTGACAGCTAGACAAGCTATAGCAACCAATTGGCTCAAGCAGGATCTGCCGCAGTACACATGATAAGGTTAAAACTTTAATTGAAGATAACAGAATAATATATGGTCTCATCGCAACAGTCAGGGGGACCTCCCCTTGTATCAGAAAACTTGGCCTATCTGGGACTAGTATGTGAACTTGAATCGATTTAAGGTTAGATTATAGTTCAACCATGGAATCACTGTGGTACTGACCCCCTTCCTTTTCTCTCTCTTTTTCTTGTTCCTCCCTTAATGATTTATGTTTATTGCCAGCATCTGTATCTGAAATAATGATGTGGGAACTGCTTGGCTCACCAGTCACATCTTGCATAGATATTTATTACTCAGACGGACATGGAGCGAAATGATAAATTTTTCTTGCTTATATGTTTACATCTACAGTAATGTAAATTTAAAGACTGAATGTTATCAGTTGTCTTTCGTTTGCTTTATTAATTTTTTCAATTACAAAGTTTTCCCCCTTTTTTTTATTTAAAAACTGTGGGATGGATTGATCTTATATTCTGATGCGGGCAGAGTTTTTGTTTCTGTCCTTTCTTTATATAAAGAATTTAAAAAAAATATAATAACTTTTAGTTGTGTCAGCAGGTTGCCAAGTTCATTTACAGCTAACATGTTCACAGTCCTATTTTGTTGGCATGAGACTCATGATATAGTACTCACAGATTGGAAGCAATTGCCTCATCACAAAAAATAAGTACATACAAATGTTTGCATTCTATATGTGCATAATCCAAGAGCATAATTTCAGAACAGATCAACATTTTCCTCTAATTTTTAGAATTTAGTTTTTTATTTCATAGTGAACCCCCCTCCCCCCCCCTTTTTATACATACATGAATTAAACAAGCTTTAAAAAAGAACAGATTCCAAGGAGGAAATGCTTATGGTTTCCAAGTTTCTTGGATTAGCAACACAGATTTACTGATCAAAAGAAAATTTCATGGCACACTTAATGATACTTTAATTTTACAAATTATTTGTAGCCTGTTTGTATTACTTTGGCATTGGCAAGGAGTCTAACTATGAAAGAACTTCTGTTGCAGATGTGACAGAGAGAGGTCATGTGGAACATGGAGGATTTACCTCCTCCCTAACTTACCAGTGTTGCAGGTGGAGGGAACAGTATGGTCTGTGTTTTCCTGCTCCATTACTAATACTGACATAATATATGAGCACATCAGTCACCACTAGTACAAGGTCTTACTTGCCCCTCTTTCTCAAGTTTGAACCTTGGTGTCGCAATTTTGAGGACACCAGGTAACTGTCCCCCAAAAAACATAGAGTATAGAGCAAGCGCTCGTGCTATGCTAAGGAAACATTAGTCAGTGCATGGTCTACCCTCATTGGATTGGCCTGTGTGATTGTCAGGCAGTCTGGAACGCATTCACGCCAATCTGACTTGTCAGTTCTTTGACCAGGCTGCAGGCCAGGCATGAAAAATGGTGGTGACTACCATTAGCAATTGGATTGTGTCAGCAATCATGAAAGCATTTGAGGTTCAAGAGGTCTACATTTTCCTCTTCCTGTTGATTACTTTAGCAAGCAGCCATATGGTCTTCTGAATTGTTTTTCTATTTTAACAGTGTATACTAGATTTTTTGTTCTTTTTTTTAACAAGATTGTAGTTATTTTTTATTCTGATCCAGATTAATTAAATCAAGGTCTAAGTTGACTATGTGGAGTTACCCCAGTTATTCATAAAGATGTATATGTATTTATTGCACTATAGAGTAAGTCAAGGGATCAAAACATCTTATATCACTTTGCAACCAGTGGGTCTAGTCGGAGTTCATGCCTTGTCAAAGGAGGAGAAAAGATAACAAACACCCTGCTCACTTATTATTAACAATGATAGTAGTGATTACTAAATTTACCTCCTTTTTACAATCCATTTCATATTTTATCCTGAGTGTTTAAAGGACACCTTGCGGGATGTTTACTGTCT
The DNA here is from genome assembly GCA_933207985.1 of Pelobates cultripes. Lineage (NCBI taxonomy): Eukaryota > Metazoa > Chordata > Amphibia > Anura > Pelobatidae > Pelobates > Pelobates cultripes. The sequence continues at coordinate 247,398,781 of OW240912.1, read as the reverse complement.
AATCACTACTGATGGCTTTATTTTTCTTTTTGCAGTTCCCTCTTTTGTTATTTTCTTAATGTTTTAACCCCTTCAGCGCCATGGGAGGGGGACCCTGAGGGTGAGGGTCCTCTAAGGATGACTTAGTGTCAGTAAAACGAGTTTGTTTTCCTGAAACTATAGTGATCCTTTAAGATCTAATAGTGTACATGCCAACAGTCTTCTTTATCCTAGGCCTTGATTTAATAAGCTTTTCAAATGATTAGAAAAACTTTCCAAATGATTCATGGCGAACCGTTCGCGAACCGTTTGGCGAACCGTTCTGGACATCACTACTTGTGATCCAAACAAGGAAAGAGAATTGCATATCTCCGCGGTTATCATTAGACAGTTTAATTCTATCTACAATTAGAATAACGCATATACTAAATCCCCACAGTCATTTCCATTGGTATTTGTTGATGACCGGTTTCCTTACCTTTGAATTCAAACAGGATTTGTTTTCAGAACAAAGCATCAGTTTTAAGATTGTGGCCTACATTACAATCCATCTTCAGTAAACGATCGATAATGTTTAATGATAATTGTCCAGTATTGTGTGACATGTCAATAAATATCAAACATGTGATTTTAATTTAAATATTCGAATGGTATCTTATCAATATAGTGTCCAAATAAGGGGTCAGCAGATATTCATAGAAAATAACTGGCATATGTTATAATTAATTATATTGTAATTAGTTATATTAAATTGCTTGGTTCAAATAATTTGTATTTATTTCACAGGTTTTCTGTATTTGAGAACATTTCCTGTTTGGATATCCAACCTAATTGAATTCTGTATTTAGTTATATATCTGGTGAGGATAGATTATGACACTGTCTGCTTATATGCAATGGTTTTTAAAAAGATTTGTGTCTCAAACAAGACAATTTGATTGCATACTTTAATGCAAACTATGATAGAGTTTGGTAAGGGCAAGATGCTGACAGTTCCTGTAATGTGCAGCTGCTAGCAGGGCCTATTAGTGGGATTTCTGTTGAACTTGGCAAGATCCTATGTGCAGGGACTTTGACCAATTGAATCTGGCAATCACCTCCTAATTACAAACAGTTTTGCACACGTGAATATCCAAGATAACACATTTCTGATCATTTCAGGATAATCATAATGTAGCCAGTGAGGTAAACTTGGAAGCTTGGATTGTAATGCAAATTAAGCAATATCATTTTTTAAAACATTATTAGATCACTGCCGTCTTTGCATACGGTAGAATTCACAGAATTGTATGAGAGATTATCTTTACATAATCTGTGGCCCAAGGATGATTCACGGCTGTTGTAGAATTATCTAAAGCCTGGCAACCAATCTATAACTAAGACAAGAATAAAGCTGTTCTGACTTTAGATGATAAGGAAAATGCAATCTCTTATTATCCTCAGGCTAAGATGTTACTATTGATTCTTTACCCAACATTTTACTACTTGGCATATCAGCATTCAGCTCTATTTTTGCCAGAAGCTTGATGGTCAGTTTATCATGACAATTTATTGAGGAAGTTCATATAATTATACCATGGAAAGAATTGAATATATTTTAGATTGTGTGGTATAACAGTATTTAATTACATCAACTTCAATCAAGATTGTTTTGCACAATCGTAACCATTCTGTAAAACCGCTAGTGAAGTGGACAATACATGCTATGAAAAGTGCAATATTACATGTGCATTTCTTACAATAATCCACAAAGAAATAGGGCTGCACACAGAAAGCCATATAAATACAATAACATCATGATTGGTGCAAGAGGAGGGAAATATATTTAAACAGTGCTGATAGTAAATAAAGGGTCCGGGCTCCATAATGGATGATTACCGGGCTCTAATAGGCATATCTAGATACAGGAAACATTTCAGTTATGCAATGTGGCCTTTGTCAAGTCTAAATACTCATGCTAAATGTACGCTTTATATAGAAAAAGAAATTAAGGGAACTATGGTTTCTGTAACCTTCCATTTGGTTCATTGTTCATGACATAGTATTCACATTGCTTCATAATCTCTTGTCATGAGTCATTTGATCAGATGCAGAAAAATATGACGACTCTGGTCATCTGATTTCTGATCAGAACATTTTCAAGAGGATCCATTACTAAGACTTTCTGAAAAGCTTGAACACTCTACAATTGGATATTACATACTAAGTGGATAGTTAACTGTAATAAAATATCAACCATAGAATGTCAAATAATCCCAGTCACTTAGGGACCCTCTATTTACCAGCTGGAACTCAGGCTCAGAACTCCAAGCACTTTACCCATTTTGTTGGTTATGGTTAAGACTTTAGTTGGTAGTTAATCTCTCCATACTTTATAGGGGTATAGTGCATCTTCTTGACCTCTTAATTTAACACATGTTCAGTTAAACTGATTTGTGTAACCTGCTCCTCCTCCCCCCATTGTTCCATGGCTCATAACCATGTACCTGTGAGGCTCCTCATACTGCTCTTTTGCACCAGCCACTTTATATGTGTATGATTGCCAAATGAACATATTTTGCTTAGCTGGCAGGTATTAGATTGTGTTTTCTCCATCTCAATTGACCTTGTTAAGATTTTGCTACTTAATGCTCAAGTGGTTCTCACGATTTTCTCATTAAATGCTTAGGGCCTAAAGCAATCTCATGAAAAAGAGGATTCTCCAAAAACAAGCTAAAGTCCATGGGGCCTTTTCAAATGGGATCCCTGATCCTGTTTTATTTACCCGCAGTACACAGTTACACAGTTACATGTTCAGCCTTTCTCACATCTGTTTGCTGTTGATCCAAAAGAAGGCAAAAAAACCCTAGTTTGAAGTGCTTCCAATTTTGCAACAAACTAGGACAAAATTTCTTCTTGACCACAAAATGACAGCCAGATATCTCTTTGGATAAAGAAGCTATTACCACACTAACTATAAAATGGCATCCCTGAATATTATGTTTTTGCAAGTTTTCATCCAATGCTGTTTAAACATCTTCATAGACTCTGAAAAAACCACCTCTTACGGCAGATAATTACACATCTTTATTGTTCTTACTGTAGGAAACACTTTCCTTAGCATTAGATTAAATATTCTTTCATCCAGTCTAAATGCTTGACCTTCTTTCCTATGTATAGTCCTGTTTATGAATAAATTAACAGCCAATGGTTTGTATTGGCCCTAAATATACTTGTATAATGCTGTCATATTCCCTCTGAGTCGCTTGAGAAATATTGCCCCTATTTATACATGACAATATCTTAATGGCCTTAGCAACTGCTGATTGACATTGCACATTGTTGCCTAGTTTGTTGTCTATAACAATTCCCAAATCCTTCTCGTGTGTTGGGATCCCTAATTCACTACTGCAACGGCACCCCCAGGCATAAAAGGGGTTAAACGCAGTTTAGAGGATATTCCCTTCCAGATATACAGGCAGCTACTGCAGAACACCAATCTCCCGAACTGGAAACACATGAATGCTTCAAACTCCCGAACTGGAACCATACGAATAAGGCAAACAGGCGAACAGGAAAAACCATACGAACAGTTTACACTCCTGGCAATCAGTCTGAAGCAGCATACAGTAAATCCCCCCAAGAACGAGATAAGGCTCCGTGTTGGGGGTCAAGCAATGGTCTGGTTTAATGAGGGCTAACTGCCCGGTATTTATGCAGGCCTCCCACCTGGTGGACACTTCCCTAGGGGACCAGATGGAAGACTGTGACCAAAAGGATACAGTAGCCAGTCACATAAATACACAGTCAAACACTCCCACAATGACATCACAATCCCTCCTCTCTATCCTGGAGATAATTGGGAAGTAATCCAATTATCTCCAAGGACAGAGGCAAAACTCCATTAAGCACATGGCAGTAAAAAGACAGTAAAATACATAAAAATACATAATATAAAAACTACTGAACGAAATATGCATGTTCATCCTATCCCCAGATAGCTTAGATCTGAGCGCACATTATTACCGAATGGCGCTCAGATCATATACATACAGTTAAATCGCCATGGAGCCAAAGTCTTTCCCATAGTCTTTCGTTACACGAATAGGCTCCATGGCATGGCTATCTGGGGTAATGCTGTTCATACGGTTAAACTACCGAATGAACAGGCATTTGGTTAAATGACCGAATGCAGAAGCAAGGAGGCTGACGGCTCAGCGGTGTTTGCACAAATAAGTGTCCGTTTCCAGTTCCATAGTTTGGGCGCTGAACACCGCTGGCCGTTCGGGACTTTAAAATGGCCGTCGCCACGTGTGAGCTACACAAACAGCAACCTCCCAGCGTTCACCAAGTAAGCTGCAGTTAACCACAGCTTCTGGGAGGTCAATTGATGGCACACTCTAGTTCCCAGGTGGTCGATCGTTCGGTGGTTTGTTCGGTACATTCAATCTACCGAATACTCAAGCAGAAGGGCACGAACAAGTCCTTCTGCAGGGGAAAATCAAGCATTTTTACATGGGTCCATAGTCTAAAGGGAGCAGGCGAGCAACCAGGCTTCTCCAATGCCCAGTGGCGAGGTTGGTTTCGCCACAACTACCATTTAGGGTGTAAGTTGCTTGTATATTCTTTACTCCAAATTGAATATCTTTGCACTTTTCTGCATAAAATGTTATCTGCCATTTGAGTGCCCAATCCCCCAATCTGTCTAAATCCATCTGCAGTAAAACAATCTCCTGCTCATATTGTACTATATTACAGAGTTTTGTGCCATTTGCAAACACTGAAACATTAGTTTTAATGCCTATTTTAAGATCATTTAAAAGTATCTTGGATTGAAGCGGTCCCAGAACAGAACCCCGAGGGACACCACTTACCACTGTTGTCCAGCTTGAAAATACACTATTAAAGGGATACATTAGTGCCAGGAATACAAAGCTGTATTCCTGGCACTACCGATCCTTCTGCCTCCCCCTCCTTCATGCCCCCCCCTCCTGGATAAATAAAGGGTTAAAAACCCTTTATTTACTTACCTTACCCCAGCGTGATGTCCCTCTGTGCCGGCTCGTAGCTCTGCCCCCACCTATGTTCCACGATGAGCGGGGTCTAATGCGCATCCGTGGGAAATGCTGCGTGTGCATTAGACCTCCCCATAGGAAAACATTGAATCAATGCTTTCCTGTGGGGAAAAGTATAATGCTGGAGGTCCTCATACAGAGTGTGAAGAAGTCCTGTGTCAGATAACAGACCAAAAGTCCATTACGATCCCTGAAGAGCCCCCGGTGACTGTCTGGTAGACAGCCACTAAGAGCAGACTTAGTGCTGCATTGTAAACATTGCAGTTCTCTGGAACTGTAATGTTTAACATAGCAGCACTAGGTGCAAAAGGGACACATCACCCAGACCACCTCAATAAGCTGAAGTGGCCTGGGTGCTTACAGTGTCCCTTTAATGACAATTCTCTACTCTATCTTTATGCCAAAGTTCAACCCAAAAAAATAATTTTCATCCAGACCAATTATCCTATTGTGAGGAACCATATCAAATGCCATGCACAATCCAAGTAGATCACATCCAGTGCAACACCCTGCTCTCTACTTCTACCTACTTCTTCGTAGAATGCAATTAAGTTAGTTTGACATGGCCTATGTTTCATACAACCATGCTGATTATTGCCCCATAACAATGTTCTTCCCAATGAATTCCCGAGGGTAGATTTTTAATAGTTCAGTGCTGCATGAATACCTCTCTTTAAACTCTAGTAAATATGTCATATATGTTGTTAAACAGTCATACTTTTCCTCTCTCATTAGTTAATCCCAGGGATCTCTTTGATACCTTTAACACTCTTCTTCACCCTGCTGTGGCCAACGACCAAACTAACCTTACAGCTGATGGCTTTTTGTGCTACTTTACCAACAAGATTGAACAGTTAAGGAAATAATTCTCCCCACCTTTCCACTCTCTCTCGCACCTAGATCATGCCTTTCCTACCCTTCAGACTTTCTTACCAGCTACTGAACAAGAGATGGCTGTGCTTCTCCTTTCCTCTTGCCCCACCACTTACCCGCTTGATCCTATCCCATCTCACCTTATCACATCTCTCTCCCCTTGCCTTGTGCCTTCCTTAACACATATCTTCAACTGCTTTCTTTCTTCTGGTATTGTCCCTGCTGCCCTTAAACAGCAGGGACCCATCTTAAAACCCATCTTTAAAAAAGCCATCTCTTGACCCTTCTGACTATTGTCCACATTTTTCCTCAAAGCTTCTGGAAAGACTTGTCTTAACCCGCCAGGCTTGCTTCCTCTACTCCAAATCTCTCCTTGACCCTCTTCAGTCTAGTTTCAGCCTCTTCACTCTACTGTTGACTGCTTTCTGCTGCTCGCACCCATACCGCTAACTCATGCTTGCAAGACTTCTTATGGGTGGCTCCTTTCCTTTGGAACAGCCTGCCTACCACCATCAGACTCTCTCCTAGTCTTAAATCATTTAAAAAGTGACTCAAAACCTATCTCTTCAGGAAAGCTTAAGCCTCCCAGAGTAACCTCTATTTCACATACCTCTCTTTTGCTCTATCCTAAAGGGCAGCATTCTACTATCTCCTCCAGTTCTACTTTACCTTGTTTGATTGCTATCCCCTGTCCTATTGTGTTTTTGTCAAGGTCTATCTCCCTAACACAAAAAAACTAAAAGGCTCTTACCGATACACAGACCAAGACGTATTATCGGGCCTTAGAGTGGTCAGACTTAACGTATATATGAGTACAGCTAGAAGTATAGAATAGTTAGACAGGCTGAGGTCAGGATTGGAGACAGAAGGATAAACGTAGAACAAAGCCAAGGGTCGAGAATACCAGAAGAATGGATAAACGATGAGCAAAGCAGAAGTAAGATACCAGACAAGTCTAAACTAATGAAGCGGGCTACAAAGACAACGACAAGGCAAGGAAGTGATGTAAAAAGGAGGTACAAATAGAGCTAAGTATGAACTGATAGGCTAGGGAACCAATTAGGGTTATAAGTGATATAAATGGAGTGCTAGCCCAGATGTAAAATAAGTTAATTTCCCTTTAAGGGGCCAAAGACAACGAAGGCGAATGCACTTGTAAAATGCTGCGGAATATGTTGGCGCTACATAAATGCTAAAAAAAATAAAAAAAATAATAATGTATGGTCCACACTATAATCATGTTGCTTTTTTAGACTTTTTTGTTTATGAAACTTCATGCCTGGAAACTACAGAAAAATTTTGGAGGCTGTGGGTGCAAGTAAAAAGGGGTGACGCTGCCAGAGCCAGATACCCATAAGCTCCAGCACTAATCAAGCATCCCCCACTCGTCAATAGATCTCACTGCATGGCTATTTTGAAATCACTCTCTAGGGGTCTGTGGTTCCTTGTGCTTCCAGTGTTCTGTGAGACAATCAGAGCTCAGGTGCAGAGTTTTCTAGACTTCCTTAGAGAGTGCTGGACCTGAAAGCTTGCGGCTGCTCCAACAGCCTACTGGACCAACCGGAATTCACCAGACCACCAGGGGATGCATTATTGCCCCCTTCCTACCCTGGCAAGCATGAGGAGCACACATTTTATATATGTATGTATACATATATATACAAAAATAAGCTTGGCACTGCACAAACTAATGGCAAAATAATTAACTTGCCTGGGTGCAAACCCATGTTGAGAATATAAAGAAAACTAAACAAATGGTGTTCTCCAAGGTCTTCTAATCCAGTACTTAGCGTTTACTAAGGATTAAAGCAAAACAATGTCATCTGTGCAAAAAAATCAGTTGAAATTTTGACCCATTCGGGTCTTTATCAAGATCCTCAGTCTGGTAAACACCTGAAAGTGTCCGACCCCAAGTGACACCAGGAAGTGTTTGTGAGTGAACATGGTTGCTAAGCAACCCAACATGCTTCCCAACGAGTGTGCTGGCATAGTTGCCAGGTGAAGGAAAACAATTAAATAAAATCATG
>OW240912.1:247367403-247377638 GCA_933207985.1 Pelobates cultripes | reverse complement strand
CGCGCCTCAGGGGCTTGGGGGCTCTTTGGGGATCATTAGATGAGCATTATACTAGCTCGAGCCCAGACCAGTACGCATAAATAATTTATTTTGGCACTATCTGAGGGATCCCTGAGCCCACTCTGATCTCGACATTAGGGTTTTTTTTTATGTGGACCGGACATCTTATTTATTTATTTATTTATTTATTTCGGCATTATTCCTTTCTCTCCCCCTACCTTGCTTTTTGTTGTAGTAGGAGTTTTTCTTTCTTAGTGCAGATATATATATTTCTTCAAGCACTGTAAATGGTAGAAACATATAATAGTGCTAGATATAGACTTTTAGTTAGCACTATTTATATACATTTATTTCTTCTGAGTTTGTTTGGATGCACAGGAACAATGAATACTATACACTGTTAAATGTAACTATAGGTCTCTCCTTTTTTTTGTTTCTGGCAAGATTTTGTTAAATTTATTTTCGATACAGGCATCCCTGTGCTACCTTTATATAACTTTTTGTGACTTAATCATTGTCATATACAGTTATTTTGTATCTTTGGGACACAACTCACCCTGTATACTTTATTTCATTGTAAAAACCTTTGGTTTTTGCATAGTATTAGGAGAAGGATCCTGAAAACTTTTGAACAGGACTTCTTTTTGGCTATATAGGCACATCTAGCGTGAGTTGTTTTTCCCTACAGGATTTTGGATTTTAACCCTTAGGGGTCATTGTTAATAATATATTTTGTTTTATTTTCTCTCTCAAAAATTTATAGCATATACTATTTTTAACTATACTATTAAAAGCTATATTTTAATTTAGGGGCACTCCTTGTCTCCCCCTTCTTGTTTTCACTACTGTGGTAGTCTCTAAAGGGTTAACCCCTAATTGAGTGCATCCCCTTGCTTCCAGTTTCTCTTCTAATTAATACACCTCCTATGTGGGGATTGTGTGGTATCTGGATCAATGGGCTCGGCTTTGGGGATAATTGGGGGCCCCCCCTGATGCTGTCTCAGGTTTTCAGCCTCTGGACCACTATAAAAGTGGGGTCAAGATCTGCATGTGCTAGCCTTTTCAATTTCCACACTGCTGTGAGGAGGGAAAGGCACAGGTGACCTTTATCTAGTTCAACCCATTTTCAACCTTTTCTCCAGGTGTTGGATTGATAGAGCCCTAAGGGTGCTATCCCTAGCCTCCCTCCCGTGGATAAACCCGTTTGATCCGGGTGGACAATCCTCGGTAGCGGTATGCCTAATCTGTTAGACAGTATCTTTTTTTTAGCAACTTCACGTCCACATTGAGCAGGTAAAATCGGTCTGTAGCTGCCACACAGTTCAGGGTCTCTGCCCGGGTTCGGAAGGACGGTGATAGTAACAGAGAGCGATTTGTGATGGAATTGGGTATCCGTTATAAGAGCATTAAGGGCCTGGGTAAATTTCAGAAGTAGGATATGTTTGAACTTTTTATAATAGTCCAGAGTGAAACCATCCGGACCTGCGGCGCGCCCGGTCTTAGCTACCTTGATCGCCCCCCGCGACTTCCTCTTCCGTAATCGGCACCTCCAGGGTTCCCACATCATCTGGTCTCAGTCTCGTAGCTGTATTTTATTCTCTCTATCTGCTATGTCTTCCGGCTGAGTCGATTGTGGGATGTTGAATAGGGAAGAGTAGAAGGAGCGAAATTCTGAAGCAATCTTGTCCAAGAATTGGGTAACTGTACCGTCAGTGGTCCGTAACTTGTGAACCTGGGAAAGAGCCTTGGGGCCCTTGAGCATATGTACCAGTAATTTCCCGCCTTTGTTAGCGTGTTGATTGAAGAAAGCCTTCGATTGTTGGAGAGAAGGGAAGTATCTGTGGGTGATATGTGTGTGTAATTGCCGGGGCAATGTGCCCCTGATTACGCTTTTGTGAGCTTCCCAGATTGTGGTCGCCGTGAGTTCGCCCCCGGCGTGTTCAGTTCAAAGTAGGATGTAAGAGCTTCAGACACCTGTTGTTATGCTACTAGGGTTATTTGGATTGGAACTCAACTGCAGCTTGTAGAACACCTTAATTACAATAGTAAAGAAATGAAGAATCTTTAAAGTAACAATACTGTAGCTTTAAGAAAAGAGAGGATTGCTGGCAATTTGAGAATCAAACGAAGTTTTAATGATTGCTAAACTTAAATAAATTGCATATAGGCAATAATCCAATAAGAAGAAAGTGCAGGTTATCAAACAATACAAAGTTCATTAATAAGTATTTCCTCAGAGAAGTATTAAATAAGATTCTTTAGGTTGCTGGGAATAATCTTCAATAGAAACATTAAGCAGGTAGTGATGTCCCGAACGGTTCGCTGGCGAATAGTTCCTGGCGAACATAGTGTGTTCGCGTTCGCCGCCAACAGCGAACATATGCGATGTTCGGTCCGCCCCCTATTAATTTACTAATACTAAGTAAAAATTACTTAGTATTAGTAAATTGTGCCCCTACTCGCAATACCGCGAGTAGGGGCATGTCTATTAAACAGTGAGCAGCCTGTGGCTGCTCACTGTTTTAAAAAAAAAGGGTCCTCAGGGGTGGGGGCCGGGGGGGACAATAGGTCCCCCCCTTATTGGTATTTTTAGGGCCCCCACCCACCGCTCAGGGGTGGGGGCCCTAAATACTAATAGGGGGGGGACCTATTGTCCTCCCCCTGGCCCCCACCCCTGAGCGGTGGGTGGGGGCCCTAAAAATACCAATAAGGGGGGGACCTATTGTCCCCCCCGGCCCCCACCCCTGAGCGGTGGGTGGGGGCCCTAAAATGAACAATAAGGGGGGGACCTATTGATAGAAAATATCTCTTGCCACCTTGTCTATAAACTCCCTATTATTACCTTTACGTTGTATTTAAAAAAAAAAAAAGCACAATATTTTCTAGGTTGTAAGCTCATGGGTAGCGTCTTCTGTTCCTCTTGTATCAGTATGTTAGCTATATAAATGCCAAGTTATAATAATGTTAGAGTGCCTTAGTTTCAAGTATGTCTTTCACCATTTACATATTTTACCACTAGAGGGTGCTGACTCTCTTTGCACAAAAGTGTGTTGAAAAAATAGGTGTATCTCATTGTATTTATACATTAACAATAATTTCTTGAATACTTCAATAAGAATATATATAGTATATAGTCCAATTATAAGGTGTCTTTGCATACTGTAATACTATGGTTATTTTGGCTATATTTATATATATACACAATATACAATTATATATATATACAATTATGTTACAATGTAGCAATTGATGAAGCTACAACGGTCTGCTCCATGTAAAATGATATACATGAAAATGATATAGCAGTTACTGGTCTCATAAAAGCATAAAAACAGTTTTGCCATGTTAATATCCATTTCCTTGATAGCAGAAAAATTATTATTAGCTATCACATGGCTCAGTCATATGAAAGCAACTAATGCTGAGGGTCTATCACTTAGGAAACACAGATTTCAAAAAACCAAAAGTCCAATTTCCAATGCACTATATGAACCCAAGAAAAACATTATACCTCGCCTGAGTTTCAAGAAGCAACTAAGGGAGAGCAGAGCAGAGTCTACTTTGAGAGCCACTTTTTTATGGAGGACATAATGTAGAGCAAGGGTGCTCAAAAGGTAGATCCCTATATGTTTTAAAACTACAGCTTCCATAATGCTTTGTCATTTCTAAAGGCAATTTAAAGGTATGCAAAGCATCATGGGAGTTGTAATTCTACAACATCGGGGGTTCTACCTTTTAGGCACCCCTGTTGTAGAGTACCAGTGCAATGTCTCCAATCTCTGGTATTAATGTGGCGATGAATCTAGTGACGAGAATTCTGTTTCTGCACCATTGCCGACATAGCACTTTCACTACTACTATTTTTTTACTCGATGATGATGAGTGTGGAGAGTACTGTCAACATAATGCTGTGGTAATACCCACATATTTTCACTTTCATTTATTGATTATTTTTTACAGAAATTAAGAGAGATTAATGTTTTATAGCATTTTATCTTTTTTAAGAATGAAAAATTATTTTTTTAAATTATTATTTTTTTTTTTTAAATGTTGTGTTGTAAACCATTGCCTCTTCTTGTTTTGGTCTCTTATTTGATGTAGTGTATTAGTCAAATGTAGATTTAAAGATCTGGTCTATTTTCAACAGTGCAAAACTATATACCCTCTATAGTACATAAAACTATACATGTATTTTATTGCTTACCAGTTTTAATTTTTTTCACCTGTTTAACATATATTGCTACACTGAAATGCAGTTAGAATAAAGCTTTTCTATTTACTGTAAACATCCACTCTTTAGTTTGGATTGATTTTGGAGGATTATTTGAATGATGTTTATGAGCAATATATTTCTTATACCTGAGGTTTCTATGTTCATGTAAATTGTAAGGTCCGCCAATGATTTGAATGCATTTGTTACTGTACTGTAGTATATTAGTTTTTGACTCTTTTTAACTTTTTAAAATTATTTCAGCTAATTAAGCTCTTATTCATATTTAATCTGAGGTCCGCTGAGAGATTTATGAGCAAGATCCATCAGCGCAAGCGCGACCAGGGTCTCCACTGGGTGAAGAATGATGTTATGCGCGCACCTTCGGTTTCCAATGTATTTATTTATTTGTTGACAATCTTAATTTATATTTTTCGTGTAAAAAATACAGGCAGAATGAGAAAAAACAGTGGCTGTACAAGGAAAAGGTTCCAACAACATACTTAGTACAGATAGATGGCTGCAACTACATCGTAACAATACTTAGCAGTGTACAGTCGTTCCTTATGTCACTTGTCTATTATTTTGGATATGAGCGACAGGTAACAGATCCCGGCAGTGAGCAAGGTATCATATAGTGTTAAGGCAATATATGGCATAAGTACATACCATGAATGCAGCTGGTGAGCGATGTAGGCTGCTCATTAATGATAGGTATGAGTGTCGCTAAGTTACAGCTTTACGGTATGTAAGTTAGGTGTGTTCAATAAAATTTGCGCTCCGTGGCTGGGTTTAAATGAAACAGTAGGTCCAGCCACTCCTGAAGAAGTCCTGACTGGTCCAGGACAAAACACATAGAGCAAGACCTGACGGAGAAGTTCCCCAGGCAACAATCATGTCCCTATTCTACATAAGGTATAGGAGCACCCAGGAGTCACAACCAATGGGGTTTCCATCACCTATTGTGTTTAATAAATGTATGATTTTTTGTATCCTGGTTTTCCTTTTATTTTTCATATAAGTTTTAATACTATATGTTAAAGCTGCAAGACTGTTAACTATATATCACAATAGCTGGTATATTGCGCCCTCTTGTGTAATTTTAGGATACTCCTGGATGTGCACATGTTTCCATTATCGTTTCTGGCATGTAGTGTGCACTATCTGCTAGCATCATCTCCATCATATCAATGCTTTAGAATCGTTTCATCCATCAGAGAGAATTGTAGAGTGTTTAATCCATCGTTTCATCCATCAGAGACATCAGCTGCACCTGCTACCACTGTCACAAGTAGCTCATTCACTGTCAATCTTACCATCACTAGCACCACCACTTCCTCCATGAATATCACCACAACCAACATCCCCTGTACCACCAGGATCAGCACTTTTATTATCATTAATCAGCCAAGTACTAGTGTACAGGCTAGTGTTGCAACAGCTTCCACTGCCTCCAATGTAAATCCTCCTGCAACCACAATGCAAATGGTAGGGTCTAATGTATCACGCCAATAAAGCAAAGTTTAGCATCACTACGAGCACCTCCAAGAATGCTGACTTTCAAAATGCAAATTGTGCGGCAAGGAAATGGGAGAAGCTGCCTGTATCACTTACACACATTTTGATTCACTGATTTACAATTCTTTTACTGATTTGTGATTTGTTTTTCTTCTATTTCTAGCATAAACCCTACACTGAGTATGACCAGGGCCGGAGTAAGAGCCCGCTGGGCCTGGTGCTGACAAATATGATGGACCTAATAGCAGAATCTTATCGACAGAAAACACTAAAACAGTTATACCTCCCAAGCATAATGTATCTGGCGGAGGTGGTGCTGGAGGGAAACTCACAGAATATAGCTATCAGAAAACACATGCCCTATGCCAATCTCTCGCTTTTCTTTCCAGTAAATCCATACCACCTAACAACAGTGTCCGGTGAAGCAGGATTTCGGTGGGCAGGGTAGAAGGGTGGTCCACTGATGTGAATCATGTAGTATACAAACATGCCCAAAAAGAAGGCATTGCTGCACAAAGAATTAGATGGTCAGCCTGGCGTGAATGCACTTCAGGCTGCCTGCCAATCATGCAGGATGACCAACCAAGGGCATACTGTGCAGACAGCACCCTGAGCTTTGCCTAAATGCAGCATCCTTGCAGCTATGAGGAAATGCCTCGTATGGGATTTTTCAAATTTAGAGATAAGAAGAGTGACATGACTAAGCAATATTGCACAAGGAGTAAAAGAGGCTCCATCACCCACATTCAATGTCATTGTCTAATGAACAAGGCTCCAAAATGGCCTTGTAATTATGCACTCCCACCAAATGCGAAGTAAGGTTGTTTTGGCTGTCCGAACTGCCTTTCTGAATTTCATTTTAGTACTGAAATGTGGCAGAACAGCAGCATAAACTAAATTCTACTATCCTGAAAAGAAAAATCTGCCAAAGTGGTTAGGAAGAACCACATTTTTGCCCTGCATGAGTCTAGTGAGTATATTGAAATTTAAATTAACATGCATGTGTAGAATGTGTGTATGAGTAGTATATGGGGTTATTCTGCTTTAAGAATAATACTGATCTAGCAGTTTCCACTGCTGTCAGTGAGAGTTTATAAATGAAAACCCCAGATCTGTTTTAGTCATTATGCATAATAAAGTGCAGATTTATTTTTTTCTTTTGGTAGACATGAGCGATATGGAATATGAGTAAGCATGTGAATGCTTTCATTAATCAAAGTGTTCTTTGGCAATTGGAAATGTTAGGATAAATACTTCATTGCTAAGGAGTGCATTTCAAATACAGCAAATATCACCTTCCCCACTATTTACTGCAAAGCACGTGTCCTGACATACAAGATAGCGAGTGGTGTATGTAAGATGTGGACATGTCACCTTCTATATTCTAATTCATAGCATTGGTACTCAATAACATTCCCTCACTCTGTCCATTTCCCTTGTGTCTACTTAATAATCCACTGCTTAATTGACTCTGAGGTTTGTGCTCTCCATCAAGTAATACATTTATCTTCCAAAATCATTATATATATTTTTCAAACTCAATAATAGCTTTAACGTTAATTCTAACTCAAACCAGATAAAAATACACCAGTAGCAACTGTAAAGGAATTCAGTGTCATAACTCAAGATAGGAGATTGGCAGAGAGTTTGCATTTTTGGGATATAAGGGAGAAACATTGGTAAAACATCACATATATGCACATTCTACAGCCTTTTATTTTTTCTCTCCCTTCCCCCCTTTTCCCTTTTAACCAAGTCTCCTTTTTTCTCATTTACCTTCATTTTTACACCTTGTTTAATGCAATGTATCGTATATGCTATATTAATATAATATGTATAGTGATGTCGCGAACACGAAATTTTCGGTTCGCGAACGGCGAACGCGAACTTCCGCAAATGTTCGCGAACCAGCGAACCGGGCGAACCGCCATAGACTTCAATGGGCAGGCGAATTTTAAAACACACAGGGACTCTTTCTGGCCACAATAGTGATGGAAAAGTTGTTTCAAGGGGACTAACACCTGGACTGTGGCATGCTGGAGGGGGATCCATGGCAAAACTCCTATGGAAAATTACACAGTTGATGCAGAGACTGCTCTTAATCCATAAAGGGCATAAATCACCTAACATTCCTAAATCACAATGGATATGGATTGACACCTGACATATGACATATTGACACCTTGACATATGGATTGACACCTGTCCTCAGAGCCCTGATACACACTGACACAGAGCAGAATAGAGACTGTTCCTCCTACATAGGGTCACTTGGCAGATATGGATTGACAGCTGTCTTCAGAGATCATGATACACACTGACACAGAGCAGAATAGAGACTGTTCCCCTACATAGGGTCACTTGGCAGATATGGATTGACACCTGTCCTCAGAGCCCCTGATACACACTGACACAGAACAGAATAGAGACTGTTCCTCCTACATAGGGTCACTTGGCAGATATGGATTGACACCTGTCCTCAGAGAACATGATGCACACTGACACAGAGCAGAATAGAGACTGTTCCTCCTACATAGGGTCACTTGGCAGATATGGATTGACACCTGTCCTAAGGATCCCTGATACACACTGACACAGAGCAGAATAGAGACTGTTCCTCCTACATAGGGTCACTTGGCAGCGGATATGGATTGACACCTGTCCTCAGAACCATGATACACTGACACAGAGCAGAATAGAGACTGTTTCCCCTACATAGGGTCACTTGGCAGATATGGATTGACACCTGTCCTCAGAGCCCCTGATACACACTGACACAAGGCAGAATAGAGACTGTTCCTCCTACATAGGGTCACTTGGCAGATATGGATTGACACCTGTCCTCAGAGACCATGATACACACTGACACAGAGCAGAATAGAGACTGTTCCCCCTACATCGGGTCACTTGGCAGATATGGATTGACACCTGTCATAGGGATCCCTGATACACACTGACACAGAGCAGAATAGAGACTGTTCCTCCTACATAGGGTCACTTGGCAGATATGGATTGACTGTCACTCAAGGCTGTTACACACTGACACAGAGCAGAATAGGAGACTGTTCCTCCTATGGGGTCACTTGGCAGATATGGTTGACACCTGTCCTCAGAGAACATGATACACACTGACTGGGGAGCAGAATAGGGCTGTTCCTCCTACATAGGGTCACTTGGCAGATATGGATTGACACCTGTCCTAAGGGTCCCTGATACACACTGACACAGAGCAGAATAGGGACTGTTCTCCTACATAGGGTCCACTTGGCAGATATGGATTGACACCTGTGCTAAGGATCCCTGATACACACTGACACAGAGCAGAATAGAGACTGTTCCCCCTACATAGGGTCACTTGGCAGATATGGATTGACAACTATCCTCAGGATCCCTGATACACACTGACACAGAGCAGAATAGAGACTGTTCCTCCTACATAGGGTCACTTGGCAGATATGGATTGACACCTGTCCTCAGAGACCATGATACACACACTGACACAGAGCAGAATAGAGACTGTTCCTCCTACATAGGGTCACTTGGCAGATATGGATTGACACCTGTCCTCAGAGCCCCTGATACACACTGACACAGAGCAGAATAGAAACTGTTCCTCCTACATGAGTCACTTGGCAGATATGGATTGACACCTGTCCTCAGAGAACATGATACACACTGACACAGAGCAGAATAGAGACTGTTCCTCCTACATAGGGTCACTTG
The DNA here is from genome assembly GCA_933207985.1 of Pelobates cultripes. Taxonomy (NCBI): domain Eukaryota; kingdom Metazoa; phylum Chordata; class Amphibia; order Anura; family Pelobatidae; genus Pelobates; species Pelobates cultripes. Next base: position 247,368,187 of record OW240912.1, on the reverse strand, counting down.
GAAGAATTAATAGTTGACACCTGTCCTCAGAGCCCCTGATACACACTGACACAGAGCAGAATAGGGCTGTTCCTCCTACATGAGGTCCTTGGAAGATATGGATTGACATACCTGTCCTCAGAGCCCCTGATACACACTGACACAGAGCAAAATAAAGACTGTTCCTCCTACATAGGGACACTTGGCAGGTATGGATTGACACCTATCCTAAGGATCCCTGATACACACTGACACAGAGCAGAATAGGGAATGTACCCCCTATATAGGGTCACTTGGCAGATATGGATTGACAGCTGTCCTCAGAGAGCATGATACACACTGACACAGAGCAGAATAGAGACTGTTCCTCCTACATAGGGTCACTTGGCAGATATGGATTGACACCTCTCCTCAGAGACCATGATACACACTGACACAGAGCAGAATAGAGACTGTTTTCCTACATAGGGTCACTTGGCAGATATAGATTGACACCTGTCCTCAGAGCCCCTGATACACACTGACACAGAGCAGAATATAGACTGTTCCTCCTACATAGGGTCACTTGGCAGATATGGATTGACACCTGTCCTCAGAGAACATGATACACACTGACACAGAGCAGAATAGAGACTGTTCCCCTACATAGGGTCACTTGGAGATATGGATTGACACCTGTCCTCAGAGCCCCTGATACACACTGACACAGAGCAGAATAGAGACTGTTCCATCTACATAGGGTCACTTGGCAGATATGGATTGACACCTGTCCTCAGAGCCCCTGATACACACTGACACAGAGCAG
>OW240912.1:247288586-247367303 GCA_933207985.1 Pelobates cultripes | reverse complement strand
GGGAATGTGTATTCTGAGCTGCTACAGGTGGTGTAACTCTATTCACCTCTCGATAGTCTAACACCATTCTCCATTTATGATCTGATTTTGGTACAGGATAGATGGCAGAATTCATGGAACTATATTGTTCCTTAATAACACCTTGTTTCAGCAGGTCATTTATTACAATCTGTATATCAGGTATTGCAAGTGGGTTAATTTTATATTGTGCCTGTTTCTTAGGTGCAAGTGTACCTGTTGCTATATGATGACAAATATCCCTCCTGTGTCCTACTTGATTTTCCCATTGTTGAAAAACATCCTTATTCTGTACTAGAATTTCTTTTAATTCTTTTTTATTTGATAATGAGGTGAAATTTAATTGATGTTCTATTTGTGAATCAACATTAATAGGTACAGTGAGCTGTAGTGCAGGTTTTGAAACTATATCTATGAAATGTGAAACATCTTTATATGCAATTAAGAATGAAACATCCAAACTAGCCAGTTCAAGATTAACCTTCCTTCCATTAACTTTAATAGTATCATGATATAAAGGATATGTACCATTGCCCTCTAATGTTTCAATAGTAACATTAGAAAATGGATTGGTTTTTAATATGTTTTTCTGTACAAGTGAAATTTCAGCTTGTGTATCTAACACCCCTTCATATGTCCTCAGATCATATGTAATCTGCAAATCAAGATTATTCATCCTGATTTTCTTCTTGTTCTGGGTTTTGATTCTCGGTTTTCTTTATTTTTTGTATCTTTCTGGTTGTTGCTGGAGGATGTGTTGGAGGATGTGTAGTTGATGATGGGGTAGTAGAACTTTTATCTTGTCCTGTTCTGTCTCTGTCCCTGACTTGTCCTGGGGATCCTCCGTATTTGTCTGGGCCTTTAACCCTTGGTCTCAATCTATATCCTCCGCTATATCCAGGAAATTCTGAATATCTTGGGGCTTCTCCTTTGGAAGTTGACTGATATCTTTCAGTACGATCTATCTCTGTAGTCTGTTCTTTTTCCCTTTGATATGTCCTATATGAGGGACGAGAATAATCCCTGTTAGTTCCATCTATAGATGTAGATGGTCTAGATTCCCTTTTTATGAATGTAGAACTTCTCCTATCTTGCTTTTGCCTGTCTCTTCTAGGGGTAAATGCTGCATTGCTTTTCCTATCTTTGTTTCCTGCTTTTTCTTTGCTTTTATACCCCTCTCCTGTAAGATCCTTACCTAAAAGTGTGTATGTGCTCCTTAGGATTTCAGGCATTCTATCACTTTTCTCATTCTCGGTCAATCCATGCAACCTTCTTTCTATGTCAAGTATTAATGCTTGACCTAACTAGTGGTTTCAAGCAACCCCAAACCATGGAATGATTTCTGCTTGTGAATCTCATCCCTAAATTATATGCTGCTATAATCCCTGACTTTGTATTCACTCCCGCCAGTGTGTCTGACAGTGTAGAAATCGTCACTTTGCCATAAGTCTTTTCATATAGAGTGGATATTACAATATCCCAGTTTTCAGCTTCAGCTTGTGTAATTGACAGTCCAGAGGGCAGTAATGCATTTACTAGCCCCTGTCTCTGAACTGCAGTTTGAGTTGGGTAAACCCCATCTAACGCATGTGTTTTTTCATTAAGCCATAATGCTATTTCCTTCGCAGATGTTGGTACTGTGCCAATAGTAGCTTTAATATTAGACATAGGAATACCCTGTATTCCTGTCCCCACTGTGTGAACTATAGGAGCACTAACAATTGGTGCTATTAACGCCTGTCGTAACAAGTCTCTCAAGAAAATAATTTCTGGCATTAACCTCTCTCTTTCTGCTCGTGCAGACTGTGCAGGTGCCAGTAATTCATGGCTGTGTACGGGAACATATAGTAATCCCCTACCTATACCCCACTGTCCTGGGACTAATGGACCATGTCTTGCTGGTGTATTAGGTATATTAGGTCGTTTACCAAATAGTTGTATATATGTCTCTCTTGTCATATTAATTAAGGTCTGTGTACTTAAATCTGGTGGAGTGTTAGGTAGTTCTGTAAACGTTGGCTGATCTAGATCCACATTTTCCGCATCAGTTAATTGAATGCTGATTACAGCATACCTGGCTCCTGCACCCCAAGGGCCTTGTACAATTTCACATAGTACCATTTCTCCATGATGAAGATCTCTCTGTGCCTGGGCTACAAAAAGTTCATTAAATTATCGATATCTCAAGAATAATTGTCCCATGACAAAGAATTGTGTCTTCTCTTACGTGTAAGAGGTTACCTAGGTATTTTTGCTTAAAATAAGTAAAGCTAGTGCTTCCAGCCCCACGTTAGGGCGCCAATTGTAACAGTTCGTACTCCAATTTACCGCTATAACGTCTTATAACTTAGAATTTAGCAGGGCTAACCATACAGATATCTTAGCTAAATATTGTATAGTCGGTATAGAGTTTCTCTATTTAAAATACATAAATAATTGAGAATACAATAAAAATAGGAGTTGGAAGCAATAACTTTTGTCTTATTAATATAGTTTATTGGATAAATGAATAAAGATCCATTAATATATCATAAAGCAGAGTATATAAAGATTAAATGAATAAATGCTTGCAATATAATTAGTATAACATACCCTCCTGATTATACAGGTAATCTCTCAGTATGTCACCTCCAGAGTCGGTCAGTATGTCTCTACCTAGCATTGATTATGCATGTATATATAGTATAGCATTTCTAATTACTACTGGTAATGTATGGGTTAATTCATCTTAGGGTTAAAAGCAGTTCAAAAATAAAAGAAAAACACCATTATCAGTCTAATGTCATAACCTAGACATCTTTAATCTGTATTTGGACTAGAAGTTAGGTTGACATACACCTTAGGGGTAAGAGAAGGTCAAATAAAAAAATAAGTCTAATGTCATAACCTAGACATCTTTAATCTGTATTTGGACTAGAAGTTAGGTTGACATAGGCAAAGCCTTGAATTGTTATTGCATTAAATTAAGACAAGATGGAGTAAACATGTTGTGTACTGTAAATAGGTAAAAGGTTATTAGTTAAAGAAACAGTTGCAGTTTAAAGAAATACAATGTAGCAATGTGTATTATACCCACAATTGCCCATCACAAAGGGTCAGACAGAGTTTGAGAATATGACAGGTATTAAGGGTTTAAACTGGTGTTCTAAGAGGGGGGGAGAACAAAACAGTCAAATTAAGTCCATAAAACAGGGGTTTTCTTCACACTGCTCCCCCATTGCTGACAGCTCCGGCAGACACAGTTGGACCCTTTTCGGGTCGACTTGGGGCTGTCCGGGTAATCCTTGCAAAATTCAGTTTGTCGGGATAGGCCATCCGCATTCCCATTCATTTTGCCAGGTCAGTAGTGGATGGTGAAGTCATATGGTTGTAATGCGAGGCTCCACCGTAGAAGTCGGGCATTATCCCCTGCAACCCTATTGAGCTAAACTGGTGTTCTAAGGGGGGGAGAACAAAACAGTCAAACTAAGTCCATAAAACAGGGGTTTTCTTCACAGCGATGTACTACAAAGTCAATAAGGTGACATAAATTGATGACTGGGCAGTAGTTCCCTGTCTTTTCATGACCACGAATATATTGTTGAAGAATGATGGAGGAGGTATTTGGTGTCTGGGACCTGTGTGCCAGAAGTGGCTGGTGTCGTGGCTTCTCTGCCGACCGGTCCTGTCAAAAACACCCCTGCCAGTGTTAGAGCAAAACACTTGCCTCAAAGATGACGGGGTTTCGTTGAGTGTGGTGAAGAGATTCACATGCTTTAAGTTCAGTGATAAAAGGCTCAGCAAATAATAAACCATTACCAATGGTCCTAGCTGTGGTGTATCACCAAATTAATATATATACTACACAAGGTTCGTCTACATTAAAAGGTATTTATTAAAAGGCAACAACACAATACTATAAATGTTTCACAAACACACAGCCCAGACCCACGGAGCAACAACCCTTTTTAAATCTATCTATCTATATAGTAACCCCTTCCACACACGCTTGATCTCACCCACGGTTAGGCCTTCACATCTAGTAATGGCTCACTGCTGCAAGTTCAACATCACATCCACCAAGGAAGAAAAGGAAGCAACAGACAGTAACATGGTTCACCATGCTAGCACATGGCGTCTGCACATCTGCTCTGCAGCACAGCCAAGAAGGAACAGAGAGGAATGGAGAAAAGGGGAAGTGGTTATCTCTTTCCTGACTTGTAAAGGTATTGAATTACCAATTAACATTTCAAAAGGGTAAAGCTTATCCCACTGTAAGAAAAGCAAACATGAGCTTGGTCACATGACCCCTGGTCACCATATTAGTTTGATGACAGAATGTCACCACACTAGCTTGTTGTCAATTTTCAAAAGAGCGGTTTTATGTCGCTTAGTTCCAAGAGCTGCGTTTGTGTTATCCAGCATACAGACGGGTCTTAGAGCCCATTCCCGCATATAGTTTGGATCCAGTGGGGTGTTGCTAGGGTGCATGGGGAGGGGTCACCATATCTGTAAGGGGGTGGGGGTCACCCCTGTTAGAATTTGTTTGCCACGGAAGTGGCCAGTGTATATCATGCTTGGGGGTCACCCAGCGGTAGGAGGATCACCTCTGTTAATGATGTATAAAAACACCAATGGAAGCACATGCTGGTAGTAAGGGAGGTCACCCCTAGGATCAGTAATCCCCTTGGAATTTATTCAAGTTAAACAGATATATATTCCATTAAAAGGTTGAAGTTCACTCTATTTGGTGCATGTACAGAACCAGGTCTGAATCAATTATAAGCAGGCAGTATGTACAGTAATGTAGAATCAATTTTCATTGTTTAGTAGATGTGTGAGAAAATGGATATGCAGCAAGCCAGATTGTGGGAATCACGACCTGGCTATCTAAAGTGGCCGACCTGAATCTCGCGGACTCACAAGATTCAAGATGGCTGCCGTTTGCGCGCAAATTGCCGGCAGTACCCCTCCTGCTAACCCCAGAACCCGCTAAAACCGTGGCGCAAACATGCTGCAACGCACGACAGTGTGGGAAAAGCGAAAAGGCAGGAGAGCCTGAAAGAACATGTCCCTGTCTGAGAGCAGGAGTCAGGACAGCAGGGAGATGTAAAAAATGGGTGAAATAAAGAATGACTGAGGGAAGGAGGGCAGGACAGGTTGTAGAAGGAGCAGGGGATGATATAAAAATAATTACGATCAAATTCAACAGCATAAAGCAGCATAAAACAATATAAGATAATAAGCTGAGAACAAAATATTCTGATCTGTGCCAGCAGGAGCAGCAAAGAAAGAGGAAGTGATACAGGGGGAGGGGCCCTATTTATACAATATGTTTTTTTCACTAAACTTTATTGTTAAATCTGTGCTGCTGGAGTTTAGTAAAGAGAGTTTAATGCAAAATATGAAGCCTCCTGGCATGTTAAAAAAAACACAAAAAACCCCCGAAAATTACCAATAACATAAAGCAGTGATGAGAAACACGACGCACAATACAACCAATACTTGTTAATAATAGGGATATTCTATTTTTAATATTATATATTTTATAATATCACTAGTGTAACAGAGCTCCCTGTACCCCAGCTGGGTACCTTCGCCAAGGACGGCTTTGTAGCTGGAGCAGGGGAAAACCTCAGCGCTTCTACCCCAGTTGTTGTGACTTGACTCGCGTCCTCCTGGAGCCTCTCTGTCCCGGAACCGGATAGGGGACTAGATCTAATCACTGCCAGGGACTGGACGTCACACAGTCCTGGGAGCTATAGTCCTTACAAGGACTTTCCCCGCTGAATCCTACATGAGCTGGAACAAGGTGCCTAACAGTGATTATAGCCCTTGCCCTCTCAGTACCTAGACGACACATAGTTTTGGGAATACAACTGATTTTAATGTGCCAAACTCGGCCTTGTATGCACAGCAGGGGGTCTCCTTTGTATTCAACACATGCCCCTCCCAGCAAAAACATAAGTACCCCAAAACATAATAAAAACATAAAATAACCCCACAAATAATGCATATTTAAATAGCCCTGATCTGAGCGCCCAAGTTCTCTAATTAGCGCTCAGATCCATTCAGTGTAGGGGAATTGCCACAGTGTTAAATTTCTGACCAGCCGCACACGTGGTCCTATGCCCAAAATAGTTCCAGGGCGTTTTGGGAGCTCCTGCGGCCGGAATATGGGGTGCTCCACCAGGGTCTCAGGTAGCGTTTGTTCCTTTTAGTCTCAGGCACCTTCCCTTCAAAAAGCACTCTCCTGGCGGATTTCAAAGTCGTTCAAAACCCCGGACCAAATTGTCCGGAACCGCACAGTCACCTCATGCCGAACACAGTTCCATAACATTCACAGCTAAGTCCCGCTAAGGTGACCGGGGACCCACGAAGTCCTCATGTCGAAATTAGTTCCATAGTGGTCGCGGCTAAGTACCGCTGAGGACTATTCGTGGCCGTGGGTTTGGTTAATGCGAACGGCCACCAGAGACCACGACAACCGTTCGGCTCCATTCACATGAAGAGAAAGTGCCGAACCCGGGGCACCCAGGGAAAGCTACTAATGGCGGCTGGGCAAGGTAGCTCCCAAACGGTGTCCCAGACCTGGACCATAGTCGATGGGCCGGCTTCCACACTCCTCCAGGAGTCTTTGGCAAACGTGGGAAGGAGCGTTTGTCACAACTAGTATAATATTATATGACTGAGATATTACACACAGTGTTAATAGGGATATTATTTGGCTGAGATATTATACACAGTGTTAATAATAGGGATATTATATGGCTGAGATATTGCACACAGTGTTAATAATTGGGATTATTAAATGGCTGAGATATTACATGCGGCATTAATAATAGAGATATATGGCTGATATATTACACGTGGCGTTACTAATAGAGATATTATATGGCTGAGATATTGCACACAGTGTTAATAATAGTGATATTAAATGGCTGAGATATTACTAGAGATGTCATGAACTGTCCGCCGAACTGTCCGCCGGCGAACAGTAGCGTGTTCGCGTTGGGAGAACATATCCGATTTCCGGTTCGCCCCCTATACGTCATCATTGAGTAAACTCTGACCCGGAACCTCACAGCCAGCAGACACATTCCACCCAATCAGCAGCAGACCCTCCCTCCCAGGAAGTGTCTGCTGACTGTGAGGTTCCGGGTCAAAGTTTACTCAATGATGACGTATAGGGGCGGACCGGAAATCGGATATGTTCGCCCAACGCGAACACGCTATTGTTCGCCGGCGGACAGTTCGCGAACAGTTCGGTGGACAGTTCGCGACATCTCTAGATATTACACGTGGCGTTAATAATAGAGATATTATAGGGCTGATATATTACATATGGTGTTAATAAGGATATTATATGGCTGAGATATCACACGTGGCGTTAATAATAGGGATATGATATGGCTGAGATATTGCACACTGTTTATAATAGGGTTATTATTTGGCTGAGATGTTACACACCGTGTTAATAATAGGGATATTATATGGCTGAGATATTACATACAGTGTTAATAATAGGTTTATTATATGACCGAGATATTACACAGTGTTAATAAAAGGGATATTATATGGCTGAGATATTACATGCGACATTAATAATAGAGATATATGGCTGATATATTACACGTGGCATTAATAATAGGGTTATTATATGGCTCCGATACCACATGCAGCGTTAATAATAGATATATTATATGGCTGAGATATTACATGTGGCATTAATAATAGAGCTATTATATAAAGGAGAGAGAATGATAGGCGCTCACTATAGTGATCAGGCAGCAGTATACAAAACAAAGATTCCCCAATCTTGTGAGTGAGTAATAAAGAAAACAGAAGGCGTATACCGCGCCTAGTGATATTTATGTACAAGAAGATACATACATATATCCTTGAATATTCCAATCGTTTATAACCTCAAAAAGATTAAAATACAGAATAATAGTGCAATACAGTAAATTAAATATTTGGAATAAAATATTAAAATGTGAGCAATTATAGCTGTGTGCAATCCACTCACATTTGGATGAGCTATAACAGAGCTCTACTGTGAAGCGCCTGGACGGTACAATCCCCGTCTAAGGATTCGTAGTAATTGCCACGGATGTGCATAATAGACATAAAAAGAGATAGCAGCAATATGGTGAAGTAAGTACTGATGGTGTATTCAATAATAAAAGTAATGTACTTACAATTTCCAGAGCATATAACTTGCTCTAGTATAAACAGCCTAGGTGGTATAATCCCCACCAAGGATATGCAGGATCCAGGAAGTAAAGAAATAATATATATAAAAAAGTAACTTTAACAAAGTATACTTTAATATAATAAAATAAAACAATATTGGATAAAAGATATGTATAAAAGTCCCACTTAACGCGTTTCGCCTAAACAGGCTTCTTCAGAAGTGTGGTGAAGGGTCCAAAAGTCCGTTTTTATATCCTGGTTAATGAGGTGATAGTTTCCTGCTGGGTTACTTCCTGATTCTGAGCTCCGGTTGACACGCACGCGTCATACCGGAAGTGACGCGATACGCGCGTCACACCGGAAATGGCGTGCCGCTCGCACCAAACTAAAATCTATTTGCGGCACAGAAAATAAAGAAAATAACAATGTTATAGCGCATTGGGACGCACGTATCTCCAATATGTGGAGTGCGTAGCGTACCGAGCGCTGCTCACTCTGAATAGCTCACAGAGTGAAATGTGGGCATGTGACATCATATAGACAGCCCGGCGGCCATCTTAAAAATGGGCAATCTCAAACATAAAGTAAATACTTAGATGCATTCTATATGCAAAAAACGAAGGAGTTTCTAGAAAGCATATACTTCCATTACAAAGATAATACTAATATAAAAATTAAAAAGAAAAAGGTGTTCATACAATTATAACACATAAGGGGTCTGCAATATAAATGTAAATCTCAAGCATCAAGATTTAAAATGATACTGACATAAGATCAATTAAAACAAATATATATATAAAACATATCTAGTATATAAAATATGTTAGAGGTATACAATATGCTAAACATAAGCATAAATAAGATTATACAAAAAAAGGCATAAAAAACATATAAAACATAAAAGGAACATAAAAATAACATAGAGAAGGCATGCCGTTCTTATATTTTGAGTACTGTTATAAAAAAGATGCTAAGAACGAAATGTACTGAGGGGGAGCAGAAGAAAAAAAAAAAAAAAAAATAAAAAAAAATTAAAATATATATATATTTATGATATTATACAAAATTGTATAAATCAAATTCTGCATTTAGCCCCTTAGGGTGCAGGGTATCTAACTGGTATACCCACTGCATTTCAGTTTGACCGATCTTTTTTATAACATCTCCTCCTCTCCAGTGGTTTTTAACTATTTTAATCCCAATAAATGTGAGCTGTTTAGGGTCATTGTTATGCATGCAGAAATGTGATGGTATTGAGTGATTACGTAGGCCTTTTTCTATATTTCTGCAATGTTCTGCAATTCTAATTTTTAATGGCCTGATTGTTCTGCCTACGTATTGGAGGCCACATGGGCATTCCAATAGATAAATAACGTTTTTACTATTGCATGTAATGACCTCTTTTATATTATATGATTTATTTGTATTACTTGATTTAAAATCTGTAATGGTTCTTTCGGTGGTTTTTGTTTTTTTACAAGCCACACAGCTATTACATTTGTAAAAACCTTTTTTGTCCATAAAATTTTTTATTCTATTAGGGCTATTTTTTGTAAAATTCTTAGTTAAATGCATTTTAAGATTAGGTGCTCCTCTAAATATAACTCTGGGTTTATCAGGGATTAGTTTACCTAGAATTTCGTCCTCTTTCAGTAAATGCCAGTGTTTAATTAAAATTTTTTTCAATTGTTTATTTTTATTATTATAATCAAGTACAATCGGTAGAGTGAAATCGAGGTTGTTTTGAGTTTTTGGAGTTTTAACCTTATGTAGGAGATGATTCCTATTTCTTGAAAATGTTTGGTTGATAGTTAAGTCAATGTGTTTGGCATTGTAGCCTTTTTGAATAAAACTTTTCTTCAATGTATCTGCTTGTCTTAAAAACACGGAATTATCTGAGCAATTTCTTTTTAGGCGCATCATTTGGCTTTTGGGTATACTGTCTAGCCAAATTTTGTTGTGACAACTATCAGTACTTATATAGTTATTTACATTGACGTCTTTAAAATGTGTTTTAGTTTGTATTTTATTATTCTCAATATATATATTTAAATCTAAATAAGTCACCATAGTCCTACTAAAATCTGCCGTTAAAACTATACCTTCTTCGTTATCATTTAAAAAAGAGATAAAATCCTTAGCTGAACTCTCAGACCCCTTCCAAATAAACAGAAGGTCATCTATATACCGGGAGTAGGATATCAGGCTTTCCACCCAGTCATGCCCCCTCCAGACGGACCGATCTTCCCATTCCGCCATATAGAGGTTGGCATAACTGGGTGCAAACCTAGTACCCATAGCTGTCCCGGTTTTTTGTAGATAAAAGCCATCTTTAAACCAAAAGTAGTTATGTTTTAAAATTAGATCTATACCTTCGATAATAAAATCTATTTGTTCCTGAAGCATAGAGTCATCTCCTTCTAAAATGGATCTAATAGCACTGCATCCTTTATCATGTTGAATAATCGTGTATAGTGATTGTACGTCACATGTAATTAATATATAGTCTTTTTGCCAAGTAATAGTTTCCAATTTTCTTAAAAGATCTATTGTATCTTTCAAGTATGATCTTGTTTGTTTGACGTACGACTGTAACATTATATCGATATATTCGGATAAGTTGGAAAGAAGGGATCCTATTCCCGAAACGATAGGGCGCCCTGGTGGGTCAATTAAATTCTTATGGATTTTCGGGAGAAAATATATCACTGGGGTCTTTGGGAATAGTACTTTTATATAGTTGTACTCCTTTTCATTTAGAATACCGATATCTTTACCCTTTTTTAAAAAATTATAAAATTCGGATTTTATATCCACTATTGGATCTTTCTCTAATTTGATATAAGTATTATGATCATTGAGCTGTCTATAAGCCTCTGCTTCATATTTTTCTTTAGATTGAATAACGAGGCCTCCACCTTTGTCGGCTGGTTTAATTACTATTGAGGTATCATTATATAGATTTTTTAGTATATTCATTTCTTTTTTATTCATATTTGGTTTATCTCTTATCTTTTTTGTATCTAAGATCTTCAAATCCTTACATACTTTCTTTTCGAATATATCCAGTGCGCTGGATTTCAGATATGCAGGATAAAAAGTAGATTTATTTTTTAATTCACTGCTTTTATATTCTTTATTATTAGTATTTACAGTATTTGTATTTTGATTAGAGTTATTTTTATTAACAAAAAAACGTTTTAGAGTGGCATTTCTAACGAATTTATTAATATCTATATAAGCTAAAAAGGAATTGTATGCTTTAGTTGGAGCAAATTTTAAACCTCGTTTTAAAATATTTGTCTCTGTTGTATTGAGAATTCTGTTAGATAGATTAAAAATACCAGTGGGTGTCTCGTTTGTTTTGTTATCTAAAAGCTTTCTAGCCTTCCTTTTTTGTTGTCTTCTGCCAGATCTTCTCCCTCTAATCCTCTCTTGCGACTTTTTATAGGTGTAATATTTAGGTGGTGAATCTGTCTTTCTCTGTTGGAGGGGATCTCTAAAAAAGATGTTTCATCAAATTGATCACAGAAAGATAGGACATGATATTTATTGTTCTTAGTTGGATCTTGTGGTGATGGGGGTTTATTTTCATCTCGTCTTTTATAGGTTTTCTTTGGATTTTCCCAGGAGTACTTTCTATTTCTCTGTTTAGGAGAATCGGGCATATATGTGTATTTGTGGGTTTTGGGTCTTACAACAAGAGGTGATTCCTGTGTGAATTTCTTATGTTTGGTGTGTTCTTCAGTTTTTTCTGAATAGTGTGTATTTAGGGGTCTATTTTGGGGATAGGTGTCTCGATAGTGTCTAGTGTTAAATTTGTCATTTCTTGTGTCACGTCTTTCATTTCTTATATTGTGCCTAGGAGATTTGTCTGGTAATCTCTGATAGTTATTGTGAGAATATTTTCTATGATAGAATTCTTTGCTTTGTAGCCTTTTGGGTCTAACTTGATAACCTCCTTGTGTGTTTACATTGTGGTGTGTTGTACCATTTCTCCATTGGTTTTGAGTGTTAGATTTCTTAATATTATACGTGCGAACTTGTTTTTGTGCGTAATCATATTTGTCTCTATTGTACTTTTGAATCTTTATTCTTTTTGTGTCGGTTTCAATTTTTTCTACAGTTTTTTTAATTTTTTGTGATACATTATAGTATTCCTCAGTGTCGCCAAAAGGGATTAATTGTTCTCGTAATATGTTTATTTTTTTGTCTATTACAGATAGCTTTTCATTTTTAACTTTAATGAGACTTTTCATTAATCCAAAGGTGCAGTACTCTAAATGGTTGTACCATTCTTCCATGAATATTTTATTCTCAGTGTCTGAAGTAGGCATCTTAAATAATCTGAGACCTCTCGGAGTTATTTTTTCTTCTATATATTTAGTCAGAGTTGCAATTTCCCACCTTAATTTCATTTCTTTTGTTAGGGAGAATTCTAATTCTTTTAATAATTCAGATAAGTTATCAAAGACAATTAGTGGTTCGTTTGTATTCATTTCATCTAATTCATTAAAGACATCATTAATGTTAATGGTATAGTTATCCCTATATTCGAATAGAGACATATTTAAACAACCTATAGGGGCTGCCTATCTGGGGAATGTGTGGTGATAAAAAAGAGAGAGAATGATAGGCGCTCACTATAGTGATCAGGCAGCAGTATACAAAACAAAGATTCCCCAATCTTGTGAGTGAGTAATAAAGAAAACAGAAGGCGTATACCGCGCCTAGTGATATTTATATACAAGAAGATACATACATATATCCTTGAATATTCCAATCGTTTATAACCTCAAAAAGATTAAAATACAGAATAATAGTGCAATACAGTAAATTAAATATTTGGAATAAAATATTAAAATGTGAGCAATTATAGCTGTGTGCAATCCACTCACATTTGGATGAGCTATAACAGAGCTCTACTGTGAAGCGCCTGGACGGTACAATCCCCGTCTAAGGATTCGTAGTAATTGCCACGGATGTTCTCAAAGTGCAGTGTGCATAATAGACATAAAAAGAGATAGCAGCAATATGGTGAAGTAAGTACTGATGGTGTATTCAATAATAAAAGTAATGTACTTACAATTTTCCAACATTGTTATTTTCTTTATTTTCTGTGCCGCAAATAGATTTTAGTTTGGTGCGAGCGGCACGCCATTTCCGGTGTGACGCGCGTATCGCGTCACTTCCGGTATGACGCGTGCGTGTCAACCGGAGCTCAGAATCAGGAAGTAACCCAGCAGGAAACTATCACCTCATTAACCAGGATATAAAAACGGACTTTTGGACCCTTCACCACACTTCTGAAGAAGCCTGTTTAGGCGAAACGCGTTAAGTGGGACTTTTATCCAATATTGTTTTATTTTATTATATTAAAGTATACTTTGTTAAAGTTACTTTTTTATATATATTATTTCTTTACTTCCTGGATCCTGCATATCCTTGGTGGGGATTATACCACCTAGGCTGTTTATACTAGAGCAAGTTATATGCTCTGGAAATTGTAAGTACATTACTTTTATTATTGAATACACCATCAGTACTTACTTCACCATATTGCTGCTATCTCTTTTTATGTCTATTATGCACACTGCACTTTGAGAACATCCGTGGCAATTACTACGAATCCTTAGACGGGGATTGTACCGTCCAGGCGCTTCACAGTAGAGCTCTGTTATAGCTCACCCAAATGTGAGTGGATTGCACACAGCTATAATTGCTCACATTTTAATATTTTATTCCCAATATTTAATTTACTGTATTGCACTATTATTCTGTATTTTAATCTTTTTGAGGTTATAAACGATTGGAATATTCAAGGATATATGTATGTATCTCCTTGTATATAAATATCACTAGGCGCGGTATACGCCTTCTGTTTTCTTTATTACTCACTCACAAGATTGGGGAATCTTTGTTTTGTATACTGCTGCCTGATCACTATAGTGAGCGCCTATCATTCTCTCTCTTTTTTATCACCACACATTCCCCAGATAGGCAGCCCCTATAGGTTGTTTAAATATGTCTCTATTCGAATATAGGGATAACTATACCATTAACATTAATGATGTCTTTAATGAATTAGATGAAATGAATACAAACGAACCACTAATTGTCTTTGATAACTTATCTGAATTATTAAAAGAATTAGAATTCTCCCTAACAAAAGAAATGAAATTAAGGTGGGAAATTGCAACTCTGACTAAATATATAGAAGAAAAAATAACTCCGAGAGGTCTCAGATTATTTAAGATGCCTACTTCAGACACTGAGAATAAAATATTCATGGAAGAATGGTACAACCATTTAGAGTACTGCACCTTTGGATTAATGAAAAGTCTCATTAAAGTTAAAAATGAAAAGCTATCTGTAATAGACAAAAAAATAAACATATTACGAGAACAATTAATCCCTTTTGGCGACACTGAGGAATACTATAATGTATCACAAAAAATTAAAAAAACTGTAGAAAAAATTGAAACCGACACAAAAAGAATAAAGATTCAAAAGTACAATAGAGACAAATATGATTACGCACAAAAACAAGTTCGCACGTATAATATTAAGAAATCTAACACTCAAAACCAATGGAGAAATGGTACAACACACCACAATGTAAACACACAAGGAGGTTATCAAGTTAGACCCAAAAGGCTACAAAGCAAAGAATTCTATCATAGAAAATATTCTCACAATAACTATCAGAGATTACCAGACAAATCTCCTAGGCACAATATAAGAAATGAAAGACGTGACACAAGAAATGACAAATTTAACACTAGACACTATCGAGACACCTATCCCCAAAATAGACCCCTAAATACACACTATTCAGAAAAAACTGAAGAACACACCAAACATAAGAAATTCACACAGGAATCACCTCTTGTTGTAAGACCCAAAACCCACAAATACACATATATGCCCGATTCTCCTAAACAGAGAAATAGAAAGTACTCCTGGGAAAATCCAAAGAAAACCTATAAAAGACGAGATGAAAATAAACCCCCATCACCACAAGATCCAACTAAGAACAATAAATATCATGTCCTATCTTTCTGTGATCAATTTGATGAAACATCTTTTTTAGAGATCCCCTCCAACAGAGAAAGACAGATTCACCACCTAAATATTACACCTATAAAAAGTCGCAAGAGAGGATTAGAGGGAGAAGATCTGGCAGAAGACAACAAAAAAGGAAGGCTAGAAAGCTTTTAGATAACAAAACAAACGAGACACCCACTGGTATTTTTAATCTATCTAACAGAATTCTCAATACAACAGAGACAAATATTTTAAAACGAGGTTTAAAATTTGCTCCAACTAAAGCATACAATTCCTTTTTAGCTTATATAGATATTAATAAATTCGTTAGAAATGCCACTCTAAAACGTTTTTTTGTTAATAAAAATAACTCTAATCAAAATACAAATACTGTAAATACTAATAATAAAGAATATAAAAGCAGTGAATTAAAAAATAAATCTACTTTTTATCCTGCATATCTGAAATCCAGCGCACTGGATATATTCGAAAAGAAAGTATGTAAGGATTTGAAGATCTTAGATACAAAAAAGATAAGAGATAAACCAAATATGAATAAAAAAGAAATGAATATACTAAAAAATCTATATAATGATACCTCAATAGTAATTAAACCAGCCGACAAAGGTGGAGGCCTCGTTATTCAATCTAAAGAAAAATATGAAGCAGAGGCTTATAGACAGCTCAATGATCATAATACTTATATCAAATTAGAGAAAGATCCAATAGTGGATATAAAATCCGAATTTTATAATTTTTTAAAAAAGGGTAAAGATATCGGTATTCTAAATGAAAAGGAGTACAACTATATAAAAGTACTATTCCCAAAGACCCCAGTGATATATTTTCTCCCGAAAATCCATAAGAATTTAATTGACCCACCAGGGCGCCCTATCGTTTCGGGAATAGGATCCCTTCTTTCCAACTTATCCGAATATATCGATATAATGTTACAGTCGTACGTCAAACAAACAAGATCATACTTGAAAGATACAATAGATCTTTTAAGAAAATTGGAAACTATTACTTGGCAAAAAGACTATATATTAATTACATGTGACGTACAATCACTATACACGATTATTCAACATGATAAAGGATGCAGTGCTATTAGATCCATTTTAGAAGGAGATGACTCTATGCTTCAGGAACAAATAGATTTTATTATCGAAGGTATAGATCTAATTTTAAAACATAACTACTTTTGGTTTAAAGATGGCTTTTATCTACAAAAAACCGGGACAGCTATGGGTACTAGGTTTGCACCCAGTTATGCCAACCTCTATATGGCGGAATGGGAAGATCGGTCCGTCTGGAGGGGGCATGACTGGGTGGAAAGCCTGATATCCTACTCCCGGTATATAGATGACCTTCTGTTTATTTGGAAGGGGTCTGAGAGTTCAGCTAAGGATTTTATCTCTTTTTTAAATGATAACGAAGAAGGTATAGTTTTAACGGCAGATTTTAGTAGGACTATGGTGACTTATTTAGATTTAAATATATATATTGAGAATAATAAAATACAAACTAAAACACATTTTAAAGACGTCAATGTAAATAACTATATAAGTACTGATAGTTGTCACAACAAAATTTGGCTAGACAGTATACCCAAAAGCCAAATGATGCGCCTAAAAAGAAATTGCTCAGATAATTCCGTGTTTTTAAGACAAGCAGATACATTGAAGAAAAGTTTTATTCAAAAAGGCTACAATGCCAAACACATTGACTTAACTATCAACCAAACATTTTCAAGAAATAGGAATCATCTCCTACATAAGGTTAAAACTCCAAAAACTCAAAACAACCTCGATTTCACTCTACCGATTGTACTTGATTATAATAATAAAAATAAACAATTGAAAAAAATTTTAATTAAACACTGGCATTTACTGAAAGAGGACGAAATTCTAGGTAAACTAATCCCTGATAAACCCAGAGTTATATTTAGAGGAGCACCTAATCTTAAAATGCATTTAACTAAGAATTTTACAAAAAATAGCCCTAATAGAATAAAAAATTTTATGGACAAAAAAGGTTTTTACAAATGTAATAGCTGTGTGGCTTGTAAAAAAACAAAAACCACCGAAAGAACCATTACAGATTTTAAATCAAGTAATACAAATAAATCATATAATATAAAAGAGGTCATTACATGCAATAGTAAAAACGTTATTTATCTATTGGAATGCCCATGTGGCCTCCAATACGTAGGCAGAACAATCAGGCCATTAAAAATTAGAATTGCAGAACATTGCAGAAATATAGAAAAAGGCCTACGTAATCACTCAATACCATCACATTTCTGCATGCATAACAATGACCCTAAACAGCTCACATTTATTGGGATTAAAATAGTTAAAAACCACTGGAGAGGAGGAGATGTTATAAAAAAGATCGGTCAAACTGAAATGCAGTGGGTATACCAGTTAGATACCCTGCACCCTAAGGGGCTAAATGCAGAATTTGATTTATACAATTTTTTATAATATCATAAATATATATATATTTTATATTTATTTTTTATTTATTTATTTATTTATTTTTTTCTTCTGCTCCCCCTCAGTACATTTCGTTCTTAGCATCTTTTTTATAACAGTACTCAAAATATAAGAACGGCATGCCTTCTCTATGTTATTTTTATGTTCCTTTTATGTTTTATATGTTTTTTATGCCTTTTTTGTATAATCTTATTTATGCTTATGTTTAGCATATTGTATACCTCTAACATATTTTATATACTAGATATGTTTTATATATATATTTGTTTTAATTGATCTTATGTCAGTATCATTTTAAATCTTGATGCTTGAGATTTACATTTATATTGCAGACCCCTTATGTGTTATAATTGTATGAACACCTTTTTCTTTTTAATTTTTATATTAGTATTATCTTTGTAATGGAAGTATATGCTTTCTAGAAACTCCTTCGTTTTTTGCATATAGAATGCATCTAAGTATTTACTTTATGTTTGAGATTGCCCATTTTTAAGATGGCCGCCGGGCTGTCTATATGATGTCACATGCCCACATTTCACTCTGTGAGCTATTCAGAGTGAGCAGCGCTCGGTACGCTACGCACTCCACATATTGGAGATACGTGCGTCCCAATGCGCTATAACATTGTTATTTTCTTTATTTTCTGTGCCGCAAATAGATTTTAGTTTGGTGCGAGCGGCACGCCATTTCCGGTGTGACGCGCGTATCGCGTCACTTCCGGTATGACGCGTGCGTGTCAACCGGAGCTCAGAATCAGGAAGTAACCCAGCAGGAAACTATCACCTCATTAACCAGGATATAAAAACGGACTTTTGGACCCTTCACCACACTTCTGAAGAAGCCTGTTTAGGCGAAACGCGTTAAGTGGGACTTTTATACATATCTTTTATCCAATATTGTTTTATTTTATTATATTAAAGTATACTTTGTTAAAGTTACTTTTTTATATATATTATTTCTTTACTTCCTGGATCCTGCATATCCTTGGTGGGGATTATACCACCTAGGCTGTTTATACTAGAGCAAGTTATATGCTCTGGAAATTGTAAGTACATTACTTTTATTATTGAATACACCATCAGTACTTACTTCACCATATTGCTGCTATCTCTTTTTATGTCTATTATGCACACTGCACTTTGAGAACATCCGTGGCAATTACTACGAATCCTTAGACGGGGATTGTACCGTCCAGGCGCTTCACAGTAGAGCTCTGTTATAGCTCACCCAAATGTGAGTGGATTGCACACAGCTATAATTGCTCACATTTTAATATTTTATTCCAAATATTTAATTTACTGTATTGCACTATTATTCTGTATTTTAATCTTTTTGAGGTTATAAACGATTGGAATATTCAAGGATATATGTATGTATCTTCTTGTATATAAATATCACTAGGCGCGGTATACGCCTTCTGTTTTCTTTATTACTCACTCACAAGATTGGGGAATCTTTGTTTTGTATACTGCTGCCTGATCACTATAGTGAGCGCCTATCATTCTCTCTCTTTTTTATGCAAGTCAACAATTCTTAATCATAGGTCTTCTGAGAGCTCTTTTGTGCGAGGCATCATTCACATCAGGCAATGCTTCTTGTGAAAAACAAACCCAGAACTGGTGTGTGTTTTTTATAGGGCAGGGCAGCTGTAACCAACACCTCCAATCTCATCTCATTGATTGGACTCCAGTTGGCTGACATCTCACTCCAATTAGCTCTTTGAGATGTCATTAGTCTAGGGGTTCACATACTTTTTACACCTGCACTGTGAATGTTTACATGGTGTGTTAAATAAAAACATGGCAACATTTCATTCTTTGTGTGTTATTAGTTTAAGCAGACTGTGATTGTCTATTGTTGTGACTTAGATGATGATCAGATCACATTTTATGACCAATTTGTACAGAAATCCATATCATTCCAAAGGGTTCACATACTTTTTCTTGCAACTGTATAAATACAGAAATAGGGAAATCCTGGGCAGTAGAGAAAAAACAATGATTGTATAAATATTCAAGCTTTCTACAGAGATGGCGGAGAGGCAAATAAGAGACCACAGGCTTGAACTAGGGGGGCATCGATACAAGGACTCACCTAGAGCCTGCATGCGAAAACTTGCCCAGAGGTGTCAAAGTGCATGCATTTAGTTTATTTTTTAACAGCTGGCAATATACTGGACTCACAGTCACATGAGTAAGAGAATGCTCATTAAACACTCCTATGAAGAGACAAGAATTATAATATTTCTAATAAATCTTTCTACTAATAGCACATGAGAAAGAAGTCATATAGATCCTTATTTAGTAAGGTGTACAGTTGTTTTAAAAGTAAATGTGTATCAGTCTCTGTACTATGTATATTCTCTAACACCAAGATTAGGATAACTAAGGATAACTGATATCCTGCTGTTTAAAACTCCTATTAATCACTTTTAAATCCTTCAACTTCATTAATGGCAAAGTCAGCTGTTTCGTCAGCTTAGTTTGGAGAAACTCTACACCTAAAACAACAACTACAATGGGTTCATGTCATGTCCAAAATGATCTTGATAATCAATTCATGAGATTTTTTTTAATAACACTACATTTTTTATAAATGCAATAAAGTCATCAACCTAGGTGGTAGACTCAAACTGTTTAAGTAATATTAAAATGACTGTGTTACCATTTCTAAAAGTATTTTTACATTTTCCAAGAAAATCACTTTTCATATTGCAGGTTTCTACTCTTCATAGACTTCAGAAATGTATTAAACCCTTCATTACTAAGCAATGTTTAAATGTATTTTTCGTTTCAGTATTTATTTAATGGAAACATAAACCAAAATTTGCAGATAGGAAAACAGAGTTATCGATAAATAACATTTCTCAACCTCAATTCAATCTCAATTCTCACCTTCTCTTTGTTTCCTGTGAGTTGAAAGAGAAATCTGAGAGAACCTAAAACATAATTCTGGTTCTGCCCTCTATCAGGTGTTCCAAGCAGCAGTAACTTACACTTACACTTGGATGTGTGATATATGGGATCAAGATTGTTTTGCACTCAGTTTGTTTACACAATCAGCTTGATCACAAAAGACATGTACACATCACACGATTGATGACTTACAGTCTTGGATAGATTCCCTGAGCTTTTGTTCATGCATGGCATTTGCAATTGGTAAAAAAAGACGTAGGAGCCCTGAGCACAAAGTGGATACTGCTCAGTGGTTTTCCTATCCCAAGTGCATTCTTTTAATATAACCACATTTAAGCAGATTGCATAGAATGGCTTTAATAGAGAGAGGATATAATATAAAATTGCTCAGGGATTTTTAATCATCTGGTTTATTACCAGCCCAACAAAGTTAGAACCAGGACAAGTAAAAACAAAAAATAAGAGAGCAAGGAATCAACATAGAGATATTAATAAGAGGTATTAATAAGTAATTAAATGTTTGCTCTCTTACTTCAAATGTTTCCATTTATACATTACACAGGAGCAACATGTAAGACCATTCAGGGACATTTACCTGCTTAGCAGACCCAAGGCGGAAAATGCCACCAATTCTTTACGAAAACAAATTCACTCTCTTATCTAAGTGATCGATATGCCTCCTACTCATTTGCATAATATTTCACTCCTTGTTGTAAAGCAGAAAAACCCTTAGCTCCCTGGCTAAACTAGTGTTTATCCTCTTCTTCCAGATGATCCTTTCACCTCATGAGTTTAGACGTTGTATTACTAGAATCACAGATCTTCATTCTTCGGAGGAACTTATATTTAGCTCCCCTAGCAGACTGCAGGCAGTCACAGCCATCTGGAATCCGTGGCTTACATTCATGGCCTTTCCTGGCTTTTAAACTTTTCCCCTTTGAATTATTGCCCATCTAACACTTTATTACTTGCAATGACTTTAGTTCTCCTATCTTTCATGTTAACCTTTGTTTTTAACTTCTCTATTCCACCCACCACGCCCCCCTCCAACTTCTACTTTCTACTTCTAAATATTAAAACAATACATCAATAGGTTCACTAACGTATTGCCTCTCTAGCTCAATAGCTCTGATTTCCCAGAATTTAATTGTTGTAAATTTTATATATATTGAGGAATTCTACTGGCATCAATATCTTCTGTTTGTTACTTTAGTAAAGTCTCGTAAATAAAATTATGTTTTAAAATATGTATATATACATTAAATAAATACATATTTCCCTCTCTGCATTCATCCCTTACTAACCTGCATGCTGTATCTAAGCATCATGTGGAAAATGGGAAATGGGGTAAATTCTATAAACTTATTCTGAAAATTGTAAATACCTTTTTACAGGATAAGTCTATAGTTAATAATATAACCATGGTCTTTAGTCTACATATTGGTTTCCGTACTTTTGTCTGTCAAAGATATTATGGTGAATGCTACAGAGAAGATATGAGGTTGTTTAGATGTTTAGGGCACTAGGACCATGCATAGAGCACTGAAATAGTGCTCTGTGCATGTCCTGCCCTCAGTGGACCGGCTTAAGTGATGGACAGGAAGCCTGGTGTTTATTTATATTAGATTGGCCTGCAGACCTACCCCATCTCTGGGTGTTTCTGCCCCTTTGGCCTTTCCTGCCCTGCCCCCTTCACCTCCCTCCCACAGGCATCCCAATTAGTTGAGAGGTATGATGATGCACTCACTGTCCTCATTACCATGGTTGATGAGGACAGTATCATGGTGTCCCCAAATGGAGGACATCAGGAAACTAAACTTGCAGAACAGGACACCAAAATCAGTATGGGAAGTACAGACCTAACATATAGGTAGAAGTGAAACAAGAGGGAAAGTTTTTTTTTTGTTTTTTTTAACACAATTGAGATGTAAAGCTAGTGAAGCCATCTTTAAAATATCTATGGTGATGTAAAGCTAATCTATGAATACTAATGTGTTGGCACTCTCCCCAAGGTGGTGCAGGTATTAGGGGTCACTCCCTTCAATAAAGCCCAAAAGAGTATAAACAATCTAATAAATATTAATACCGCACTCTGACACATTAAGTATGTCTAATGATGACAAAATGTATCTGAATTATGCAAAATTTAATCAGTCAGTAATTTTCAAATTGTTAAAAATTATATATACAGAATTGTCACACACAGAATGGTTCAAAAAACCGCAAACAACCTCAATCATATGGTACAACCCTTACTTATAACAACAATTAATCTTACATACACATCTCATATGTATATCTCTGTAATTTAGTCAATGACAATCCCTAAGCCTGGTGGATCCACCAATTTATACTTGTGACGGACCGCCTGGCCCCCCGATGGGGCACCTCTGTCAATCGCTGCTTCATAGTAATTGCGAGCACCATAAGCACTGCACTAGAACACCACAACCACTGTAGACTCCCACAAACCACCGCAGCTTGGTTGGGGATCTCGCTGTCCTCCACCCACCCTGGACCCAGGTCCAGGATCCAGCTTCCAGTGGGTAGACCTCTCCTAGTACAGAGAGCGTAGTAGGAACAGCTCTTATAAGAGCTAGTATTATGCTCAGGGGAGTATTGTGATATAGCAATCCCTAGAGTGAATGTAGTTCTCCAATCCCACAAACATGAGCCAAGACTATGGAGGGGTAAACAAATCTCTGTTTAATGGGATCCACACATTGCCTTATATGACAATTCCCATGCAAGGGGTTACGTCCACAGGGACCTTGTGGGGACTGATTTGCAACTTCACAGACCAATTACAATAAGGTTACAAGGCACGACACTCCCACACACAGCACACAATCCCTCCCCTCTGCTTGGGAGATAATTGTATCAGTAACTGTACTAATTCTAATCCAATTATCTCCAAGCACAGGAAAAAAACATACCTTTTTTTTTTTTTAAACACCCCAAAAGTTCCCTAAAATACATAAAACCCCACAAATATTACATCGCCTGATAGCCCTGATCTGGGTGACCAACATATCCAAACAGCACCATCCATCTATACAGCCCTGATTGCTAAAAACTGGAGTGACACTGCTATCATCCATCTACACACCCCTTGTTACCAGCTATGTAGGAAGAAAACAACCACCAGCTTTAGAGGAAATAAATATCTACCACATTCTCCACTACAGTGAAAAAACTTACATATATGGCACATCTAACAATCTTAAACACTTTTTGGTCTGAGATCTGACCATTTTTTCATTCCTAAATCGTTTTTCTACTGAGAGACTGTCAGTTTGTATTTTTTACTCATCTAAAAAAATTTTTTGTTTTTTTGACTTGTCTTATAAATAGATTTTTTTTGTCTGATTAGACTGCTAGATATTTACTGACTGAGAGAGTATTTTCTATTTAATAGCAGAGTATAAATTGGTGAATCCACAAGGCTTAGGGATTGTCATTAACTAAATTACAGAGATATACATATGAGATGTGTACATAAGATCAGGGCCGGCCTTAGGGGTGTACGAGCTGTGCTCACACATGGCACGTGTCTGACTGTGTGTGTGACTGTCTGCGCGTGTGTGTGACTGCCTGTGTGTGTGACTGTCTGCGTGTGTGTGTGTTTGTGTGACTGCCTGTGTGTGACTGTCTGCCTGTGTGTGTGTGTGTGTGTGACTACCTGCCTCTGTGTGTGTGGATATCTTTCTGTGTGTGTATGGCTGTCTGCCTCTTTGTGTGTGTGTGGCTCTCTGCCTGTGTGTGTGTGTCTGGCTATCTGTGTGTGACTGCCTGCGTGTGTGTGTGTGTGTGTGTGTGGCTGTCTGCCTGTGTGTGTATGTGTGTGGCTGTTTGCCTGTGTGTGTGTGTGTGGGGCTGTCTGCCTGTGTCTGTGTGTGTGTGGGGCTGTCTGCCTGTTATTGTGTCTGAGTGTGTTACTACCTGTACCTGTGTGTTTCTGCCTGATCCAGTATATGTGGCTATGTGCCTGCGACTGTGTGAATGTGATGGATTTGACAGTGTATATGTATAACTGTGTGCATCTGACTGTGGGACACATAGGCCTAAATGCATATTTTTTATCTGAATTAAATACCCATCACACACAGCCGATAAACCCAGCACAAATATCACATACAACCAATACACGCATATCACACACAGTTAATACACCCATTACAAATATCACACACAGCCAACACATAGCATACATATCACACACAGTAATCACACCTATCATGTACACAGACAACACAAACATTACATCATTACCAGTGGGGCAGACCATATTCAGATCAGCATGCCCCTCTCTCAACTAGGTATCAACTGGAAAGGAGGAATGAATATTTGTTTTTAAACCATTATTAATTTAATAAATCCCCTATATAACCACTACACTTCTATACACACCCACTATACATGGATGACAGGGGGGGTGGAGAGGGGACGCGGGGCGTTGAGAAGATTTTTCACACAGGGTGCCTAAAGGCCTATTTAAGTCATATATATATATTAGCATAAGAGAGCAGAATGGAAGAGATATAACCACAAGCAATTTGTAGATCCACTTTTAACAAAAATGATGACTTTAAAATAGCTAGTGTCATAGTGATGCTGTAATAGTGTTGCCTTCAATAAAATATCTTACAATGATACTGCTGTTCATAGTGCTAGCTGTCATTTGCATCAAAAGTAAACAACGTGTTGCTTTCGAAAGTCGTCTGATGGTGACACAGTGAACACATATCCAATGTGTATTGTAAAAAGCATTGTGTTGGTTAAGCATGATACAAACTATCTATATATTTATTGACAACCCATTTTACAATATAATTACTTTAAAGTTATATAGGACAATAAAAATGAAAAGGGGCCATGTTAATTATAAAAATGGTGTGGAAAGCGCTCCACTACTAGTGGGTTCAGATAAGGTGAAGGAGTGAAATTAGCTAAGTGACAGTGCCAGTTACGTTGACTAAGAGCATCAGCAGCCCTTGAAACGCAATACCTGTTGCAGTGCAAGCCAAATAACCATAATCTCCTTCTAAGATTCCCGCTGTGCTGATTACGGCTGTTTTTCACTCTCTAATGCATGCATTCACTCTAAGTTCTGGAACTGGGTCCAAAACTGTCACTATAATCCTTTTAGAGCAGGGATTTCATATATACCACTACTGATGACAACATGGTTTGTACTTTATTTTGCTACTGAATTACTTACCCCTAAGTTTAAAAAACTTCATGTGATTGGTGAGAGCCTGTTCGAATGTCTCCTCAGGGCATACTTTAACTCCGCTGGGAAATAAGAGAGCTCTCTTTTTTCTTTTGATGAACATTTTGTAGTGTTGTTGTGTTGTAGTGGTTGGAGGTGGGACTGATTCCTCAGGAAGTGAGGCACTCCCCAATTCCAGTTCATGCTGTAAATCTGTAAGTTCTTTCTGAAGAATCTTTTCTATTGTCGTTCTGTATTCTGTGAAAATAAACATATAGCAATTAAAGAGACATTGTCATCAAAACAATTTTGAATTTAAAAACACAAAATACAGTTGTATAGCTTAAAGGACATAAACACCCAGATCACTTCATCTGAATTAAGTTATCTGGGTGCAATGGCCTTGTAGTTTTAACCCTGCAATTTAAAAAAATTGATAGTATTGTGGAAACTGCAATGTTTACACTGCATGGTAAAATACACCTCTTGTTGATGTCTTATTGACAGCCACTAGAGGCACTTCCTCTTCCAGAACTGATTGAAACTTGGTTTTGAAGTCAAATACTTGAAGCATTTGATTGGAGGAGCGTGGTGTTTTGACATACATGTCTAGTTGCAAACCATTATCCCTTCATGAAAAGCAAATGATTAGAAAAGATCTTGGGTGATGTCAGCATGGAGACTGACCTCACTGGAAGCAGAGATGGAAGCGGAGGAGTCCTGGCACTGGAAATAAGGTAGCAATCTTCATTTTAATTAATTTTACTAAGCAAAGGGAGGTGGAATGAGATTACTTTCATATAAGGGAACCTATAATACTGAAATAACGATTGTTATTTTTGGGACTATCAAAGCTGAGCCTCTTCTGAGCTTTGTCTTGTTACAGGACTGACTAGACTCTTTTTTAGCAGGTTTTGGTCTTTTAAAATATGTTGCCTGTTTTGCTCATAGTGAGTGTTGCTTACAGCCTTTTAAATTATCTTAAATTCTCTGGTGCCAGTCTAAGGGAGACCATCAGGGTTTCCCTGCATGACTGTAGCTGACTGTGATTGATACTGGCTTTGCCAGTACAGTTTACAGTGTTTTCAGCAGACAGCATGCCGGCAGCAGCATTACAGGGAGTGCTCCAGGTCATGCTGCAAACGGCCACTAGATGGCCATCAGACCTCTCTTTTTGTGTTTATTTCCCCCCATTATTTTAACTGTGATATTCCTATACTTATATCAGCAGAGGGTGTCCCGTAGGGCTAGGGGTATGAATGGAGTTAGTGTAGAGCTAGATACTAGATATATGAGGCATTTAATAATCAGGACTGGTATGTGAATCTTGACATATAAAAAAAATCTAAGCAAAAATTGTGGGGGTTTTCAATTTTTCCCCATTTTTAACATTTTATTCATACTTACTGTTGTGTTAAGTATACATATAGGATATTAAAAGATAGCTGTTTTTGTCTTTTAAAAATCACTATATAAGAATAACCATTAAATCACAATGGAATAACCACATTCTAGTTTTGCTTTGGTTCAGATCTTAGACAAGCAGACTCTGGATAAGAGAAAACTAGGCCCAGGACAGAATACTAAGATACTTCACTATCCACTTTTATTTAATTCAATGATTATGGGAAGCTTTTACTGTAGCTGCCCTGTCCTCTTGATGGGTCCACATCTCCTTTTTTTCCCTCTCTCTGGTCCCTGATCTTTTTATCCTTCCTTCACCTTTTGTCATTTTTGTTTCCATGTAGCTTTTGTACTTTCCTATGCTATTCTGCTCTTTCCTCTTTTTTACTATATCAATTCTGATTATTATTATTATTATCATCAGACTATTTTGTTGTTTTTGCTGTTTGTTTCACTGGGTTTTTTTTCAGTGTTTTTTATGCTATTGACCATGATATACACCTTAGTGGTGAGCCCCGTATTTTGTTAAAATAAGGAAGGACAGAATGTTCTCTATTAATGAAATAATGACTTCTAATTTAAAACCAAATTTTACCACATGACAGGAAGCTTCATATTCTGCATAAGTTACTTTACTCAAAACTCCAGCAGCACAGATCAATCACAGAATCAACCAATAAAAACAAAGTAACATTCTCTATATAGGGCCCTGACAGTCCCGTTAGTTTGTCATTAGGCCTCAGGATATTACTACCTGTATTTTCTTACTTTAGTTTGCCATTAGGCTTCTGGATTTAACTCCCTGTATTTTCCCCTGTATTTGCTTTGCCATGCGCCGCGCCAGACAGCGCCGTGCCAGACAGCGCCGTGCTTGCAGCGCTGTCTCCACTTCGGGCCTGCGGGAGTTGTTTTTGCCGGGTCCTTGCGCACGGTGGCCAACTTAAATCTTGCGAGATTCACTGTGGCCATTTTGTGTCTTGTTCTAGTACATTTAGATAGTATCTCCAGTGTTTTTACAGTAACAAATTTGTACCAGGATACACTACAAGACTCATACTGCCTGTCAATACAAGGAATCCTCCTGTTACACTGATACCTCTCACTTACTGGTGTGCCTGCACTCCTGGATATACTGCTACACAGGGGTCAAGTCCTGGGGCAAAAAGTGTGGGAACTCACCCAAGACACACTTCCCCCCTTTTCCCCCCAACACTCACAGGTTATTTATTTTATTTTAATTTAAATCCACCCAGCCTCCCTACCTTTGGGAGAGCTGGGTGGATTTTTTTACCTGGGGTCCAGTGGGGCTGTTGGCTGGGCTGTTTGAGCAGGCATGCGGCTAGCTGAGTTCCGGGCGGGCGGCTACTTAGGATATTGTGCCAGCAATTTGTTTCCTTTGTTTGTTTTTTATAACTACTTAGCTTTATTTCTATGGTATTTTGCTATTTCTCATGTTGAATAATGACTACATAACAAAAGATTCACTTTGCCCAATTTGTATACTCTTACTATGCATTCTATACTTATTGTTTTCTTCTCAGCTCCCTTGAGGCAAAACACAAGAATTGTATTTCCTTTTTTCTATTCACGGATCCATTTTGTATGAACTGTATTTTGCCTGGATAAGCAATGCTAAAACAGATAATTAACCTGGGCAAGAAAACATATTCATTATGGGAAAGTAATAAAACCTAACTCTATGCTTTCAGTTATAAAATTAAATATTTAAGAAATGACTCAATTAGTCAGTACATGCAATGTAAATATCACGTCAATAGGAAAGCAAGTTTCTGGCCATCACTTCCTGGTAACACAAGGCTGATTGGCAGAAATCACTTGCGTGACTAGTTTAGTAATGCTTGTTTATGATTGGCTACTTGTAAATAAGCGGGACATGCCTGTGACGCTTTGTGAGGTGATTGGTGGAGTTCTGTGTGTCCGGTACACATGTCCTTAGAATCACCGGAGCCGTAATGCAGGTGGGACTGGGAGTGGTGTGATGTCACTGGTAACCTTGCTGGTCAATAAAGCGTCCGGCGAGAAGTGGGGGGGACTGAGTGTGGACAGCTATAATCTGGGTAATACAGCATTGCATTAATTCAGAGATAGAGTAACCCACTGCAGTGAGTTAACAGGCAAAGGGCAGGTACTGCAGAACTACTAACGGGAACAGCGTTCGTGCTGTGGAAAAAGTGCAGGAACGCCATTCCCATGCGTTCCTGCAGGACTCGATCCCCGCTGCTACACTGCATACAACTACTACAGGATCTCTCTCAGGTGCTTTTCTTTTATTACCACATAAGAAGTATTTATTTGTGCTCTACCAACTGTACAATAATAATATCCATTGCGAAGGTTTACCAAACTTACATGTAGAAGTTTACTTGCATATAGCGTGCTTGATGGTGCAGTCTGCTTGGTGCAACTGAGACCAGGGGTAAGCCCCCTGCTACACTTGGTGTGAGCCCCTATATATCTTATCCTGGCCACGTGCCTTATGGTATTCTATAGGGGTGAGCCCCCTTTACTACTGGAGACTACCAGCGTGTCCCCATATTAAGGGTACATATCCCTTTCTGCTTGTTTCAACCGGCTATGAGTGGTGAGCTTCACCAGAGACATCCCACCCATGGCCAAAAGCCAAAAAAAGGGCACCTCAAGTTTACCTCCTTAAAAGGGAAGTCACCAGCTAAATGCACTAAACATTTGATGGCTACCTCCTCTAGTACAATCCTCAGATGAGGTACACGCCTAGCCCCATTCGTTTTAGACATGTTGGATGAGTGGACCGCAGACAATTCCATTTTGGATGATGAGCATCACTGACAAGATGTGAGTGTGGACAGCTATGGACAGATATGTTAAGGAGTCGTTCATGGAATTCTCCCTCCCTCAAGATGACCAACGGGATTCTTAGCTGCAGGAGAGTGAGGAGTTCTTTCCTGGACACTCAGTGTTGCCCACTATTAGATCCCAGGACCATCAGACATGGTTTACCCATGCATTTGACTTTGTTAGTCCATTTCTGGATTTAAAAAAAAAAAGCCCATAGACTGCAAGGTCCAGGCTCACTTATGAGCGGAATGTCCACGACCTCTACTCCAATAAAATAAAATGGCGGTCATGCCACAATACAGACAGGCAGTCCTGATATTTAGGTCCTGGAAGTGACGGGACCCATGTGAAGGGATAGAGAAAGGTTTAAAGAGCACCCAGGATAAACTGCTTGACCTTCTAGGTCTGTTGGCCAATATACTATACTTCGCAGTCCTGGCACTGTCACAAGGAGCCCAGCTCGACCCAAGTGCCATACGCGAATGGGCCCAACACTCCATTTTTATGCTAGGGAATACTAATGTGACTTTGTACACTGAGAGACAAAAAGAGTGCCTCTCGAGGATTAACTCAGAGCTCTTGAACACTAAGGAGCCGACACCATCCGACAATAGATTACTGTTTGACGACTCCTTCATCTCCGAACTCAAGAAATGCGTCTCCCTGTTTACGACCCTCGACCAGACTCAGTCCTCCTCTGAGACAAGTATTACACCCTCCTCTAGGTTGCAGTGTTTTTGGGTGAGCTGGTTGGCAGACTGACTAGCCGATTTTGGGCTTCCGTCCCAGACAACCTTTTCATTCTTCCCAATTTCCTCAGCGTGGACCTAAAGTAGCGCAGACAGGTCATGAGGACCCTGGAGCAGAGGCTGAGGACGTTTTCCCGCCTTTTCCATTGTTCTTCTACTATGTTAATTGCAGGCAGGATGTCTCTTTTCTGAGAGGATTGGGAAGTCATACTATCGGACGCTTGGATTCTACAGATAGTACAGGGCTACATCACGTCATGCCACCTCTCCATGTCTCAAAAGAACACAAGGCTTTCATAGACGAGGAAATCCAGACATAATTTTCCAAAGGCACAGTGTAATATGCGCAGGACATATTGATCCAAGGCTAAAACTGACTGCCATTCTTGGGTCAAGAAGGATTTTATTCCTATTTTGTTGCAAAATTGAAAGTGCTTTAAACTGTTTTTTTTGCCTTCTTTTGGATCACCAGCAAAAAAACAGACGTGATAAAGGCTCTTTTCAGCCTATGTAACTATGACATTGGAGGCTTCCTTGACATTATCTTCCTGGGCCTGAAGAAGACAGGAGATTTACGTACGGTCATACGTTTTCTAGAGTCCCTGGGTTTTGTAGTGAATCTTGATGAAGCTGCTGGAACCCACCTAAGTAGTATCTGTTTCAGAAATTCAAGATCTCCTGCGTACTCCTCTTAAAGATTGCAACCATCCGGAAGGGGATATAG
This sequence comes from Pelobates cultripes, assembly GCA_933207985.1. Lineage (NCBI taxonomy): Eukaryota > Metazoa > Chordata > Amphibia > Anura > Pelobatidae > Pelobates > Pelobates cultripes. The sequence goes on along the minus strand of OW240912.1, from coordinate 247,335,723 downwards.
AACATACTGTGGGTGGACCACATCTTCTGGCTCGATTCATGTATCGCTTCTCTGCTTTCATTCAAGATATCTACCCTGGACCTCTACATGCAACAGTTGAAGGCACACTACCTGCGCTCAGGCCTCTTGTACAACCAGACGGTGACAACCAGAGGGCGGACATAGCTACGTTGGTGGCTCCTTCATAGGCAGGCATGGAATAAGAAGGCCATATTTGAGCCCTCTCCAATATTTGTGGTGAAATTGGATGCCAGCCTCTGGGGCTGGGGAGCACATTGTGCAGACTCATCCGGAAGAGGACTGTGGCTAGATGAGGTGACTGATTTACATATCAACTGCCTAGAACTAATCACAAGCTCCTTTGCTATTTGCAGACTGGCCTGTACGTGTCCGAACTACTGCATTATGCATGGACAATTTCTTGGCAATCCAGTATATAACCTATCTCGCAGCTTCACACTACGAGTGTAGTACCTCTCGGCAAACCTCCAACATCACAGCGGATTGGTACTCTCATTATTGGTGGGACGGAAGCGACTGACGCTATGCTAGATAATCTTCCACAACCTATTCAACTGCAGGGGTCATCAGTATGTTGACTTTTTGTCTCATATTTTGGCCTGTTGAACTGTGTTTCGGTGCGCATTCCGTTCGCAGCTTGGCTTTATTGCAGGGTTTTTTGACTGGCTCATCTATTACGGACATCATGCTTTACAGGATTGGTCTCTGTGATGGACCACCTGGCACCCCGACCAGGTACCTCCGTCAATCGCTGCTTCCCAGTACTTGCGAGTACCATAAGCACTGCACCGGAACACCATAACCACCGGTAACCCCACAAACTTGGTTGGGGTCTCGCCGTCCTCCACCCACCCTGAACCCAAGACCTGGATCCAGCTTCCAGTAGGTAGACCTCTCCTAGTCCAGAGAGCGTAGCAGGAACAGCTTTTACAAGAGCTTAGTCATTATACTTAGGGGAGTATAGTGATTATAGCAATTCCCAGAGTGAATGTAGTTCTCCAATCCCCCAAACATGAGCCTAGACTTCATGAAGGGTAAAACAAGTGTGTTTAATGGAAGTCACAGCTGGACTTTTATGCAAGTCCCCAAGCAAGGTATACGCCCACATGGACCTTGTGGGTGACAGGGACACAAAGCTTACAAACCAATCAGAACAGTAACTAAATGTATGACACTCCCACACACAGCACACAATCCCTCCCCTCTGCATGGGAGATAATTGAGTAAAGTACATTATGTAACTCAATTATCTCCAGGCAGAAAAACCACATATTTTATAAAGTCTCATAAATACCCCAAAACACAACATATCCCCATAAATGTTACATCCCTGATCTGGGTGAACAACATATCCAAAAATCACTCAGATCAAGGCAGAGGTTCAGGAAATTCCTGGCAGTCTTATTTTTGACCGACCGTGCACATGGTCCCATGCCCAAAACTGTTCCAGAGAATTAGTGCTAACTGTCGGTCTCTCTGTCTGGAGTACAAAAGTACATACTGCGCATTAACAGAGCCTTTTAAAGTATTTTAGCCAGGTCTGTTGCAGGGGCCATAGTGAAAGGGTAGGAGGCTGCCAAACAGGCCCTTTCAAAAATGTGTGGCAAACCCACAGGAAAAGTGGAGTTTGTCAAAGTCTCCCAAAGTTTCCTTTCGTCTTTTATTTCCGTATTTCTTATGTTTCTTTCGCTTTACTTTAATCTAGCATTAAAAATGTAAAATATGAAGCCTCCTGTTATGTGGTAAAATTGTAGATTATGCTAACGGAGTGTACCTATAATCTTAATTTTAGTAATGACAGGAGGCGAGTATTTTTCCTCCCTTCTTTCCTTCCCTTCTATTAGTTTCTGTTTTTTCTGATCGGTTTCTCTTTCAGACTTCGACATCGACCTTCAGTGGGTGTTTCCTATATCTCTGATGTTTATGTACTTCATGCTTTGGCCTGTTATGATTCATAATTGACCGATTTGCTCGTTAATATCGCATAGCACTTGCTTATCGCTGTTATGTTGACATGAAGCCATTACCATTGCCTTTCACTTATTTCTGTTTGTTTCAGTTTGATCTTTGGCATCTTTTATCGGCTCTGATGGTCCCTTCGCTACATGCAGAATTTCTTCTCAGAACCATTTGGAATTGATGTTCAGTTCTTCCATTTACTTTTCTGTTCCAGTTCTATTTTGTTTCTAACTACCTCGCATCAAAGAAAGAGGGGAAGTTTGGACTGTCAGGGCCTTACATAGAGAATGTTACTTTGTTTTTTATTGGTTGATTCTATGATTGATCTGTGCTGCTGGAGTTTTGAGTAAAGAAAGTTATGCAAAATACTCGCCTCCTGTCATTACTAAAATTAAGATTATAGGTTAGCATAATCTACAATTATAGACCAGCTAAGTTTGTGAAAAATGTGGCAAAGAGCAGCAATTTAGTAAGCTTCAATCTTCCATATCTTGCTTTCTACCAAAATCTGCCACTTGTGAAGGCTTTTGGGAAATGGCGTCTTCTCTGAAATGTGCAAAAGAGGACTATGGCATCTCATTGCATACTGTGTGTGCAAGAAGATCTACTGAGAATTGTTCAGTAATAGTCTTGCAGAATATTCCATATTCCGTATATCTACTTGTCCCTTTTACCCTTGATGCAACCACGCAATAATCCAAAGGACTCTTTGCAAAATCTTGGACTTTCTCTCTATACCTCATTGCAAGGTATGCAATGTGGAGTAGCCGTAGCATATACAGCAATAATGTACATTCATGTTTTAACGCTATTTCCATGTCATCTGCAAACATAGTTATTGCTTGAAGGGGGCTTGGAAAATGTGGTTCTCTTTAAGAATGTTAAACCCCGAATCTCTACAGCTAATTTCGGAGACAGGAGGAAACCTTCCTCCCCCCTCCACGTTTATCAATTGAAATAACTACCTATAAGTTTGTGTTAGAGAAGACAAGTGTAGGTCATAATTATATGTGCAGCTTCCATTCTCCCTTTTATTGATGATGGATAATGCATTTGACCATACAGGAAAACAAACTTTTTTTTCTGGCACTGTAGGGTTATTAGGTCCCCCCCTCCCTCGGAGCCCCCCTCCCACTGGGCTGAAGGGGTTAAAACCCCTTTAGCCACTTACCCTAATCCAGCACCAGGCTCCCTCGGTGCTGGTGACCTCTCCTCCCCCTGCTGACATCAGTTCCCGAGTGAAGCCGAATGTGCATTACTCAATGCTTTCCTATGGGGATCTGAACTCACACTGCATAAGTTTAATGCGATTTTCTCACTGAGAATCGCGGAAGTGGCCTCTAGTGGCTGTCAGGGAGACAGCCACTAGAGACTGGATTAACCCTGCAGTGTAAGCATAGCAGTTTCCCTGAAACTGATATGTTTACAAATGCTGGGTTAAAACTAGGGGGACCTGGTACCCAGACCATTTCATTGAGCTGAAGTGGTCTGGGTACCTATAGTGGTCCTTTAACTTAGCCATCTCATAGGGCTAAGTCGGTAGATTGCAACAAGTCACGAGAGCTGTTCCCTACCATCTGTAACCTGCACCAGTTTGGAGTCTACTTGTCTATATGATATGATCTTCCATATTACTACATTAATAGGCCAGCCATTTCATAGTATAAGTACTATTTTAGGCTGTCTAAAGTCACAGTATAATATTTCTAAGAACACAGTATAATATTTCTATATTTTATAACTGCCTCGTTTTTTGTTTTTTTTTAAATTATGACAGTATTCACCAGACACAGAAATGTAATGAAATAAATTAATTGTTATCTGGAGATGTCAAATAATGAAAGACAGAAAATAGTATTGTCCTGTATCCGACAATCAGCCACTAGAATGCAGGTTCTTTTTGGTAGTTCAAATAATAATGTTCCTTTCGTTTCACTGAGTAAAATCAGGATGAAATGAGTTTATTGTTTGAACACCAGTCAGGAATTTCTGAATTATACTAACACACTGTATGACAAAGGAGCAAAAGTTCACAGTTCTGTGTACAGGCTTCTTGTATTTACCGTTGTTAAAGGGTAGTTACTGTAGAGTATATATTATATTTATAAACTGCCATTGTAAGCTTTTTATCAGTTTGTTCTCTAAAATAGAATCAGTTAACATAAAATGCATATATTTGAGTTTTACCTTAGCTTACTTATGGTGCTTTAACTAGGAATTCATGGATGGGAACATTTGGTGTGTAGTGAAAAACACATTAGAAAAAATTCTGAATTAAAAAAAAAAAAGAAAGAAAAAAAGACTTTTAAGTTGAGTGATTGCAACATCCATCATCATTTTGAGATTAATAAAATTGGTACTATGGAGTTGGGTAATAGTAACATCTATTAATCAGCAGAATCCGCTTCTGATTTTGTTAAATAACATTAAAACCTAAAATGATAGCTCAGGTCAGCATATAGATTTAATACCATTGATTCCCTCCAGAGACCGTTTTTCTTTCCCTGTTGTCATTATGTCATTTTATATTTGATCTGTATATTTAAAGGTATTTCCTGATGGTTTATTAATGCTTTATTATAAATGAATTGTTAATGGCTACCAAAAACTTGAATTATTGTGGAAGCATGTCATGCTATTCATTATATAATTCAAAATAATATAATGTCATTAATTCTAACAAACAATTATTGCAAGTATGGACTTCTGAAAAAACGTTACACAAATGTTTCCTCTATTTTCAATCCTCCAATTATATATACACACATGTAAGTTTACTATTAAGTGTGGAATTATCATTAATTATATGAAATAAGTTAAAAGACTATATCAAATATATATAACATTAGCTGTTTAAGGCAAATGCTCCCAAATTTACTACAGTTAAAAAGTCATATTATAATACATAAGAGAACAAGTTTGTTTTTTTAAAAAGTATTTGTAATAAAAGATCATCTTGGACATAGAATTAGTGCCTGCGTTTATGTATAAAATATAAAATGGGTACTGTAACTCTTGAAAAGCCACCAGTGTGCCATCTATGCCAAAGAAGAAAAGTGATCTAATTTTGTCACAAACGGCAGACAAGCCCAGCCTCAAAATGTGCCCTGCCATTTCCATATATAGCGTAATCTGTACTATAAAAAAAATGTCATGCTGCAAGTTTTAAAACATTGCATTTAGAATAAAAAAAGTTTTGAGGGTTTTTTTTGTTGTTGTTGTATGCATAAAGATCCATACATAGAACCAAAATATGTTTCACTTACTATCTGTCCATCTCCCTCAATGCGTCCTATTCTTGTGAATACTTGTTAGATGACCAATATATTCTATATTTATGCCACCTACAACACCTATAACCTGTATGACACAGCAAAACAAGAGTTCATACTTAATAGTAAGATTAAGTAGTTTAATTGCAGAACACAGAACTGTATTGAACGGAAAAGTAACTTTCAATATTTTGGGTAAACTAGCAATTTAATCTCCAGTTCAGTACAGTTCGGTCTTTAGCGAATGAAAACAAACACACTTTAGGATATTTGGACTTCTTCGATATTATAGATGTAATGTTAATAGAGGCTTTATAACCGTCTCTAAAACTAGAGTTAGAGAATAATGTCTTGTATTTTACATACACACAATCATTCTAGGCAAAACCAAGGGGTGTACCAGTATGTTTTAAATCAATGTCAAATTGCACTCCCTGTCTCCATTAAGGCGTGCCTACCTGTGCTTTTACTGAACTTCAGTTTGGGCTGGCTATTTAAGTATATGAAGATGAATGGGCACAGAGCTCAAATGGTGAATTTATTTAAAAGGTTCTTTTTTCCACACCATAAGGTAACAGGCAAAGTACCTTATATTTACCTTTTGAAAGACACGTCCATTCGTGTATGACTATATTGGAGGTGGGTTTTTTGGATTTCTGAATATTAATTGAATGCATAAAGTGCCATTTACCATTCAACTTTTGTTTTTAAATTACTTTATGTAGATAAAAATCATGATTTTGTTTTTTCCTTGGGTGCATACCCTAATGAAATGCACATCTACGACAGGCATAAAATAAGTTAAATACACTACACATTTACTATTAAGTATTGGTAACACCTACTATTAATTATTATTATTTTTCTGAAAACAGGTAAATGTCTTATCACTTTAACAAAGTGTGCTAAACTCTGGTGTAGTTAATAAATACTATAGTATATTACAATGCAAAACTAGATATCTTTACAAACTAATTCTGGTTGAACAATGCAGAAATTATGCAGAAAGACTGTGATAGATGGATGTTGTTATAGTTTGCATATTGGCATAAAGTCATGCTAAATAAATATATAGAACAATTCCATATTCAGCTTTGTATAAATACTATCTCTAGTCTGTATGGATGGATAGAAAGCCCTTTCAACAAATCTCCCAAGGATCTATAAAGTCTTTACTATACTAAATAAACGCTTGATAACAAAATTATATTGTGTTTCTGATCATATTGTTTATCATATGAATCAAGATGCTATGCAAAAAAAATTGATAACTCACTTAAATATTTACAATAGAACGTCAATCAGCACATTGATAAAAGCTTGTATTTATTACATGGCGAGTTCTAATATCTGCCCTTTTTTATTTCCCAGTGCATAAAAACCTGTTTAATACAGTACATTAATAATCACAAACGTCAAAGTGAAATGTATTATGTACCTGTTGAAGTCTGTAACTGTCCTCCACATACTGTAACGTAGACAAATCCCAATAAGAGCTTCGAAGGAAAATAAACCATACTTCCAACTTTGGCTAAAAGGAAAGTAAAAAGAAATAGCTTTTATCTTTTATGTATGATAAAATTATAGCTATATACAAGAATAAAAAATAAGTAAGTTGTAAAAATGCACTTACCCCCAAAAAATCTTATTTCTTTACAAACGGCCCACTTGGTTTAGACAAATGTCTGTATGTTAAATGAGCTTCTCTTGTTAACAGATGGGAGGGAGTAGGGAGATAATTTTTTTAGGTCTAATCTGTGCTTGTAAGCTCTTTAGTGGAGCTCATCATGTTGCAAGCAGACAGCCCATTCACTGGCTGAACATTTCACACCCAACTAAACACATCACTCACTGGGTCTGCAGAATAATGCAGGTCTGTGCTACTTCATGGTGAAAACAATGTAGCCTAATGATGTATTATATAAATATGATCAATTAGTTTATGTATCTGCAAAACATTTTCATAGTGACAAAATACTGATTAAAATAGATTACCTATCGACTAAAAATAGTTTATAATGACTGATTTAGTAAAAATCAGCTTTACATGAGGCTAAAGCTACCAGTGCTAGTATTAATGAAATATATAATATAATATATATTTAACTGTATGTCATAAACATAATTTTATAACAAGACAGGAGGCTCATATTATGCATTAACTTTCTTTACTAAACTCCAGCAGCAAAGAATATTTCAATAAAGTTTAGTGAAACAATATAAGAGGAAAAAAAACAGTCAAGTAACTGCAATGGAATATCCAATAGCCAATCAGCATCCGGGGTAGTTTATATGTAGGGAATGATCCCCAATCCTCTTCTTCTTTCTTTGCTGCTCCAGTGGAGATAAGTAACATATATACATGCATTTCAGTTATTATATATTCTATTTTAAACTTTAGTTTTGACATATTTAGATTATAATATGTATTGGTTTTATTTATTCCATTATTGTAAACACAAATATTTATTTTCGGATATTTTTATAATTATCTTTTCTAATTTTCTGTGGTATATATATTTTTCAGTTATTGCTACTGGCCAAAGTTAATTCGCAATATTACTATCATACTCTTAATATTTTCGTTTGCAAACAGTTTGGTCATTTTGTGTATCTTTCGTGCGTTTGTAAACGAACGATATTCATGCTTCTATTACTTTTCGCGAACAACCCTTTTGCGATTCAAAGCTATTCAGTTCGTTTCAATTCAGGTTTTTTTCCTCTCATTCGCAACGCGAACGGGTTTAACCATTTTGTTGTTTCATACATTCAATTTACCTCAGATTTAATCTGACGTCATTTCCCCGACTTTTTTCACAGCTAGTTGTTTGTCAGCTAGCTCTTTCATGCTCCTTTACTGCCTACTTTACCTCAGCAGATTCCTTCGGCTGACATTGTTTCTTCTCTAGGAAAGATTACATTGACACAATTTGTATCCAGTTAAGGTTTGTTTGTTTTTTTACCAATTAATATATTAATTAATACTTATACTATTGTAATTTTATTGCTCTATATCAAGCAATATTTACTTTATTGCAGACTATTAGAATTATTTTATTTCAGACTGCTAGAATCTGATTATTAATATGAATTCTAAAGAGTCTAAGAAAACTCTTTCACAGTCACTAATTACTGGTGCTAATGCTGAATGTGAAATCCTAACCGCGGACTCGCTACAGAATATTTTTGATTTATCTGTCAACAAATGAGTACCATCTGCAATATTTTTAGCTATGCCCTCTATGCAAGAGGCAATTGCAAAATCTGTGGCTCATGCTATCTGCCAATCTACCAAACCTGCACAACAGACTGAGGTAATTAATACTCCCTCTGACCAATTTTGGTCATATGTAGAGTCTGAAGGAAATTTGGCGCAAGGTTTCAGGAGGTCTGGGAATGACACCCAGAAGCATAAGCATTGTTTTGATGGTCCTTATGATTCCCCTTCTTGCTCAAAATCATCTAACAAAGGGAAGGACCAAGACCATAATGAAATGCGTATACTACGCAAATTTGATGAGAGTAACTTACTCAAAAGACCCTCTGCTCGTGAGGAAAACAAACGAGCCCGGAAGGCCATTCACAGGAGCAAACCTGACTGTTATAAACCTCCTCTGATAATTCATCCTCATCTTCTAAAGATGAAGAATCTGATGCTGATTCTGATTATTCTGCATACTCTGAGGTACCTGAACATGTATTAAAATCTGATGATGATAACGTTAATACGGATATTGCAGGAAAACCTTTATTTAATCCAGATAATCTAAAACATCCCCATTCAGCCGAATGGGTTCTTTGACCAGGCAGCTAGGAATAAGCTGCAGGATAAATGCCCTAGACCGACTTTAGCTAAAAAAAAAAGTCGCACAGACCCCTGACTTAGATCCTACTTTAATACAGTTTCTAACAAAATCAGGGAAGAATCCTAACAAAGGATTAAAACTAAATCCCGTCAGGACAAGCTAATGGATATTTCTGGTCCTGTGGCTAAGATATTTGAAGTCCTAGAACAAGCTTCTGCTTCGGGGAGTTCCCCCAGTATTGACCTAGAGGATGAACACAACACATTGTATGTTTTTTAGGTAACACTAATACAACTCTAACCACAGAAAGACAAAGGTCAATACCCACAAGTTTGACCTACAATTAGCTAACCTAGCCACTAAAGAACCAGGACCAGACGTATTCCTGTTTGGAGACTCATTTATTAAGGACATTAATAAATATGTAAACCTATTTAGTTCCTTAGACAAAGCTCAAACTTCACTGAAGAGAATTTTCAGCCCAAAGGTTTTCAAATGGGCTGGAAGAGGACAGAACCGCTCTTTCAGCCGCTTCCCTCAAAACAGACAGGTTCCAAGAAGCAAACAGATCCTCATTTAACACACAACAGACATCTCAATTTTTCCCACTTCATGGCAGACCACGAAGATCCAGAGGACATCGAGAAATGTCTCGCTTCAGTTCATCGTCTGGTGAGTATGACAATTCCCCTTTCTTCACCAGAGAAATTGGGAGGCAGACTTTCTCACTATTTTCATGTCAGGAATCAGATTACAAACGATGCCTGGATCTTAAGTACAGTTCTGGGATACAAAATAGATTTCATATCAAATTTCATTCAAAAACAGGTACCTTTCCCAATAAATTTTTCAAGTCAAGATCAGACTCTGATACATCAAGAAATATTAAATTTATTTTCAAAAAATGCCATTATCCAAGTTCCCATGAACAGTCCAGGTTTCATCAGAAATTTAGTGCTGGTAAAAAAGAAAGATGCTGGTCACAGACCAGTCATAAATTTAAAACAACTAAACAATTTTGTTAGATATCATCACTTCAAGATGGAAGGCATTTATTATCTCAAAGATTTGTTAATACTCAAGGACTGGTTGATAAAAATATACTTGAAAGATGCGTACCTCACAGTACCTATTCACCACTCTTGTCAGAGTTACTTACAATTCATATGGGAAGGGAAGAAATGGCAATTCAAATCATTGCCTTTTGGTTTATCCTCTTCACCTTGATGTTTCACCAAATTACTCAAACTAATAGTATCCCTTCTTCGGAGCAGAGACGTGAGAATGATAATATACTTAGACGATATTTTAATCATGTCACAGAGTTTACATACTCTTCAGATACATTCTCAATGGACACTGAATCTATTAACCAGCCTCGATTTTGTAATAAACTATGAAAAGTGGGGTTTCTAGTCAACTCCAAATTGGCTACTCTGAGTCTTCCATCAAGTAAATTAAAGACAATACGGAAAGAGATCAGATCAATTTTGAACAAGGAATTAATTTCCATCAGATCTCTAGAACGGCTTGTAGGCCTATTATCGGCTTCCATTCAAGTGATATTTCTGGGCCCTCTACATTACAGAGCCTTTAACCCCTTAAGGACACATGACATGTGTGACATGTCATGATTCCCTTTTATTCCAGAAGTTTGGTACTTAAGGGGTTAAAAGGCTAAAAAGAGAACATTTACGCAATGGCTTGTGTTATTCAGACGAAATCACCTTGACACCACATACAAGAACAGAACTGTTCTGGTGGCTAGATCATGTTTAGACATGGAACAGGAAATTTTCACATCGCTTCCCGATCTAATAATAGAATCCAATGCGAGTCAGATGGGTTGGGGTGCCCATTGTGGAGGAAATTCCACCGGGGGCATATGGTCTCTGACAGAAACACACATGCATATAAATAATATGGAACTCATGGCAGGATTCTTTGCCTTAAGCAGATTTGCAAAAGAAAAATCTAATTGTTGCGTCCTTCTCAAGATGGACAATATTTCAGCAGTTCTATATGGGAATCGATTAGGAGGCACGAAATCCAAAAATCTAGCAGACACTGCCAAAGAATTTTGGCATTTTTGCCTTGATCGCAACATAGTTTTGCAATTAGAATATCTCCCAGGCCTGTCCAATATGATTGCAGATTGGAATTCCCATTTCCTAGTGGATTACAGTGACTGGATGCTGTTCCCTATGGGGCCCATTGCAATACGACCTTTTTGTGTCACATCTCAATTGCCAGTTCGAAAAAGATTGCAGCTGGTGTCCAGACCCAAAAGCATTAGATCAAGATGCGTTTCTTCAATGCTGGAACAACGGAGTCAACTATGCATTCCCTCTGTTTGCGATGATATCTCGGGTTCTGTTGAAAGTATGGTCTCAGAGATCAACCCTAGTGTTAGTGACTCCTCATTGGCCATCACAACCGTGGTTCCCTCAACTTCTCAGCATGCTGATAGATTATCCAAGACTCATACGAATGCGTCGGGATTCTCTTCGCAATCCGGAGGGGAACCTCCATCCACTTGTGGTGAGAGACCAATTACCACTATTAGCATCACTTATATCACACGACTCTAATAAAGAACTTTCAGATTCAACTAGAAGCATTCTCTCAGAAGCATGGGCACCAGGCACCCGTGCAAGTTACGGATCAGCCTGGAAAATTTGGCTTAATTGGTTCATGGAACGGGCTGTGGATCCCATACATTCTGATTTAGCAAATGTACTTAATTTTTTTTTTTTCTTCCGCTTTTGATTTAGGGAAACCATAACGAACCATTAATGTGTATCGTTCAGCTTTATCAGCGAACCATAATCTGATTGAATCCTTTCTAGTGGGAACACAGCCTTTAGTCTGTAGACTAATGAAGGGCATTAGATTCAAGAGCCCTCCTTGCCCTAGATATGATTCTATATGGGATGTTAACCTGGTTCTCCTGTTATTAGAATCTTGTGGTGATAATGACTCATTATCTTTAAAATTCCTATAATTTAAACTTACCATTTTACTTTGTCTCATTTCTTTTAAAAGAGTTTCTGATGTTAAGGCTTTGGACCTCAATAATAGACAATACACCCCAAATGGTATTAAAGTATTAAAACTAACCTACACTCCGTTTTCTATCCTTCTTTTTCCGATCACCCTTTTTTATGTGTGGTTAACTGTCTTCAAACGTATGAGTTTAAAACCTTTTCCATGAGACATTCTAATTTATCTCAATTGCTATTCTCTTTTTGAAAACCTTTTCTTCCTGTCACTTCTACATCTTTAGCCAGATGGGTAAGACAAACTATGTCTATGGCAGGTACTGATATTTCTATTTTTGTAGCTCACTCCTTCTGTCTACTAAAGTTTTCAAAGCAGGAAGCTCTTTATCAGATTTAGTAAAAGCTGCATATTGGTCTTTTACTTGAGACCTAACATGCATGTTTCAAAAATAATTCTGTAATTTATTTAGAATATATTATATGTTATTATTATTTAGCTTTTAACATGCATAATATGAGCCTTCTGTCTTGTTATAAAATTTAAGATTTTCCTAGTCTTAACCTCAGAAAACATGGATTTTATTAAAGACAGGAGGCGAGTATTATTCCTCCCATTAACCCATCCTCTTATTTGTATTTCAGCTTGAACCAGTTGGGAGTTTTTTCCAGTATTTACCTGTTCTAGGAATTTATTCGATTGGATTACTTCTCTAAAGTCGTAGCTCGAAAGAGGAAGAGGATTGGGGGTCATTCCCTATATATAGACTACGCCGGATGCTGATTGGCTATTGGATATTCCATTGCAGTTACTTGACTGGTTTTGTTTTTTTCTTATATTGTTTCACTAAACTTTATTGAAATATTCTTTGCTGCTGGAGTTTAGTAAAGAAAGTTAATACATAATACCCGTTTCCTGTCTTTAATAAAATCTATATTTTCTGACGTTAAGACTAGGAAAATCTTGAATTGTTATATTTAGATATATAAAGCTAAAATACAAATATGAATTTGACTATAAACGTTTTTCTCTCTTCAGTTTGATACCAGTGTTTGTAATTTCCTATTTTTACTTACGTACTGGTCCCTAGTATGTAGTCAAATGTAATCTTTCTATTTTTGTGTTGATTTAGTCACATTTAGAGGTCAAAACAGAAAAAGAGAGACAAATAGCGTAGCTGTGAGATAGAAAAAAAGCACCAGAGAAACTACAGGTGCCTAATTTCAACGCATAGTCGTAGATGTTACCCAAGTACAGTAATCAGCTCAAATGAATGGGCAAATAGCTAAAGGAAGAAAAAACGGAAAACCTTTATTTCGTCATCCGACATTAAAAGACAAATGTAAAAAAACAGTGAAAAAATCGTGTTAAGTGTATTCGTGGTTAAAAAGGAGGATCTTAACGGAGCTTACTAGCAACGATCCAAATAATAACTAATTAAAAGGTACAATACGAGTATGGATCAATATGCACCTACAGAGAAGGTCATATGACATATAAGTAAATGTCTTATTGGAACTGACAATGCATCAAGCACAGAATATAATATATTGTATATAAGCAATCGAGTAGATCTGAGCAATCCCTGCTCCAAAAACCTATAGTGGTGAAGCACTGACAGGTATCTATAGACCCTGAACAGTAGTACAGAGTAGGTACAGACTGTGCCAAAGTAGAGTTTTCATTATGGTACAGTGGGGTTATGTTAATATACAGCTGTACAATAAAGTGACAAAAATGTCCAGGAGGGAAAACGTCAATATAGTTCCCCAAGACAGGCACTTGTTATTGTGTTGTAAACTAAAGCTATAAGTTGACAGGCAAAAACTGTTATGTAAGATGTGACACAAAATCCAGGCATTAGATAACAGTGTTGCTGACAGAGTCAATATAAAAAGATAGCCCGATAATATTACAAAGTATCTGGGAAGGGAAACAGTTCCCATTACCCAATTATGACACTTTGAACTGTGCTATAAGGTAGAATCAACTGTCAGTAATAACGCTGCTTGCTGACTATTAAGAAATACTGGCACTGCTATGTAGTAATGAAGCAGAAACCAGAAAACAAGTATATCGGTCAAAATCAAAAGGCCATGTATACTGGGCTAGTAAATAGGCAGATTGTTAACTTGTTAACCCCCACCTGCCAGCACTGTGGGTTGGGAATAAAAGTAATTGCTCACACTATTCTTCCTGTGTTTTGGGACAAACCCACTCAATGTTCCATCCAATTGAATGTTACCTCATACATGTGTAAGGAGGGTTTTTATAGCAAAATGTCTATTTTATAATCTATTAAGCGCCTGTAAGGTTTAGAACAGTATATAAACATATTTTGCTTTAGCTAGAACATGTTTTATGTTATTTCAGCCATATGTTTTGTATTTTTATTTTTTCCATTATGTTGGCTTTTGAAATGGGATTAAATAAGATAACAGTAATTCATACAATCAGTTTTGCATTGCTTTTTGAAGCCAGTTGTTTGAGTGGTAAGAAGCATGGAGACAATGAAGAGACCATTCATAATTGTGAGGTCAATGCACTAAATTAAACTTTGAAGAACTGACTAGTGTGTTCCATACAGTGGGCAAAGTAGCATAGCTAACAAATTGGTGAAACATTTCCCAAGTTGGCGGTTTTCTTTTTTTTAAAATTATTAACCCCCTCCCCCTGCCCTCTCTATAATTGTCAAGCAATTTCCAGTATAGTTTTATTAACCCCATTGGATTAAAGAAAAACTAAAAATGCAAATTGTGAGAGTTTAATCAGTTTGATAAGTTTGCATCTCATTGGAGCAACTTAATGGAACACCAAAATATGCATTGAGAAATGAGAATTCCTTAACATTGTATGCCTTATCTGCTATATGTATTCTATCACCTTATCTATTCTTGTAAAACAACATCTCTCCCCCCTATTGGAACAAAGCAGGTGTTTCACTCCCTTGTATCAGCAAAGTGTAAAAAAAAATAAAATAAAAAAATAACATTTTGTAATGATAAAAAGAGCAGTTTGACGCATTGTAAAAGTTGCAGAAATATTTTTAGCTTTTTTTGTACTATCGTTACTTTGAGGCAAAGTTCTAAAAGTGTAGCAACCAACAAGTTTGAATGGTGACTACTTCATGTTTAAACCTTTTTCTCCAGAACCATTTTATAGATATAGTACCCATAGTGTCACAGCTTAATCTTAATAAGATTGGCATATACTGTGCTCTAATGGTCTGAATTAAAGGGACACTATAGTCACCTGAATAACTTTAACTTAATGAAGCAGTTTTGGTGTATAGAACATGCCCATGCAGCCTCACTGCTCGATCCTCTGCCATTTAGGAGCTAAATCCCCGTTTATGAACCCTAGTCACACCTCCCTGAATGTGACTTGCACAACACTTCCTGTAAAGAGAGCTCTATTTAGGCTTTCTTTATTGCAAGTTTAATTAAGATGTTCTTATCCCCTGCTATGTTAATAGCTTGCTAGACCCTGCAAGAGGTATGTGATTAAAGTTTAATTTAGAGATTGAGATACAATTATTTAACCCCTTAAGGACTGGACTGTTTTTGCGATGTTGTACATTTGCGACCAGGCCTCTTTTTACACTTTTGTGGTGTTTGTGTTTAGCTGTAATTTTCCGCTCTCTCATACAAATTATATATTGTTTTTTTCAGGACAAAAAAGGCTTTCTTTACATACCATTATTTATATAATTTCATGTAATTTAATTTAAAAAAAATAAAAAAAATGATGAAAATTTTTTAAAATATTTTTTTTTTACTTTTACTTGAAAAATCTATTACTCATCTACAAAAGTGAATAAAAAAACTGCTAAATAGATTCAAAATGTTGTCCTGAGTTTTAAAATACCCACTGTTTATGTGCAAGTTATAGGGCTATAGGTACAATTAGGATATTGCGGTTTCAAAACATAATTTTTTTTAAATTTATCTAAAAATGATTGGACATACCCCATTTGCAATACCTTGGCTTGTCTTCTTTTGCAAATGGTATGCCATCATGGGGGTAATTCTCATTCCTGGGCTACCATACGCTCTCAAAGGCAACATAACCAACCTGGCCATTTTCAATGTAAAAATATTTGACCCATATATTTGACCCTGTAACTTTCAAAAACGCTATAAAATCTGTACATGGGGGATACTGTTATACTCGGGAGACTTTGCTGAACACAAATATTAGTGTTTCAAAACAGGAAAATGTATAACAACAATTATATCATCAGTAAAAGTTCTGTTTGTGTGTGAAAAATGCGAAAAAAAGTCACTTTCACTGACAATATCATCACTGTGATATGTTTTACTGTTTTGAATCACTAATATTTGTGTTCAGCGAAGTCTCCCTAGTAAAATGGTACCCCCCATGTACAGGTTTTAGGGTGTCACAGAAAGTTACAGGGTAAAATAGAGTGCTAACAAATTAAATTCTCTGGACTTTCAGGGTTGGCAGGCAGGCCCCTCAAATTGCAACAGTTACACAGAAGAATGCTATGTACGGTCACACAGAAGAATGCTATGTACAATTGTACAAGAATGTTATGTACAGTTACACAGAAGCATGTTCTGTTAAGCTACATGGAAGTGCGTTATGTACGGTTACACAAAAGAATGTTACGTGCATTTACACAGAAAAATGTTATGTACAGTTACACAGAAAAGTGTTAACTACAGTTACACAGGAGAGTGTTATGTGCCAGTAATCTGAAGAAGTGTTAGGTACATCTTCTCCGAAGAGTGAATTGTACAATTAATCAGAAGAATGGAAGGGCAGTTTATCACCTGTGCACCCCCGTAGGGCCTGACTTGTCTGTGCCCCAGGATTTGGCCGGCTTTGTTCGAGCCGTATTGATTGGTCTGCTTTGTCGGTGCCAGAATATCTGCATGCCAAGCCTTGCGACTACATACTCATGCTTGGACATTACATGCACCTCCAGATTTGCCTCTGTCACTAGATGGGGTGCTGCCCTGATGCTGCTTCCGGTGACACTTGTCAACTTGCCTAGGACCGCTCCACGGTCAACCCTTCATTCGGGGGAATGCACACAGGCGATGCCTACTAAGACAGCAACCACCTTCTAAAGCAGGCGGGAGACTTGAGGGAGTCAGACCCCCCTGAGGAGGGCAGGCAAGCGCGCATAAGCGCTACTGGAAGGGTGAAGGCCCTAAACCAGACTCCCGGAAGATAGACTCCGGAGAAGCGTCTAACCCCGATGCAATCGGGCTGGACAGCACTGCCTATATGGCGTGAGGGAGGCAGTGTCCTTCAGACGTGGCAGGGACCACCTTTTTAATAAAGACAGACAACTTGAATGAGTCAGACTCTCCTAGAGGAGAGCAGGCAAGTGCGCACAAGCGCTACTGGAGGGGTGAAGGCCCCAAACCAGGTGCCCGGACAGATTAGACTCCGGAGAAGCGTCTAAGCCCAATACGATCGGCCTCAGTGGCCAGATTACACTGCCTAGATGGCGCAGAGGTGATAGTCCTCATGACCCCACCACGACCGCCCTAGCTGAATGGCGGGCGGACCGGTCCCTCTCGGAAGGAGAGGACGATGGGGGGTGGACTATGATGATGCCCCCAAATGGCACCGCCGGACGGAGAACAAGCCCACTAAAGGGGCTCCGACGACTGTGGAAGAAGATGTCGTCTTGTGGGTCGCCTTAAACGAACCCCTGTGCGACCCTCAACCAATTGCTCATTTCTTCGGAAGGGTCTCGGCCCAGGCACCTAGCACCATCGGTGCGTTGCTGGGACCGTAGATCGCTGACTTGAGAAGCCCGCAAGATACTTGGAGTGGTATACCCAGCCGGGCTCCCGAACAAAGTAGCCTCTTACCCAGACTTAGACCCCGATGGGGCGCTACGGCTCTCCTGGTGACAATGCCTGTCTAGTATACAGGAAATCCAGAGTACGGCCCGCTGCGGTGCCTATACTCTACTTTTCAGTCCGAACTGACAAGCCAAGGGTTCTCCCCCACATGAGTGGGTTGTTACATAGTTAGTTACATAGATGAAAAGAGACTTGCGTCCATCAAGTTCAGCCTTCCTCACATTTGTTTTTTGCTGTTGATCCAAAAGAAGGCAAAAAAACCCAGTTTGAAGCACAATTTTGCAACAAGCTAGGAAAAAAATTCCTTCTTGACCCCAGAATGGCAGTCAGATTTATCCTTGGATCAAGCAGTTATTACCCTACATTGAAAGATTATATCCTTGAATATTCTGTTCTTGCAAGTATGCATCTAGTAGCCGTTTGAACATCTGTATGGACTCTGATAAAACCACTTCCTCAGGCAGAGAATTCCACATCCTGATTGTTCTTACAGTAAAAAAACCTTTCCTTTGCCTTAGGCGAAATCTTCTTTCTTCCAGTCTAAACGCATGGCCTCGTGTCCTATGTAAAGTCCGGTTTGTGAATAGATTTCCACACAATGGTTTGTATTGGCCCCGAATATATTTGTATAATGTTATCATATCCCCTCTCAGGCGACGTTTTTCTAAACTAAATAGGTTTAAATTTGTTAACCTTTCTTCATAGCCGATATGTTCCATTCCTTTTATTAATTTTGTAGCCGCCTCTGCACTTTTTCTAGTGCCATAATATCCTTCTTTAGAACAGGTGCCCAAAATTGCACAGCATATTCAATATGGGGTCTTACCAGTGATTTATAAAGAGGCAAAATTATATTCTTGTCCCGAGAATGAATGCCCTTTTTCATGCATGACAATACCTTACTGGCCTTGGCCACTGCTGATTGACATTGCACATTGTTGCATAGTTTGTTGTCTATAACAATTCCCAAGTCCTTTTCATGTGTTGTTATCCCTAATTCGCTTCCATTAAGGGTATACGTTGCTTGTGTATTCTTTACTCCGAAGTGCATAACTTTGCATTTTTCAACATTAAATTTCATCTGCCATTTGAGTGCCCAGTCCCCCAGTCTATCTAAGTCCCTCTGCAGCAAAGTAATATCTTGCTCACATTGTATTGTTTTACAAAGTTTGGTGTCATCTGCAAACACTGAAACATGACTTTCAATGCGGTCTTCAAGATCACTTATAAACATGTTAAATAGAAGGGGTCCCAGAACAGACCCCTGAGGGACACCACTTGCCACCTCTGTCCAGCTTGAAAATTTACCATTAATGACAACTCTTTGTACTCTGTTTTAAGCCAATGTTCTACCCAAGAACAAGCATTTTCATCTAGACCGATTTCTTTGAGTTTGAACACTAATCTATTGTGTGGAACTGTATCAAATGCCTTGGCAAAATCCAAAAAGATCACATCCACGGCAACACCCTGATCTATACTTCTACTTACTTCTTCGTAGAACGCAATCAAGTTAGTTTGACATGACCCGTGCTTCATAAAACCATGCTGATTTTTGCTGATAACCATGTTCTTCTCAAGGAATTCTTGAATATTATCCCTTAATAACCTTTCAAATATTTTACCAGCCACAGAAGTTAAGCTCACAGGTCTATAATTTCCAGGCAAGGATTTTGAACCTTTTTGAATATAGGAACCACATCTGCCTTCCTCCAATCCTCCGGAACACTTCCTGAAAGAAAAGAATCTTGAAAGATTAAAACAGAGGTTCACTTATTTCTGCACTTAGTTCCTTAAGTACATGTGGATGGATACCGTCAGGTCCTGGAGCTTTGTTTATATTAACTTTCTTTAGTTGCTGCAGCACCTTGTCTTGAGTTAACCAATTACAATTATTCTGCAAGTTTTTAGTAGCAATCATTTGCACATCTATTGCCATGGGTTCTTCCTTAATATATATACGGAGGAGAAATAGTTATTTAAAATTCCTGCCTTTTCCTGGTCTTCATTAATTAACACCCCCATTTCAGTTTTTAGTGTACCTACACTTTCATTTTGTTTTTTTTTTAGAATTTATGTACTTAAAAAATGCTTTGGGGTTGGTTTTGCTCTCTTCAGCTATCATTATTTCATTTTGAAGTTTAGCAAGTCTAATTGCCTTTTTGCACGCATTATTTGCATCCTTATATCTTTTATAAGATGCATCTGATTTTGTCCGATTTAAATGCTTTAAATGCCCTTCTCTTAGTTGTAATCTCTTGTTTTACTTCTCTACTAAGCCATGTTGGTTTTAATTTGTTTCTTTTATATTTATTTCCCAATGGTACATACTGAGAAATGTACCTTTGTAATATTTGTTGGAAGATGATCCATTTATCCTCAGTGTTCTTTTCACTAAAGAGTTTATGCCAGTCAATATATTGCAAAGCTTCCCTTAACTTATTGAAATTGGCCTTTTTAAAATTATATGTTTTAGTATTCCCCATGTGCTTTTGTTTTTTTGAGTTTATTTCAAAGGACACTATATTGTGATCACTATTTCCCAAGTGCGCACCTACTTGAATGTTGGTCAAAAGATCAACGTTGTTTGTTAAAACCAGGTCCAGACAAGCATCCATTCTAGTTGGTGCTTGTACAAGTTGTGACATGAAGGTGTCATTTAACAAGTTTAAAAACCTAATTCCCTTTGCTGAGGCACTAGTCCCTCTGTCTAGTATTTAAACTAGGAGGGGGGGGCAAAAGGGTGATAAAACATCAATCCAATTGTCCCCCAAAACAAGGACAGAAGGTGCCTGTAGCAAGTGTGTTAAAAAATGATAAGCATAGAGTCATGTCTACAAATGCTCACAGTTTAGGGAATAAGATCCATGAACTTGTGGTAATAATGGCAACTGATAGTGTAGATTTAGTCATGGACATGGTACAATGAGAAAAATGACTGGGACATAGCAATACCAGGGTACTCTTTATATAGGAAAGATAGGGAAGGCAAGAAAGGGGGAGGGGTGGCCTTGTATGTGAAGGATAGCATAAAATCTAGCCTAATAAAAGTTAGTGAGGCAAACATAGAGTCCGTTTGGGCTACGTTAGAATTTGGTAATCACACAGTAACTCGTGTAGGTGTGATTTATAGGCCCCCAGGACAAATTGAAGAGTTAGATAATCTACTAGTTGAGGAAATAGCTAAAATGACAATGAAGGGGGAAGTTATCATCATGGGTGACTTTAATCTTCCTGATGTAAATTGGAAAACAAAATTAGCTACTTGTGCCAGGAGCACACATATTCTAAACTCCCTACTGGGATTGTCTCTAAAACAAGTTGTTGAGGAGCCAACTCGTAAAGAGGCCATACTAGATTTAGTGTTAACAAATGGAGATTTGGTATCAGATGTTACTGTAGGTGAAAGTTTAGGATCCAGTGATCACCAGTCAGTGTGGTTTAATATAAGAACAGTGACTGAGTCACACCACACAAAAACAAAAGTTTTAGACTTTAGAAAAACAGACTTTTCTAAATTAGAATATGGGTAGAGGAGTCATTATCAGACTGGAGCAATTTAAATGGAGTCCAAGAGAAATGGGATTATTTAAAAGTTGCACTATTGAAGGCAACAGAAAATTGCATTAGGCTTGTCAGTAAAAGCAAAAATTCAAGAAACCACTGTGGTACTCCGCAGATGTGGCCAAAATAGTTAAAAACAAAAAGTTAGCATTTAGGAATTATAAAAAAAACCAGAGTGAGGGAGACAAAATGATCTATAAGATTAGGCAGAAAGAGGCTAAGCAAGTTATAAGAGCTTCCAAATCACACACAGAAGAGAAACTAGCACAGTCAGTAAAAAAGGGGGATAAAACATTTTTTAGATACATAAATGAGAAAAGAAAAGCAAAACAAGGATTAGTTAGATTAAAAACAAAAGAAGGAAGGTATGTAGAAGAGGATAAAGGTCAGGCTGACTGCCTCAATGAATATTTTGTTCTGTATTTACAGTAGAAAATGAAGGAAAGGGACCTCAGTTGAGAAAAAGGATAAATGAGTCATTTATTACACGTGAGTTTACAGAGGAAGAGGTTCTATTTCAACTGTCAAAAGTAAAGACAAATAAGTCAATGGGACCTGATGGAATACACCCAAAGCTATTAAAAGAGTTTAGTGGTGTACTAGCAAAACCATTAACAGATTTATTTAACCAATCATTGCTAACAGGAGTAGTCCCAGAAGATTGGAAGTTAGCGAATGTTGTGCCCATTTACAAGAAAGGTAATAGGGAGGAGTCGGGCAACTATAGGCCAGTAAGCCTTACTTCAGTAGTGGGAAAGTGATGGAAACCATGTTAAAGGATAGGATTGATGAACATCTAAAACACATGGATTTCAAGATCAGAGACAACATGGGTTTACTTCAGGGAGATCATGCCAAACTAATCTTATTGATTTTTTTGATTGGGTAACTAAAATTATAGATCAGGGTAGTGCAGTAGACATTGCTTACCTAGATTTCAGTAAGGCTTTGACACTGTTGCACATAGAAGGCTTATCAATAAACTGCAATCTTTAAGTTTGGATTCAAACATTGTTGAATGGGTAAGGCAGTGGCTGAGTGACAGGCAACAGAGGGTTGTAGTTAATGGAATATATTCGAAGCTTGGACTTGTCACCAGTGGGGTACCTCAGGGATCTGTACTTGGACCCATTCTCTTTTAATATTTTTATTAGTGATATTGCAGAAGGTCTTGATGGTAAGGTATGTCTTTTGCTGATGATACTAAGATATGTAACAGGGTTGATGTTCCAGGAGGGATAAGCCAAATGGCAAATGATTTAGGTAAACTAGAAACATGGTCAGAGTTGTGGCAACTGACATTTAATGTAGATAAGTGCAAGATAATGCATCTTGGACGTAAAAAAAGGGCAGAGTACAGAATATTTGATAGAGTTCTAACCTCAACATATGAGGAAAGGGATTTAGGGGTGATTATTTCTGATGACTTAAAGGTAGGCAGACAATGTAATAGAGCAGCAGGAAATGCTAGCAGAATGCTTGGTTGTATAGGGAGAGGTATTAGCAGTAGAAAGAGGGAAGTGCTCATGCCATTGTACAGAACACTGGTGAGACCTCACTTGGAGTATTGTACACAGTACTGGAGACCGTATCTTCAGAAGGATATTGATACCTTAGAGAGGGTTCAGAGAAGGGCTACTAAACTGGTTCATGGATTGCGGGATAAAACTTACCAGGAAAGGTTAAAGGATCTTAACATGTATAGCTTGGAGGAAAGACGAGACAGGGGGGATATGATAGAAACATTTAAATATATAAAGGGAATCAACACAGTAAAGGAGGAGACTATATTTAAAAGAAGAAAAACTACCACAACAAGAGGACATAGTCTTAAATTAGAGGGACAAAGGTTTAAAAATAATATCAGGAAGTATTACTTTACTGAGAGGGTAGTGGATGCATGGAATAGCCTTCCAGCTGAAGTGGTAGAGGTTAACACAGTAAAGGAGTTTAAGCATGCATGGGATAGGCATAAGGCTATCCTATCTATAAGATAAGGCTAGGGACTAATGAAAGTTTTTAGAAAATTGGGCAGACTAGATGGGCCGAATGGTTCTTATCTGCCGTCACATTCTATGTTTCTATGTTTCTATGTTTCTGTCCCAATTTATATCCGGGTAATTAAAATCTCCAATAATTAAAGTGTTACCCAGATTTGCAGCTTTCTCAATTTGCTCAAACAGCTGTTGTTCCTCGTCAATATTAACATTAGGTGGTTTATAACATATCCCAACCAATAGTTTGTTTCCCTTCTTTTCCCCCAAGCAGATATTTACCCATAAAGCTTCCACATTATCTTCCTCGCATTCCATTTGCTTAACATTTGGCTTTAAATCATGTTTGACATACAAACATACCCCACCACCCTTCTTGTTTTTCCTATCCTTCCTAAATAACATGTACCCATTTAAGTTAGCTGCCCAGTCATGTGTCTCATCCCACCATGTTTCAGTTATGCCTATTATATCATATTGTTTAGTGTATGCTAATGCCTCTAGTTCCCCCATTTTGTTATTTAGGCTCCTTGCATTAGTAAGCATACATTTAATATTATGCGTCACTTGTATATTTTGTGAATTTTCAACATTACACAGCTTCTCTGTTCTGAGCTTGCCCCTCCCCCCGTTTCCACCCCCCTTATACTGTGCTAAAGCCCATCTCCTTTCTGTCCTATCTCCATTTTGTAGATTGCTATGACCCTCCCCCCCTACTACTAGTTTAAAATCTCCTCCAACCTTCTAGCCATCCTATCCCCCAGCACTGCAGACCCTCTCCCGTTTAGGTGCAATCCATCACCACTATAAAGGTTGTACCCAATCGCAAAGTCGGCCCAGTGCTCTAAAAACCCAAAACCCTCCTTCCTGCACCAAGACTTAAGCCACGCATTGACCTCTCTAATCTCCCGCTGCCTTTCCACTGTAGCACGTGGCACAGGTAATATCTCAGAGAATACCACCTTGGAGGTCCTTTTCTTAAGTTTGCTACCTAATTCCCTGAAATCATTCTTTAGGACCTTCCATCTTCCTCTTACTTTGTCATTGGTACCAACATGGACCATGACCGCTGGGTCATCCCCAGCCCCTCCCAATAATCCATCCACTCTGTCAGCAACATGCCGGACCCGAGCACCCGGGAGACAGCAAACTGTCCGGTTGAGCCGATCAGAGCGGCAGATTGCCCTATCTGCTCTCCTAATGATAGAGTCCCCTACCACCACAACCTGTCTTGCCTTCCTTACATTTTGATCCCCACCCGTACTAGGGGGGCTGTTAGCTCGGCTGTTAGAAGTAACAGCTTCCTCTAATACAGCTACTCCTGAGCTGATGCTCCCAACATCTTCCCTCAAACGGGCAAATCTGCTAGGTTGCACCAAATCAGGACTAGCTAGCCCTTTCCTCTTCCCTCCCCCCCTGCTTCCTCGCCCCACTGTCACCCAGCTACATGCCTGTTCCCCATCTGTCTTATCTCCTCCCTCTCCACTACCTGTCCCCACTAAACTCTGCTCAGTGAGCAGTAGACTCCTCTCAAGATTGTCAATCTCCCTCAAAGTTGCGATTTGCTTCTCGAGATCTCCAATCTGAGCTTCCAGAGAAGCCACTCGCACACAACCATCACAGAGGTATGGACCCTGGACGGGTACATCCAGGCATCCATACATGCAACAAGATGTGCATTGAGTTAAACCAGCAATCTTGCTAACACTCATTTCCCCTTTAAACAGTAAATAAAAACAATTACCTTGATAGTTTGAACCCCTTGTTAGTTTCAACTCCTGGTTTTCTAACTCCTACTTGAAAGAGTCTACTTAATAGAGGCTGCTTTCAAATAATGTGAGCAAGCTCAGTGAGTTAGGGGTGTGCCTTTATGGGGATACAAATCCCACACAGGTGTAATTAATGAACACTCCCCCAATCAATCAAGCAGCAGCACAAAAAAAAAGGGGGGGGAAGCCAGAACACAGAAAAAAAAAAAAAGTAAATTTAAAAAAACAATTTTTATTTTTTATTTTTTTTTAAACCTTACCAACTTTAAAGATTAAACAAAAATAAAATACAAACCACTCTCCACAATATACAAACCAGGTTGTCCTACGGGACATACGGGAAAGAATATTGTGTCCCAGTTTTCATATGAAAAAAACGTTACAGAGACATATCTAAACCTGTTATAAGGGATTGGACCCTGGGCCCGGAATGTCACAGTTGCCTCCACATTCGGATGACATAACAGACAGGACCCCGAACCTGGGGATTGCAGGAGACCCTATCTTAGTCAATTCGGACCACTGGAGGTGCTTGGGATCAAGGGATCTGAGGCCTTTGGAGCCCACACGAGACTACGCTTGAAGGTATAGCCATTAGTTACTTTGAATTAAACGCGGTCCTCAGGGAACTTCCATGACCGCGGGGCCCATTCCTGGTAAGGCAGGCACAAGTTTCTCCCTGGCGAGATAAGGACCTGGGGCGTCATTCATTTGTACGATAATACAGCCTGGCTGGCAGGTTTGGATGAATTTACAGCCTGGGCATAACAGAACTATCTGAAGAGATCCTTCTCGTTTTTTCCACGAGGACGTTTCGCGGGACGGTCTACACGGATGGGCTGGCTGGATCCTTGGCGAGTTGTCCCCCAGACCGAAGGGACAGACGCTATCTGCGTTTTCCTTGTTTGGGTCCCTGGAGTTCGTGTTCAAACGAGAAATATTGACCCCCTCTACGGCTCGAGGTGTAGAGTCCTGGAGGGCGGATCGGATGCAAGGGGGTACCTCCTACATTTTCCCCCTATCCGAGTTTCACATACGATTTGGAATGGTTTTCCAGGAAGACCCGGTGTCAAGACCTTAGCCCATGGAGGAGGACCCATTAAGCCCCGTCCAATTTTAGCCGGCATACAGACCGGTTTGCTCAGTGATGGACGTTTCCCTCCAGGGGTGTGCAACACGGAGACGCTGAGGTGGCCCCTCCATTGTTGTTTCCAGGACCTTACTACAAGTGTCTCGGTCTGCTGGTACCTTGGTTTTATGACCTCCGCTTTGGCCGAGTCGAGACTAGTGCCCGGATTCCCTGGACCTGTCCCACTTGCTCTCGGGGACCATAAGACGTTTGCCTGTATGGCGACCCTGACTGAGTTGGGTCTGGTACGGATTAACAGAAATTTTACAGGGTTCAATTATTGTTTGGTCGTTTTATTGACCGGGGACAGTCGTATCACTTAGATTAGGTAGGGCATACGACTATTTTCGGTGGGCCTCGCTCTGTTGGTATCTCCCTTCGAGCTAGACGTGTGGGTTCATAGGGGTGTGAGTCCTCTCGATTCCCGAAGACGGGTATTCATTCACCCCAATGGGTACACGCGTTGTTTGTCATGCCTCAATCGCCGTTTTTTGTCCATCTCCGACTCTGGATCCTTGCCTCCGGTAAGTCTTGAGGACTTAGTTGCAGGATCCTCGCTTCTTTCCTGGTCTCTGCATGAGAGCTGCTAGTCGCGCCCGGAGATTGCTCCTTAAGAGGGGCGTTATGTCACATCCTGCTCTGTTCTGTGGAGATGTCTGGCCTTGGCTTCTGGTATATAGTTCTCTTTTTACAATCCTTGCTTAGTTTTTCTTGGTTTTCTATTCCATGTCTGGTTTTCCTTATGCTGGGTTTCTGGGTTCATGCTTATATTCCGTCCCTGGATTTCCCAGTCTCTTGGTTTCATTTAAATGTTTGTTTTATGTTGCCACACCCGTTTGTTTTCCATCATTCCTTTTGTTTCAGCCTGGACCTGCAGCAGTGTTTCAAGTCTCTGCCCTTTCTTGCAGGTAAGTGCTATTGTGGTTTAGTATGGTTCTTTTAGCGAACATTAGGCAGTGTAGGACCTGCCGAATATGGGGTACATTGGCGTTGTGGCAGGCTTATACAATGTATGATCATATAATGTAACTAAATCCCCATACTTTTCATATATAGTGCTTAGTTATGTCTCCTCTTGTCTTGTTTTATTTTGTCTTGTAATCCCAGTTCATGTACAGTCCTGTCCTGCCCTGTTCTTGTTTTCCTCAAGTCTTGTGTACATGTTCTGGGTTCTGCTTTCTGTCCTGCTCTGGTTCTGGATTCTATTGGTTCTGTCTTGTTTTCAAGTTTGGTGACTATCCTAGCCTTGCCTTGTTTCTGTACTGGATACATGTCTGCTGCAGAGCCCTCCTATCCAGTTCCTTGGAGGTCTGCATATCAAGCTCCTGGTTCCTGGGATCCGCTGTAGCTGGCGCTCAACGCCAGAGGACAAGTGGTTACCCTGCACCAGGCCCTGAATATCCACTTCCACGCTGAAGACTCCCACTTCTCATCAGGCATACTGGGTCCCAGCCCTTGCACCGCTGCCCGGACAATGTCTGGGTCCCGGGCATGGGACCGCCACCCTGACAACACCACCCACATTTAACTTAAGTTTCAAAAGCTGCCACCACCAAAGCTTTTTATAATGAATTGCCTTAAGTTACTGCAAGTCCGATTAAAAAAACCCACAAAAGACAATTAAGCAAAAGATCGGTCATAAAAAAAAAAAAAAAACTACTTCTAAATAGATTTCTCTAGGTTACAAAGGCAGAACTTAATAAAGGTATATTTATTATGAAAAACAATTATTGTGCATAGATAAGAAAAATACATGACAAGTAAATAATTTACACCAGCTGTTATTAAAAAGGAGAAATTAACAGAAAATCGGATTTACTCCCTTTGCTGTTCATTTATCTTCTGCCTGGGGCAGTACGGATCGAAAACTGCCAACATCAAAATTAGATTGGACTCCCAGTTAGCACACATTTGTGCTCAATGCACTTTTGCCTCATTTCAGGTTTCCAAGCAGAACTTGAAGAAAGTACAGGGCAGAGGTAAGGTATAACTGTAAGAAATCTAGTTTGTTTGTTTTTTACCCCCAGTCCCTCCTTGGCAAATATAAAACACAAAAATAATTATCCAAATAGGAGGCATCATTGTGTAACAAAATCATAGGTCACACTCTTTGTTCAACCTAATCTGTTCACTGGGACAAGCTCTAAATATTCCCAGTAAATTGCAGTAAGAAGAGCAGTAATTGAAGATTATGCTATCTTTAGTGTACAGATAATCTTAATTTTAATAATGACAGGAGGTGAGTATTTTGCATAATCTTTCTTTACTATCTCCATAGCAGCAAAGAAAAGAGTGACAAAACTTTTAACCAATCACAACGTAGAATAGGGTATAAGAGGTGTGACCTATGACATCATTTCCTCTTTAAAAATTGCGACATCACAAGTTCATAAATGTAGAAAATAACAGAACAACTGAGAAGTCCAAAGAACAAGAAACTGGAAACTTAATCAGAATAAATTGAACCGGAACAGGTAGAATGCAGACGAAGGCGTCTCCTTGTCAAACGATAGTCTACCAAGACCTGATGATAAATCTCCTGATGATGACGACATCTTGTATGGAGACTTTAATGATTCCGTGTAGCTCCTAGTTAAGCTGAAACGAGATTATAAGGTGCGTTAGAGTCCAGAAGTGATTGTATAAAACAAAGGATGTCTGTCCCGTAATTCAACTTTAATATCGTCTAGTAACATGATAATAATAAACTAAACGTCCTCCCTTAGTGGTGTTAAATAAGTATCCCACCCAGACAATATATATATAGCTCTATAAGCGAATGTAAATAAGGCATTTAAACAAGAGCTACCGCGTCAGGTATTATACCAACATATGAGAGAGCAAAGTGTAGTAGGTAGAAGTGAAAATGAAAGGGAGGGAGAACGAAAGAGAACAGGGAGGGAAAATACTCGCCTCCTGTCATTATTAAAATTATCTGTACACTAAAGCTAGCATAATCTTCAATTTTATCACATGACAGGAGGCTTCGTATTTTGCAATTTCAACGCAGTGAAAGAAAAGCGAATGCCGGATTATCAAGAGGGCGAAAGTAGAATGTCCTAAAGGTAGATTCTCTGGTCCAGTCTGCCGCTGGTAAAATGTCCGAAAGGGACGCGCCTGCCGCATAAGCGGAAGAGGCCGCTGCCCCACGAATGGAGTGTGCTCCAAAAGTTTGGTCAATACCGGCAAGGGATAGTAGCCATCTAACCCTGGCCAGAGTAGTAACCGAAACCGGACTATAAGGGCGGACGTAAGAGATGAGAAGTTGATGAGTGGAAGGCTGCCGCAACGTCGCGGTGGCTTCCACGTATTGACGGAGGGTGGAGACCACGCAGAGTTGAGGGTCAGAAGGGAAGAAAGGGTAGAAAACCGAGTGAGAGTTGGACTTAGTGCGACGTGAGATCCGAAAGGTGACACCCGCCGGACAGAAGGTAAACGCGTTGGCGTCAAAGGCGCGTACCTCCGCTACCCGTCGAAAGGAAACCAGACAGAGCAGGAGGGTGAATTTTGCGGTAAGCTGGCGGAGTGATAGTTTCTCGTTGGGAGGCCAAGTTCGTAAGAATTGAAGGACCACACCAACGTCCCAAAGTCTAGAATATTTAGGTTCCGGGGGGCGCCGTAGGCGCATGCCGCGGAGAAGTCTGCAGATGAGCGGGTCCTTAACAACAGGAGTCCCCTGTGTCGGAGTATGAGCCGCTGAGATGGCTGACCGTACCACGTTGATGGAACGGTATGATTCATGATGGAGTGAGTAGGTGCAGTAAAGGGATATAGGTCCCGTCCCACACACCAACTTGTCCAGGAGTGCCATGCTGATAAGTAGCACCTCCTAGTTCCTGGTGCCCATGAATCCCATAGCAGGTCCTTAGTTTCCTGCGATAATTCTTCGGTTCTCCAGGAACCCCGGAAAGAGTCCAGGCCACAAGGGGCAAGCGTTCCTGCAGGACTAGTGGGTGAGGTAGGCCCAATGTGTTCCTGAGGATGGTTGGGGCATCTGGTAGGAGGAGGGGATCGTTGATTGAAAGTTCCAGAAGGTCTGGACACCATGGCTGGCTCTGCCAGAGCGGCGTGATGAGAATTATTCTCACTCCCTGTAGACGGATCCGGTGAAGGACCCTCGTTATCATTGCGAAAGGAGGGAATGCGTAGGCACCGTCCCTTGGCCATTGTTGGAGAAAAGCGTCCGTTGCGAGGCTCTCCGGGTCTGGGAGCCAGCTGAAAAACCTCTGTCTGTCGATTGTTGCGGGGCGCGAAAAGGTCTGTGTAGAGAGGTCCCCTCTGTGCATCCAGTAGCGCGAAAATATGAGGGTCTAGCTGCCAATCGCTGGCGTCCCGCCAGTGGCGTGAGTACCAATCCGCCGTCGTATTGGAGTCTTCTGGTAAGTGCTCTGCCAGCAAGGTGATGTTGCGTGATAGGCAGTAGTCGAAGATCTCTTTCGTGAGATCCGCCAGTGTTCGAGAACGAGTGCCTCCAAGGCGGTTGATGTATCTGACCGCTGAGAAGTTGTCCATGCGGAGTAGGATGCAGCAGTTGGATCGATCCTTTGCCAGGCTGCGAATGGCGAAGGACCCGGCCAAGAGTTCCAGGCAATTTATGTGCATCGAGAGCTCTTCGGAAGTCCAGACTCCTCCTGTGGACGTGGTTCCGTCTGTTGCTCCCCAGCCTGAACAACTGGCATCCGATTCCAGCACGAAGTCTGGCTGGTTCCCGAATATGGCCCTGCCATTCCAAGCCTGCATGCAATTCAGCCACCAGTGTAGTTCTTCCCGAACTTCGACCGACATTGGAACCGGTTGGTCGTATGTTGGTTGTCTGCGAAGGAAACTTGCCTTGAGGCGTTGCATGGCCCTGTAGTGCAGGGGCCCGGGAAAAATGGCCTGGATGGACGCGGAGAGAAGGCCTACGATCCGTGCCAGTAATCGTAGGGGTATGGTAGTCCGACGAAGGACTTTCCGGATCTCCCTGCGGATTGCCGTAATTTTGGTAGCCGGGAGGTGGAGAGTGCATGATGTGGAGTCTATTACGAATCCGAGGAATTGAACTGATTGAGCCGGGGTCAATGCGGACTTGGGACGGTTGACGATGAAACCCAGAGAGTCCAAAAGGTGTAGTGTGTATTCCGTGTGTCTCCGCAGAGTCTCTGCATCCTCGTCGAAGATCAGGATATCGTCGAGGTAGATGATGCATCTTATGCCTTGGGATCTGATTTTCTCCACTACCGGCTTCATAATCTTGGTAAAGCACCACGGGGCCGAGGCCAAACGGGAGACAGGTGAACTGCCAGGGGATCCCGTGCCAGAAGAAGCGGAGGTAGGGACGGCTGCTTCTGTGTACCGGAATGGTAAGGTACGCGTCTTTGAGGTCCAGACGAGTGAACCAGTCGTCGCGTCGAAGCAAGTCCCGGAGAAGATGTATACCTTCCATTTTGAAATGTCGATATACCACGTGAGAATTGAGCTCCCTGAGATTGATAACAGGGCAAAATTCGCCGTTTTTCTTCCTGACCAGGAAGATATTGCTGTAGAAACCGGTGGCATCCAGAGCCGGTTGGATGGCGCCCTTGGAGCGAAGTTCTCGGAGTTCCGCATCTATGAGGCGGGCGTCTGCCCGTGTAGTCTGGATCGGACGTGGAGGGGCCAGCTGGAGCGGGGTCGAGTCGAACTCTATTCGATAGCCCTGCACCGTTTGGATTATCCACGCGTCTGAAGATAGTTCTTTCCAGTTCTGGAAAAAAAGAGAAACACGACCTGCGATATGACAGGCGGTTAGAGGAAGAGTAAGATTCCGACTTACCGTTGGAGAATCTTGCTCGTGAGCGTCCTCGGCTGCCTCGGCCACGATCAGATCCCCTGAATTGGTGGAATCTATGTCGACTAGATGAGTCTGGGTAGAACATTTGCTGAGTCCTTGTTGTACGGGGGCCGGATGGCCAAAAACGGCTGGTGGCACGGCCCCTCTGCCGTCCAGCCCTTCCAAAAACACCACGGGTGTGAGGACCGCGGAAGACTTTCCGCATTGAAGTTTGTGCCTTGTTAAGGGACGTGAATATGTTGACCCTTTTATTTAATTCCTTAAGGAAGGCCTCTCCAAATAATTTACCCTGTGCTAAGGGTCCTAATTCCTTGTCCCCCAGTTCGACCAGTTTTTCGTCGATACGGTAAAGTGCTGCTCGGCGCCTCTCCGAAGAGAGGGCTACGTTGGTGTTCCCTAGGAAACAGAAACACCTTTGTGCCCATTCCCGGGTATCTCGTGCCCATTCACGCACCGTATCTGGGGTAAAAGTGTCAGCCCTCTCATAGGCTTCATCCGCCATATCCATGATTCTGGCTAGTGGCCCAATGGCATCTAGCAGTTTGTCTTGCGCTCCTTTAAAGCCGCGCTCTATGCCCTTGCGCTGGATCCCGACCCCCTCGGGACATGAATGTAGTCATGAGCGGGTCAAACTCGGGGGTGTGCGTCACTTTGTCTGGTAGACTAGGGCGAGGGCATTCGGATCTCATCCGGTTTCTTACTTCCTTGTCCAGCGATTTTCTGAGCCAGAAGTGCATAAACCTTGCCAAATGCTCAGGTGGTGACCATTCTTCCGAACGGGGGTGCCAGATGTTTCTTGGGTCAAACATTTGGAGGCCCGAATTGTCGAGGAAAATCTCCGTGCCCTCCTGTGGGTTATCCATGGATGTTGCCATGGAGTCCTGGGGCTCACCCAGACCCTGTTCCCTTATGAAGTAAGGGTCAGAGTTGGCCGTGGAATCCCTGTCGGAGTCCCCCTGGTCAGAGGCTGCCGCCTGCCATTCATCCAGCACAGCTAGTGCCTGAGTGGGTTCTACATCTTCCTCACCTGAGGAAAGTTGTGTGGCATCGTGGGTAGCACGAACCGTGGCTTTTCTGCGATCAGCAGGGGCTTTCCCTTTAGACTTGCGTGGGGTTACATTGCCCTTCCAATGGCGTTTTCGCCGTTGGGAGTGTTCCCTGGAAGAGTCGGAGTCTTCGGAGTCCGCTTTATAATGAACCCGTTTAGAGATGGGCCTGGGGACTTCAGAGTCTGTTTGGAGCGACTTGGAAGCGGCTTGTTCCATAGCTGCAGCCACGGCTGCTGTTATCATGGCCTGGAGG
Source organism: Pelobates cultripes (assembly GCA_933207985.1). Classification (NCBI taxonomy): domain Eukaryota; kingdom Metazoa; phylum Chordata; class Amphibia; order Anura; family Pelobatidae; genus Pelobates; species Pelobates cultripes. The sequence goes on along the minus strand of OW240912.1, from coordinate 247,302,249 downwards.
TCTGAGGTTTGTGATTCCTCCATTATAAGGAATGAGGATTCGGGGCTCACCCGGTAAATTGCGTGAGGGCACTAGGCACGATTAGTGGAGAGGCCTGGGGACCGGGGTGGTATAGTATCAGGACTAAATAACCTGTGGTTAGAGACCGGTAGGTCGTAGGAAGAGGAGAGGGCTGTTTCACTGGGGCTCACCCAGGTGATCGGAAACCTGCATGAACAGGTCCGTTTAGCAGCGTAAAATGGGTGCTCACCCCGGCCAGAATAAGGTACAGACCAACTGGCTAAACCAACCCCAAGTGTAAGGCACTAACCTGGTCCCACTGAGTGAAAAGGGTCAAGGCTTTCCAATTGCTTGCCGGATTAGCTGGAGCAGAAAAAAAAAATCAGGCAGTGTCTATCTCTTTAAGATGGCCGCCGGACTGACAGGCTTAGTGCAAACTGTAAGCTTGCCGTTCGCATAATAAAACTGCCGAACGTGCGACTAGAAAATCTATGCGAACTGCCGAACGTGCGAATAGATGCGAACGCCTAAAAAGGCGATCGCGTCAAACTGCCGAACGAAGCGTTCGGTTGAAAGAAACGAATAGTCAATGTGCGGTCGCACAGAAAAGACCGCGGGCATTCGTGTCAAACAGGCGAATGCGCAAAAAACTACCAAACAAAGCGTTCAGTAGAAACAACCGAAAGGGTTGTGCGCGAGCGCACAGAAAAGCTGTTGGAAGAAACAGAGATATGGAGGGAAAGTACAGACGGCTGGGGAGCCGTGAAAGACACCTAGGGAGCCAGGCAAGGTCCCATGGTATACAGATAGGGTAAGAGCAATAATAGGGCAAATATATAAAGGTACAGAGATATACAAAAGGCATGTAAATGAATAAGTGTATGTTGAATAGATAACACAAAATTTAGTACTTGTGATGGAGCAGCAAAGAAAGATGAAATGATGTCATAGGTCACACCTCTTATACCCTATTCTACGTTGTGATTGGTTAAAAGTTTTGTCACTCTTTTCTTTGCTGCTATGGAGATAGTAAAGAAAGATTATGCAAAATACGAAGCCTCCTGTCATGTGATAAAATTTATAGTTTATGATTAAACTAGCACTAAAGGAACACTACAAACACCATAACCACCACAGCTCACTGTAATGGTTATGGTGCCAGGGCTTAGTTCAGGAGAGCTACCGGAGGTACCTGCTTAGGAACCCTCAGCTCTTTGACATTTGTAGTGGAGGAAAGGCACGGTGAACAGCATACCACAGGCATGAAGTCAAACAATTAACAATGTATAAGGGTGGTGCCAGGCACATTAAGCCATCATAACCACTACAGCTAATGGAGTTTTTCATGTATTTATTAAGATTCAATACTATTGTTTCATACTTTACTTCAGGTTTACTTTCTATTAAACAGCAACACAGATGTTTTGGTCTCATAATAATAATTTACTGAAGTCATGAACACAAATAATTTGTGCATGAAAAAAAATAAATTCTGGCACAAATACTTTGAGACCCACAAAAAAATAAATAAAAAAAAGAGTCAAGTACCAGTATATTTATTAGAACCTATGGTGTTTTACAAATCAATTAAAGAGATTAAGTTAGCATTAAATACACAGCTTAAAACATGTAACATTTACCTGAGGTTTTTTCAGATACTTAGCAGCAAGACCTTTATGACAACTATTCATTACATTCCAATATTTACAGAAGTCATTTAGTCAAAATAAAATATATATTTTTAGTGAGTTTAATTTAAAATAATTACAAAATATGGTTTATAGTCAGTCTTTATACATATTTACAGCAAACTACTTGACAAATAACAGGTGGCACCCTAGTGGGCTAATGTTTGTCTGTACACAGTGCAGTGTTAATGTCAAACTAGCTTTTAAGACATCTGCTTCAAATGCAGTTGTAGAATTAAGTCTCTAATCTCTTCTCTTTTATTCTTCACTACAGAAAGAGGGAACCATTCTTCCAAGTGCATTGGATGGTCAAAGTTGTCAATTGGTTTCTGCATTATAAAAAGTATTAAAAAAAAGAAAGAGAGAGAGAAAAATTAAAATACAAAACATATACAAAATATGTCTTAATTATGAAGGATTTGCATAAACTAGATTTTAAATAATCATTTAAAAAACATTTCCATTAAGATTTTCAATGTATCCTATGAACGCATAAAAAATGCATAACATGCAGTGACATAAAATAGTTTCATCAATAAATGTCATATTTTGCCAGAGATGTGAGGTTTAACCCCTTAAGGACCAGACTTCTGGAATAAAAGGGAATCATGACATGTCACACATGTCATGTGTCCTTAAGGGGTTAAAGAGAGAAAAGTTGAAATGATCCAATTCAAATAAATTTGAAAAAATTCTGCAAATTAATTGAAATTTTGGACATGAAACATAAGCAAATGTAAGAAAGCAATGCTTCTGACAGACGCATACATTTTAAAGGGACACTATAGGCTCCAGGACTACTTCACCTCAATGAAGTGGTTTGGATGCAGTGTCCCTATAATTTTAGCCCTGTAATGTAAAATATTGCCATTTAGTAGATACGACAATGATTCTTCCTGACAGCCACTAGTTGTGCTTTCGCTGTGAAAACTAGGTCAAAGTCTGCTCTTGCAGCTAACCTCCTAAAATGCTTTTCATAGACCGCATTTGATTGGAGGAAAACAGCGCTGGCGGCGTAAACACTTCTTGTCATCTGTGCTCCCCTATGAGGAGCAGTGGATTGGATGAGAAAACGAAGGTGTTGGTGTGATAGCTTTACAGGGAGATCATGCAACTGCAAGAACTTGACATTGGCACTTAAAAATCTAGCTTTAAATTAGTTAGGGAAGCCCTGAATCCAAATGCTGAGAAGAACACTATAGAATTAGTAATACATACCGTATTTTTCGCTCCATAAGACGCACCTAGTTTTTAGAGGAGGAAACCCAGAAAAAAAAATATTCTGAACAAACTGTTCCATAGTGTTTCTTACCATGGGACAGTTTGTTCAGAATATTTTTTTTTCTCCCCTGTCCCATAATGATCTTTAACCCCCCTTTCCTCTGTCCCATAGTGATTGTTAACCCCTCCTACCCTGTCCCATAGTGATTGTTAACCCCTCCTACCCTGTCCCATAGTGTTCTTTATACCCCTCCTCCCCTTGTCCATTAGTGTTCTGATCCCATAGTGTCCCCCCCTCCCATTGTCCCATAGTGCACTTTCCCTCCCATAGTGTCCCCCCCTCCCCTTGTCCCATAGTGTCCCCCCTCCCCTTGTCCCATAGTGTCCCCCCCTCCCCTTGTCCCATAGTGTCCCATAGTGTCCCCCTCCCTTTCTCCCATAGTGTCTCCCCCTCCCCTTGTCCCATAGTGTCTCCCCTCCCTTTCTCCCATAGTGTCCCCCTCCCTTTGTCCCATAGTGTCTCCTCCCCTCCCCTTGTCCCATAGTGTCTCCCCCTCCCCTTGTCCCATAATTACTTACCTGTCTTGGAGCGTGGGCCGGCTTCACAGCGCGCTCCGCGGTCCAGGAACTAATATTTCAGGTTCCGGTTTCCGGCGGGACTGAAAGGAAGTGTGCACACTCAGTGTGCACACTTCCTTTCAGTCCCGCCGGAAACCGGAACCTGAAATAGAAGTTCCTGGACCGCGGAGCGCGCTGTGAAGCCGGCCCACGCTCCAAGACAGGTAAGTAATTCTTCACATTCGCTCCATAAGACGCACAGACATTTCCCTTCACTTTTGAGGGGAAAAAAAGTGCGTCTTATGGAGCGAAAAATACGGTATATAGTGTTCCTTTAACGGATGTAACAGCATAGGTTTGCAAAAAAGGCTCTGTGACATCGAAAAGAAGGGCAAGGGAAAGAAGAAAAAAAATAAAACAAGGAGTGAAGGGTCTCCAAATTTCTATATGACTTCTGTTAAACTGTCTCTTTATAATAAGTGTGCATTTTCCTTTATAATAAATTATCCCTTCTTATTGCACTTCGTGTCCTATTACATTACAAAGATAAAAATGTGGATATTAAAATAATTAGGATATCAAAATAAAAAAATATACCCAGGAAAATCAGTGTCACAAATCTGTACTGGAATAGAATTGGAGTACATGTTAGTAGTTAGTCATTACTGTATCGGAGGTTATGTCATATTGGACCTCATTTATAAAAAACAAATATTCAAAACTGAAGCAATTCAGGGGTAAAATACTAATTCTGGAGCAATTAGCTGGTTTCCAAAGTAAGGGATTCATATTTACGGTTTGATCCCAGAATTTGTGGGAGTGTTACTCTGAAAAATAGTTTTATTTAACAAATAATCTTCCTAATCTATAACATTATAAACATATTAATAAAGTCATCTAAGTTTTTTTTTTAAAATAAAAGTTCAAAAACTATACCAGGAAGAAACTCTCCACATATTGCAAGAGGTATAGGCCACAGTCTGTGCTATTGTCCTGCTTTGGAACTTTAGGATGAATAGCTATGAAATTCAAACTGTTGAATTCTCGGGGACTTGTTTTTTTCATGTCCCACTCTACTCTTAAATATCTGAAAAGCAGAAAAGGGGAAAGAATTAATTATGAGCAAGAAAAAACTGTAAGTCAGCAAGAAAGACCAATATAATAAAACACTTATGGATTGTGTATTATGTGAAAATAATGCCATTATGGATACTTTTAGAGCGCCAACAGATTCCACAGCGCTTTACAATATTATGGAGTGTGGGGATTTAACTATAAATAGGTCAATTACAAGAAAACTTACAGCGCTATATAACTGGCAATAATAATAATACGAGAAATAAAGATTTATGGGTTTTTTTGTGTTTTTTTTTCACTGCATCTGCTGTCAACATTTGAGTGAGCTTGATCACTTAAATCTTGCCTGTGTGCACAACTAAAAAAATAAAATAAAAATAAAAAATTTAAAAAAATGTACGTTCTGCCCAAGATAGGGATTCCCATGCAACATGGTTGCAAGCTGAGCATTATACACATACATTATGAGGAATAATTACATGGATTGCTACAAGATGCTATAATATGGCCTGCTGTTGGCATGTTGGGCAGATCAGGTTATAGATTACACACATATACAAATCCATGCACACATAAGTATGCAGTAGAAGTGGCTAACACTGCAAAGGGTCAGAATATATCCTATTTATCCAAAATGCAGACATTTATTAGGCCATGTAATTAAATTATAGAACGATACAAGCAGATACTTAACAAAAATAAAAGAAAGATATGAATCAAATAATTTAGTGAGGAAGAAAAACACAGTTTACCACTTACTCTCTTAAAACATGTATGGTAGATGGGACAGAGGGTGTCGTTAAAGAATCGAAGATGAGGAAGCAGGGTCTATACAGAAGGAAATAAACACAAATTTACAAACATTAAAAAAATAAAAATCTAAGAATGAATGACCACAAATACAATAATTAAAACAACAATCAGGTAATTGCAAAAAAAAAAAATTCTGTTTGTAACTGTGATTCTACATGAAGAGGTGCTGTTTATGTTTTTGCTACTAAAATATGTGAACAAGACAAATATATGACCTAGAGAGTGTTTTTAAAAACCTCTTCTTATAAATGCAATTTGTCTTAATAGATATTTTGAGAACTAATGCTGAACATCTGGGACAGCAGAAAAGATAATGCTGCTGAGAAGGGTAATTAGTCTTTGTTTTGATATATAGTTTAGGACATAATCAGCTGAAATGTCCATTGGCATATGGTGAGGGAGGATTAGGTGGGCAAAGGATTCTCGTGTCTAAGTTAATGTCAATTATATTAGTCACCAATAAAGTAAAATTGGATCTTGCAAAAAAAAAAAAAAAAAGGCAACAACATGAAGGGGTATTAACAGTGAATTGTGAATTTTAAGGGAACTGTGAATTTTAAGGAATTGTAATTCACCCTGAAAAAGAGCTGTCAGGTTGGTTTTCCATAACAGTAGTTAATGCCTATGATTTGCAAATCCTTTGTTCTCCAGGATTCCAAGTTCAGTGAAGACACTTCAGGAACAAATATATTTCAAGTGAATTACTCAAAACCAAATTCCTAAATCACACAATATTGTTCACTGGAAAATGCCTACAAATCTTAACATTGGCTATACTCAAAGACAATTTCATTAACTTACGTGAAGTAAAAGAAAATGCAAAAACAAATGGAAATTACCTTTTCAATATTTTCCGAAAGCGGTTCCTTTCTGTTGTCTGCTAAAAAGTAAAAGATTTTTTTTCTTCTTAATTTCACCATAAATGAGAGGTGTGGGGGGGACATGTAATTTGAAATTCAGTTTAAATCTACACAAATTAGTACATTTGTTAAATAAAACAAAATAATCTAATAAAATATATTTACTTGCTTAGATTTACAAGTAAAAATTAAATAAAGTGTGTTAAACTACACAAGTCAGAAAGACAGCCTTTATTGAGCCAGCTGTATGTATGCCAGTCACATTCTTCAAGGATTGTCACCTTCAGGTATTTCAGCATTCTGTTGGCTGCAAATCCCATTATGCTCGACAAGCACAGTGAGATTTGTAACTGATGGTAGATGGATTAACTATCCTTATGCTCAACCCCAAACTAGTATATAGACTATGTTGGGATTATACAAGAGACAACATTTTGTCAAATGTAAGCAATCAGTATAAATACAATGTGTCTGCTCAATTTGTAGAGCTTTGTGCATGAATCACTTCATGCATAACACCAAATCAGTTTAGATAGGTGTATGCAGGGGTATTTTTTATTACACAAGTCTTACACATACACAATCCATTGGGGGGTAGACCATATATACCTTGCATTTCACGCTTGGGATGGAGGTCTTGGAAGGAGACTGGCAGTGGCTTCCTAGGAATCACATACATATAAAGGTTATGATAGATTTTATCATGCTCATATAGTTTTTTTTTTACTTTTAATTTGAAACATGTAAAATTTTATGTTTTTTAATGACACACAAGATTAAAATTATGAATAGCTTAGTAGGACACATTTTTCTCACCTTTAGCATCTGAGCTGTGTTCATATTCTTTGATGATGCGATCATTTAGCACAATGACCGATGTGCTGCTTGAGGGGATTCTGGTTTCCTGAGACTGAAGGGTAGTGGAGATAGGTTTGTCTGAATCTTCATAAACAGCTTTTTCTAACCCAGGAAAACAAATGACCACCAGATACCAATGAGAACTACAATAAAAAAAAGTTTAAATTTAAACAAACAGAACCAACAATCACTTCATCAATTCAAATTTTGAGGACTAATATTAAACCAAAAACATTTCATTCTTATATGCCTAACTCAAGAAGTATTAAAGGTATATACTTTTCATTGACTGGCACAAAGACAAAATCCTTAGAGAAAAGATCAATGTGGCGAGTCCAGGTTTTCACTCTCTGATGTCGACGTTGTGCTGACCTACATGAGACAGAGAGAGAAAGAAAAATATCAACACTAGGACATTTGACAGACAAGAATTTTCTTTAAAACTTTAAAATGTCTGTTCGAGTGTTCATGTTCCAAGCAGTGAATTAGACTATCCTGTGTAATGGTAAACAAAAAGGAAGAAGATGCATACGTTAAAGTTGTTTTGTTGTCATCTAAGCCCACATCCTTTCTCGTTAAACACTTAAAGAAGAAACTGCTGAAAATGTGACATTTTTCTGCAAATACTCTGGGAAATTTTTCCAATAACAGGAATCTGTGGGTTACAAAAAGACAACGTAGATGTTATTTTTGAAGAGGTGAATATTTTTTAATGAGCATAGAATGAAACAACATTGAAAGAATAACTTTATGTATGCCATTTAAAAATTCAGTTTAGACAAATTCTCCAATCACTGCTGCCTTGTGTGAAGAGCAAATCAACAAATTAATACCAGCAAAGCTAGCAGCTATGGCTTTTCCATTAAACAAGTCAGAGGAAATACTACATGCTAACAATCATTACTCTAGCCACAATATTCGGTCTTAAACAATCTACAATCTGCTAATACAATTCCCATCAATCTGCTTATCCTGGGTAGTAATCCGACAAGAATTAGCTTTCCCTAGCATTTCTGTTGAACAAGGACAGCTGGCGTGTCAAAGGTGATTATTATCTGGCTGTACATGAAAGAAACACCATATATTTATCCACATAGGGTACTCTACATTGCATCACAGGGAACTCCCTCATTCCTCATACATGAACCTCACGGATGGCTTTACTTAAACACACAAAAATGGACAAACAAACAAACACTCACTTGAGATAAAAGTCAATAATCACATCATTAAGGAATTCTCCATGTTCCAGACATTCCAAATCTTCATTTGTCACCCCCAGACCTCCTTTGGTTGGTGGAGGAGGGTACACAAGTAACCTAAAAGATGAAGAATAGACTACAATGTAATAAAGCATGAAAAGCGATTTTCTGAAAGGAAAAAAAAAAAAAAAAGTGGTTGCATTTGTTTTTAAAATCATTGCACATTTGAGATTGGTTCATTAATAGAGCATTTCAGCCTACTGGTATCTTTCACATTTGCTGCTGGTATTACAATTTATAAAGTATGGGGTTATCCAACACTACAGGGGGTTGATTACTATATTATGAATTGTGGAGAAATGATAAGTTTGTGTGTGTATGCATATACACACACTTCTCACAAGGCCAGTTTCCTCGATCACTCCCGTTCCTTCATATATATGCAAAATGATTGGTAAGTGATTGGATGCGTGAATGCCAATTAGTTTAGGGTTTGTTTGTTTGTTTTTTGTAAATTTAATTTTTAATTTTATTTTTCCAACATAAAACTTATATCTGATAAGCATTGGCAAGACTCGCAGGCCTCCAAATAATTGGTGTCACTTCGGGAAACGCAGGTCTCTAACATTGTAGTCTCTTGGAGCTTTGCATCACAATGTAATCGGGTAATACCTCCTTATAGTAACTCTGTTGGGCTCAAGGTTGTGTAGCATACAGTGCTAATAGAGGTAATATGGAGAACTTCCAACTGTTGAACAGTATAAAATAAATATTGTAACAGGTTAAACTTATGGGTCTGAGTCACATTTTCTAAAATTAAGTTCCCGTTCACTTACAGGTGTTTGCTTTTAATAAGGGGAAAAAACTGAAGACTTGCAGGACCCTTAAAATTTCAGGAAGCGACACACAGATCCCAGTACAAGTATTTTAAGTGTGTGCAACCGTGTTCCAGTATCAGGTAGGGCATGTAACTGTACTAGTTTAGGGTATGATTGGACAGTGAATGTGACTGTGTGGGTGGTTGGATTATAAATGGGAACAGGCTGGGAAATAAGGTATGTGTGTGTGTGGATTGCTCTCTTGGTGCAACATGTGTGTAGGTTGCTTGAGGTGTTGTTTGATAAAATGGGACAAAGCTAGGAGAGGAAGTGTATGCCGCTTGTGTTGTTGTGTATTTCTGAGGATGCTGCTTGTGGGGGTGGCTGCTTGTGTTGTTGCTTGTATCTGGGGATGCCGCTTGTGGGGATATGTGGATGCAGCTTTTGGGGTTGCGCATGTGTGGTATAGGTTGTGGGTGAATGTTGTGTGTGTTTTTGTGAGGTAATATTGTGTTTGGGGTAGGGGATAGGGAGAAAGGTGTGTGTGTGGGGAGATAGTAAGAGCTGAAGTGTATTTGTGCAGAATGGATAATGTTGTGTGTATCTGGGAATGGTAGGCACTGTGTATGTAAGGTACACAGAAGGTGTTTGGAGGAGATATGGGTTGTTATGGGACTGTAGTATGGCAGGGAATGTTTTTTGTTAAATTAAATTTATTTCCCCCTGCTTTTAGCTTACTTAGGGCCAGGGTTGGGAATACTGATCACCAGTGGTACACTGAGTGCAGACCACTTCTCTTGTTTCTTCCAGCAGTGTTGCCATGAGTAACCAGTGGCAACACTGAAGAGAGCATTACGTGATTTCTACATTGCCATCGAGGTGTGTGTCCTGCGCTCAGCAGTACTAGGAGCCACACCTCTTTTGTGGTGTGGAGCTTCCAGCACCGGTCCATCTCTGCTTCTGCCATCCTTTTTCTATTTCTGTTTGTGTGCTTGAGGTCATACTGCCACCCACTCGCAGTGTCTCTGCTCTGCCCTTGCCCACACCTTTTAGCTCAACATCGCATAGCCCCAGGTACCATGGTTCAACCTCCTTGTAAGCATGGGCTGGCCAGTAACGTAGATCCTTGATCTACCCATTAGCCATGTTGCCCCATTTCTCCCTGTAGTTCCAAGGCCATGGCCTCTGTGCCCTTATGGGAAATATGGTCCTGGTGTTAGGGTTGTGTAGGGTTTAAGAGTAGAACGGAGACATACAAATCCCAAAGCTGGTTGAGATTAGTGAGAGCTTCAGTCATGGGGCAGCAGCTATTTCAGTTGCCGTCATTAAAAGAGTATCAAGAGCCACTCAGAAGTGTAACTCCACTAATTACGATCATGTATAACCTAGTGCTGCTAGACATTAGGGCCATTCTAGACTACACAGAGCACTGGAATATTAACCAGTTCATTAACAGGAATAATTGTATGCACAATGTCACTATTTGTGTAGTATTAAAGGATCACTATAGTGCCAGGAAAACAAAGCGGTTTTCCTGACACTATAGTGCCCTTAGGGTGCCCCCTCCTGTGGCGCTGAAGGGGTTAATACCCCTTCAGCAGCTTACCTTATTCCAGCGCCGGGCTCCCTCGGCGCTGGTGACCTCTCCTCCCCCGCCGACGTCAGCAGAGCAGAAGACAGCCACTAGAGGCTGGCTTAACCCCAAATGTAAACATAGCAGTTTCTCTGAAACTGCTATGTTTGCATCTGAAGGGTTAAAACCTGAGGGACCTGGCACCCAGACCACTTCATTGAGCTGAAGTAGTCTGGGTGACTATAGTGTCCCTTTAAATATTAAATAAAAAAAATATTAATATCTGCTCCTTAGCTGGTCTTAAAATTAGGTCAATACAACCTCAGCTGAACACCACCACATTACATATTACATTGTGTGATGATTCTTTAAAGGGACACTCCAGGCACCCAGACCACTTCTGCCCATTGGAGTGGTCTGGGTGCCAACTCCCACTACTCTTAACCCTGAAGTGTAATAATTGCAGTTTTTTATAAACTGCAATAATTACCTTGCAGGGTTAACTCCTCTAGTGGCTGTCTACTAGACAGCCACTAGAGGGCACTTCCTGGTTCCTAGCACAGGAAACCTGTGCTAGAGCGTCGCTGGACGTCCTCACGCTGTGTGAGGACCTCCAGCGTCGCTCAATTCCCCATAGGAAAGCATTGAAAAGGATTTTCAATGCTTTCCTATGGGGAACTCTAATGCGCATGGCCGTGCATGCGCTCTAGGTCTCCCCGGCTGGTGGGCGGGATCAGTCTCACCCACCGGCCAACATAATACAGAGGAGGAGCGGCAGCAGAGGAAGAAGCAGCGACGTTGGACATGTCGTGCCTCTGGTAAGTAACTGAAGGGGTTTTCACCCCTTCAGCAACCGGGGATTGGGGGGTGGGAGGGAGAGGGAACCTGCAGTGCCAGGAAAACGGATTTCCCTTTAACAAAAATGCCAAAATGGAAAAGCCATATGTGAAAAACTAAAGTATCCTTATGATTCAATAGCTTGTAGAACCACCTTTAACAAGAATAACTTGAAGTTATTGTAAAGTCCTTTTCTATACGACTTTATCAGTCTCTCACATAGTTGTGGTGGAATTGTGTCCCACTCTTCTTTTCAACATTGCTTCAGTTCATTGAGGTTTGCTGGCATTTGTTTATACACAGCTCTCTTGTGGTCCCGCCACAGCATTTCAGTCAAGTTGAGGTCTGGACATTGACTGGGCTATTGCAACACCTTGATTCTTTTCTTTTTCAGTCATTTTGTTGTAGATTTGCTGGTGTGCTTGGCATCATTGTCCTGTTGCATGACCCAATTTCGGCCAAGCTTTAGATGACCTAACATCTGACTCTAGAATAATTTGGTATAGTGAGGGGTTCATGGTTGACTCAATGACTGCAAGGTTCCTAGGCCTTGTTGCTGCAAAACAAGCCCAATCATCACCTCTCCACCACTTTTCATCAAATGTGGCGCTGAGCATTATGGCAAAACATCTTAATTTTTGTCTCATCTGTCCAAAGGACACTGTTCCAGAAGTCATGGTTTGTTCAGACGCAACTTTGCAAACCTAAGCAGTGCTGCCATGTTCTTTTAATAGTGAAGAGGGTTTTCTTCTGGCAACCCTTCCAAACAAACCATACTTGTTCAGTTTTTTTAATTGTAATGTTATGAACTTTATCCTTTAATATTCTAACTGAGGCCTGTAGAGTCTGAGATGTAATGCTTAGGGTTTTTTTTTTTTTTGCAATTTCTCTGAACATTGCAACTGTCTTGAATATTTTCCACTTTTGAATAATCTTTCTCACTGCAGAATAATGGACTTTAAATTGCTGGGAAATGGCCTTATTAAGAGCCAGTAGTGACTTGAAACGGGTTCCGTTCCCAGTTTTATTTAGCTTTTTCTTCCCCTCCCTACTTTTTTTAATGTCCAGTGCAGAGATGTGTTAGCTACAACTCTGCTGCTTTTTATATTGGGTGTACCACGTTTGTAATATTGTAATCAATCTACACTTCAAGGATACTTCTTCTCCAGATAGCTCTTCTTTTTATTCCCTTAAAGCGGCACTGTCATGCCGAATTCTGTTTTTTTTTTAACCCCTCTCCCGCCTCCACTTCATCCAATTGACCCACTAGTCACCCCTAAATGCCCCTAAGCCCCCCACATTACCTATTTTTTAATCCTTATTTTCTGCCCCGATCTATATTCAGGGCGCAGCCATCTTTGTGTGGGTAGATGAAGTCCCTCAGGGACACGTCATCAGCCCACACTAGGCAGACACTGAGATTCCCGCACATGCCCAGTGAAACACCTGGACATGCGAACGGGAATTTCATCTATTCATTCATTCATCAGACAGACGAATGAGTGAATAGAAAGATCAGCCGAACAAACAAACACAATGTATCAGTGTTTGTTTGTTCGTTCGTTCAGTTTATTACAAGGAGGGAGCTACCGGCATGCAGCTCCCTCCTTGTAATATGTAACAATAGAAGCGGCAGGGAGCAGTGCTCCCCACCACTTCATAAGCCCCCCCAGGTCCCCCTCTCACTCTATGGGGGTCAATATGACCCCCATAATAGCACAAGGGAGATAAAAATCTCCCAAATGCCCCTACTCGCTATACCGCGAGTAGGGGCATGTCCACTAAACAGTGAGCAGCCTGTGGCTGCTCACTGTAAAAAACAAAAAAACAAAAAAACAACTATTGGCCCCCACCCCTAAACAGTGAGAATGAGGGGGGGGCAGTACTCCCCCCACCCCTGGGCGGCGGGTGGGGGCCATAATGAGAATTGGTGGGGGGACCTACTGTCCTCCCCCCCGCCCCCACCCCTGGGCGGCGGGTGGGGGCCATAGTGAGAATGAGGGGGGGGCAGTACTCCCCCCCCGGCCCCCACCCCTGGGCGGCGGGTGGGGGCCATAATGAGAATGGGGGGACCTACTGCCCCCCCCGGCCCCCACCCCTGGGCGGTGGATGGGGGCCATGAAGATAATGAGGGGGGGGACCTACTGCCCCCCCCCCC
>OW240912.1:247261180-247288486 GCA_933207985.1 Pelobates cultripes | reverse complement strand
CCATCCAATCACAGTGCTCTGTGTCATTTTACACAGCGTGGGAAAGTTCTTTTGAATTTTCCCACGCTTTGTAAAATGACAAAGAACACTCTGATTGGCTTAAACCCTCCAATCAGAGTGTTCTTAGCCTAATTGCAGGGCGGGGCAAGGCTTTATAAGCCTTCCCCCGCTCTGCGGAGCTCAGTCTGCGCGGAGCCCTCCATGGGTGAAGATGGATTATTTTTTTTGCGCTCGGGTTTTTTTTTTCGTCGGGTTTTTTTTTTTTGCGCTCGGGATTTTTATTTTATTTTCAATTCGACGGTTATGATGGTTTTTTAGTTGGCCTTTTTTGGGGCTGAAAAAAGAAGATTTGAGAAAAAAGAAGACGTCAATGGTAAGTTTAATTTTATTTTACAGGTTAGTTATTTTATCCCCCCCTCACTATTTTTTAGGGTGAGGGGGGTAGGTAGGGACTTGTTTTTTTTGGGTGGGGGGTGGGTGACTAGGGGCTTGGGGACCCCTAGTCACCTGGGGGGGGGGTAATTGGACTTAGGCCTCATCTGCCACCAGGGGTGGGGGCCGGGGGGGGGCAGTAGGTCCCCCCCATTCTCATTATGGCCCCCACCCGCCGCCCAGGGGTGGGGGCCGGGGGGGGCAGTAGGTCCCCCCCCCTCATTCTCACTATGGCCCCCACCCGCCGCCCAGGGGTGGGGGCCGGGGGGGGGCAGTAGGTCCCCCCCCCTAATTCTCACTATGGCCCCCACCCGCCGCCCAGGAGTGGGGGCCGGGGGGGGGCAGTAGGTCCCCCCCCTCATTATTGCCCCCACCCGCCGCCCAGGGGTGGGGGCCGGGGGGGGGCAGTAGGTCCCCCCCCCTTATTCTCACTATGGCCCCCACCCGCCGCCCAGGGGTGGGGACCGGGGGGGGCAATAGGTCCCCCCCCCATTCTCCTTATGGCCCCCACCCGCCGCCCAGGGGTGGGGGCCGGGGGGGGGCAGTAGGTCATTTGGTCTCCCCCCCCTTATTTTATTTTAGGGCCCCCACCCGTCGTTTAGGGGTGGGGGCCAATAGTTTTTTTTACAGTGAGCAGCCACAGGCTGCTCACTGTTTACCAGACATGCCCCTACTCGCAGTATAGCGAGTAGGGGCATATTACTTACTAATACTAAGTAATTTTTACTTAGTATTAGTAAAGTTGGCTGAAAGACCAATTTAGGTCTTTCAGCCTTTTAGTAGATAACTCCCTGATACCGTGGGAATTAGGGAGTTATCTACTAAGCGGCTGCAAAATGCAGCCACAGCAATGAATAGGATTGGAGTTTCATTCATTCGAATGAAATTCTGATCCGAATAAAGTGCCGAATTGCGTTCTAAAAGAAACGAACAGACTGTTCTCATTCAGTTAGAACGCAATTCGGCAGTTTTGTGGAAAGTGACAGGAAGCATTGTGGGAACACTGAGGAAAGCTAGGGATCATGGGAAAATTGCTCTGACCAGTGGAAATGAAGCACACTTTGCTCCTCCGCTGGTCAGAGCTGGTCAAGCGGAGGAATCCTCCATAAGGCAAAGAGTCCCTACTTTGTCTTATGATTTTAAAGAAAACTAATGAAGACAGGAAGAAAAGAATAACAGATCCTGAGAGGGGGGGAGAAGAGGAAGAGATTGAGGAAAGGTAAGTTCGGCATGACAGTGCCGCTTTAAGTTCTATTTTGTGAGAATTTTCAGAAATGGAGGAACATTGTTGCTGGCACCAAGAATTTGAAGCAGCACATTTACTGCCATGGTGGAGTGAGTCATTTGTTTCCTATTGCTTTTGTGATATTTTGTATACCTATTCTCATTAGTTTTTATCAACAGATTATATAAATCTTTTTTCCTTTATATGCGGTAGGGGTCCATACCTCTCCCTTGCTTTAGGTTTTATAACCCTTCCAAGTTTGCTTTTCTAAGATCATTGCTGATGTCTTTTCTCCTTGGCATTGTGTTAACACACCTGAATTGTCCCAGAAGAGCAAAATGCTATAACATTGGCTTTTATTGAGGTGTTCACACTTGCTGATTATCAATTAATCAAGGGCATTTTATTAGCAGCACTTGTCTGATACTTAGCATCTTAATTCCTATGGAAGCAGTAAGGGTGTATTTCATTTTTCACACATGGCTTCTCCATTTTGGCTTTATTTTTGCAAACAAAAATCACTACGCTGTGTAATTTGTCATGTGTTCTTGTTCATCTGAGGTTGTATTTACCAAATTTTGGGACCTGCTAAGAAATAGATGATTGTTATTATGTCCTGATATGTAAAACTATAGAATTAAAAGAGGGTGTACTTTCTTTTTTCCATCACTGTGTATCTATCCATCTATCTATATTTATTTATGTATACATACTTTTGAAGAGATCCTCCATTCTGCATTGGCCTCCAGCTATGATCTTGCTTAGGAGTCAATGAAAAAGACAAACGACCATTTTGAGATCGATGCAAAAGACTGTAAGAAGGGGCAGGCTTTTCAGCAGGCTTTTCCTTTACGCCCTGAGGAGGAAAAATATAATTTAGCATAAAGATACCCTGAAAGTCACAAGCAGAAGCTACTACTAACAGAAAATGATGACCAAACAGTCGGAAGGCAGGGAATTAATATACAGCAGTATGAAGTTGAAATATATATTTTCTACAGAAGCATTTTATATTTTAGATAAATCGATTACAAATGCTATATCTGTGAAACAAAGCTGGAAAAACATTTTTGAGCATCAGGAAACACATCTGGCTTAAAATAAAGTGCAAGTAAATAGTTAAATGAATAAAAATAGTGGCATACCTTAGGATTTTGTTCTGTATCCACGTCTCTCTGAAAAAGGACAACAAAAGTTATGTTTCAGTGTTTATAGAAGATACTAAACTATATGAGGCAATATAGTATAAGCAGGATATAAGTCAGGCCATGCAAGTGGTTGTTAAATTATGCCAAAAAAGGCAAGGTTATGCATTTTGGGATCAGGAACATAAATGCACATAAACCCTAAATGGGATTGGGGATAACTGTAAAAGGAATAACTAAAAGTTATAGAAAAAAGACCAAGCAACAGCTCACCATGCCAGTCAGCTGCTGTAAAGGCCATAAAGTATATTAATTCGCATCATAAAAAGTATAAGTTTGACACTTTATAGATCAATATGCCTTACCCAGTCTTTAATAGTATGTAATTTAAGGCATCTATTTAAAAAGAATTTCATTAAACTGCAAAAAGTGTAAATGTGGGCTATAAAATTAATAAGGAGAAAGGAGATTTCAACTACAAAAAGAAAGATTATTTTCAGTATGAGCAATAATCATGTGGGTTTAGCGTTTTTTTTCTGTTTGTTTTTTAATAACTTGTTACTTTATAACTGCAGATTTAAAAAAACACACAAAAAGAAACACCTAAATATTGCTATAACAACATACTTTTTCATTCCAGCCAAATCCACCTTCAGTGAAGTAATTAATCCTGAAGACATTTGTCCAATCAGATACTTGTCATAAAGAAGCATTGGGGACACATGGCTCATTCATAGCTTTGCATGTTACAGCTTTTGCATTTTATGCTAGACATAATATGGATTTAATTACTGAATGTTTTTAGTCCAGAGCTCAATAGTCACAGTCATGTCTGAAAGCCACTATGTGTAAAATGTAAAGTTAAAAAAGGAACACTCCAATCACTATAACTACTAAAATGCTCTGTAGTGGTTATCGTGCCAGGAGAACTCTGACAACCCCACTGTAAGTAGTCAAACTGTTTTTAGAATGTTTTGACATGTTACTTTGAGTCAGATGGGTGCTGCTCCTCACCTCCACTTAAGCCTTCACAGAGCCGGAAGCACTCTGTCTTAACCAAGCCTTGCAGTGCAGGGCTTAGCTCATTAGCTAAGAGTGATCAGCTGATGATCTCCGCCAAGAAGCTGGCCATGCTGCAGGGCTTTGTTCAAGAGAGATAATGGTAGCTCATAAGCATGAGTGTCCAGTTTTCCAGCATGTAGAGTGTAGGTGGGGATTGGCAACCAGCAGTTCCCAGGTGAGAATACAAAATGTCTAAAGTGATTTAAAATGGTATGACTAGCTACAATGTAAGGTGACATGGCACTAAAGGCACACTAACCACAGCACAATTTTCAGATGAAGTGATTTTTGTGACTAGACTGTCCCTTTAAGGATAACAAAATCTGATTGTCATTTTGTAGTTAAGAAGGAATTTTTAGCATTTTGTGACAACTGGAATTTACTATAAAGTGGCCTTTTCATCTACCTTTGGATCATGAGCAGACAAGCAGATGTGTGAATGAGTGATGATGGATGTGCGTCTTTATTTCAATCTATTGCTATTAAGTAAATCACTGGCTGAGCTATTTTTTTCAATTTATTTTATTTTTATTTTTTTAAACGTATATAACAAGAACACGAAACTGGACAAATGCCCACAAAATCAAAAAGTGAATTATGAGATTTAAAACTTAATTTTTATTAGCTATTGATTAAAAAAAGTGAAAAAGCGGTGTATGAATCGAGAGGACAAGTGCTAGATAGTTAGAAAAAAACTAATGTATTAAAAACGGGAATGTCCCATAAACAACACATTAAACATAAAAAACAAAACAGAAAAGGATACTGGTAATACCAGAATAGTGTGTCAACCAGAAAGTTTTGACTCAGAAAGCAAAATACAGTTGCTAGTTCTGTTCTGACAAATTGCTAAATTGAAGAGCAACAATATTGCCGTCTAAGAGGTAAAGTATTTGTCCAGTTTCGTGTTCAGTATGCAATTAGGGTTCATGCCCAGTAGCCCTCTGACCTTATATCTGTATTTTTATCTCCCACCTGGTTTCTTATATAACAAGAACATTTTAGATTTGTGACTGTAATAAAAAGAATAAAAAAAAATAAAAAATAAAAAAACAACCTCTGGTACAGATCGAGGGCTCAAATGATGGTCCTGCCGTCGAGTCATTTGGAAATCAAAAAAACAACTTGACATAAATGAGTTCTCTTCAGGACACAGCTCCTTCAGCATTGGGTAAGCATCATCCCAGGAAAAAATATGCGCTAGAGAAGATGAGCCGTGTTTACTTGCTCTCTTCATGATCTCAACCAACTGAACCTGCTCGCTTTTGGTGGGAATATTATTTAACTCAAGAAATATAAATTCTGTGGTTTTAGCTGTGGAAAGATGAAAAATAAAATAAATAAAAACAAAGAACTGCTGTTTCAGTAAATGTAGTAGGTGTGTGGCATATCAAAATATATCAGACTCACAAGATTTAAATGCAGACAGATTAAAAGCCGGCAACCATTAATTGTCAGTGTGCAAAATAATAAAATGAAGTGTAAAAAAAACAAATATTAAAAAATATGGTTTGTTTGTATTTAGGACACTTACCGGTTAGTATGTTGGTATTGGCTTCAGTCTGTTTGTTGAGAGATTGTGCATGATCTTTATCTACCCACAAAAAGATGATGGCTTGGCCTCCCAGAGAATCTCCTCCATTTTTCACCCACAATCCATATCTGAGCAGTTTACTTGTATCCACAGTCAGACAGACACCTATGAAGATTACCAACCTGCAATTAGCCTAGTAAACTCAGGAAATGTTAATTTCCCCATACACCCCCAAAAAATATTTTTATTATATAAGGTAACACAAATAAGTTGTTAATAATCAAAGGGTATCTGCCATGCTTTAAACTTTGAGCATGAAATTGTGCTAGCAAATGTACAGATTAGCAGAAAAATTGACTTGGAAAAACCATGTATTTGTACCACGCATTGGTCAAAGAAGCATAGACTCTATGGAGTAGATTACGATTACTATTGTAACCTGGTGCTTGGTTCTGGTTTAGTTAAGCACCCTGGCTCAGACTGATGGGATTGAGTGCAGGTTCCTATATATTCTGTCAATAGATTCTATGGAGAGCAGAAAAGATCTCCCTCAGGCAGTCATTCTGTTCTTCCAATCTTCGCAACCACAGCGCATGTGCTGTGATTGCTATGGAAACTGCCAAGCCAATGCAGCAAGCACTGGTAAGGGAGTATAGAAATAGAGTGACTTGTGAATCACAGAAGACCAGAGGAAGAGCAGAGGATGGACCATAGGTGGGTGTTACATAAAGAGTTACGCCCAAGAAGCCCAGAAGATGGTGGCAGTGGAACAGAGGTGAGGTTCATATATCTCAATATTTTACGTTAAATACATCATGCATCTTTGTGATATGATGCATTAAATGTATAAAGGGACGATTTAACTCAAGTACATTTTTTTTTTTTTAATCAGGGGTTCACTTTAATAATCATTCATTATAAAGTAGTCTGTGTAAAGCACCCCAATGTATAAAGAATTAAAAAGAAAAAAAAGTTTTTACACATATTTAATAAACTAATAAAAAAAACTATAGTAGTACAGTAATACTGATACACAAACAGAAAAATACAGACAAGTCAAACAGTAGCAGAAGAGTGTTTACATATAAATTTACCTTTCAGAGGAATAGTGATAGATTTGTGTGAAAACTAGAATGGGAAAAAAAAAAAAAAACAAAGTGAATTGAAAAACTGTATACATCATAATAAATAATAATAGAAACATTGACAGAAATAAATAAATCAAAGAATAAAGAGAACCACTATTAAGAAGGTTCTGTTTGAAATTGCCTTTAAAATTATAAACTTTATTAGGAGTTACATCCCGTAGATGTATAAAATTTACTCACACACAGTAAAAGAACATTGAGGTGTTTAACCAAAATAGCAGCATAGGCTGGACTAGTTGTAAGCAGCAAAACAGATGGGGGGGGAGAAGAAAATTTGTATGTATCTTTGCAAATACAAAGTAAACAAGTATCCGTCTGCCTTGGTGCCCTGAAGGTAATATAGGCTATTGAAAACTGCACTCTCAATAGCAGAGTTGTATTTGATTCTACAAGTACTTCTCGTTTTAGCACTAGATATATTTGGCAGAATATTTATAGGACTGATAGAGTCTTTGATACCTGGGCAGTGGTCTAGTCACCCTTCTGGGCGGTTAAAATCTTTATCTGGGGCCTGTCTGTTAAACTGCGTTTTTTTGGAACAGTGAGTTAGTCATTTATAACGGATTCCAGCTATAATTACTCACCATCACTTAGTTCTGCTAATCCTCTCATGTTAGGAGTACATTGTAGCTACTAACAGTTTATTTTCCACTCTGCAATGGGTACCAAGTCAGACTGATACTTTTTATTTGCTTTAGAGTTATTGATTTAAGTGTGAATTGTCACTAATTTAAACTATATTTCACATTTACAATCAAAAATACCTGAAATGGAAAACATCTCTTCCAGTTCAGCTACTATGGCCTTAAATTTGAATATTTACTTTGAATTCCTGACAATTCTCATATCAGGGAATAACACCCTTTGTGTTTACAAAAGATAAATATTAATATTTAAGGACAGTTTTAGAGCTGTATTTTCGGATCATTTTTATATTTTACAGAATGTCAAATATAAGTTTTAAGGTTTCTTTAATGTCATAAAATTCCCCCAAATCCTGTACTTATATTATCTCTGTACTTCGTTGGTGACCTATATCTTAAAATATTCCATTTTGTTAAAATGATCAAATATCATTTTGTATATTTGTATGAATTCAAGAATTAATCCTAATAATGTGAGAATGTAAAAAAACAAAAATCATCATAATAAAGTTGGTATGTGAGAAAATTTGCCACATTCAGTAAACAATTTTACAGGACATTTAGCAGACTGTAAAGAATCCCTTTAAGGTACTGCATGAAACCCTCCATGGAACCCAGAATAGAATCCTATGAGTATATAAGCATAAGAACATATAAATATGAATTGGGCTGCATTGACATTGTGGTAGGCTTGTGCAATGTATGATTACATACTGTAACTAAACCCCATTATTTTCTTCCTAGGTGAGATGTTTTTAAATAAAATTATTACATTTTGTGAGACTTGAAATTGCTGTTTAGTGAATGAGCGAGTGCGCTGGATCTTGTATTTAGTATATATAAGTATATATCATACACACACACGCATGCATACACACATATCAATGCAGATGAAACTGTGTTATGCAGCTGAAAGATTGTTAATATTACCTTTACACAGCCAGTTGATCTTGCCTTCTTATTGCCAAAGTAGACATACATGTATTTTATTTCCATTACTGAACACTCTGCCTTGTTATTAAGCTCTGTTCCCTTTTTAGAGGACTCCTTAAAACAATTAGATAAATACTGTTAACAAAACAAAAAGCAGGAAACAATTCTTATACTTATCAAGATCCAATATTTGGGCAAAATAAACACTCTTTGCTCTTTTAAAAGTCTTTGCTTATTAAAAGGATAGTCTAAGGTGGGTGGGGCCTAGCCAGCAAGCTGAGCAGGCGCATGAAAGCTGGCGAGTATCTGTAAGAAATTGGCAAGTAAAGCGGGAGCTCATACTCGAGACAAAAAACAATTCCCATTTCACCTTCGCCCCCCCCATCCCAGGCAGTTGGGGGTAATCCTGGTTCCCCCCAGAGAGGCAAACCATCTGCAGAGGTCCCAAAGATGGAGCTCTGCGAGCATCTGGCTGACACCACCTGTGCTCCCAATGAAGTGAAGCCTGACATTATGGTCAAGCTGGATGACCTAATCGCAAATTTTTTGAGAAAACTAGCAGCTGGGGAGCAGCAGGTTATGGTACACAAACCTGATAAACATCCTCCCACTGTGTTGCCGGCACACTCCCTTCACAGGCACGCATTCCCTCAAGTAAAAAGAGCCAGAAGATGGCGCCAAAGACGACAATGTTTCCCACGGGCCTGCAAACCCATACAACGGAACCTGCCAATGGCTACACTCCACCGCAAGAAATACCCTGCAAAATCCAGCCTACAAGCAAGGCATGCAAAGGGGACACTTCTGCATCTGCATCATGCTCTGTGCTGGGACCTGGCACTGCTGGGGGGGCCCGAGGGGGCCCGGGCGATCCTCATCGAGCCTCCTCTATTTTCATCACCCAGGTGCAGGTCCCCACTCGGGCATACAGCTGGGCCCAACCCTGGAACTATCACGGGATTGTCATCCCCCAACGGGGCATCGGCTGATCTTGGTGAAGAGCTGAGGAACTTCCATTTCTGGCTGAGATGTGTCCTCATGATATCCGCAGACACTGCAAGTTGTGGGGCCAGAAAAAGTTTGTTTCAGCTATGTCGTGGGGGATTTTCGACTAAATAACAAGGGTGGCCTCCTGGGATTTTTCAAGTGAACCTACTCTGTGCAAATGGAACATTACTTAATGTTACTCTGCTGTTTCTCCTATCTACATTCATAACCCTTTAAAAATGTGCTGACCAGTCTATATACTTTATTCCATGTAAAATGTTATGTAATGGCTATTTTCTCAGTGTATACAGTATACCCTCTGTTATCATAAAGCACACCAAAAATAAAGAATTCAAAAGGTCACTCTATGAATCAAAACTACTAAAGATGTTAATACAGTGGTTTGGTGCAAAGACCCTGTGTCCCTAAATCTAAAAGATGGAAACATTGACATTTGTGAAAACTGGTAATGTTGCCTTTTGTCAACCAGAATAACCCCAGTGGTTGTCAGACAGGCACTTCCTAGTGAAGACTTTCAATCGACCTCTACATATCTACACATTCAACTTTTCCAAACATTTTGAAAGCTGCAAATTGACTGAGCACATAGCTTGCCTTGCATGTATCATACTGCCCCAAAGCTTGCATTTGTTAAACCCTGGCTGTAAATCAGGATTATGATTAAGTATCTGCAGTGTAAAGAGGGTGCTGAATAAAAGGGGAGTATAGGATTTTATTTTTTATCTTCAACAGGAGTTTCACAATCTTAAACAGAGTAACATGTCAACATTATTAATAACTATATTTATTTAAAACATTACTGTCCCTTTAATAAGCAATTGTGAAACTACTAGAGGATAATAGGGGTTTTTAAAAGAAGGTGCACACACTAGACGTGAACAAAGCAAGATAGAAATAAAGTATCAACTAGATCAAAGCTAAAATGATAAAAATATGAATTGGTTACTGCCCAATCAGGGGGGAAAAAAAGAAGGGGAAAAAAAAAACCAGAATCAGTTAGTAAAATATTACTTAGCATTGCAGAAAACAAAATATTACTGGCTAGTGTGTACAGTATGTTTTTTGCTACGTGGTACATTCTCCCAGTAGATGGTATACCTGAGTTACTGCAGTCTCAGATGGAGGAGATCGATAAGGAACAGGAAATGCATTTTTTTTGCTACTTGCCTCTTCATCACTGGAAAGAACAACTTTAAAGGAAAAAGAACTGTTAGTATCCAATGCGCTTTTGTAAGGCTGCTAATGATAGTTTCTATTCCCAGATGCGAAATACAAAAATTATATCACTTTTTGCCAATTTGATATGCAAAAAAAAAATCTTAAAAAATGTGTATGTATATATATACACACACACACACACACACATACATAAATACAGCTACATCATGCAAGAAAAATTAGCATCAGCTAAGATCACTTCTCCTTTAATTATGTTCTGTAGCGCCCTCATTGGATCTATAGCTATATCCTAAAGGGACACTATAGTCACCAAAACAACTTTATCTTATAGGGACTCTCCAGTGCCAAGAAAACATTCGTTTTCCTGGGACTGCAGGACCCCCCATTCCATGTTGATAAAGGGGTTAAAATCCGAGTCCAACGCTCCTCCCCCGCCGTCAGGGGAGAACTAATGCGCATGCACGGCAATGACTGTGCACTAGACCACCCCATAATGAAGCAGTTTTGGTGTATAGATCCAGCCCCTGCAGTTTCACTGCTCAATTCACTGCCATTTAAAATGCATAAATATAAACCCTGCAAAACTAAAATTGAAACACACATGATAATATTACACCAAACATTATTCGTTTAAACAGGAATTGTGGTAAACTGCATAGTTTAAATCAGGGCTCGACAAATCCCAGATGCCAAGTCGCCATGTTGACTAAGAATTTTACCTGGGATTGGTCAGCCCGTTCCATCCTCCGTCTGTCTCAATCACCGTGTAGCTCTCTGTGCGCTGGTGCAATTACTTCCTCCCAGTGCTGAGGCAGTGCAACAAGCTAGCATGAACATCTGGTAAAAATCAGCTCTGTTTGCTGCACGCCCTCATTTCACAGACCAGGACAGCCTGCAAAATCATTCCCCTGCGTTGCCTCAGCGTAGGGATGAAGTAATTGCAGATCCCTTCACTTGCTCCTGGAAGTGAACATGATAGCGAGACAAGTGGATGAGAGGAGTCTTAACCAGCAGCAGCCCACTCCCACAAGCAAAACCCAGTCCCACTTATCTAATGTCTCCAGCTGTGCCCAGCCCCACTGGACTCCTGGGAAGCCACACTCCTGTGCCCAAAGGGTAGGAAACAGGAGAGTGGTTAAAAATAAGTTTTGGGTTTTTTTTTCTTTGCGTATATCTATCATGCGAGTATGTCTGTGTGTGCGCGCGCATTTGTCTGTGTGTATCTATGATTCTTTGTGTGTGTATCAAATAATAAACAATATTTTGTGAGTGTGTGAGAGGATGTGAATGTGTGTATATAGGTCAGTGAATGTTTATGTTTAGGTTATCAGCCCCCTACGATTGCATGGGAATGGTGTTTTACACACACCTTTTTTCCCAACGCTGTACCGGTCTAGCTGCAGCTGGCCCGCCTCCATAACAGAGATGATCAATTACCCATCAACATCTCCTCATAGCTAAGCATTAAATCAATGCATCTCTATGGCGATGGTTCAGTGTCGATTCCACGCTGAATGTAGGTGCTGCACATTGTGCAGCACTGAAATAGGAGAAACTGTAGTTTCAGTTTGAGTGACTGCCACTAGAGGTGTTACTAGACAGCAAGGTAAACACTGCCTTTTCTCTGAAAAGGCAGAGCTTACATTGAAAAACCTACAGGGACAGGTTATAGACACCAGAGTCACTAAATTAAGCTGTAGGGTTTCGAGTGACTATAGTTTTCCTTTACAAATTGTATTTTTTATGCTGAAAAAAAGCTAAATTATTTTAGCTGGCTCCTAGATTGAAAGCAAATTTGCCAAGCCTTGGTTTAAACAAACAAATATCTCTGGAAAAAAACAAAAAGTTTTTTTCAATCTGGTGATTTTGGGCTACGTTTTCCAATTCCATTGTGAATTCTCCACAATTCCCAGTTTAGCAATAACCACTTACTAGACATAAGATCGTGGGACCATGCATGAGAAGCAATTGTCATATATTATTTTAAAATTCACCAGACACTTACTTGGTTCAGATGATGAGGAACTTTCATTGCTGCAATGTTTTAAGTGTAGTTTTCTCTTGCACGGCCTCTCACTATCACCATCCACACGAGGAGTTCCCAGTGAAGGCCTGTCAGTTGAAGTATTTTTAAAGCGTTTAGGGCACGCTTTGACCTGGGCAGCTGGATCCCGCTGACTGCTGGTCTCTTTTGAGTTATTTCCCACTGAGATCAGCTCTTCTGTTTGTTTATCGCAATCATTTTTTTCATGTTTAACTTTCCTAGTAGTAGCCTTTTTGAGATGATCTTTCTGCAAATAAAACATACATAATTTAAATAGGAAACAAAATACTGTTTATCATACTGAAACATATAAAACAAGTTTTATTAGCACAGAGTAAAAAAATAAATTTTGTTATGAATAGCAGAGGATGACTTGATTCTGATCATTGCTTAAAATGATACAAAGTGAAACAGTTGTTTATATAGAGGAATGCAGGTTGTTTTAATGCAAATCTGTGGATTTTTTATTTGAGTAATTGTTTTTTAAAAATTAAAGGACCACTATAGGCACCCATACCTCTTCAGCTTAATGAGGTGGTTTGGGTGCCTGGTCCATCTAGGGTTAACCCTTTTTTCTACAAACATAGCAGTTTCAAAGAAACTGCTATGTTTATGTTAGGGTTAATCCAGCCTCTAGTGGCTGTCTCATTGACAGCCGCTAGAGGGCTTCCACGTTTCTCATTGCCACGCATGCACATTCAGCCGAAGAGGAGGAGAAGAGGGAGGAGAGGAGGAGGAGAGCTCCCTGCCCGGCGCTGGAGAAAGAGGTAAGTTTAACCCCTTCCACCCCCGAGAGCCCAGCGGGAGGGGGACCCTGAGGGTGGGAGCACCCTCAGGGCACTATAGTGCCAGGAAAACGAGTAGTTTTCCTGGCACTATAGTGGTCCTTTAATTTTTTTTCAAATGTTTCAGTATAACCTGCAGTCCATTATTTTTATTTTAGTGGGTTTTACCACCTATTTTTCTCTTGATTTTCTTAAAATTACACATTTTTGTGGAAGGTTTGTTTTGTTGTGTTTACACATCACAAAGATTAAACACTGTATTGTGGGATACATTTGTTATTTCTTGGAAAAAGAGAGAAAGAGATAATGAAAAAAAGACAGACAGACAAAAACAAACAAAACATTCTCCAACCTTGCATTTATAAAGACTATTAAACAGATTAATAATATATCTCGTATCATAAACGAGATCATAAAAGTGATCCAAACTAGGCTTTTTTTTACCAATCCAAAACAAAAAAATAGCAATTTTTCTGTTTATCCTTTCCTATTACAGTAAATTTAGTGACTAGTCCCAAAAATAAATATTCTATGCTATTAAAACAGGAAAAAAAAATAATTAAAAACAAAAAACAGAAGGAGGTACCTTTGAATAACTTGCCCTACTATGAGACGTAAGCATCTTATCTTCATATACAGGACGGTTCTTTACCTTGATAAACCATAACTTGCATGCCTTCCGGCATACTAACCCCTCAAAGGCAATAATAATTACTTAAATTATCACAATATGGTCCCTAAAGATCTAAATGTTAAAGGGACACTATAGTCACCAGAACAACTACAGCTTATTGTATTTGTTCTGGTGAGTAGAATCATTACCTTCAGGCTTTTTGCTGTAAACACTGTCTTTTCAGAGAAAATGCAGTGTTTACATTACAGCCTAGTGATAACTTCACTGGCAACTTCTCAGATAGCTGTTAGAGATTCTTCCTGGGTCATGGCTGCCTAAAATGCATCCAAACATTCAGTGTCTCATCCCTCTGCATGCAGACATTGAACTTTCCTCATAGAGATTCATTGATTCAATTAATCTCTATGAGGAGATGTTGATTGGCCGGGGCTGTGTTTGAATCGTGCTGGCTCTGCACCTGATCTGCCTCTTTGTCACTCTAAGCCAATCCTATGGAGAAGCATTGTGATTGGATCAGGCCACTACTTCTAATGATGTCAGCGGACAGCTTGTTTTTCTGAGGCAAACAGCACGCAAAGTGGCTTGAATACAGTAAGATTTTGCTTTATTTTATGGATTTATGGAGGCATGAGGGGCCCAGGGGGCTAGATGGTTGTTTTAACACTATAGGGTCAGGAATACATGTTTGTGTTCCTGACCCTATAGTGTTCCTTTAATATGGAATGCTTTGCTTATTTAGCATTTGAAATTCTATTCAGGGCTCTATACTATTAAATAAGTGTAACATTCCATTTTGACACATGACCTCTAATTCCTTCATGACTGTGGATGTTTTCTACCTTAAACTTCTTAAACGGTCAACAAATATAAATCCAGTCTGTTTCTAAATAGCTCCCGGTGTTTGAATCTCTTTTTTTACCCTGAGAGCTCTAGTTATCATAAAACACATGAGGGAAAGTAAGAACTCCGTTTCCTTGTGCATAGCACTCAAGTTGAGAAAAGTTGACAGTGGTTGGTTAAAGCAATATTCTGTTACCAATCAAATTCCTTCACAAAATAAATGTCATAGAAGGGCAAAAAGCAAATATTATATGTAAAATGGTTGCACCCAGATATTGATATCCAGCACATGGAAGATGTATACATTTCTAATGCTGCAGAAAAGGATGCAAATAGTCACAACACAAAGTGTTTTGGGACTTAATGCATCTCCTGGAAAAATATATATAGTACTGTGGACAATCCCTATGTAAAAATAGAATACCAAGAAGCTATAGACGGAAGGTAAATAATGCAGGATCTAATGATGGATTTTTATGACTGTGCCAGCATATCCCCAGACATTATGAGGTTAAAAGGTATGTTTTTTATAACAAAATTATTTTGCCACTGACTTTTAAAAGGTTAAATGCAATGTGGATGCAATCTGCATGACATTAAATGTGAAAACATTTTGCACACACTATTTGGAATGGATTTTTAAACACAAGATGGTGAAAGAAGTAGCAAACATAAGAAAATTAATAACATCTTACTCACACATTCTAATATGGACAATTCTTGTGGACTCTGAATTCCTTGGTCAGGATTTCTTGTTTTATTCCCCCACACGTTAGCATCTTTCCGGGGAGAAACTGGCTTATTGCTGACATCCTGGCATGCTTTGCTGGGTGGTGACTCTAACATAACTTCATCTTTAAAAAAAAAAAAGAAAATAAATATTTAAAACAGAAAATGAAAGTTAACACAATGTACATTATTTGTTTAAACAGTAAGAAAATATACACACACACATATATACATATACATACATATATACACATACACACATACATACATATATATATACACACATACATACATCTACACATACATATATATATATATATATATATATATATATATATATATATATATATATATATATATACACATATATATATATATATATATATATATATATATATATATATATATATATATATATATATACACATATATATATATACATATATATATACACACACACACACACACACACACAGTTGTAATCAACATTATTTAAAGGATCAAATCCCCTTCAGCAGCTTACCTTAATCCACCGCTGGTGACCTCTCCTCCCCCGCCATCAGCTCCCGTGTGCAGCGGTATTCGTATGCGCGTCAAGTGGCGCGTGCACACATTCAAACTGTCCATAGGAAAGCATTTCTCAATGCTTTCCTATGGACGCTTTGCATGATGGATGCAAAATTTGCATCCAGCATCACAGATGCGACTCTAGCGGCTGTCAGGAAGACAGCCAGTAGAGGTTGGCTTAACCCCTAATGTAAACATAGCAGATTCTCTGAAACTGCTATGTTTACATGTGAAGGGTTAAAACTTGAGGGACATTGCACCCACACCACTTCATTGAGCTGAAGTGGTCTGGGTGACTATAGTGTCCCTTTAACCTCATTACAAATCTGGTTTATTTTTAAAATTTGCAGACTTTCAGGCTTTTGCAATGATCAAAGCAAAGCTACTGAAATAGCTAAACACAATGAATGATTCAAATGGTTTACCCAAATTCACAGTGTGCAGTAAAAGAAGCTAAAAAATAAATAATTTCTCTGGAACTGTGTATAGCATAAGCTAGAACACATTCAAAACAGCAGCTTTCATCAGCACACACACACACACCTTATATTCTTTAAATCCTACCTTTCCTCTCAACTGAAAGTCTTTTTTCAGGACACATGTTGTAGGGTGGTGATCTTTTCTTTAGTGGTCCAATACTGCAAGATAGCATGTGGGTTTCAGGCCTAAAATCCAAAATAATAATAAATTTTGATAAATATTTTCTGTTACATTAATAATAAAGAAAAAAGGTAAGTACATAATAATACTGAGCAAAATGTACAGGTGTAAAAAGAGCTTAGTTGTTTGCCCATCCAAAACTATGCTTCTTCAAAGCTCAGTCACTGGTTTCCTGGAAAGGGATATTCAAAGGAACTGTAGGCATACTCAATTGTACATGCAGACCCTGTGGCCATTACAGCAAGGCAGTATAGTCGATAAGACCTATTCACTAAGTAATAAAGTTGCCTTCAATTACAACTTGCTTGCAATTGTTGGGTGAAAAAAAACAAAAAAGTAAAAGCCTCAACAGGAAAGTCCAAAAGGAAGATCTCAGGTGTGACAGTTACAATTCACACAGTACACTGTCAGTCTTTAGAATGACAAAGCATTGTTGAAGAGGTATCCTGAAACATCTGGTGGTCTATTTTGCAGACAGCCCTAAGTGTAAATGGTTTGCAACTTTGCCTACATTTTGCAAGCGGATGTCATCAACTCATCCAAATTTATAGTCTCTGCTCTTATGGTTATCAATAGAATTATATGCAAACATTTAAATATTAGGTTACAGACTTTAGAAGATGAACAGGAAAAGAGTTTGGATTCCATTAGGTGATCGAAGACAGTGTGTGATCCATCAAACATCTACTGACAAGGAAGAAATATATAAGGAACATGAAAATTAGTTAGGGAGGACTACGACTTGTAGAATAATTGCCCTTTGAACATGGTTAATATAAACAAAAATATTATAACCTTACACTGAACCAGGAATAGGCACTAATTTACCAAAATAAAAACCTAATAAGCGTAAATAAAAAGTAATAACATTTTGGGGGCTGAGTCAAACAATTGAGACGAGTGGTAGCACTATTTCAGAGCTACAAAACGGGTCCAAAGACCAAAAAGTCAGACAAGCCTCAGGTGGGCTTCAACATCGGAAAACTCCTGCGGCAGGCAGATGGTGCCACTGGACACAAGATGGCAGACTACCTAGCGGCTATCACCAGATTTTAAGACAATCAATTCCTGGGAGAGGACGAAGTGGACACCAGCACCAATACCTACCAGTCCAGATACATATCCAGTAAGATTTCTCATAAGGGGGATAAAGGGGATGTCAATAAATTTACATTATTACACAATGTTTTTATTAATTATTTTTAAGGTGGATATATTATATGTGATCTGAAACAGCAGTGATTTTGCACACTTAAGAACTGGACTATTATTCCAGACTAAATCCATTGGAATCCAGACTGTTAATACCCTTTTTCTTAATACCCGGAACCAGGAATTTGGAAAAAAAAAAAAATTTTATTTACTTTCAGTACTCCAACATTACGGTTTTTGTGCACTGAGGTATAGCTACTAAGTGCTCACACGGTTTGTCTATTGTTTTAAGCTTGATTTAAATTTGGGAGATTCTTTTTCATGTTGAGCAGCTGTTTTACAGTTATTTTATTAAATTCTGATTATTATTGTCTGTATTAATTTATGTTTTTATCACTTTTACTGCATTCTTATTATATTCATTCATCTCCAGTAATAACAGCGGTGTTAAAGGAACTCATGGCTGATCTGCTAAAAAAAAATAATAATAAAGAATATATATATTATATATATATATATATATATATATATATATATATATATACACACACACATACATACACACACATATACACACACACACACACACACACAAACACAAAATACAAAATACAACGCACTCGCTTATTCACTAAACAAGCATTAGGCTGCTAGAGTAGGGCCCGCCAAGAATGGATTGACGTTGTGGCAGGCTTATGCAATATATGATCATATAAGCTAACTAAACCCCCATTATTTTTTGCCTGGGTGAGGTGTTTTTAAATAAAACTATTACAATCTCTAAGATGTGAAATCATTGTGAATAAGTGAGTGCGCTGGATTCTGTATTTTGTATATTTTGGCCCCAGCAGCACCCTATAATGTAAGTATGTTCAGGTGAGTGCAGCCCTCTTGGATAGTGCAGCATTCCTTCATCGGTCAGTGTAGATCAGTGATAGATAGAGATATATATCAAACAAATAGAAAACCTCTCGCACTCCAATTTTAAATATATTGAATACCTGGTGCCAAGTCCCAAACAATATAAAATATGAAAAAATACCGGCACTCTAGGCTTAGTTCATCCGTTTTAATTCTCAGTTGATTTTATCAAAACCTCTATAATCATATACCGTAATATAGTTTTCACGCACATGTACATGCTTACATAGTGATATTATACATACACACACTTTATTTAATTGCATTATAGGACCCTCTATTTAAAATTATAAGTCTCCTCTCAGCAGCTGACTCTTGAGATGATGGCAAATGATCTTTGTCCAATCCAATGATTCTTGTAGAGGAGCACCAGAATTAATACACTACGTTAATCCAATGCTTCTCATGCAGAGACTTTGAATCCAATATTTCTCTAGAACAGCATTCAGCATCATAATGCTGGACATGATGACCCCAAATTTGACTGGATTTTTAAATGTTTTTATAAGGAATTGCACTAGAGGCATGTTCTATAGCAAATATAAACATCGCTGTTTCTCTAACATGCCAATGTTTTACATTGCCAGAGAAAAGGGACAGCATCTATAAATCAAATCTACTTCATTAAGATGTACTGGATTTACAGTTTAGATTGCCTCTATAAGTATACATACTATACATAAAATAAAACACAAAGTTAGTGACTTTGGTGGATTAAAGCCTAATTACAATGACACACTGTTCAAGTGAACATACTTTACCTTAAGCACACACTTTCATGAGGATCATCTAAGATCATTTTAGAAGCAGGTGACACAATAGGACATATTTGATAATTAGGCTCATTACAAGAATCTGAATCAGTTATAGGAGAGTTTGCAGATCGTCTTCCAAACTTTGTTCTTAGAACATCCGTCAAGACAATTTTGGGTTGCCTGTTGTTTAAATATAAATATAGTAGTTTTATTTATTTTTAATTAAATATCCTCTCAAATTCTGACAAATGTTAAACAGTTTACTTTTTTTTTTTTGAAGGGCAGGTTTTGGGCAACTTAATCTAGCTACTTTAATGTATGACAAGTATACATCCAGTAGTAAGACTGCATTTTACACGGACTGCTATAAGATTATATTGTGCAAAATATTCAGCAATGGAAGTCGATACATCTTTAAAGCAGAGTATGTGAATTTACATGCTATGCTCACAAAGCAGCAAAATAAGTTTTCAAAAAGTTGACATGTGAGAAGTGCATAATAACTACAGCTCCAAGTACAGTTTAAAAACAAATCACAAGGCTAAATAAAAGGAAAGACATGCATATTTCCAAACGAGCAACTACGCAAGCAAAGAAAAACAAAAATTTTAAAAAGTTAATATCAATGAGTAAACATCCACTCACTCCACTGCTTCCACACCATAATAAATTCCCCAGAAATTTGAATCAAAACCTGGGTGAAGGGTAAAAAAGAATGAAATTGTATTTTACAAGTATATTTAGATAGTTACAATATTCTGATTGACTGCTTAAAAGGAATCATGTAGGTGAGGAGCATGAATGAGGTTGGAAAAGGGGGTGTGATTTAAAAAATAAAAAAAAAGAAGTGGTAGAAAGCAACTTGAACAGAGGGGATAGCTGCTTTCAAAGTGGTCCCATAAGTCAGGTGTCTTATTAAAATAGGCATTCAAAACGTTAAGAATATTTTTGTTAACACAAATCCACATTGCTATAAAAAACAGAAAGTTCTCTAGAATACTGGGTGTGAGAAAACTTTTCATGAACCTTTGTGCCTCGATTTTGACCACTTGAACTGTCTGACCTTGCATCTTAACTAGTGTCCATCTCATGACTAGTTTCATATTCACAGCTGGCATAGCAAAAGCTGACCAGTATGTCATGGGCACTATTAATATTTTCACATGCCAACCGCCAAAAAGATTGCACATCCATTCAACCCCTATTGTTCTTCTGTGAACTGCTCAGCATGTCTAGAACAGGGCTTGACAATAGTTCCAAGTTTCTAAGACATAAGGCAGAAAGTAAGGAGCCAAACAAGCTTTCATTTTTCATATTTAGTTCACTCAAAATCACTTGCCTATAACATTGGCCCTATTAGGTTATTGGACTGGCTGAGCACAGAAATTGCACACGAAGAATGTTGGCACTGTACCGGTCATGGTTCACTGCCCTGCCTGCTTCTGGCCTCTATGTCTTCGGTGTGGGTTGCAAATGGGTAGTAATACAAAAAAGGCAATCTCTTTGCCTCCAAGCGTCGAGTTCCTACACCACCCCAAGATACAGATGTTCCAGGGATGGTGTTCAGGAGGAATAGACAAGGTTGCCTGGTGGTAACACCCAGCAGGCTACACAAGAGGAAAGAGGATAACATGAGAGGCGACATGGAGACATTATACCCTTTGCTGCACCTAATCTTATTTCTAAAGTAAATTTTTGTTCAGTCTATGCTTCCTTCGCATT
The DNA here is from genome assembly GCA_933207985.1 of Pelobates cultripes. Classification (NCBI taxonomy): domain Eukaryota; kingdom Metazoa; phylum Chordata; class Amphibia; order Anura; family Pelobatidae; genus Pelobates; species Pelobates cultripes. Next base: position 247,267,367 of record OW240912.1, on the reverse strand, counting down.
TGTCTTGCCTGTAATTACTGTTCCCTTGGCCTGTTCCTCCGTTCATGAGCCTTTTCTGCCTGGGTTTTTTTTTTTTAATCTAAATTTTTATTGTTTGTTAAATGTCAAGTACATCAACTAGGCTTTGCAGTTGCTTATCCAAACGTTGAGACACGCAGATCTCCATAATAGCTGGTAAGTATTGTAATAATGCTATTGTATTCATTGGATTCGCAGATCCATAGTGGTTGAGCGTGTATTTGTACCTAGTTGAGCATTGCCTTCTTGCAATGTGTAACCAAGAAACATATTTGAAATGGTTGTTGGTAGACAGAAATCACATCAAAGCATTACAGTTGCAAATATAAACATTGAGACGCGCAGGTCTCCATAGTAATTGGTGAGAAAAAGAAAGACGATTTAATACTGTTGTATTCCTTGGACTCGTAGGTCCCTATTGGTTGAGTATTGGCTAATTCCTATTTAAACATAACATTTTTGCCATATACATCTAGGAAACTTATTTTAAATATTTGGTTACTCCTGAGGTTGAGAGGTGGCCCCATGAGGGGTGTAATGTCTTCATTGTATTATGTTAGAGTATTTAGTGTCATCGGGTGTGGGTTATTGCTTGTATCAACGGCTATAACGGGTGGTAGTCTCATATGTGTCATTTACATTGTGGTCAGTCGTCTTTCAAATGACCTAAGTTAGAAGCTTCTCCTTGTACGTGATCGCTAATGTGCCTTTGTCTTTCCCCTTTGCGGCTTACATCTTAATTCCCTCTCATGTGTAGTTGTTTGGGGGCCTTTCACCTTTTACCTGATAAGTTTCATCGTATCGAGATCCCTGCTCATGCTTGCAGCATGGCTATATTCGTGCGGGTGTTTGGGTCGTGTAGCTGTTTGAACGATATTCACCGTGTGCTGCGGTAACTAGCAAGTCACCCGCGGTCCTGTCAAGTGTTATTGTCTTGTGTGTTCTTTTCCTATCGTGAGCGTGCTGGTAACCCTTTAGTTGTTGTCTAATGTGTCCTCTGCCGGGGTTAGCCCACTATTCCCCTCCCTGTTTGTCTTATTTTGGTCTCTTCGTGGTGGGTCTCTTGCTTCCTGGCATGTTTGGTCCCCTGGTCCATGACTGAGTTATGGTCCTTTCAGTCTGAGGTGTGTATGTCCCAGTGTCATTTGTTTGTGGGTGTATCGCTTTTGTATTTTGTGGGTTCTGTAGTGTCTGGAGGTGAGCGTATGTTCCTGTGTGTAGGCGTGTGGAAGTGAGTTGCTTGTGTGGAGTGGCAGTTGCCTAAGCGTTCTGCTATCGTGTCTTGTGGGTTTGGTTGCTTCTCTCCCCTCTCAAGAGTTGCCGGTTTATCTAGCTTCCCAATCTTGGGCAACTGTTACCTGCGCTCCCGTCTCCCTCTGTTCTAACCGGCTAGGCTACTCTCGGCTTCGAATTATGATGTTGGTTGGGAAGAACAGTGAGTCGTTGCATGTCTGGGGAGGTTAAAGTACTTATCTGTGTAGTTCTTGCATCCAGTGTCCATGGGTGTTCATCTGTCGGTGTCTCCTCAGTGCCAGTCAAATGGGTCTCGCAGCGACTTGGCTTGTGTGGCTCGCTAGTATCTCGTTAATTCAGCTGGCTGCGCCGAGTTCAGGGGTCTGTGGGGTGGTGGTCTACGTGGCGCGTCATCTCTTCGTTGTCTTGCAGCTCTTTGCATCATGGGTCCAGGTCTTTGCTCCAGTGGTTACAGGATCCAGTCGACCACTTCCGTGTGTGGCAGGCCCAATCTCCTAAGGAATAACGGTACCTCATCCGGCCACCTTAAGGGAGTCCACTCATTGTTATGTCAGGCTAGCAGGCTGAAGGGGCAGGCTATATGGTATGTTACGGCTCCTTAACAGCTGAGTTACTGGTCTTAGAGCCCTGCGGGCCTCCAGCATAAGGGGTAACAGGTCCTGATAAAGGGCCACCTCAGCTCCTTGAAACCGCCACGTCAGTTTAGAGTGGGCTTTGGACATAATCAGCTCCTTGAAACCGCCACGTCGGTTTAGAGCGGGCTTTGGACATAATCAGCTCCTTTTATCTGAAGTCATGCAGACAGCAGACTGTCTCTGGGCGAGTTAACAGCGTTCCTCGGTCTCGCTGCTCTGTGTGCCCGATCAAACCTTATACGGGGCGGTGCGTCTGGGCCTAGTATCTCACCAAACAGAGCTGTAAGTGTGGCCTCCACATTTTCTTCTCCACTTGGCTCAGGAAGATTGCGTACCCGTATGTTGGATCTGCGCCCCATGTTATCAAGATCTTCTGACTGTCGCCTGAGGTGTAGTAGGATGCTCCCTTGTCTGGTGATTGCTATATTATTAGCCTCTATGCGGTCGGTCATTGCCTGTTCTGCAGCCGCTATGTCGTTTCCCAGCATGGCGACCTCTGAGCGGATTGCCTCGTGGAGGGTGTCAGAGGTGCTCTTCAGGTCTGTTTTCGTGACCATAGTGCTGGTTAGGGTTCTGATGTCTGCCCTTATGTCTGCGAGGGAGGGTGCTAGTGTCTCAGGCGGGGAGGCCTGGCTGTCGGCCATTTTAGGGCCCTGAGTGTCTCGTGGCGGTCTGCTCGGTGTTTGCAGGTACCCGTCCAACGAGCCGGTTTGCGAGCTGCTCTGTTTTCCCTTAGGAATTTGATGGGTATCTGGGCGCTTAGTGCGACCCATTGGGAGAGTGTTTGCTGCTATTAGTGCGCTGTTTCTTGCTGTGCGGGACGGAGCTTGTGAGTTAGGCAGCCATCTCCGGAGTCCGCACATGGATTCCTTCTGCCCGGGTTTTGACCACTTGGTTACCTTGATCGGTTTTGCTTTAGTCTCCCCCTACTTTCCCACTTTCCTTCCTGACAAACCCATTTTCAGCTTTAGATACTTCAAACCTAACAGTACCTGATAAGGATGACATATTAAAGGCATGAGTTACATAATGCTCAATCATCTTGATGCCTTAGCTGGATGTGACTGAGCTACAGTCAAAATGATTAGCTGCTTTACCTCGAACAGCATGGCATCAACATTTCCCCAACTCCTCTAATGTGTGAGGGTCAGCCGCAATGAAAACGATGGGAAGCCAGGTGAGGTTTTGTACAAGTTGGTTGAGCCAAAAGGTCTTGGCTGTGGTAGCAGAGACAGCTTCAAGGCTCCACTGATTCCCAGTACTGGAAGGATTTGACATTGTATCCCAAAATATCCACTAGGGATCGACCGATATTGATTTTTTAGAGCCGATACCGATACCGATATTCTGTGAACTTTCAGGCCGATAGCCGATATAATTTGCCGATATTCTGTACATTTACCATTTTGGAAAATAAAAACTATTTCTAAAGGTAAATGCACAAAATATACATGCCACGTGTAGTGGATGCTGTGTGTGTGTGTAGTGGATGCAGTGTGTGTCTTTGTGTAGTGTGTGTAGTGGATGCAGTGTGTGTCTTTGTGTAGTGTGTGTGTGTGTGTGTAGTGGATGCAGTGTGTGTTTGTGTAGTGTGTGGGTTGTGGATGCAGTGTGTGTTTGTGTAGTGTGTGTGGAGGATGCAATGTGTGTTTGTGTAGTGGATGCAGTGTGTATTTGTTTAGTGTGTGTAGTGGATGCAGTGTGTATTAGTGTAGTGTGTATATAATGAAAGCAGAGTGTTTGTGTAGTGTGTGGGTAGTGTGCGTAAAGTGAATGCTGTATATACTAAATGCAAAGTGTGTGTGTATATAATGAATGCAGAGTGTGTGTGTATTTGTGTAGTGTGTGTATAGTGAATGTAGTGTGTGTTTGTATAGTGTGTATATAATGCAGTGTATTTGTGTGCATTGTATACAAACACACACTATACAAACACACACTGCATTATATACACAGTGTGTTTGTGTAGTGTCTGTGTATATAATGGAGTGTGTGAGGGGGAATTTTTTATTAAATTATTTTTTTATATATATATTTAATTATTATTTTTTGTCCCCCCTCCCTGCTTGTTACCTGGCCAGGGAGGGGGATATGACAGTCCCTGGTGGTCCAGTGGTATTGGCTGAGCTGGGGGGGGCGGAGAGCAAGCGCTTACTCACCTCCCAGCAGCTCCCCAGTGCAACTCTCGCGGCCAGCGTGTCGCGCGGAGCGTTGCCATGGTGATCCATGGCAACGCTCTGACGGCCGCGGGTCTCACGAGAGTTACACTTGGGAGCCGGAGAAGCTGCTGGGAGGTGAGTAAATGCTTGATGCCCGCCCCCCCAGGACCGCCGGGCTTGTAATGAGCCTGGCGGTCCTAGGAGGTATTATCGGCAATATCGGTATCTGAATTGGCCGATACCGATATTGCCGAAAATACCGAATATCGGCCGATTATATCGGTAAAACCGATAATCGGTCGATCCCTAATATCCACCCAGATCTATCATTTTAGATACCAAGCAGAATGGAAAGTGTATGACAGCACATGGAGACAGGTGAAGCAAATGCTCAGCAACATGACATTTCTGTGCAGCCATGGTGACTTGTCATAAGTCCTGGTACAACTCTGGATTAGAATTAATACATAGGTAAATATCCTTCCATCCATTGAATATTTATACCCAATTTTCCTGAAGAAGAGACAATATTTTTTAGACTACGTGACAAGATAAACAAAATCAAAACTTCCAAGTATGAACAAACAAAATAATCCAAATGGTCCTCTACAAGAATATGAAAATAGCAAGCAAGACAAGCCAGGAACAAACAGGGAATATTATACAGAATAAAATAAAGAAAATACAAAAGCAGAAGCAAAGCAGTAACAAAACTAAAATGTATTAGAAATACCCATCCAAGGTAAACCTAAAACTACATAAACGAAAAGTACAATTACATTTACCTGCTAAGCAACAGATGTTGTTCTGGAGACAATTTAGGACTGCCAGTAACATGAACATTAGCTTTATCTGCAGCTTTCATATACTGTCTTCCTAGATCAGTATTCAGGACATTAGTCAATATCAGTTTGGGTTCTGTCCAATTCTGAAGACTAAAATGTTCATCAAAAACAGATACCTTAGGTTCAGAAATTGGCAAACTTAAAAAAAAAAAAAAAAACCACAACAACAAAACACCCTTAAAAGCCAACCCCTCCGGGAACACACAATAAAAAGTTGCAAAACACTTTCATGTTAGAGAACAGAAAGACAGACAGATACAATTTTAAAATACATACATAACAACACACACAAAAACAATTTTAAACAGCCTAAATTCAATAATTAAAATAGGCACTTTGTAATTTCATACAAAGCAAGGTACTTGCCACAATATATGTAAAAAAAATGAATTTATATCATAAAAAGGTATAAATCATAGTATATACACAAGTCAAAATAAGGCATAAGTTAATCAAATGCACAAGTGAACAGTAATAATCAATAATCTAGTGGATCCACCTAAATATATATAACTATACCCTCCCAGTCAAAAAAGGGCAACATAGGTTTCCACATACATACATATATATATAAATATAAGTGTATATATATATATATATATAAATAAATATACACACACACACACACACACACACACACATACATACAAAAAAAGCAAGAAAAAAAACAGAGGCAAAAAGTAAAAAAAATAGAAATGAAAAGTAACAAGTCCAACATACTGATCTTTGTTTAAACCATTGAAAGTTTGTTTAAAAAAAAAATAAAATCAGTCCATTACACAGTGAACCATATGTTGTTGGATCACGGAAGATATCCTGGACTTCGCAGAGGATCGGCAATATTCTGGGCTGTGCGCTCAAGACCCCACTGTCCTTTCAAAGGCCATTTACAAGAATGCTAACAAGGTTTGCAAAAGAGCGATTAGATGGGCTAAACCTGAAAATTAAAAGCTCATAGCCAAAGACCAACCCCAAAAAAGTTTTTGTTTTTTTTTGTTTTGTTTTTTTATAAGTACATTAATACCAAAAAGGTTAAGAGTGAAAGTGTTTGTCCATTGAAATGTTAGATGGGTGAGATAATCAAGGACTTTCATGTCAATGTATCAATTGGTGTATTTCCTTACACTGTTAAAGGATAATATGCAAGAAATAGAGATATATATCTGTGTGTGTGTGTGTGTGTGTGTGTGTGTGTATATATATGTATATATACACACACACACACACACACACACACATATAGATCTATATCTATCTCTCATGAGCAGGAATCAAC
>OW240912.1:247257057-247261080 GCA_933207985.1 Pelobates cultripes | reverse complement strand
TACATCCCATACTAGACCTCACGCGGTCTCAATTTCATTACTACTTTCCCACAGGCTTACGCCCACGGTACGTTATCTCTTTACTATTTTTCTACACAGACATTCGCTCATACGGCCATCAGGCTCTGAAAACATCAAAACCTGACCCGGTACTCAGCCATACCTTCAGGTACTTACGTCTTTACCCAAGTACGTCCATTCGCCAGCCCAAGGCCTCTTTCTGCCTTCTCACAAATATTTAAAATCATCCCATTCTCACACCTAACCTTCCAGATCCCTCAATGCAGGATCTCACGTTGCGCCCCTAACAAACCAACTCCCAATACAAATCATACGACACCACGATACGCATAAATACATCAACATCTGTCTTAAATCCTCAGGATTCTTCCTCAAGGACAGCAATAAGACAAGACTCACCACACTTATTACCACCAGGAGGTTCCAGATACCATTTGCGACCAGTCAAGGTTAGTATCCACACACCACTCCAGTCCTCTCACTTTATCCTTAAGCATACAATCGAACTGGCTACAGGGTCCAGGCTAATGCCTTAGCCCACCCTATCAGGAAATCCGATCCCGCGAGGCCTACCACCCCCACCCCACCTCAACACGGAGGTACGGCCCCACGCCCAAATCATAGTTATAAGCCTCGCATGCCCTACTACAGGGCTCTAGTTAGGGCCTCACCTGTCATGGCCACACGTTTTGATTTCTCTTTACCGTCACCGAGAGGCCAACATCCCGCCACCACGTCTGTGGCAACTACGTCATAAGCCAAATCATAGGTAGAGCCTCTCATCGCCACTTGGCATTAGCAGGGCCTCACCTATCCAGACATTCAACAGTTAGGTTTTTCGCTTCGGCATCTAGCATTACAGTCCAGTTCTTCCAGATACACCACCCCCCATACCCCTCCTACTTACCTCACTCCCCTTCTAATATATCTTTCACATAATCATTCCTTTTTAGAATGTCCCAAGAACCAATTCCAACCGAAGAATTGACAGAAGAAACACCATTCACGCCAATCAGACCCGGGTCTCCAGGCGAATCACTCACTCTTTCAACCCCCACGTCCTTGAGAGCATGGACTATTCCCAAAATTACGGCCGAGCTTAGGCTCAGGGGAATCCCCTTCCCGGCCACAGCTAGAAAGGCAGAACTTTATAGGCTGCTTACCCACCAAGCCCCCGAGCCTAGGCCTGGGACTAGCTCTCAAGGACAACCACCAAGAAACAGCACGGCCACCCAGGATACCCTGGCAGATATCTTGGCCAATCTACAGACCCTCAATAGCAGGCTATCTAAGGTGGAGAGCGCCATCTCCTCCTCAGGTACTACCACGGAAGTCCCAGTCTCTACCACGGCTGTACCCGCTATACCAACATGCCCCCCTATACTCCCCCCTCCAGCACCTGGCACAGCCATTACACCATTTGTGTCACACCGCACTCCGTCCCAGACTCTATCAGGAAAGATATCCTAGACGGAAAGGACGTGTGTCTGGTGTCTTTGCTCATAGCCTCTCAGGATATACTCGAGAACAAGGCATACAACTATGGTGACATTTCAGTTGTGCTCAAAACGAGGGATCCCAGGCTCAATAAAAAATTGTCTATCCCCCAGTTCGTGATAGCTTTCGGGATATACCGCGACGTCATTTGCACAGTGTATCCCCACAGGAGAGAAGAGCTAGATCTCTATCTTCACAAGGTAGTGGATCTAGGCATCAAGTACGGGGGCTCTTCTTTCTATGACTATCACAAGTCAGTTTCAGCGAAGGCGGCGACCCATCTCAAGCAGTTCAATATAAGAATGAACTGGGGTCAGATGGACACAGAACTTTTCTGTCGCCACTTCGCTGGACTCAGGCCCCTGGCTTGTGCCATTTGTAATTCGACATCCCACATGGCGGACTTATGTCCCGTCGAATCAGATCCCACCACCTCCACTCCCACCCCTCACTCCACGTTCACACCTCACTCTACTTTCACCCCTCACAACAAACCAGCGGGTGGTCTTCAGGATAAGCTGGGTAGGCCCATCTCCTTCTTAGGTAAGGCGCAGGTGTGCAATAACTTCAACGCAGGCTCCTGCAGTTTCAGCGCCTGTAGATTATTGCACATCTGCTCCATATGTTTCAGGGCACATACAAAGACCATGTGTCCAGCCAGGTTGTCACCAAACAAATGACTAACCGACATAAATATTGACAACCTGTTTTTTTTTATCTAAGGTCTCACCCTAGCAGGCACTTGGTGGAATATCTCACCACAGGATTCTCACAAGGGTTTCACACGGGTATAGTAGCCATTCCCCCAGGTACACTAGAATGTCCTAATCTCCAGTCAGCACGTTTAGACCCAGTCTCCATAGACACTCTCATTTCCTCGGAAACCACCAACGGTTTCATGATCGGGCCCTTCACCTCATCACCATTTTCCTCCTGGCGCACTAACCCCATTGGTATTGCTATTCACAAATATTCTAATAAAAAACGTCTAATTATTGATTTATCTGCACCGCACTCCTCTTTTGTTCCAAGCATAAACGCACTCATTCCAGCAGACGAATTCTCACTTCAGTATGTAACCATCGACGAGGCCATACAGTCCATCATATCATCTGGTAATCGACCCTGGCTCAGCAAAACAGACATCACAAACGCGTTTAAATTACTACCCATGCACCCCTCACTCTGGCACTTACACGGTGTTAAATGGCGAGGGAAATATTACTTCTCAACACGACTCACTTTCGGTTCTCGAAGCAGCCCCAAACTTTTCGACATTTTCGCAGAGTCACTATGCTGGCTGCTTCTGAACGTCATCAGGTGTCACTCCGTTATTCACTACCTAGACGACTTTCTACTGATAGAGCCAGGGTCACCAACACCCTCAGCAATCAGAAGCACTACTGCACTATTTTCCACACTTGGAGTCCCTTTGTCCCCCGCTAAAACTATAGGCCCCACAACAAAATTGACCTTTTTAGGGTTAGAGCTGGACTCTGTTAACCTCAGAGCTAGCCTTCCCCACGACAAACTGTCATGATTGAGAGGGGAGATAGCCATGTTCCTGCGGAATGATGTTTGCACCAGGAGAGAACTTCAGTCCCTTCTTGGATCCCTGAACTTCGCCATGCGCATCATTCCGCAGGGAAGGTCTTTCATATCCAGACTTCTTTGCCTGCTCCATGGAGTCCCGGACTCCGGCACAGCTTCTTTGGACCCCCACGCCAAGGCTGACTTAGCTATGTGGGGGAAGTTTTTGAAAGACTGGAATGGTATCTCCATGTTTATCCCCCCCCTCTCCAACTCTTCACCCATCATCCACACAGACGCAGCAGCCAACACCGGTTTTGCAGCCATTTTTGGGAACCACTGGTTTAGGGGCCACTGGCCCACTGAGACGGATGCCTTGGCAGGATTCAGGGAGACCTCAGCACTATTTGAAATTTACCCCATTGTGGCGGCCGCACACACCTGGGGTCATCTCTGGTCCGGCAAGGCAGTAAAATGCTACTCAGATAACTCGGCGGCTTGCGAAATCGTTAACAAAGGGCGATCATCATCCCTGACCATCATGCGGCTGATTCGCAAGCTGACCTGGCTGGTAGCATCCGGTCAGTTTCACTTAGTATGTTTTCACATCCCGGGTATTCACAACACGCCCGCTGACGCTCTTGCTTGTTCGCAATTCCAGGCATTTTCTCAGGCACTCCCAACGGCTCACCAACAGCCATCCAGGACACCACGGTTTCACGAACTAATCTTTGATTAAGCACGCTCTTGCATCACACTAGAACACTCACTCACCAAGCATTATCACCCAACACTGCTATCACTTACAATAGGGCACTTAATATATTTAACAAATTCACTGCAGAATTCGGTCTACAAGGTGACTTTTCTATTCAAACCATGGTGACTTTTGCCTCTTTCTGCCACCTACACCTTAAACTGTCGCACAACACCATTAAACTTTACCTCACCGGGCTTCAGCACCACAGCCTCACC
>OW240912.1:247169557-247252057 GCA_933207985.1 Pelobates cultripes | reverse complement strand
CAAGCGGATGTCATCAACTCATCCAAATTTATAGTCTCTGCTCTTATGGTTATCAATAGAATTATATGCAAACATTTAAATATTAGGTTACAGACTTTAGAAGATGAACAGGAAAAGAGTTTGGATTCCATTAGGTGATCGAAGACAGTGTGTGATCCATCAAACATCTACTGACAAGGAAGAAATATATAAGGAACATGAAAATTAGTTAGGGAGGACTACGACTTGTAGAATAATTGCCCTTTGAACATGGTTAATATAAACAAAAATATTATAACCTTACACTGAACCAGGAATAGGCACTAATTTACCAAAATAAAAACCTAATAAGCGTAAATAAAAAGTAATAACATTTTGGGGGCTGAGTCAAACAATTGAGACGAGTGGTAGCACTATTTCAGAGCTACAAAACGGGTCCAAAGACCAAAAAGTCAGACAAGCCTCAGGTGGGCTTCAACATCGGAAAACTCCTGCGGCAGGCAGATGGTGCCACTGGACACAAGATGGCAGACTACCTAGCGGCTATCACCAGATTTTAAGACAATCAATTCCTGGGAGAGGACGAAGTGGACACCAGCACCAATACCTACCAGTCCACATACATATCCAGTAAGATTTCTCATAAGGGGGATAAAGGGGATGTCAATAAATTTACATTATTACACAATGTTTTTATTAATTATTTTTAAGGTGGATATATTATATGTGATCTGAAACAGCAGTGATTTTGCACACTTAAGAACTGGACTATTATTCCAGACTAAATCCATTGGAATCCAGACTGTTAATACCCTTTTTCTTAATACCCGGAACCAGGAATTTGGAAAAAAAAAAAATTTTTATTTACTTTCAGTACTCCAACATTACGGTTTTTGTGCACTGAGGTATAGCTACTAAGTGCTCACACGGTTTGTCTATTGTTTTAAGCTTGATTTAAATTTGGGAGATTCTTTTTCGTGTTGAGCAGCTGTTTTACAGTTATTTTATTAAATTCTGATTATTATTGTCTGTATTAATTTATGTTTTTATCACTTTTACTGCATTCTTATTATATTCATTCATCTCCAGTAATAACAGCGGTGTTAAAGGAACTCATGGCTGATCTGCTAAAAAAAAAAAATAATAAAGAATATATATATTATATATATATATATATATATATATACACACATACATACACACATATACACACACACACACACACAAACACAAAATACAAAATACAACGCACTCGCTTATTCACTAAACAATCATTAGGCTGCTAGAGTAGGGCCCGCCAAGAATGGATTGACGTTGTGGCAGGCTTATGCAATATATGATCATATAAGCTAACTAAACCCCCATTATTTTTTGCCTGGGTGAGGTGTTTTTAAATAAAACTATTACAATCTCTAAGATGTGAAATCATTGTGAATAAGTGAGTGCGCTGGATTCTGTATTTTGTATATTTTGGCCCCAGCAGCACCCTATAATGTAAGTATGTTCAGGTGAGTGCAGCCCTCTTGGATAGTGCAGCATTCCTTCATCGGTCAGTGTAGATCAGTGATAGATAGAGATATATATCAAACAAATAGAAAACCTCTCGCACTCCAATTTTAAATATATTGAATACCTGGTGCCAAGTCCCAAACAATATAAAATATGAAAAAATACCGGCACTCTAGGCTTAGTTCATCCGTTTTAATTCTCAGTTGATTTTATCAAAACCTCTATAATCATATACCGTAATATAGTTTTCACGCACATGTACATGCTTACATAGTGATATTATACATACACACACTTTATTTAATTGCATTATAGGACCCTCTATTTAAAATTATAAGTCTCCTCTCAGCAGCTGACTCTTGAGATGATGGCAAATGATCTTTGTCCAATCCAATGATTCTTGTAGAGGAGCACCAGAATTAATACACTACGTTAATCCAATGCTTCTCATGCAGAGACTTTGAATCCAATATTTCTCTAGAACAGCATTCAGCATCATAATGCTGGACATGATGACCCCAAATTTGACTGGATTTTTAAATGTTTTTATAAGGAATTGCACTAGAGGCATGTTCTATAGCAAATATAAACATCGCTGTTTCTCTAACATGCCAATGTTTTACATTGCCAGAGAAAAGGGACAGCATCTATAAATCAAATCTACTTCATTAAGATGTACTGGATTTACAGTTTAGATTGCCTCTATAAGTATACATACTATACATAAAATAAAACACAAAGTTAGTGACTTTGGTGGATTAAAGCCTAATTACAATGACACACTGTTCAAGTGAACATACTTTACCTTAAGCACACACTTTCATGAGGATCATCTAAGATCATTTTAGAAGCAGGTGACACAATAGGACATATTTGATAATTAGGCTCATTACAAGAATCTGAATCAGTTATAGGAGAGTTTGCAGATCGTCTTCCAAACTTTGTTCTTAGAACATCCGTCAAGACAATTTTGGGTTGCCTGTTGTTTAAATATAAATATAGTAGTTTTATTTATTTTTAATTAAATATCCTCTCAAATTCTGACAAATGTTAAACAGTTTACTTTTTTTTTTTTGAAGGGCAGGTTTTGGGCAACTTAATCTAGCTACTTTAATGTATGACAAGTATACATCCAGTAGTAAGACTGCATTTTACACGGACTGCTATAAGATTATATTGTGCAAAATATTCAGCAATGGAAGTCGATACATCTTTAAAGCAGAGTATGTGAATTTACATGCTATGCTCACAAAGCAGCAAAATAAGTTTTCAAAAAGTTGACATGTGAGAAGTGCATAATAACTACAGCTCCAAGTACAGTTTAAAAACAAATCACAAGGCTAAATAAAAGGAAAGACATGCATATTTCCAAACGAGCAACTACGCAAGCAAAGAAAAACAAAAATTTTAAAAAGTTAATATCAATGAGTAAACATCCACTCACTCCACTGCTTCCACACCATAATAAATTCCCCAGAAATTTGAATCAAAACCTGGGTGAAGGGTAAAAAAGAATGAAATTGTATTTTACAAGTATATTTAGATAGTTACAATATTCTGATTGACTGCTTAAAAGGAATCATGTAGGTGAGGAGCATGAATGAGGTTGGAAAAGGGGGTGTGATTTAAAAAATAAAAAAAAAGAAGTGGTAGAAAGCAACTTGAACAGAGGGGATAGCTGCTTTCAAAGTGGTCCCATAAGTCAGGTGTCTTATTAAAATAGGCTTGTCATGCCGCATTCAAAACGTTAAGAATATTTTTGTTAACACAAATCCACATTGCTATAAAAAACAGAAAGTTCTCTAGAATACTGGGTGTGAGAAAACTTTTCATGAACCTTTGTGCCTCGATTTTGACCACTTGAACTGTCTGACCTTGCATCTTAACTAGTGTCCATCTCATGACTAGTTTCATATTCACAGCTGGCATAGCAAAAGCTGACCAGTATGTCATGGGCACTATTAATATTTTCACATGCCAACCGCCAAAAAGATTGCACATCCATTCAACCCCTATTGTTCTTCTGTGAACTGCTCAGCATGTCTAGAACAGGGCTTGACAATAGTTCCAAGTTTCTAAGACATAAGGCAGAAAGTAAGGAGCCAAACAAGCTTTCATTTTTCATATTTAGTTCACTCAAAATCACTTGCCTATAACATTGGCCCTATTAGGTTATTGGACTGGCTGAGCACAGAAATTGCACACGAAGAATGTTGGCACTGTACCGGTCATGGTTCACTGCCCTGCCTGCTTCTGGCCTCTATGTCTTCGGTGTGGGTTGCAAATGGGTAGTAATACAAAAAAGGCAATCTCTTTGCCTCCAAGCGTCGAGTTCCTACACCACCCCAAGATACAGATGTTCCAGGGATGGTGTTCAGGAGGAATAGACAAGGTTGCCTGGTGGTAACACCCAGCAGGCTACACAAGAGGAAAGAGGATAACATGAGAGGCGACATGGAGACATTATACCCTTTGCTGCACCTAATCTTATTTCTAAAGTAAATTTTTGTTCAGTCTATGCTTCCTTCGCATTTGTCTTGCCTGTAATTACTGTTCCCTTGGCCTGTTCCTCCGTTCATGAGCCTTTTCTGCCTGGGTTTTTTTTTTTTAATCTAAATTTTTATTGTTTGTTAAATGTCAAGTACATCAACTAGGCTTTGCAGTTGCTTATCCAAACGTTGAGACACGCAGATCTCCATAATAGCTGGTAAGTATTGTAATAATGCTATTGTATTCATTGGATTCGCAGATCCATAGTGGTTGAGCGTGTATTTGTACCTAGTTGAGCATTGCCTTCTTGCAATGTGTAACCAAGAAACATATTTGAAATGGTTGTTGGTAGACAGAAATCACATCAAAGCATTACAGTTGCAAATATAAACATTGAGACGCGCAGGTCTCCATAGTAATTGGTGAGAAAAAGAAAGACGATTTAATACTGTTGTATTCCTTGGACTCGTAGGTCCCTATTGGTTGAGTATTGGCTAATTCCTATTTAAACATAACATTTTTGCCATATACATCTAGGAAACTTATTTTAAATATTTGGTTACTCCTGAGGTTGAGAGGTGGCCCCATGAGGGGTGTAATGTCTTCATTGTATTATGTTAGAGTATTTAGTGTCATCGGGTGTGGGTTATTGCTTGTATCAACGGCTATAACGGGTGGTAGTCTCATATGTGTCATTTACATTGTGGTCAGTCGTCTTTCAAATGACCTAAGTTAGAAGCTTCTCCTTGTACGTGATCGCTAATGTGCCTTTGTCTTTCCCCTTTGCGGCTTACATCTTAATTCCCTCTCATGTGTAGTTGTTTGGGGGCCTTTCACCTTTTACCTGATAAGTTTCATCGTATCGAGATCCCTGCTCATGCTTGCAGCATGGCTATATTCGTGCGGGTGTTTGGGTCGTGTAGCTGTTTGAACGATATTCACCGTGTGCTGCGGTAACTAGCAAGTCACCCGCGGTCCTGTCAAGTGTTATTGTCTTGTGTGTTCTTTTCCTATCGTGAGCGTGCTGGTAACCCTTTAGTTGTTGTCTAATGTGTCCTCTGCCGGGGTTAGCCCACTATTCCCCTCCCTGTTTGTCTTATTTTGGTCTCTTCGTGGTGGGTCTCTTGCTTCCTGGCATGTTTGGTCCCCTGGTCCATGACTGAGTTATGGTCCTTTCAGTCTGAGGTGTGTATGTCCCAGTGTCATTTGTTTGTGGGTGTATCGCTTTTGTATTTTGTGGGTTCTGTAGTGTCTGGAGGTGAGCGTATGTTCCTGTGTGTAGGCGTGTGGAAGTGAGTTGCTTGTGTGGAGTGGCAGTTGCCTAAGCGTTCTGCTATCGTGTCTTGTGGGTTTGGTTGCTTCTCTCCCCTCTCAAGAGTTGCCGGTTTATCTAGCTTCCCAATCTTGGGCAACTGTTACCTGCGCTCCCGTCTCCCTCTGTTCTAACCGGCTAGGCTACTCTCGGCTTCGAATTATGATGTTGGTTGGGAAGAACAGTGAGTCGTTGCATGTCTGGGGAGGTTAAAGTACTTATCTGTGTAGTTCTTGCATCCAGTGTCCATGGGTGTTCATCTGTCGGTGTCTCCTCAGTGCCAGTCAAATGGGTCTCGCAGCGACTTGGCTTGTGTGGCTCGCTAGTATCTCGTTAATTCAGCTGGCTGCGCCGAGTTCAGGGGTCTGTGGGGTGGTGGTCTACGTGGCGCGTCATCTCTTCGTTGTCTTGCAGCTCTTTGCATCATGGGTCCAGGTCTTTGCTCCAGTGGTTACAGGATCCAGTCGACCACTTCCGTGTGTGGCAGGCCCAATCTCCTAAGGAATAACGGTACCTCATCCGGCCACCTTAAGGGAGTCCACTCATTGTTATGTCAGGCTAGCAGGCTGAAGGGGCAGGCTATATGGTATGTTACGGCTCCTTAACAGCTGAGTTACTGGTCTTAGAGCCCTGCGGGCCTCCAGCATAAGGGGTAACAGGTCCTGATAAAGGGCCACCTCAGCTCCTTGAAACCGCCACGTCAGTTTAGAGTGGGCTTTGGACATAATCAGCTCCTTGAAACCGCCACGTCGGTTTAGAGCGGGCTTTGGACATAATCAGCTCCTTTTATCTGAAGTCATGCAGACAGCAGACTGTCTCTGGGCGAGTTAACAGCGTTCCTCGGTCTCGCTGCTCTGTGTGCCCGATCAAACCTTATACGGGGCGGTGCGTCTGGGCCTAGTATCTCACCAAACAGAGCTGTAAGTGTGGCCTCCACATTTTCTTCTCCACTTGGCTCAGGAAGATTGCGTACCCGTATGTTGGATCTGCGCCCCATGTTATCAAGATCTTCTGACTGTCGCCTGAGGTGTAGTAGGATGCTCCCTTGTCTGGTGATTGCTATATTATTAGCCTCTATGCGGTCGGTCATTGCCTGTTCTGCAGCCGCTATGTCGTTTCCCAGCATGGCGACCTCTGAGCGGATTGCCTCGTGGAGGGTGTCAGAGGTGCTCTTCAGGTCTGTTTTCGTGACCATAGTGCTGGTTAGGGTTCTGATGTCTGCCCTTATGTCTGCGAGGGAGGGTGCTAGTGTCTCAGGCGGGGAGGCCTGGCTGTCGGCCATTTTAGGGCCCTGAGTGTCTCGTGGCGGTCTGCTCGGTGTTTGCAGGTACCCGTCCAACGAGCCGGTTTGCGAGCTGCTCTGTTTTCCCTTAGGAATTTGATGGGTATCTGGGCGCTTAGTGCGACCCATTGGGAGAGTGTTTGCTGCTATTAGTGCGCTGTTTCTTGCTGTGCGGGACGGAGCTTGTGAGTTAGGCAGCCATCTCCGGAGTCCGCACATGGATTCCTTCTGCCCGGGTTTTGACCACTTGGTTACCTTGATCGGTTTTGCTTTAGTCTCCCCCTACTTTCCCACTTTCCTTCCTGACAAACCCATTTTCAGCTTTAGATACTTCAAACCTAACAGTACCTGATAAGGATGACATATTAAAGGCATGAGTTACATAATGCTCAATCATCTTGATGCCTTAGCTGGATGTGACTGAGCTACAGTCAAAATGATTAGCTGCTTTACCTCGAACAGCATGGCATCAACATTTCCCCAACTCCTCTAATGTGTGAGGGTCAGCCGCAATGAAAACGATGGGAAGCCAGGTGAGGTTTTGTACAAGTTGGTTGAGCCAAAAGGTCTTGGCTGTGGTAGCAGAGACAGCTTCAAGGCTCCACTGATTCCCAGTACTGGAAGGATTTGACATTGTATCCCAAAATATCCACTAGGGATCGACCGATATTGATTTTTTAGAGCCGATACCGATACCGATATTCTGTGAACTTTCAGGCCGATAGCCGATATAATTTGCCGATATTCTGTACATTTACCATTTTGGAAAATAAAAACTATTTCTAAAGGTAAATGCACAAAATATACATGCCACGTGTAGTGGATGCAGTGTGCTGTGTGTGTGTGTAGTGGATGCAGTGTGTGTCTTTGTGTAGTGTGTGTAGTGGATGCAGTGTGTGTCTTTGTGTAGTGTGTGTGTGTGTGTGTAGTGGATGCAGTGTGTGTTTGTGTAGTGTGTGGGTTGTGGATGCAGTGTGTGTTTGTGTAGTGTGTGTGGAGGATGCAATGTGTGTTTGTGTAGTGGATGCAGTGTGTATTTGTTTAGTGTGTGTAGTGGATGCAGTGTGTATTAGTGTAGTGTGTATATAATGAAAGCAGAGTGTTTGTGTAGTGTGTGGGTAGTGTGCGTAAAGTGAATGCTGTATATACTAAATGCAAAGTGTGTGTGTATATAATGAATGCAGAGTGTGTGTGTATTTGTGTAGTGTGTGTATAGTGAATGTAGTGTGTGTTTGTATAGTGTGTATATAATGCAGTGTATTTGTGTGCATTGTATACAAACACACACTATACAAACACACACTGCATTATATACACAGTGTGTTTGTGTAGTGTCTGTGTATATAATGGAGTGTGTGAGGGGGAATTTTTTATTAAATTATTTTTTATATATATATATTTAATTATTATTTTTTGTCCCCCCTCCCTGCTTGTTACCTGGCCAGGGAGGGGGGATATGACAGTCCCTGGTGGTCCAGTGGTATTGGCTGAGCTGGGGGGGGCGGAGAGCAAGCGCTTACTCACCTCCCAGCAGCTCCCCAGTGCAACTCTCGCGGCCAGCGTGTCGCGCGGAGCGTTGCCATGGTGATCCATGGCAACGCTCTGACGGCCGCGGGTCTCACGAGAGTTACACTTGGGAGCCGGAGAAGCTGCTGGGAGGTGAGTAAATGCTTGATGCCCGCCCCCCCAGGACCGCCGGGCTTGTAATGAGCCTGGCGGTCCTAGGAGGTATTATCGGCAATATCGGTATCTGAATTGGCCGATACCGATATTGCCGAAAATACCGAATATCGGCCGATTATATCGGTAAAACCGATAATCGGTCGATCCCTAATATCCACCCAGATCTATCATTTTAGATACCAAGCAGAATGGAAAGTGTATGACAGCACATGGAGACAGGTGAAGCAAATGCTCAGCAACATGACATTTCTGTGCAGCCATGGTGACTTGTCATAAGTCCTGGTACAACTCTGGATTAGAATTAATACATAGGTAAATATCCTTCCATCCATTGAATATTTATACCCAATTTTCCTGAAGAAGAGACAATATTTTTTAGACTACGTGACAAGATAAACAAAATCAAAACTTCCAAGTATGAACAAACAAAATAATCCAAATGGTCCTCTACAAGAATATGAAAATAGCAAGCAAGACAAGCCAGGAACAAACAGGGAATATTATACAGAATAAAATAAAGAAAATACAAAAGCAGAAGCAAAGCAGTAACAAAACTAAAATGTATTAGAAATACCCATCCAAGGTAAACCTAAAACTACATAAACGAAAAGTACAATTACATTTACCTGCTAAGCAACAGATGTTGTTCTGGAGACAATTTAGGACTGCCAGTAACATGAACATTAGCTTTATCTGCAGCTTTCATATACTGTCTTCCTAGATCAGTATTCAGGACATTAGTCAATATCAGTTTGGGTTCTGTCCAATTCTGAAGACTAAAATGTTCATCAAAAACAGATACCTTAGGTTCAGAAATTGGCAAACTTAAAAAAAAAAAAAAAAACCACAACAACAAAACACCCTTAAAAGCCAACCCCTCCGGGAACACACAATAAAAAGTTGCAAAACACTTTCATGTTAGAGAACAGAAAGACAGACAGATACAATTTTAAAATACATACATAACAACACACACAAAAACAATTTTAAACAGCCTAAATTCAATAATTAAAATAGGCACTTTGTAATTTCATACAAAGCAAGGTACTTGCCACAATATATGTAAAAAAAATGAATTTATATCATAAAAAGGTATAAATCATAGTATATACACAAGTCAAAATAAGGCATAAGTTAATCAAATGCACAAGTGAACAGTAATAATCAATAATCTAGTGGATCCACCTAAATATATATAACTATACCCTCCCAGTCAAAAAAGGGCAACATAGGTTTCCACATACATACATATATATATAAATATAAGTGTATATATATATATATATATAAATAAATATACACACACACACACACACACACACACACATACATACAAAAAAAGCAAGAAAAAAAACAGAGGCAAAAAGTAAAAAAAATAGAAATGAAAAGTAACAAGTCCAACATACTGATCTTTGTTTAAACCATTGAAAGTTTGTTTAAAAAAAAAATAAAATCAGTCCATTACACAGTGAACCATATGTTGTTGGATCACGGAAGATATCCTGGACTTCGCAGAGGATCGGCAATATTCTGGGCTGTGCGCTCAAGACCCCACTGTCCTTTCAAAGGCCATTTACAAGAATGCTAACAAGGTTTGCAAAAGAGCGATTAGATGGGCTAAACCTGAAAATTAAAAGCTCATAGCCAAAGACCAACCCCAAAAAAGTTTTTGTTTTTTTTTGTTTTGTTTTTTTATAAGTACATTAATACCAAAAAGGTTAAGAGTGAAAGTGTTTGTCCATTGAAATGTTAGATGGGTGAGATAATCAAGGACTTTCATGTCAATGTATCAATTGGTGTATTTCCTTACACTGTTAAAGGATAATATGCAAGAAATAGAGATATATATCTGTGTGTGTGTGTGTGTGTGTGTGTGTGTGTATATATATGTATATATACACACACACACACACACACACACACATATAGATCTATATCTATCTCTCATGAGCAGGAATCAACATGGTTTTATAAAAAAGACAGGTCATGTCAAACTAACTTAAAGGGACACTATAGTCGCCAGAATTGCTTGAGTTTAATGCAGTGGTCTTGGAGTCTACATCCTGTCCCTGTAGGCTTTTCAATGTAAACGCTGCCTTTTCAGAGAACACTCGTGCCTAGTAGCACCTTTAGTGGCAGTCACTCAGAGGCTCTACATTGAGGCGCTAAATGTTACTCATGGAGATGCATTGATTCAATACATCTTGAGGAGGTGGTGCTGATTGGCGCAGCGTTTTGCTGTGAATGCGCAAGATTAATGATCTTGGCTACAAAGAAAAGGTGAGTAAAAATACCATTTTACTGAAATGGGAGGTGGCCGGTCACCTAAACCGCCACTTCAGGACTATATTGACAGAAATATATATGTTTGTATTCCTGACACTATAGTGTTCCTTTAATTGCATTCTATGAGGAAGTTAGTAAAACTATAGATTAGGATATTCCAACAGATGTGATCTACTTGGATTTTGTAAGGAATTTGATACAGTTCCACACAAAAGGTTACTAGTAGACCTGAAACCCGAAAAATTGTGTTCTTGGATAGAATACTGACTTACTGGTAAAGTGCAGAGAATAGTTGTACGTGGAAAATGTTCAAATTGGACAAAAGTGTTAAGTGGAGTGGCTCAACATTCTATCATGAGATCACTATTCTTTAAATAGATAAAAAGAAAAATCCTGGAATGGACATTGAAAGTAATTTGATGGTGTTTGCAGATGATGAAAAGCTAGGTAATAAAATACAATCTGAACATTATATAACTTCTATACAGAGGTATTTGAATAAATTGGGGTACTGGGCAGGGAAAGTGGCAGATGAGATTCAATACAGATAAATGCAAGAGCAAGCATTTTGGAATAATGAACCCACATGTCACTTATACATTAAATGGGAGAGAAGTAGGGTTAACATTAAATTAAATGACTTTGGAACAATTTTAGATTACAAACTAGGCAACAGTATGCAATGACAGACTGTCATTGCAAAAGTTAGTAAGGTGTTTTTGTAAATAAAAATAGGTATTGATTTACATGATCCAAATATAAATTTAGCCTCTTCACAAATCAATGGTAAACCCCACCTTGAATATGGGGTGCAATTGTGGGTACCAATTATGAAGGATATTGCAGAACTTGAAAAAGTGCAGCAACAAGCTAAAAAACTAGTAATCAAGAAGGAAAACAATTATGATGAAAGGCTAGAAAAATGAAAATCCTTTTTCTTTCTTTGGAAAAAAGGATAGTACTATACAAATTTATACAGAGTCAGTACAAACCGCTATTTGCTAACCTGTTCATTAGCAGGAATATACAACAAACAAGAGGTCACCCATTGACCTCTTGCCTGGAGAAAGGTTCTTTACAGTAAGATGTTGCAATGTCTGCCTAAATAGGTTGTGCTATAAGATTCTATAGATACATTTAAAAAAAGTTTTGGATGCTTTTTTTGCATTCAAGAAGTGTTCCTTCAAAGTTTAATTCTTGACAATTCACACTTTAGTAAATAAGTCTCTAGAATTGTAAGCTCATTTGAGCAAGACTTTAGATAACATCTTGTTGCTGGTAACTTTTTTTTTTTTTTAGTAGGTTGTCTCTTATTTAAAGTTTTTTCCACTTTGTAAAATTATACAGCACTATGAAATATACAACTTAGTACATATACCCCCAATGTAAACATTTAAATATGCATATTTTCATTGGAGGTATATCTGACAACAGCTTGAAAAAGCTGCAGGTCTTTTGTCTGCAGACTTTACAAGCCCTCCCCTTCTAACTCGTGCCCATACTTTCTGTTATCACATTACAGACTTCCCAGTGCAGCTCAATCAGATGTCTTTGCAAGACAGGACCTCTTGAGTTTCTCTCCACTGCGTTAAACTATGAGGAAGTAACAGGACCGGTTGGCTGCTTAAAAGCCAAAGTGGATGTAACAAGGTTTATTTATAAAAGTGTCAATTCCTATAAAAATGTGCACTTTTTGTAAGATAAGATACATTATATTTATTAGTCATTGCATATGATAAAATTTAGAAAATGCATAAGTTTAACAAGTTTATGCACCAATAGTTTAAATGCTTTTCTACAGACTTTGTATAAAAAAAAAGTTGATCCTACCTCCCGCCCCCTTCCATGACTGGACGTCAGACTGAACCCCGAACGACTGACTCAGACGAGCCCGCAACAGGGGCACATTTATCTACTCACTCATTGTAAGCACAGTAGCAGACCACACAGGGAACTGAGACCATATATAATGTTGACACCGGAACGATAACATACCACCTGACTACCTTGACTGGTACCCAGCGTACCCTCACATATGCCTAGCTATACAGATAAGCATACAAACATCTCCACTGACAACTGCTCACCCACAGTAGTGGAAAACTTTATCTAAATCAGCACACTTGGCTCTTACCCAAGTGATCTGAAGGCCTGAATGTAAACAATTGCTCGCTGACATTGGAGTTGTAAAGTCACTAAATGTTTTTTCGCTACTGTAGCTCTATATCATGCTCAACAATATATTTGTCAAGCGATAAAAGGGAAAATAAAGACCATAAAACAGTGCTACCAAAGTGCCAACACGATGCCAGACAATCCTGTCTGACATCCAGTAGGACTGCACAAGTGGTCAGATATACTTCCTCTCCTCCCATCATTTCAAAGTATATGTACTTGACTACAGGAGTTGATAATTTCGATTGTGCTAACACACCTGGCCTCTAAAAATGTTTTCCTATGTTTTTTAACATGAATATTTGTATACTGATAGTCGAGATGTAATAACGCAAAAATGTTCTTCGACATTGTTGTTCTGTACCTTACCCTCTAATATATATGTCAAACGTAAAATGGAAAATAAAGATTGTCAAAAAAAAAAAAAAGTTGATCCAATAAGCATGTCAAATCAAATTGATACAATTACTATAAAAAAGGGTGTCAATTTTAGATGTCTGAATCCTCATGTGACCTTCATATTTATATTATGTATACCAGGTATAGCCAGTAATTTATATGCTAGACATTGTGCAGTATGGCATAAAATAACGCTCAGGTACCCTGTTGGCTAAGAGTCTCTAATGCTGTAATGCCCCACACACTAGTATGCTACTGTATCAAGGTCTAGGGTCTTACCAAACAGTGTATAGTAAGGTAAATATATATTGCATTTTATAATATGGAATTTACGCATAAAATGAAAGCATACATTGAAATAGAATTAAAATCCATTTACCTGCTAGAACTGTGTGATCCACATTTTGACGTGTAATATTCACAGGACTCCTTATTGCGCGTCTTATTGAATAAATTATAAGACGAGCAGGTCTTCTGTATTAAAAAAAATAAATTAAAAAAATAGAATTACGTAATTAAAAACATGATTAATAAATTACCAAAATGTTTGTGAATCAGGACACACAACATTTTTAGAAACAAGCACTTGTTGAATAAATGACAAACAATTTATCTGATGAATTGCACATTTCTCCCAAGACAGAGTGAAACAAACATCAGGAATTAAAAGTATACTAAAAATCCAAAAAGAGATGCAGAGATTGGTTTAGCACCCTAAATTCAGAAAAATGACTCCACCCAAACTATTCAGAGTTTGTCTCCCTAAGATAAGGTTAAAGCAAAGAACTCTAGGCACCAAAACAATTTTAGCTTACTAAAGCAGTTTTCAACTACATATTATGCCTCAGCTGTCATACTGATCAATTCTCCGCCATTTAGTAGTTAAACCACTTTATTTATGTATCCCTTGCCACACCTCCCATGGCTGTGACACACAACCTCCATGAGAAAGAATTTCATTTTCATTCAGATGTCACAGCAAATTGGGTTTATGTTACAAATTCTTATTTCCGGTCCTGTTAACTTAACTTTAAATCACACAAACAGAAGGTTGTTGCAAGCTTTAGCAGGCTATTAACAGAGCTGGAGCCAAGATTTTTTTTTTAAATTCACTGAGCAATAATGGAAGCTGACAAAATCCCAGGGCAATTTAATAAAAGAAGAATTGCGGTGAAATCAAAGTGAATTTAACAATTGTGTCCACCCAGTTGAACTGGAAGAAAAGTGGACTTAGATTTTATTTAATTTAGATATTTGTGCCTTAAAGGAACACTATAGGGCCAGGAACACAAACATGTACATGTGTATAGTGTTAAAAACACTATCAAGCACCACCCCCTCCCCCCTCCGGCCCTCCTAAATATGGTATAAATCTTTATTTTAGTCTGCTGCTGCCCCAGATATGCCTGCTTGGCTGACATCATCAGTAGTTATGAACTGAGACAATAACAATGATTTTACATAGGAACGCATTGGATTGGCTGAGATTGTCAAGGAGGCAGATCAGACGCAAAGCCTGCACAAGTTAAACACAGCCCTGGTCAATGCATCTCTAGGAGGTAAGTTCAGTGTCTCCATGCAGAGGGTGGTGATACTAAACAGCACCTCTAGTAGCCATCTGAGGAGTGGCCAGTGGAGGTCTCCCTAGGCTGTAAAGCAAACACTACCTTTTCTTTGAATAGACAGTGTTTAATGCAAAAAGCCTGCAGGGACTGACTATACTCACCAGATCAACTACATTAAAGGACCACTCTAGGCACCCAGACCACTTCAGCTTAATGAAGTGGTCTGGGTGCCAGGTCCTTCTAGAGTTAACCCATTTTTTCATAAACATAGCAGTTTCAGAGAAACTGCTATGTTTATGAATGGGTTAAGCCTTCCCCCTAATCCTCTAGTGGCTGTCTCATTGACAGCCACTAGAGGCGCTTGCGTGCTTCTCACTGTGATTTTCACAGTGAGAGCACGCCAGCGTCCATAGGAAAGCATTGAGAATGCATTCCTATGTGACCGGCTGAATGCGCGCACAGCTCTTGCTGCGCGTGCGCATTCAGCCGACGGGGCGGAGAGAAGGAGGATCGGAGGAGGAGAGCTCCCCGCCCAGCGCTGGAAAAAGGTAAGTTTAAACCCCTTTCCAGAGCCGGGCGGGAGGGGGTCCCTGAGGGTGGGGGCACCCTCAGGGCACTATAGTGCCAGGAAAACGAGTATGTTTTCCTGGCACTATAGTGGTCCTTTAAGCTGTAGTTGTTCTGGTGACCATGGTGAATTTCAAATTTAAAGAATCATTATAAATTCCTAACAATTCTCAATAACCCTGTTAAACTAGTTTTCAGGAAGCATGTACAGAGACTGTTTGAGTCTTAACCAGGGAAGGTGTGGCTAGGGATTCATAAAGAAAGTGATTTAACATATAAATGTATAGTTTATGCCCCTGAGTGACACTGCAGGGGCATAAGCTATACACCAAAAGCTCTTCATTAAGATGAAAATGTTTTGGTGCATCTCATTAACATTGCACAGATCATGTTTAACTCTTTTTCTCGTGCTGCTTTGTTGCTCTTTATGATTACATGAGATAATTTGGATGCCTCAATATAATTTAAGATTACCTTTCTCGTGGTTACATTCCTGAAGTCAGATAAAGGAGAATTCTGGGGGACATCTTCAGACCAACTTTCGTCTTTCTTCTTAGGTATCCGAAACTAAGAGGAAAAATAAAAATAAATTTTTTTTAAAAATTAACTCAAACTACACAAATGTATTATTTTGATGAACTTGCTCAAAATCAGCACAAAAAAACTGCATACGTCAGTATTGCTTTTAGCTGCAGATGCATGCTAATATATGCTTGTATTAACAAAAAAATGAAAACACAAATAACCCACATAGGTGTGTGTCTACTTACTGTTGGAGGCTTTTCAGTCACTAGTGCATAAGTTTGCAAAGCCTTTTTTTGTTTATCCATCATGACAAATAGACTCTAAAAAAAACAAAAAAAACAAAAAAAAAAATCCATATTTTTATCATTATCATGTATTTTGAGATACAATTCAAGGTAGCATTCAAACCAGAAATTCACCATAAAGCCTTATTTCCCATCGCTCTAATTTGCAGTATCAACCTGCGCAATGCGAAATAATTGATTAATCCCACATATTTTTAACCCCTTAAGGACCAAACTTCTGGAATAAAAGGGAATCGTGACATGTCACACATGGCATGGGTCGCTAAGGGGTTACAATGTCAATGTCTTTGTGGGTCTGGACAAGTATAGTATATAACATTACCCCACAGCTACATTATGTACAAGACACATTGCTTGCATGCAGGCACACACAGCTGCACTCCTTCTGATTTGCTGTGCCATTTTGTTAGGTTATTCTACTATCTGTAACAGGACATGCTCAGTCCCCTGTTTAGTGAATATCTCCATCCATTCCCATGCACACCCAATAAAGACAATACCCAGAGATGAACACCGTGTCATTGGCCAGCACGGCACTGGCAGCCCATGGTGTCAGACAGGCTGTGGTGACACTGATCACTCACCTATTTGCTGTTGACAAGAGTGACGCCCGGTGTTTCCCAGAATGCTCTGCGGTCCCAGCGCTTCCGGTATGATGGCTGTCTGTATGTGGTACAACGCGTAGACCCCCCAACACATACACACACAGCTCCCATGGGATGGGAACCGTAGATGCCCAGATCGATTCCCAGCCCCTTACGAGGGCGGATGTGACGTCTTGGCATGTGGGCCGGACCAGGCGAACTTCCGACGTCAACAAACACCACGTGACTTGACATTGGCAAGGCGGACACCACGTGATCACAGGCCTGGGTACGGGAGCCGGGAGGGCTCACACTGTGCTGGGTTTTAGCGAGTGCCTTTGTTTGTCGTTCGGTTTCCGAAGCGGACGCTGCTGGCTTGCAATGGGTAGTGTTACAGCGGTGACGGTTCCTAAGAATCCCCCGTTACTGTGTCCAGAATGCTTCATGGGGAACGCTATAGCAGCGCTTAGCCAGGCTCCAGCCATGTGTCAGCCCGTGTGTAACCTGTAATCCTGCATGGTGACCCAGCTCACAGCACTATATAGTGTGGGCTTTATTCACTAAATGCAGGGTTTAGGGAGCAGACTGCAATGGCAACACTGAGGTCAAAGTATCCCAAACTATACCGGGTTATTTACTAAAGTGAGAATTCAAAGTAAACCTCACATTTTACACCAAAGTAGCCGCACTAGTAGCATGGACGATTTGGAATAGTTCTTCAATTCAGCTATTTTGCTATTAAAACTGGAATGCAGCTTGAATCCTCACCTTAGTAAATGACCCTGTGTGACTTTATGGGATTATTCACTAATGTGAAAATTCAAAGTGAATGGCAAACTTAAGGACAGAGTAGCCAAACTGAAAGCATAGCTGACTTAGAGAAGTTTTCCAGTTAAGCTATTTTGACCTTAAAATTGAAATTCACTCTGAATTCTCACTTTAGTAAATAACCCTGTATAGCTGAATTGGGGAATTTTTAGAAAAAGCTTCTGTTATTCTTAGATTCCCCATTTCGGATTTAAATTTACTATAACGTTGAGCTGAATTACTAATCTTATGTAATGTGTGAAGTACTATGTTTACAGTTTGGCTCTTTTGGCCTAAAATTTCAAGCTCACATAGAATTTTTGACAATTTACACTTTAGTGAATAACTGACCAGCTCCCACTGGTACCAGATCAAAAGTTAATTAAAAATCTGATATTTGTAATTAGAAGATATGCTCTTATGCATGCACAATCTTATCAGACAGCTGTAATTGTTAAAGGGCATTATGTGGAAAAAGTACCTACACACACAGGGCATTATATGGAAAAACTACCTACACACAAAAAAAGGATTGGAGTAGCACTTTAATCATATACAGACTCTCCTCACTTACCGACCTGGTTCCGTTCCTACGACCCGGTCGTAGAACGAATTGGTAAGAAAGTGCGGAGTAAAGGTATTCCCTGCTCTCCTGCATTCTTCTATATTCGGGGAAATGTCCCTGAACATAGATGAACGCAACAGAGCAGGGAATCCCTCTAATCTATGTTCAGGGTAATTTCCCTGAACATAGATTTAAGGGATTCCCTGTTCTGGTGCACATGTCTGTGTTCAGGGACATTCCCCCGAACATAGACAAACACACAAGAGCAGGGAATCCCTCTAATCTATGCTTGGTCGTAAGTGCGAGCCGTCGTAAAACAGGTCACAAAACGTGGACCACCTGTAAAATGTTGGACACACTGTGCAATATAGAAACTACCTATATATGCCATAAAATTATATGCTTATAAGGTTGATACTGGCTGGCACAGTGATGGGATTCTGGTGCACATGGTTACTCTTCAATAACCTGTCTGACAATTCTAATGCTGTTGATATATGCAGATATTGTCACGAGGCCTCTTGCTTGTTAGCCCACTGTAGTGTTTAATGTGCCATGAGTGCCCTGGCATCCTCCTGGAACTTACCTGGGCACTTTGGAGCACCAATCACCTCCTCCGGGAGGAACCTGTCTGCACTGAGCTAGATAGGCCTTAGCTCATTGGTTGAGGATATCAATTGAGTGCCTGGCTTAGCTTCAGGGAGCTAATAGAAGTTCTGAGCTTTTGTCTCATCTGGAGTCTGTGACTGGATTCTTGGATATATGATTACTCTTTATGTGTATGAACTGTGCAGAAAGAGTGCTAGCTACAAAGGATTCACGTATTTACAGTATAAGTGTCAAATGCAGACAGCAAAGGTTCAGAAAATGATAAACAAAGCCAAGGATCACGATATAAAGAGAGAAGAAGCACCACAGTAATTAGAGGGACAATCCGGCACTTATACAACTTAAATGCATTTGATAATTTTGGTCTCATTAATATGCTGTATTTTTTGCATGCTCAAATCTGTATACATTTTGCATACCAAAAAAAAGATGTTTTCTTGATTTTCCTGATTGCACTATGAGCACGCCTCGTGAACCATACTCCCTCACTCCAGAAAACCACTTCCTTATCAAATGTATGTACATATCTCAGCCACTGAGTGATCTGAACTACAAGACAATCTGCATGAAAATAAGTCACCCAGGTAGATGTATAGTAAGGATATTACCACTTGTTTATAGTTTCTCTTACTGTCTGCAGTCAGGTTGTGAATTAAAAGTAGCGGTCTCGTGGCTGTTGAGGCTGATTCTGTGCGCATACTTAAAGCAGCACTGTCATGGCCAATTCCAGTTGTTGTTTTTTAACCCCTACATCTAATTGTCCCTCTAGTTACCCCGAAATGCCCCTAAACCCCCCATCTTACCTATTTTCCATCTTTATTCCGTGCACGGACCTAGTCCCTGTGTGATACATTATCTGCCCACACTAGATAGCGCTGTGACATTCCCACGCATGTGGCATTCGAACAGGAATTAAATCTATTCATTCGTCAGAAAGACGAATAAATGAATAGAAATTTCAAAAGAATGAACGAAGACCTGTTCGTTTGGTTTATTACAAAGAGGGAGCTACCGGCGTGCATTTGTAAGATGTAAAAATAGAAGCGGCAGTGAGCAGTGCTCCCCGCCACTTCCTAAGTCCCCTCATGTCCTCCCTCACTCTATGAGGGTCAATATGACCCTCCATATTAACATAATATTGTCCTAACCTCGGCCCCCACCCATGAGCGGCGGGTAGGGGCCCTAAATGTAAACCCTCCTCCCAGGTGACTAAGGGTCCCCAAGCCCCTAGTCACCCGCCCACCCAAAAAAAATTAAATTCCTACCTACCCCCCTCACCCTATTGTCCTCCCTCCCGGCCCCCACCCTTGAGCGGCAGGTGGGGGCCCTAAACTACAATAAGCCTCTAGTCACCCCCTCCCCCACCCAAATTTTTAATTTTAAATAAAGTTCTACCTACCCCCTTCACCCTAAAAATAGTGGGGGGGGAATGAGAAAACGAAATCCCTGTAAATAAAAAATAACTTACCATTTTATGTTTTCTTTTTTCAGCCCCCAAAAAGGCCAAATAAAAATTCATAATACCCGTCGAACTTTGAAAATAAAATTTAAAAAACCCGAGCGCCCCCCCAAAAAATCAGACGGAAAAAAAGACACTAAAAAAGTAGTCCATCTTTACCCAGCGAGGGCACTGTGCAGACTGAGCTCTGCAGGGCGGGGAATTTTCCCATGCTGTGTAATTTGACTCATAACTTGAAAGCAACCAATCAGAGTGTTGTTATGAGTCAAATTACAAAGCATGGGAAATTCCAAAGAACTTTCCCATGCTGTGTAAAATTACTCGGAGCACTCTGGGTTTTATTTCAAGCCAACCAGAGTGCTGTGACAGGTAAATGTAGAGACTTACCTGTAAGTCTCTTCATTTACCTTTTAGAACACTCTGGTTGGCTTAAACCAACGGAGTGCTCTAATCCTAATTGCAGGCCGTGGGAAGGCTTTATAAACCTTTCCCCACCCCGCTGAGCTCAGTCTGCACGGTGCCCTCGCTGGGTGAAGATGGATTACTTTTTTTAGCTTCAGGGTGTTTTTTCTGTCTGATTTTTTTTTTTTTTTGCGCTCTGGTTTTTTATTTTATTTTTTAAGGTTCGGGTCTTATGGATTTTTATTTGGCCTTTTTTGGGGCTGAAAAAAGATTTTAGAAAAAAGAAAACATCAAATGGTAAGTTATTTTTTATTTACAGGGATTTCGTTTTCTCATTCCCCCCTTCACTATTTTTAGGGTGAGGGGGGTAGGTAGAACTCTATTAAAAAAAAATTTGGGGGGGGTGACTAAGGGTTTATTGATATTTTAGGGACAATAGGTTCCTCCGCCTTATTGTAATTTAGGGGCCCCATCCGCCATTCATTGGTGGGGGCCAAAGGGGACCCTATGTCCTCTGTTTGCTTGAATAGCCCCCGCATGCATGGCTCGGGGAGGACAATATATAGAATCTTATCAATATGATTTAGCAGGTAAAAAGCTCAACTTAAAAGTGTCAGTCATAAGACATGATTTATTAATTCATAAGAAAGAAAATAAAGTCAACTGTGCTAAAGAGATGCCCCACCATGGGGCCATTTATTGGGGGGGGGGTATTTATTTTTTTACAACAGTGAGCAGCAAGAGGCTAGACATACCCCTACTCGCGATATAGTGAGTAGGGGCAGAACAGTTACTAATACCAAGTAATTTTTACTTGGTATTAGTAAAGTTTGCTGAAAGATCAATCTTGGTCTTTAGCCTTTTGATAGGTAGCTCCCTAAAACTTGCACATCTACTAAGCGACTGCAAGATGCAGCCGCGATCGGATCGGAATTTCATTAATTCAAATGAAATTTCGGACCGAACAAAGTCCCGAATTTCGTCTTAACACGAATGGAGGAACTGCTCTTATTCTGTTAGGACAAAATTCTGTAGGTTTGCCGGTGTTAAGGAATACGGAAAGGAGTCATCTTGAGAACACGGTGGAAAGGTGAGAATTGTGGGAACAATTCACTGACCACAGGAAACGGAGCACACTTTGCTCCTCTGCTGGTCATAGATGGTCAGGCGTAGGAAACCTACTTTTTCCCTATGTTTTAAAGAAAACTAGAGCAGACAGTTAGAAGTGAAGAACAGATCCTGACCGAGGGAGAGAAGAGGAATCGATTAAAGAAAGGTAAGTTCAGCATGACAGTGCCGCTTTAAATAAAACAAAACTGGAAAACCTGTAGACTGTTGACAGCCATTACACTGAGCTGTAGTGGTTATGTTGCTTATAGCCCCTTTTAGTTTTTATGTTTATTTTATGCCTCATTTTTAAATGGAAATGTATAGGTCATGTGCATGGTCATATCTCTGCCATTGTGGTACCTCCTATAATTGGCCCCTGATTCTTACACCATCACCTACAATGTGCAGTACATCAAAAGCTGACAGGGTATTTTTTTATAGAACATAATCAAACAGTTGTGTGCATGTTAGGTACCTGTTATTCTGTAGTAATGTCAGTATATTGTAGAAAGCATGTGCGTAGAAATCATTGTTGCAGACAGAGCAGAATCTACTTTTACATTTATTACATTGACAGTTTTCTTGGGGGGGAGGGGGAGACGAGGAGGGGGAGAGGGAATGTATGTAGTTTGTACTGTTACTTCTTTCACTAAGAGTTGGTTTTCTTCTTACTCAGTTACAATGGAAGGATTGTTGAGATTCAGAGAAAGTCTTGGTATCTCCGAAAGTTTAGAAGACTTGCAGTACTATTTCAATGAACAAGGAGAGCTCAGGCATATGATTACCAAGAAACCCTTTCTATACAACTTCTACAAAAATGGATATGACCGAAACCACAAACGGTATAAGATTCTTGGAGATATGATTACTCTTCATGTGTATGAACTTCTGGAGAAAGAGTGCGACCTACAAAGCATTCAAATTCCAACTGATGCCAGTGATGACGAACCAAAGTCATTCTTTTTCATGAGTAAAGAATTATTAAGTATGCAGACAAGTCTACTTGTTCTTCTTCAAGACAAAGGGGTAATTCGTGCTGGTCAGTGGGGGCAAAAAGCAATATTCCATCACTCTTTAGAAAAAGGTACACAAATTCCATATATTAAGACTGCCATAAGGGACCACATGTCTGTGATAGTATTGAATCCCAATGACAACTTTTTAGAGATGAAAGAAGAAACCCAGATAATTGTGAAAAAGGAAGAAGAATCTGAATTCTGTGATTTACATACATCTCATGTTCACAAGAAGGCTTTCATTCCAAAAAGAGGATGTAGCTCTCCAGAGGAGCACACTAGCTATGTCTGGGACCATTTCATTTCAAAAAGTGCTGCTACTAATGTAGCTTTTATTGCACATGGATATGGTGGGTTGGTTTTTCTTGATCTCTTGTGCAAGAAAAGTGTAGAGGTGATGAGCAAAGTAAGTGCGGTAGCATTCATAGACTCCAGCCACCATACTGAGCATCAAGCAAGAACAGACCCTAAAGTAATGAATTGGATGCGTACAAACTGCAGAAGCTGGGTTGTTAGTTTCAAACCTCTAGACAGACCTATAGGCACTTTAAGAAAATTTGATTGTCACAAAGTATCAGCTGGAACAGAAAACCACGACCTAGCACCCTATAATGCACTCCAGTCCGTTTTCAGATTTCTTGGCCGATCCTCAAAAAGTCGAAGAAGTGTAACCTTCCCATCAAGAACAATGTTAACTCGAAGTGCTTCAAAGAAAAGACAATCAATTTAAACAGTTTATTTATAAAAATCAATAGAGTCAAAGGGGCTATGAATTCATACAAGAACTTAAAAAAATTCCAAAAATATACTGATAGTAGAAAATACACATTGTATGTGTTATGCATTATTCACAAAATGTCTAGAACTTTGTGTGCACTACAATGAAAACATAAATAAAAAGGCAATTCAATTTCCTTTTACGTACATACAGACAAAACTAGTTTTATTTTCTTATTGTATTTCTTAATATTTCAGATTACATTCATACAGAATATCATTCACTTTCTCAGTGAGATTCATTTTATAGCTTCCTTGTCCCATTCATTAACCAAATGTCAGCATCTTTATGGGCAGTGGAAATTCTAAATTAAACCCACAGTGCAATAAGGGACGTGAAATAATTTGAGCTTTTTTTCAGGAAGTGTGCAGGGATTTACTAAATTACAAAAAGTGTAGGTGTGGCCAGGGCTGCATAAACAAAGTGATTTTATTCCTAATGGCAGAGAATTGAGTGGTGAGACTTTTGGAGTATGATCAATATCCAAAAACCGCTTCATTAAGTTATGTTATACAAGTTATTTTGGTGCTTAGAGTGTCCCTTTAACTTCAGCACAGTTGACTTTATTTTCTTTCTTATGAATTAATAAATCATGTCTTATAACTGGCACTTAAGTTGCACTTTTTATCTGGTAAATCATATTGATAAGATTCTATCTGAACATATAAATCAGGGCTTTACATATCCATAGGTAGATTATGTTTCAAACAAAATGTTACAGAGACCATTCAAGATTCCAATTACAACTCCTGGGATTAGTAAAATGAGGATGTAATTGGCATTTGCCACTTTAGTTTTGTCAGTTTTAAAGGAACACTGCCACCCTCGTAACTTATTCAATGCTTTCCTATGGGGAAATACCTGACACTGGAAGTCCTCATGCAGAGTGTGAGAACGTCCAACGTTAGATATCGGACCAATGGTCCGTTTCAATTCAAGAAGTCCCTCTAGTGGCTGCCTAGTAGACAGCCACTGGAGGTGGAGTTAACCCTCAGAGGTAATTATTTCAGTTTATCAGAAACTACAATAATAACCACAATAGGGTTAAGGGACATGAGACATTGCACCCAGACCATTTCATTATTTTATTTTTTTTGTGCAATGTTTTCTTTTTTTTGCTCCAAAAATACATATAATCATTACACAGGTTTCTGTGAGTTAGAGTTAGCATTACACAACTCCCAGAAATGTCTGAAGTGGACATAAACCATTGGTAGAACAGAGCAACCGAGTGAACAGATCACATTTGGTCTGGCATGTGCATTCAATGTATTCCATCAACCATAAAGGGAGATGACCACCAGTATAAAGGGCATAATGTATCTGTGCCATAATCACACTTTAGTCCATGGTAGAAACATATGAAAAGTAGGGGTATAACATTGATTAACAAACTTGAGATAAAACAATCTTGTTTGTAATGTGTTTGTGCAACATGGGGCAAGTTAACCATTCAAAGTTGATGAAAATATGCTTTTGTTTTAAACAAATTACTCTTTTTTTTATGCAGTATTGTAACCAACATAAAAAATAGATACAATCTGATATACAAGTCAAACACTCCTGAGTTTATAAGTACATAATCTATGTAATCAGACTGTTTAACAAGCTATATGCCATGACAAATCCTTATAACTAATAGTTCAGTTCAGAGATACAGTTGTACAGCAATGAGTAAAGGGTGTCAAGCATTCCAATCTGTATCCATTAGACAGAAGATATTCTGGACCTTCGTTGATTATCAGGTTGGTATGCACTCTCGATGTAACTATAGCGGTACTAATCTTCTCTCATGTTAGGTCAATATTCATCATTCATCTTGTGTCTTCTAAACTCCCTGGTACAAAAGATCATATTTAGGAATATCCTTGGGGTCTATTGGACTTTTCACAATTAGTTTCCCACGCATTGCTCCTCTGAAGATTACTTCTATCAGATCTATAAAGTCCTGCTTTGTCTTGAAGCTGCCAACAAACTTTGTGTGATCAGGAGAACTGTTGAAATAATGCATTGATTATAAATTTGTTAGAATGCATATAAAATCTGAGAAAATAAGAGACAAACAAATACCTGACAGCAATATATTTGAGAAGTATGACATGCTTCTAACTATTATTGGTAGGTTATAGTGCACAAATAATACAAAATTCCTTTAAACATCTCCAGAATATGGGTGGTAAATGGTGAGAGACTTGCAATAATAATAATAATTGTAACCTAGATCAGGCATATGTAGGCAGCAGCAGATATGCAATATTAAAGGAAAACTGTAGGTACTGTACACATGGTGCCTTCAGTGTTACCCATTTAAGTCTTAACCCCCTCTCTCACCCCAAAACTTTTTATTTTAATTATCAGAAGAATTGGAATCTTGGGCACCGTTTGGTGAGCCTAAAACTAAGTAGGCATATCCAGACTGCATGTATTCCTAACAAGTGTTCCTCTAACATCAACCATTGCATACACTATCCTCCCCAAAGAAAGATAATTTCACAAACTTAACTTTTTGCTGGTATGTCACAAATGTATTATTAAATTGGACACATGCAGAAATAACAATGACATTGGAAATTTTAGGCAAAAGTATAAGAATTTGGAACATTCTCCAAACTCTGGTATTTTGACATACAGTTTGCAATTTTCTTTCCAGTTCTCCAGGATTCCTGGTTTAGTGAATAACTCTGTTGCCATGATCTTGGCAGAACAATAATGCCACTCAATCGTTGAAATTTGAAAAAATGGGGATTATGCATAATATTTTAAAGTATTATTCCAAACACCATGGCCTCTTTAGTGATTTGAAGTGGTCATGGTGCCTGAAGACTGTATGTGCAGTGTTTCATTTTGAAACTCTGAACATATGAAGTTTAACCCCTTAGCTGCCAGTGAGGTAAGTCCAGCTCTGGTACCTTCATTGGGATGTCACTAGCCAGCCCAGAATATAAGTCCTGTGCAAATTTCATTGCACAAAATTGATACTCTCAGACAATAAATAGCAATGGGCGTGGCTTCACAGGAGCAGTAAGCACTTCATCAAACCACCACAGAGCATCACACCCTTGCTGGGACTCGGATAGAGGGAAAAACAGAGGTGTGGAGGCGACAGGCTGGGCCAGCGCGCGAGAGAACAGTCTTCCTGCAGCTCCTCTCTGCTCCCTCGTGTTGTGTACTGATGGCGGGAGCCAGAATATGACGTATTTCCGTCCCCGGACCCTTTTTTCCCCACGCCGTTCTGGTTTCGCTGTTGCTTGTCTCGCCTCCATAGCCGAGATCTTAATGATCTCAGCTAAGATAATGATTTCCCATAGGAAAGCATTGGGAGGATATTACGTATGTTCTCTATGGGTAACATTCAGCGCCTCCATGTAGAGCACTGACACAGGACTCTAGTGGCTGTCTGAGTGACTGTCACTAGAGATCTTAGTAGGCAGCAATGTAAGCACTGTCTTTTCTCTGAAAAGGCAGCGTTTACATTGAAAAGGTTACAGAGACAGGCTATGGGCACCAGAACAACTACATTAATCTGTAGTGGTTTTAGTGACTATAGTGTCCCTTAAAGAAAATGGCTCCTAACTTTTTTTGCTGGCTCCTAGATTCCAAACAAATTTGTCAAGCCCTGCTTTAACGTCAGTCATAGACTATGGGGTGTAGTGCATTCACCTGCACTGTAAAGACAACTCACCAAACCCAACATGTTGTATAATTAAAAGTATGTTGTTCTCTAATGTAACTACAGTACCCATTTAAATTGCCAATTCTAGAATCTAGACTTACTCTTCACCTTTCTGGAAAACTCCCACTCTATCAGTGTAATATGCTAACTCCTGCTCCTTACTTTTCATTTTCCTTTTAAAAAAGGATGTTGGTTGTGTTGCTTCCTCCTACTCCGTGCCAAATGTGTGGAATAATCTACCAGAGAGTACACTAAGTAAATTTGCATCTACTTACCATCAATCAAAAAGCAACTGCACTCATGGTTAATTTATAATTCTGTT
Organism: Pelobates cultripes; assembly: GCA_933207985.1. Lineage (NCBI taxonomy): Eukaryota > Metazoa > Chordata > Amphibia > Anura > Pelobatidae > Pelobates > Pelobates cultripes. Next base: position 247,224,655 of record OW240912.1, on the reverse strand, counting down.
GTGCATGTCTTTTGTATGATAAACTGTGTATCTATTATAGTGCAGTATATGTCTCATATTATGTGTAACAATGTATGCGCTCTCCAGGACATGTGGACATAGCTAAAAAAAAAAAAAAAATAGGAAAATAGCACACATTGCACATCTAAAAAATGATTACCCATAATCCACTTTCATATGTTGCCCATTAAAGAAGAATACAGTAGAAGGAATGAAGCTGATATCAAAGTATTGGGTGTAGACTGGCACTTTTTCCACATCCACAAGATAAATATTCGCCATTTTACTAAGGTCATGTGATGTCTTTGAAAGCTGAAGGAAAAAAAAAAGATAGATATATTTTATATCCAAATGATGATGCAAGCGACTTTATTTTTATAAAACCTCTTGGTAACTTATTTACAATGTCATCAAGCTGCATACAGATGGGGTCATCATCTCTTCCAAATCGAAGGACTAAGACCTTTTCAGCTGTCGTTTTTATTGCTTTATCCACATCAGCTTTATAGCTCAATTTGGGCAGCAGGAAGCTCATATTGTGTGATTGAACATTCAAAATAACCAGCTTCTAGGAGACAAAGATGCAAACAGGGTAAGAATTGGACAGTATTTTAAATAAGCACATTGAATTTGAAAACAGAATAAGCCTAAGTATCCAACAAGGGTAGTCAAGAGGTAGACTATTAGATGTGACAGCAATAACTCCCATGATACTTTGCAAGTCTCAGGACTGACAAATTATGAGACTTGTACTTCTACCAACCCTAGAGCACTGAAGTGACCATCCCAGTAGCAAATTGTTTCAAAGGAGAACTTTAAAATAAATAAATAAAAGATGGGAAGGAAATAGATGCAAACAGTGGAGTATCGTATTCATGTTCTCTAGAAAATTTAATTTAAAAAATATATATTTTTATTTATTTTGGATAGTTTACATAACATGTAGAAGACATCCATGAAATACTTGATATTAATGACAGGACAGTCACGTGCATCTAAAATGGTTTTTTTTGGGGTGGACAAATAAAAACACTATATGGTCTATTCACTCTATTCAATAAATACAGAACGGCAGTCAAAGGCATTCTGTTATTTAAATTTTAACCGAGTGTTTGCTTATACACAAAAGGCAAGTCGGGTTATTTTAACTGCATGGGCAGTCATTCTATTTAAAGAGACACTCTACTGCCCAAATACAAAATACATGGTTTTTTTTAAATCACTGTTTAGTAGATATACCCCAAAAGAAATCTTACATGCATTTAATTATGCATTTTTTCATTGGAGTTATATCTAAAAACTGCTGTTCTATTGTCTGCAGCCTTTGCAAGCCCTCCTCTTCTAAGCCCGCCAGAATGTATGTGGCTGTCTAATCACAGACTTCCCAATGCAGCTCAATGAGAAGTCTTTGCAAGGCTGGTGCTCTGGGCAACTGCTGCCTTTTGGGTTCAAGGGGTTAAAGCTGCTCTTTCATGGGCTCTGCCAATCTTCTTCCCAGTCGTTACAATCTTCCTCAACCTGACAGTGGCATTGCATCTTTGCTTCCTCTTCAGTGTACTCCCGATCTCCTGCATGCCCACTGCTCACTCTTTTCCAATGATCATGGGAGATTTGCGAGATATGACACCAGGCGAAGCATCAGGCAGGTAAGAATTCTGGCAAAATTCACCCTTTGTCAAGTTTTGCCAAGCAGAGGAACAATACATAGGACAAAGTAGTCTGTACCAGTGTTAATTTTGTTGACTAAAAGTTTGGAGATTTAGTCGACAAACAATTCAGATGACTAAAATACGACTAAAACTAAAATGGCATTTTAGTCAAAAGACTAAAGCTAAATTTGCCAACAAAATTAACACTGCACAGAGGTTATGTGGAAGGGGCAAAAGAGAAAGACCAGGGCTTGGGAGAGAGACACCAAGAGGGGCTAGGAGGACACAAAGAGACACAGAGGAGATGGGGAAGGAGCAAAAGAGACAGATCAAGACTTTAACTAAACCTATTATATTTTAGTCATGTTGACTAATATCTCTAGCAGATTTAGTCAACTAAAGTCTACTGGAGATTTAGTCGATTAAAACTAGATTAAAAATAAACAATTCAGATGGCTAAAATACGACTAAAACAGTGTGGCAAAACTAGCCACTTATTTGTATGAAAGAGTTGGTTCGACTATTTGAGGTTCCCGAACAGAATATGGACATATTGTTCGTCAGTCGAACCAACCACCGAATGAGGAAACCACCCAAGGGAGTCGTGTGCCTCCAATTAGCTATTGTAACATCAGAAAACCGCAAGGTTCTAAATGGTCAGATGGGTGGCCGCCGTTTGTATGACTGAACACGTGGTGGCGGCCATCTTTGCTCACTAACGCACAGCGGTGTTTGGTTGTCGAGTGCATGGAACTATAATCGGACACTCGACCGCACGAACACCGCTGTACTTCCATCCTGTTCGTATGTTCATTTCCCTTCGTCTAGAAAGAGCGGCATTCGACTGAATTGAACGAATGAACATCAGGCACACAACTACCCAATTCATGAACATTTTGATTTGTTATTTTAATAGTGAAAACTCTTGAAAGAAGACTGGTCAAAGCATTCCACCTCATGGAACTGTTTTGGGGCTTCACCTCGTGGTTGACCGGTCGAAACTTTACTCGAATGGCATTCCTGTTTTACCAAACGGATCTGAGCGGTATTTCGACAGATTGGGCTTCCAAATCCCGGCTATTCGGTAAAGTGTATTCGTGGAGTTCTGATTAATATTATGGCAGTTATGATGTTTTAAAATATTGTTTAATTTTCTGTACTTGGGAGATAATCTAATTAAAGAATTGTCCTTATGCAATTATCTTCCAAGTATAGAAAAGGAGCCTGGGAAATGTGTCATTGTTCCCTGTCCCCAACAAGGTCCACCAGGGGAAAACCCTTGGAATGTAATTAAAGAAACCCGTTGCATGGGGAATCGTATAAAAGCCAGCTGTGGCTCAATAAAAACCAGTTGACTCCCAAAGCTGTGTATTGTCCGGTTGTTGGAAAATTGGAATGGGAATTGCTGAGCTACGCTTCTCTTGAATGCTGATTGAGTCTGCCAGTAAATACTTCTACTCAGCTACAAACAGCTTTTTAGTCAAAAGACTATGACTAAAACTAAATTGAAATTTGCTGACAAAATTAACACTGGTCCCTACTTTTGTATTTGAAGAAAAATAGAACAGAAAATAAAAATGTATTAAGAGACAGGAGAGACAAGAGAAGAATAATTGATTATGGAAAGGTAACTGTGATGTGACAGAGCCACTTAAAATTCTTCACAGTCACTTTCTATATACACACACAGTTATAGTACCATGCATATGAATTACTAGTCTACACAAGCCAATCACTGAATAAGCACCATGTAATTAATTGAAAATGGGGTGGTCTGACACTTTTATAGATAGGTTTGCAAGAACCACCATGTTTTCAAGGATACATAATGCAAGTGAAAATTTTGTTCTTGCAGTATGTGGCATTCATATGCTGCATGATTCCTCAATGACTGCCTTGATTTCTCCCCATATTGCATGGCAGCATCTTTCCTGAGCTGTCCATCTTTATCACTACCAGACATGTGTCCAGGAAACCACAGTGCTTCTGGAAATGCACACTGTACAGCCCCATCTCAGCAGCCAATTAGTGACACAGTGCAGAGCCCAGGGGTGACAGACTGTCCTACAAACCCATGAGTTTACCTGCAGATGGTACCAGGCTGAGCAGAACTCAGTGTCTGGGATACAGCCCGCCAGGCACCCAACAATCACCGGGAGATAGGAGAGCCCTGTGCACGAGCACACAGCTCTGCGCGTACCCGTCTAAGCTGGGGAGGGAGAGGGCACGTGCGCCTACCCGAGGATCAGCTCGGCTTTCACTGTAGAAGCGGGTACGCGCGCAGTGTGACAGACCGGAAGTAAGTGAGGGAGGCTGTGAATGGCCAGAGTAAGCGGAAGCGGAAGTCAGTGCAGCATGCTGTGTGCCTGGAGGAAAGCAGATTCATAGTGAGTATACCTGGACAGTGTGACCTTTGTCAAATAATAATGATGATAATAATGTAAGACCATCCCTCCCTCCCCCCACTGTGTGTACACTGATAGAGTGCCCTCTGTATATATTAATATCACTGTGTGTTATACAGCTATGGTCTCTGCAGCATGGCTCATGCAGAGTTCATTGATTTAATTATGGATGGACATGTAGTTTTGTATTTTGCCTTATTTTATCACTGATTTGTTAAGGTTATGAATTTTAAACGTAAAAGTGGACAGGGGGAAATAGCTGTTTGCTTGCCAAGTGTTTATTACACAAATAAAGTCTATATAGCACTGGTTGTTGTCAAATAATAGGAGGGGTGGGGATATCATTAAGAGAGCATTCATGTATTGCCGCATTTCTTCCATTCTGGATGTATCCTACAATAGTGTGCAACAGTTGCAGAACTGCTGTCTCCAGACACTGTAATCTCCCCCCGCCCCTCTCCAACACAGAGCTCTAATCTTTCTCATTGAGAAGCCACTAATTTTGATCCTCCAGAGTGTGCATGGAGTTTTCAGCCCAACTTCTTAACCCCTTAGTATCCAGACCGTTTTTCAATTTTCTTAAGGACCAGGGTTGTTTTTACATTTTTGGTGTGTGTGGCTGTAAGTTTCCTCTTACTCATTTACTGTACCCACACATATTTTATACCTTTTTTCTCGCCGTTAAATGGTCTTAATAAAGATACCATTATTTTGATCATATCATATAATTTACTATAATTAAATTATAAAATATGATGACAATTTGAAGGAAAAAAAAACACTTTTTCTAACTGACCTCCAAAATCTGTTGAGCATCTACAACCGCCAAAAAACACCCATGCTAGTTTATAAATGTTGTCCTGAGTTTAGAAATACCCAATATTAACATGTTTTTTTTGTTGTTTTTTTTGCAAGTTATAGGGCTATAAGTATAAGTAGGACATTGCTGTTTCTGTGGATGAGTGTACAGATAGGCACACTTGTACTTAGGGAGAAGGCGGGCAGCACACCTGGCACTTCCATTATTACTATGGAGCTAACATAATTGGGTAGAAAACGTTGTTGTGGAGTGTCACTTTAAAGGTTTCTAAAAAGAAAAAAAAATCCTGTATATTTAAAGAGCGTTTCAAATTTTAGACCAAAATAAAAAAACGAAATGACCTAAACAAACACTCTATGTGCTGCTATGATTGCTGCTAGGAGTGATCTGCTTCCCCCCTATTGTAAGGGGTCAAAAGGTTTTAGAATGGTTTTATCTCTTACCTGGTGCCACTCCCTATCTCCTCTACAGTTTTATGAGAGCCAGAAGCTCCTTTTCAGGACCTCCTATTATGTCTCCAGAACTAAGCCCTTCTGTGCGTTAGCTGATTGCGCTCAACCAGTGAGTTTAAAACCTTCACTGCCAGGCTTAGCTCAGTGACAGAGTTCTCACTGAGCTGATGTGGAGGCATGAAACAGGGCCATTAGGACCCCAAGTAAGAAGTGACTCCCTAGGATCGTGGGGTGCCTGGGCTCTCCTGGCAACATAACCATTAAAGTGCCTTGTAGTGGTTACCATGCTTGGGTTATTCTCTTAAAATAAACTATCATATCTATTATTACACATATATTGTATGTTTATAATTTAAGAGTTAAAAATTTTATATTGTTGCATGAGAGCCAGGACAAAAGCAGCAAATATTTTCTAAGATTATGCACAGCTGGAGGTTTCCAAGATGCTCGGTGCTTGATTATGATGCCAGGATTCATGACTGCAAACTAACTCATTACCTAGGTTTTTTTGTTTACTGATGTATTCAACCAAAGTGGGGTTAAAGGGACACTAAGGGCTTATAATAACTTCTTTGGTGATTATGGTGCAAGAAAGTCGTGGGCACATGCTTACCTCAAGCGGTTTTAACCATTAAAGGACCACTGTAGTGCCAGGAAAACAAACTCGTTTTCCTGGCACTATAGGGTCTTTAGGTCCCCCCTCCCCCAGGGTCCCACTCCTGCTGGGCTGAAGGGGTTAAACACTTACCTTTCTCCAGCGCCAGACTCCCTTGGCGCTGGGGAACTCTCCTCCCTCTGCCGACGTCAGCACCGAGTGAGCATGCGCGGCAAGAGCCGCACGCGCATTCAAACAGTCCATAGGAAAGCATTTCTCAATGCTTTTCTATGGATGTCCAGCGTCTTCTCACTGTCATTTTCACAGTGAAAAGTGCCTCTAGCGGTTGTCAGTGAGACAGCCACTAGAGGCTGGATTAACCCTTGTGTAAACATAGCGGTTTCTCTGAAACTGCTATGTTTACAGCTGCAGGGTTAACACTAAATGGACCTGGCACCTAGAACACTTCATTGAGCTGAAGTGGTCTGGGTGCATATAGTGGTCCTTTAATGGATGGTTTGGTACCTGTTAGTTCTGCCCCTGAACATCCTTTCTTCATCCAAGGCTAATGAAGGGAAGTGGCCTAGAATACTCATAAAGTCATGGAAATGTTTTTATAATATTTGCGTATGTAGTTTTATAACAAACTGTTTTTTTTTCGTTTTCAGATGGCTTTCTGCATTGTATCTAAAGTTAGACATGTTATTCAAACCATTAGATGCAGCTCTGCACATCATACTTTTGTTCAAGAAGGAGGAAATAAATGGTTATCATTAAATGTCCCTTGTCAATGGTCACAATGTAGAACATTAAAGCTGTACCAATGTCTGAAGTCTGAGGATAACAAATTAGATCTGGATGAATGGAAATCTATAATAAAATCTGGTACCCATAGTGTTGAAGTAGAAAAGGATGGCGAGCCGGTAAAGGAAACCTCTCTAGCTGGTATGAGGGAATTGGTAGAAATGTGGAGACTAGCAGGAAGAGCTGTGCCAGAGTCAATGAGCAATGAACAACTGCAAGCCCTAATGGATCTTCCCACAGTCACAGGAAGGAAAAAGTACTTGAAGTTCCTCTCCAAAAAGGAACTGGAAAAAAATAACAGACGCAAGAAGAAGCAAGAACTTCAAAAAGCCAGAATGGAAAGCTTGGATCAGTTAGAAGTAAAGGAGGAAAGCGAAATAAAAAATACCATGTTTTTAAAATTCTGGGATAGCACTATTGATAGCTTACAGCGTTGGAGACTTGCACAGGCAATGCAATTTGGTCAGCCTCTAGTTTTTGACATGGTGTATGACAACTACATGTCACGGTGGGAATTGGAAAACACAGTGGATCAATTAATAATGACAGAAGGATGGAATAGACGATCTATAGATCCTTTTCATATACACTTTTGCAGTCTCCAGACTAATGGCCCATACCATAAACATTTGGAAAAGCGATACACTGGGTCTTGGGATAAAGTCTTAGTAACTGCCACTGAGAAATCTCATGTTGACATCTTTCCCAAAGATCAACTTGTCTACTTAACAGCAGACTCCCCTAACGAGTTAAAGAAATTTGATCATAATAAAGTTTACATTGTTGGTTCCCTAGTTGACAAATGTCAACAGACAGGGTTATCCTTAGCAAATGCCAAACGTTTAAATTTGGCCACTGCAAGGTTACCACTGGACAGATACTTAAGGTGGGACTGCGGGGCTAAAAATCTCACTCTTGACCAAATGATTTGCATTCTGCTAAGTTTAAAGGAACATGGGGATTGGAAAAAGGCATTGTCATTTGTTCCAACACGAAAACATGAAGGGTTCGTACAGCGTGGTCATTCTCAAGAAAAGTCCTCCCGAAAACTGAAAGACTCTGCAGAATGGGGACAATCTCGAGACAAGCCTTTGTTCAAAAAATCCAACAATATACAAAAATGGTAAATATATATATATATATATATATATATATATATATATATATATATATATATATATATATATATATATATATATATTATAGTGTGTGTGTGTGTATATATATAATCGTTTGGAAAATAAAATAAATTGAGATGTTTTGAATAAGCCGAATATTTATTTTTTTAACTTTAAAGGCATTCTATTGCCAAAAATTGTGGTGGAGAAAGTACCCTGCCTGATATCTGTAGCCATAAGATCTAAGGTTGCTTCCTTGATCACTGATTTTTAACATGTCATGATTCCCTTTTATTCCAGAAGTTTGGTCCTTAAGGGGTTAAAGTAGGAATTTGCACCTAGTGTGCATGCATGCCATGAGTCGCCATTTCATTAGGACAACCTTGAAGGAAGGAGAGCATTGTATCAGTGCTTTTCAATGGGATTTTAGGGAACCCTGGATTTTCTCATGCAGAGCCTAACAACCTGGAAGTGGCTCTAATGACAGTCTGGTAGACAATCATTAGAGGTGGAGTTAACCCTGCAATGTAATTATTGCAGTTTTTTTTAATAACTGCAACAGATACCATTGCAGGGTTAAACTGACAGGGACAGTGGAACCAGACCAACTCAATGATTCTGAAGTGGTCTGGGTGCCTATAGTGTCCCTCAAACTGTGAACGTCATAATACTGTTGGCTTTAACTGCAATAAAATTCAATTGTATGCTGTAACGTCTCACCCATGCCCCCATGTACAGATTTGATGGTGCTTTGGAAAGTTACAGGGTCCAATAAAGAGCTTGCCCTTTTCACTTTTTAAACATAGGTTTGCCGGATCCTTGTTGCCTTTGAGAATGTATGGCAGGCCCGAGTGAGAATTACCACCATCATAGCTTACCATTTGCAAAGGTAGACAACCAAGAGTATCCATAAGTACAATGGTACCCCTATGTATAGGTTTTATGGGGTTTTGGAAAGTTACAGGGTCAAATATTGGGCTTGCAAATTAAATTCTTTTGAAATTCTGCCTGGGTTGCCAGGCAAGTCCCTCAATATACAATCAATAAAATCACATAATTATGTAAAAATAATATATAAAATATACGTGTAGAATTAAATTTTATTTTTTATATATATATATATATATATATATATATATATATATATATATAGTGTGTCAAAGTACACTTGGAATGAAATGATATATAATTTAAATCTGTGTGTATTTATTACTTTAACATATTTAAATACTTTTACTAACTATTTGTTGTGGGATCTGCCTGACAACCAAGGCAGACCCCCTGCAGTCTGCCTGGGTTGTCAGACAGATCAAAGTCGTATAATTGCAGGGTCATCTGGATCACATGACTCAGATTACGGGTATTGTTTGCTGGGGGACATCCTAGTTTGTCAGGCAGTCCCCCCGATCATGATCGCCACAGAGGGTAAGTATGCTGGCTGCTGGGATGGCGCCATCATTGGGGAGTGCTATGCTGCCCTAAAGGTGTCAAAGCCCTCCTTTTGTAGGACGGCATAGCACGAACAGCATTAAAGGGATAATCACATACAGGAGGCTCCTGCAAGGTCTAGGAGGCTATTAATTAGATAAATTCTACATGAAACAGAATGTGCAGTACAGGTATCTAAAATGTCTAGGTTACTTTTCAGGATGCTTTTGTAAAGTGTCACTCCAGGCACCCAGACCACTTCTGCCCATTGGAGTGGTCTGGGTGCTAACTCCCACCACTCTTAACCCTGCAAGTGTAATTATTGCAGCCACTAGAGGTACTTCCATGTTCTTAGAACACGAAAAGTAAACAACGCTATGCATGAAGACCTCCAGCATTGCCGGAATCCCCATAGGAAGCATTGAATAATGCTTTCCTATGGGGAGGTCTAATGCGCGTGTGTGCGGCCATTGCCACATATGCATTAGGTCTCCATTGGCGGAGGAACATGGGCGCAGCCTGGCCCAGCGCCATGGGACATCAGCGCTGGATTCAGGTAAGTGGCTGAAGGGGTTTTAACCCCTTCAGAAACATGGGGTGGGAGAGGGGCACTGCATGGTTCTGCAGTGCCAAGAAAATGGATATGTTTTCCTGGCACTGGAGAGTCCCTTTAAGAAGACTGTTTAAAGGGGCAGAGCAGACACATGCTAGATGAACTCCGGAGCAAACCCAGACTAACTTTTAAAGGAAAATAAGTACTGCGCTCAAACTCCCACTACTCCTGGTTGGCAGTAATGACCATAGTACACATCAGCCCCAATACATTAAAAAAACAAAAAGGTTACTTGCACACTATTCCAAATCCCTGTGCATATTAATATTAATGGGGGTTATTTAGTAACTTTAATAGCCATTAGATGGAAGCCCACCTGCCACGTCAAGGCAAACCTCTTAGGTGGGTCCTACACTTACAATTCACCTAGCCTGCTTCAGCTGAAGGCAAAATAAAATCTCTAATGAGACAGAGAGGGTTTTTTTTTTTTTTTTAACTCCTACTTACTTATTAATCCTTAATAGGGAACACATGGGATGGGCGCAATTCGTGGCTAAATTGAGCTGCCGTGCTATTAGAAGTGCAGAGAGAGGGAGAGTACACCACAGCCACACACTGGTAGAACCCCCGTCTCGAAAAAATTATCTATACACCAAAACTGCTTTATTAAGCTAAAGTTTTTTTGGTGCCTGTAGTGTCCCTTTACCTGTCATTCTCTGCTAAATATTGTAATAAAACTGTGTTTTCTTTCTAATTTTTATCATACACTCATATAACAAGGATTTTTTATGTGTATTTCCTAACCTGCTGTTTGCTAACCCTATACAAAATCCCATAATGTGTTCAACTACATCTTAGTACAACAATACCCTCAATGTGTGCCTTTCTCACTATTCTGTGAAGCTACAGTGCCATATAATAGACCATTTTAGGTTTTATAGTTTGATTTTTCATAAATGGATTTCATGGGACAATATCTCAATTTAGGTCATTATAGCAGTTTGATTGTTCAGGTTAAGCCACAATGCCTACCATTTGTGAAAGTAGACTTGCCAGGGTCTCTCATATGGTGTATATTGTGCCCTAATGTGCTACCTTTTTTCACTACTTTATATCAACACTTAATTTGAAAAAAAAAAAGTGGTTTTTTTTTTTCCCCTTTCATTTTTTACATACCTGTTACATATTCTGTTATGTGCCACTATCATCAAAGCCACCAAAATATGCTCCACAATCTTTTCTGAATAAAACAATATCCCCGATGTGTGCCTTTTGGCACTGTCTTGTGAAAATACAGTGCCATATAAGAGACCTAACTATTTCAGTTTTTATAGTTAAAATTTTGATAAATTACTTCGATAGACCTGTTCTGCATTTTGGAGCGTTGCAACGGTTTGCCATTTCAAATAACCCCATAAGTGAATATAATGTGTTAAAGTAGACACCACAAGGTATATTATATGATACTTGAACCTTATTGTCAAGAGAGGGTACGAACCAAAATGTACAGACCCAGAACACAACACATTTTTACTTTTCCATGTACCGCTCTTTAGAGAGGCCATATTAACTGTGGACAGTGTCACAGTAAATAATAGAGGTCGAGAAAAACTGGATAAATGTTAATTTAGCCAAGATCAAAGGAGTACAGAGGTTAGTAAAAATGTTAAACAAGCCAAGAAAGAGATACCAGAATTAAAATACACAAGAACGAGCTATTAGGCTAACTAGAACCACAACAGGGCAACAAGGAGTGGGAGAGGTGAGCATAAATAGGCAAGACGTGTTTCCTATTGGTCCACATTATCTTTAAATTCCATATGATTTTTGGGTGGTTCAAAACCCCATTAGACTGTTTAAATACGTCATCAGATTGTGCCGAATTTGGTCTGACGAATGCTTCAATCAGACCAGAATTCAGTGCGGCATTCGGACTCAGATTTGATCACTCAGAATTATGTGGCACGAGAGCATGTAGCATCACAGACAATTATGGGGGGCCCTGGTAAAATACCAGTACCCACTTCAAGTATGAAAGTTACAGACCAAACAAAGTGCCTGAACATAAGAGGTCCGGCGAATGGGGCATTTGGACACGACTTCAGTCTGGCAAAAGCGGCATTCTGACACACAAAGGCCTGTGAGACATACTTCTTCTTTTCAAAGTAAGGTTACCCAGGAAACACGCAGGCTATAAGGCTACTTGACCTGCTCTTATGCCCACGTGGTGTATCTTCTTACCTGCAGATGTGGTTTACAATATGTGGATAGAACAGGCAGACAAGCCAAAATTAGTTTCCTGGAACACCTAAATAACATCAGAAAAGGTTTAACATCACATTCTTGACGAGCATTTCTCCACTAATCTCCAAACTCTCCTTTTACCTATCTCAAACCTCACCTGTCCTAGTTCTGCAACCTCCTTCTACAATTCCACCCTTTCAACTAGACATCATGGCACCCTGTACATTTAAACGCCGCAGGCGCCCCCAACAACAACCCTGGCACACCAAGCTCACTCGATACCTCCAAAAATGCTCCAGAACTGCTGAACGTTGTTGGAGAAAGTCTCACTGTGCATCTGACTTTCTCCATTATAAATTTATGCTGAGCTCATACAGCTTGGCTCTTTCTTCTGCAAAAATTAATTACTTCAATACCCTCATAACTCTCCCGCAAACCCAAATGACTATTTCACACATTTAACTCTCTTCTTTGCCCTGCTGCTCCTCCTCCACCTACTAACTTGACCGCCTCAGACTTTGCAACTCACTTCACTGACAAGATCTCTCATCGTTCTTCTTCCCTTTACAATACTTCTCCTAACTTCACTCCCTCTGCTGTTCATGTTCATTCGTACCCGCTACATTGGAAGAGGTTTCTGCTGTGCTCCAGTCCTCCCGCCCCACCACCTGCTCCCTAGATCCAATTCCCTCGCATCTCATTCGTACTCTGTCTTCTCTTTCTCCACCGCTCACTAAAATTCTCAATCTCTCTCCTCTGGTATATTTCCATCGCCCTTCAAACATGCAACTGTAACCCCAATTCTAAAGAAGCCCAATCTTGACCCTTACTCCCCATCCAACTATCGTCCTATCTCGCTACTGCCTTTTGCATCCAAGGTCCTTGAAAGAATTGTGTATGCGAGATTGACAGACTTCCTCGAGTCCAACTCTCTGCTAGACCCGCTTCAGTCTGGTTTCCGCACTACGCACTCCATGGAAACGGCACTGACCAAAGTATGATCTACTCGCTGCAAAATCTCGTGGTCACTACTCTATCCTAATTCTCCTTGACCTGTCTGCAGCTTTTGACACTGTTGATCATCAACAGCTTCTTCTCATCCTCCGCAATATCGGTCTACAAGATATTGCTCTCTCCTGGTGCTCCTCCTATCTCTCCCAGCGCTCTTTCAGTGTTTCTGGCTCTGCTTCTTCTCCCCAACTCCTCTCTGTTGGTGTCCCCTAAGGTTCAGTCCTTAGTCCCCTACTGTTCTCCATCTATACTGCCTCCCTTGGTAAACTCATTTGCTCCTTTGGCTTCCAATATCATTTCTATGCAGATGACACGCAAATCTAGCTGTCCTCTCCTGATTTCTCCCCGTCCCTCTTGACTAGTGTCTCTGACTGCTTCTCTGCTATTTCTAACTGGATGGCTGCCCACTTCCTTAAACTAAACTTGACAAAAAACTGAAATTCTGGTCTTTCCTCCCTCGGGTGTTGTTACGCCTGTGTCAACGGTGCTACCATCAGCTCTATCACACAGGCTCGCTGCCTAGGTGTTCTCTTTGACTCTGACCTCCCCTTCAAGCCTCATGTTCAATCTATAGCCAAATCCTGTCATTTCCATCTCAAAAACATTGCGTGCATCCGCCCCTACTTAACGCCAGATGCGACTAAGGTGTTGGTCCATTCCACTATCCTTTCTCGCCTTGACTACTGTAATCTGCTTCTCAGTGGTCTTACGTGCTCCCAGCTTGCACCGTTACAGTCCATAATGAATGCGGCAGCAAGGCTCATCTTCCTGTCCGCCCGCACCTCCCATGCCTCACCCTTCTGTCAGTCCCTACATTGGCTTCCTATAAAATATAGAGCTCAATTTAAAATTCTGGTTCTTGCTTTCAAAACGCCACATAATGCTGCTCCCACCTATCTACCCTCTCTTATACACAAGTATGTCCCGTCTAGGCCCTTACGATCATTGAGCCTCAACCCCTCTGTTCCTGTGTGTCCAACTTGTCTGGTTACAACTACGTGTCTGTTCGTCCACCCATTGTAAAGCGCTGCGGAATTTGATGGCGCTATATAAATAACATAATAATAATAACATTCAGTTCCTCTTCACTACAATTGATGCTCCACTTATGACCCAAAAACAAATTTATGTTCACTATTTTAGAACAGGTCAAATTTAATGAAAGAGGGAGCGACTTAAAGGACCACTATTGGCACCCAGACCACTTTAGCTCAATGAAGTGGCCTGGATGCCAGGTCCATCTAGGGTTAACCCTGCAGCTGTAAACATAGTTTCAGAGAAACCGCTATGTTTATACTAGGGTTAATCCAGCCTCTAGTGGCTGTCTCATTGACAGCCGCTTCCGCGCTTCTCACTGTGAAAATCACAGTGAGAAGACGCTGCCGTCCATAGGAAAGCATTGGGAAATGCTTTCCTACCGACTGTTTGAATGCGCGCGCGGCTCTTGCCGCACATGCGCATTCGGCGCTGACTTCAGCAGAGGGAGGAGAGTTCCCCAGTGCCGAGGGAGCCCGGCGCTGGAGAAAGGTAAATGTTTAACCCCTCTTGACCCCAGCAGGAGGGGGGCCATGAGGGTGGGGGTGACCCAAAAACCCTATAGTGCCAGGAAAATGAGTTTGTTTTGAATTAGTTTCAGTGGGTCACACCACTGCTGTTGATTATTGATTGTAGGATCTGTGTCACATCTTTGACATTTGACTTTTCAGGGACACCCCTCAACCTCAAGTTGATTCTTCTGCGCTGTTGTCCAAATCCTCAGTGCATCTAAGGAGAACAAAGATATGGGATGATTGGGCCTGTAATGCCCCTGCAAATAGTTAAATGCAGTTCTTACAGCTGCTTTGTCTCATTACATTTCTGAAATCCTGCTTTTTAGGTGGGTGAAATTGTAGAGTGGATTTTCACAATCTCATCATGAAAGACTGTTGATCATCGTTTTTTTTTATTCTCTGGTTGAGACAGCTCTCAGATGCCCACAAACACAACAGTCGAGCCATATTTTGTGACCAATATGAGTTACACATGAGCTCCCACTATTCATGTGCGTCCCTTCAACGTGTTAAAATCACAGTTGTGACCCAAAGGTAAACATATGCTGAGGTGGCAACCTTTTTTAAATCACATTGTCTTTCACTAACAGGTGCATACAGCATTCTCTCCATCAATACAGTATATGTTATGTATATGTTATTTTGCATTTTTATTGTAAAGTTTTTAATAAATGTAATATTTAACCATTCAATTTTCAGTTTTTATTTAAATGTTTTCATTAAGTGTTACTATTTAAAATTTGAATTAGACCTTTTTTATGTAAATATAATTTTTTTATATTCTAGTGACATTTCTTTTTTTTCAAATAGTAGTTTTTGGATTTTTTTTAATTCTTTTTTTTAATCTTGATTTATGAGTATAGGAAAACAATTGGTATATATATCATTGCTTTATATTTCTGACCAGTGACTATGCCAACAACCAGCGCCAGCAGTCAGCCAGGTACTTGCACCAGCCGTTTCTCAACCTTGGAGAGGGACAACAAGCCAGCTACAGCCCACTAGGTGTGCAGTCAAACCATTCCCTTCACCTATGACAACCAGACGGGTAGGGGGATACTTGCTGGTGATTTCACTGTAACCAGATTGAGCATATGAGTATTACCTGTACCACAAAGAAGAAGCCTGAGGGAGTAAATGTGGCTGGGAAACAAGCAAAATGTGGATGGGTCTGGGACAGGGGCAGACTGGCAACTCATGGGGCCTTTGGGCAATAGGGGAGAGGGGCTGAGGGAAAGTTATTAAAAAAAAAACTTTTTAAATTAAAAAACAAACTAAATAAAGTTATTTCCCCCTCCCTGTAGCTAACCATGGGCAAGGAGGGGGGAATCCTCATTCCTGGTGGTGCGGTGGTCCGATACACTTTGTAGGTTCCCTGTTGGTGCAGTGTATATGCTCTTCACCAACGGTCTAAATACCTGTTTTCACAGAGCAACGGTATGTGCCTTGTGGTCGAGTACTCTTCAGTTTTAAAGATGGCGGGCTATCATTTGCAATCAAGTACTGTGGCTGGCCAGAGCAGTGGGGCCCCAAAGCACCGGTGCTACTTGTCTTCTTGGACAAGCTTTAATCATGTACTAAGCTTTAATCATGTTACAGATATGTCACACATGAGGTGAGGAGGCCTCTTTTTAATATTAAAGAAGGTAGAAAGGACAACAGTGCTAGTAGAGTATAACAAGATTAGTTAAAACAGAAATCTAAGCACTAGTTTCAGGTACAACACGCAGAAAAAGTACACAGGAGAGCCATATGAATAATTAGAGTAAGCAAATAATGGCCTAACAGGCAGAGACACTTAAAGTCTCAGTATTATGGAGCCTTCATCCTGTGCCCAATTTAGGTAAGAACAGTGCCTGCATGTCAGGACTGTCCATGGGTGCACTCTGATTAGGCCCAAGCGAACACCCACACCAACTATGAGCTGGAATTAGAGTCATCACCAATTCTCCACAGACCCAGCTATTAATCATGCTCAAGTCCATCACCCTCCGGGGTCTGCGTGGATAATATGGACAACGTTTGCTGTGCCTCTGCTTCAGCCTCTTGCTTCCCACCCACAGGTGTAGGTTGTGTTGTGAGGCCTTGCCTCGCCTGGCTCTCAGGCGCTTGTAATGCACAGTGTTGTGTGTAGCAGGAGAGCCCGGTATAGGTCCTCTATAGCTGCCATCATCTTGTTGTGTGAGGATAGACTCATGCTGTTGCTGTTCTGATCTCCGGGACACACAGGTCCAAAAATCGTTGCAGATTTGGTCGAAGGCTGTCAAAATCTCCTCTAGCCGAGAGCTGTGGGTCTAGTCAGCAGGCCTTGCGACCATCTTGGAGGACAGGGTCTTTGTCTCTTGGGTCCCTCAGGCACCTCCTGTGTAGACCGAGATGACCCCCACCAGTCCAAAGGGAGGGAAACAGGGCCACTAATGCGAGTTCAGAAGGTCTGGTGCATTGCCGAGCTGGGGAGCAGCCGCCTCCCCCTCTTAGTTGCCAGTTAGGCCTCAACCTCCAGGAGACACAATCACTTCAATATTTGGGACATCTCAAGCAGCTGAGGTCACCAGCTATTGCGCTATAGCTAGGGCTCACACCTCTTGGTAATATTATTGCAATTAATCGTCAGATGGCAGATCTATAGGCAAAAACTCAGAAGAGCTAGGTCACCATGCATTTGTTGGAGATGGTGGTCAGGCCCCGCCCCATGGATCTTCTATTTTCCTAGTGCGTCCTGGAATGGTAAAACTGAAGGACATTATTTCAGGGAGGACTGTATCCATCAAAGGAACTGGGGTACCTTGATTGGGGTACAGGTAGAAGTTTGGAGGAGGCATGATTTCGGAAGATATCCCTGTTAATGTTTGCCAGTACAGGGAGTGCAGAATTATTAGGCAAGTTGTATTTTTGAGGATTAATTTTATTATTGAACAACAACCATGTTCTCAATGAACCCAAAAAACTCATTAATATCAAAGCTGAATATTTTTGGAAGTAGTTTTTAGTTTGTTTTTAGTTTTAGCTATGTTAGAGGGATATCTGTGTGTGCAGGTGACTATTACTGTGCATAATTATTAGGCAACTTAACAAAAAACAAATATATACCCATTTCAATTATTTATTATTACCAGTGAAACCAATATAACATCTCAACATTCACAAATATACATTTCTGACATTCAAAAACAAAACAAAAACAAATCAGTGACCAATGTAGCCACCTTTCTTTGCAAGGACACTCAAAAGCCTGCCATCCATGGATTCTGTCAGTGTTTTGATCTGTTCACCATCAACATTGCGTGCAGCAGCAACCACAGCCTCCCAGATACTGTTCAGAGAGGTGTACTGTTTTCCCTCCTTGTAAATCTCACATTTGATGATGGACCACAGGTTCTCAATGGGGTTCAGATCAGGTGAACAAGGAGGCCATGTCATTAGATTTTCTTCTTTTATACCCTTTCTTGCCAGCCACGCTGTGGAGTACTTGGACGCGTGTGATGGAGCATTGTCCTGCATGAAAATCATGTTTTCTTGAAGGATGCAGACTTCTTCCTGTACCACTGCTTGAAGAAGGTGTCTTCCAGGAACTGGCAGTAGGACTGGGAGTTGAGCTTGACTCCATCCTCAACCCGAAAAGGCCCCACAAGCTCATCTTTGATTATACCAGCCCAAACCAGTACTCCACCTCCACCTTGCTGGCGTCTGAGTCGGACTGGAGCTCTCTGCCCTTTACCAATCCAGCCACGGGCCCATCCATCTGGCCCATCAAGACTCACTCTCATTTCATCAGTCCATAAAACCTTAGAAAAATCAGTCTTGAGATATTTCTTGGCCCAGTCTTGACGTTTCAGCTTGTGTGTCTTGTTCAGTGGTGGTCGTCTTTCAGCCTTTCTTACCTTGGCCATGTCTCTGAGTATTGCACACCTTGTGCTTTTGGGCACTCCAGTGATGTTGCAGCTCTGAAATATGGCCAAACTGGTGGCAAGTGGCATCGTGGCAGCTGCACGCTTGACTTTTCTCAGTTCATGGGCAGTTATTTTGCGCCTTGGTTTTTCCACACGCTTCTTGCGACCCTGTTGACTATTTTGAATGAAACGCTTGATTGTTCGATGATCACGCTTCAGAAGCTTTGCAATTTTAAGAGTGCTGCATCCCTCTGCAAGATATCTCACTATTTTTGACTTTTCTGAGCCTGTCAAGTCCTTCTTTTGACCCATTTTGCCAAAGGAAAGGAAGTTGCCTAATAATTATGCACACCTGATATAGGGTGTTGATGTCATTAGACCACACCCCTTCTCATTACAGAGATGCACATCACCTAATATGCTTAATTGGTAGTAGGCTTTCGAGCCTATACAGCTTGGAGTAAGACAATATGCATAAAGAGGATGATGTGGTCAAAATACTCATTTGCCTAATAATTCTGCACTCCCTGTATGCCCCATAAATGCCTGTGAATAGAAGGGTTAACAGAGAGCCCTGTACAACCTGAGGTATTAGGTAAATCTTTGGGAGGGCTGTATGACTGGGAGGGAATGCATAGAGTGGACGACTGCACCTGAGCCAGTAGTGTCCTGATAAAGGGTGGAGAATAATTCTCTGGAGTATGGTTGATAGGAGGGAGAGCAGAGGGGTAATGGGAGCCTGTTTGTATCTAAACCAGACCAGTAATGTCTTGTCACCATAAAATTGGGTATATCGTAAAAAGTAATATTTAAAATGTGTGCCAATTGCCAGGCCTTACAGCAGGGATCCTTAGAGTCAGAGAGTGAAAGGTATCACCTTCTCACAAAGCTGAGGTATCAGTAGGGGTAGATTCTTCCTCAGCCAGCCCTGATATAGTCTGTGTAGAGTGGGAAAAAATGCCATAAACCACATTTAGTGTTGCGTTAGAAACCTTATGCGTGAAACCCTAAAGTGCAACAATATTCTTTTAAAGAGCCACTTGTGCATCAACGTATTTGAAAAAAAAATAAAAAATAGTAAATAATACTTGTGGCGGAACCAACCTCGCCACTACGTTCTGGAGAAGCCTGGTTGCTCGCATGCTGCCTCTGGACTATGGTCCCATGTTAAAAGCTTGTATTTTCCCCTGCAGAAAGGCTTGTTCGTGCTTTTCTGCCTGGGTGTTCGGTAGATTGAATCTACCGAACCAACTCACGAATGAACGGACCACCTGGGTAAGGAGTGTGCCAGTGATTTACCTCCCAAAAGCTGCAGTTAACCCCAGGGTGTATTCTTTAATAAATTGTATGTGTTTGTGGGCAAGTTTCAATGACCAACCATCTAAACTACTCCTAAATGGAACATGGACACAGCGTAAAACTTCAAAGTTAGAAAAAAACTGAATAGCTGCGTCTCAAATGTGCCCCTTCAACATCCACATATACCTGGCAAAGGTACATAGCTGAGCAACATATGAATTATTATACAGTCGTAGCACACATAAGGTTTGCAAAATATACTGTGCAAACTCACTTTGTGTGTCAAAAAGGCAGAAAAAATGTGTATTACACTTGGTACAAGCTAGTGGAAAAATGATCCCACGCTAAGGTTCAAAATATGCCTTTTGAAATACCCTGGGATGTCTTCTTTAAGAAATGGTATAGCTTTATGAGGTATTTGGATTATATAGGCTGGTAAAATACTCTAAAATGGGACATGGGCACAGCACAAAAATGTAAAGTTTGAAAAAAACTGGAATGGCTGTGTCCCAAATGTGCCCCTCCGATGTCCACATATACCTGGCAAAGGTACATACGGGGGTATTGCTGTACTCAGCCGACATAGCTTAGCAACATATGAAGTATTATACAGTCGTAGCACACATAATGTTTGCAAAATATACTGTGCAAACTCACTTTGTGTGTCAAAAAGGTAGAAAAAACGCTTATTACCACTACACTTGGTACAAGCTAGCAGAAAAATGATCCCACGCTAAGGTTCAAAATATACCTTTTGAAATACCCTGGGATGTCTTCTTTAAGAAATGGTATTCCTTTATGGTGTAGTTGTAATATGTAGCCTGCTCAAATGCTCCAAAGTGGAACACGGACGCATCAAAACCCTCCATGAAAATTCACATTTAAAAACCTGAACTTGACACGTCTCTTTTACAGCACTGTAACTTCACAAAATAGTGTCTAGGTCATACATTGGGCATATTGTTTTACTCAAAAGACTTAGCTGAGCATAATTTGGGGGGTTTGAACTTAGTGGCACATATGAAATATACAAAATGCCCAGCAAAAATGTAATCCGTATGTAAAAAAATGCCCCAAATTATTTTTTACCACGTGTTTTGGCATATATTCGTGAACAAATGGGGGCATGTTAAGGCACAATATGCACCATATGAGATAGCCTGGAGTGTCTACTTTTACAAATGGTAGGCCTTTGTGTTTTTGTTTTTTTTGAACAATCAAACTGCTATAATACCCCAAATGGAAGCATAGGCTCATTAAATCCGTCTCTCAAAATTCTACTGTGAATACTGAAAAGGACAGGTCTACTATAAGGCACTGTAGCTTCACAAAATAGTGCCAAAGATTTACAATGGGGGTGTCATTTTACTCCGCAGATGTAACTGAACACAAAATAAAACTTTGTACAGGAACAGCACACACCAACTTTACAAAATACACGAGAAGTTCTTTGTTATTATTATTATTATTGCCATAAAACAAAAAAACAAAAAAAACACAATTTTACTCCAATATTTAGCAGAGGTTGGCAGTGAAATGGCTACGTAGAAAGTGTCAAAACAACCTTAGGTAAATAGCCTCTGATGTCTACTTTATATAAATATATACTTTTGTGTGGCAATTTTGTTTTCTTTTATGGCTATTAAGTTTACAAGACAAACATACCAAATTCTAAAATCGCTCCACATTAAAAGTTTGTTTTACTCCTTGTGCTTTGTGAGCTGTAACTACCAAAAAAAACTTTAAAATCCCAGACACATTATATATTCTGTAAATCTGAACTACTAAATTAATTTATTTTTAATAACTTTCCTTAATCTGCACTAATTATGCACACATTATTATTGCATTTTTCTGTATTTTTTTTTTATAATAAATAAGCATTTATATGTTACATCAAATTAAAGCCCTTTCTGTCCTTTAAAAAAAACTGTACATATGTGTCGGTGCAATAAATTAGTAAAATGCAAATTGCAGTTGAACGCAAACAACAAAAAATGCTGTTGTCATTAAAGGACCACTCTAGGCACCCAGACCACTTCAGCTTAATGAAGTGGTCTGGGCGTCAGGTCCACCTAGGATTAACCCTTTCTGCTGTAAACATAGCAGTTTCAGAGAAACTGCTATGTTTATCTATGCGTTTATCCAGCCTCTAGTGGAGCTTCTCACTGTGATCTTCACAGTGAGAAGACGCCAGCATTCATAGGAAAGCAAAGTAATGCTTTCCTATGGACTGACTGAATGTGCGTGCAGCTCTTGCCGCGCATGCGCATTCAGCCAATGACATCAGAAGAAGGAGGAGAGTCCCAGCGCTGAGGGAGCCCGACTTGGAAAAAGTTAAGTGTTTAACCCCTTCAGCCCAGCGAGAGTTGGATCCTGAGGGTGGGACCTAAAGATTATATAGTGCCAGGAAAACGAGTTTGTTTTCCTGGCACTATAATGGTCCTTTAAGTGCAAGACAAGCTTCTGAAGCTCTGTCCTTAAGGGGTTAATGTTTCTCCCTAGGTGACTAATCACAGAAAAAAGAACCCCTAACATTAACCCTAAATGACCCATGGCAATATCTGTGTCAGTGAGAGCATGGGGGACAGTCCGCCCAGTGTCCTCTCTGTACACCCTGCACATAAGGACCTCCCCTCTCTCATTACACAGCATGCAGGACACAGCTCCCATTACTCTTCCTATTCCTTCAGCACAAGCACTAGCCGCACCGGAAGTTATAAGGAGGCTGTCTGCTCTGCGCAGCACCTTCCTTGGGGTAGCGGTGGGCGCGGCTGATCTGCGGAGTGGGCGGGGTTGGATTGCGGTGTGGGCGGGGTTTAGTTGAGCTGACCTGCGTTGTAGGCTGGGTTGCGGAGTGGGCGGGGTTGAGTTGCGGTGTGGGCGGGCGACCAATGGAACATTGACGTCACTGTTGTGTAGTCGGGGAAGATGGCGGACAAGATGGAGCGGATAGAAGGAGGTGATGCGGGCTGTGTGTGTGTGTGAGCTGGCTCCATAGCCATTGGTGTGTGCTGGTGTCACTGTGATCCTATTGCTATAGACATCCATAGCTCACATGTGTGAGAGAATAATGCATGCCCAGCAGGGCTGTCTGCATTAATACACAGCTCATTATCACTGTGTGTGTGTGTCACTGCAATCACATAGCCAGCTCTACAATATGTGCATCTTTATTGTCACTTCATTCCAAAAGGAATGCACATGTAGCATCTTGTAAAATGGATGATAACAGGGTGTATAGATATATCTCCCAGCTGCAAAGGAACTATAACTCCCAGGACTCTGTACCATCTTGGCTGCCAATTCCTCATGGGAGTTGTAGTTCAATATCAGCTGGAGAGCTACCATTAGGCCTTCCCTTGACGTTTTATGGCAATGCCTATTGTTTTCAATTTATCACATTCATGTTTCATAGATATTGCACTGTTTAATGAATATGTAAACCTTTACATTTAATCAGAAAGTTTATACCCTACTCTGGGTGATTCCCTGTAGCTATAGGTGTAGGGTTTAGCCTACACTAATAATAAGGTCCATTCTTGCTACTTTCTTTTTTTTTTTTTTGTGGTTGCTGTTCCCATCATTCAGCTCAGTAGATAAAATGCTCATCTTGGTAAGTTGTTTCAACTTCACCAGGACCAGAAGAAGAGGCAGAAAAAGCAGTGAACACTAAGACTGTTTCTTCCAGCAATGAAGGGGAAAGCTCAAGTCGCAACGCAGAGAAAAGGTCTGCTGAACAGTCCTCCGAGGACTCCAGCACCACACCTTGTCCATCTAAAGTCTCCAAGATTGGATTTACATTTGGAGGTCAAAGTGCAAAGAAGCAACCTTCCATATCTATCAAGCTTGGTGCCAGCGTACGTAGTTCGCAGTTTATTTCATTTCCTCCATCATGTGTAGTATTCATGTGTATATATATATTTTACAATTGCTTCTCAACCTGTGGATAACAGGAGTGCATGTTGTATCAACATATGTACAATAACTTATTCAGTATTGTCCCTCTTATGAAGAAGACAGGGAAATGCACAGATACTGGTAAGTTCATTATTTAATGCAATAAAACCCAATGATTGCTTTAAGGCATGTCTAACGGCTGTAATGTGGGCATTAAAACCCCAAATGTGTGTTGTGGGAGAATGATCATAATAGACTTACACCATAGGATTTATTAGCTAAATTCCAAATTGTAGTAAAATTAAATAGGCAAGTTGTGACTATTGCTGACTTGCGTAATTTCTACAATTCACTTAATTTAACCAAAATTGTGCTATTTAGAATTTGTTTTGTTATATTTGAGGGTTTACTGAAAAACTTCAGTGTATGAATGTATGTAATTGGGGGAAAAAGAAAGCTATAGGAGTTAAAGAGACACTAAAGACACCTGGATCACTCAATTTCAATGAAGTGGTCCTGGTGCCATGCCTCCCCACCCCCTTTTTTTTAAAAGAACTCCAGGTACCATAACAACTTCATCTATGTGACGACGTTATGGTGTCAGGAGGCCCCTTGGCGCACTCAAGGGGTTAGACAGTTCTCAAATGGTTTAACCTCAAAGTGAGCCTCCAGCGACAATCTCAACTTCCACTTGGCGGCATCCGGATTCTGAAATCTCAGTTTCAAAAAGCTCAGGGGTGCCGCTGATTGTCTGAGAGTAGTCAGCTGACGCTTTCAACCAATTAGTGACTCTCCATTCATAAAATTGGCTGAGAAAGAAATTGATCTTTTTTGCTAATTGTGTGACCCCTTGAGGTAAGAGTGCATCTGTGGGCCTCCAGGCACCAGAACAACTTCCTTTACATGAAGTTATAGTGTCTAAAAGTGTCTGAACTGTGCCTTTAATCCTGCAATTAAACATTGCTTGTTTTCATGGCAGGGTTTGAATGCTTCTAGTGGCTGTTACTCAATCTCTAGCGGTGCTTCTTGTAAAATAGCAAAGTAAAATTCTGTTATTTCTATCAGATGGTCACAGAAAGTCCCTCTGATCGGTGAAGTGCGTTGTTTTGCCTTGCATGCTCACTAGCCTTCCACTGTTTTCCTACGGTGAGGCATTGGATTGGCTGAGATCATCAATTTTGGAAACCAGTGCTGTGAGGTACAAAAGGCAACTAAAATACCAACAGGGCTTTGCAGTGTTAGGAATACACATCTGTATTCCTAATGCAATAGTCCATAGTGTTTCTTTATTACTCTGCTGTACATGGCTGTTTTATTTCCTGTGTACAAAACATGATCATACAGATAGATGATGGATGGGACAAGCTTGAAAGTGTAGCAGGAACAGTGACTGATGGTTGAAATTTGCAGAAGTGTACACAGAGATTGGCAGATTGAATGTCTGACATTTTTCAAATAAAAGGTATATGCATTAGTCAAGGACCTGCAGAATGTAAAGGAAAAACAAAAAGCTAGCGATGGACACACTATTGGAGGTAACTGTCAGTTTTTGTTCAAAAATGTGAACTGGGATGATGGTAACTGTAGACCAGGGACGATATCCACTACAACATGCTGCCGTAGTAAGTAGTTATACCATTTAAAGAAGATTTGACAACTAACCTGAATCCCACATGGCACTCATTGCCATTTCCCCTGCTTCCTGAAGCTTCTGCAATGCAGGTTTAGCTGATGCTCAGTGGAAATAAATGAAGCTCAATTTAAGAGCTTTCAGTACCTGGGGAGGTAGTGACTGGAGCTCGTTTGAACCCCGGGAACTTGTCAAACCGTTCTTAAACAGTTTGATTACTAAACCTGGGAGGGCACCAAAGCACTTTTGTCACCATAACCACTACATCATACTTTAGTGGTTATGGTGCATGGAGTGTTCCTTTAACTGTGTTGTGGTAACATATGCATTTGATTTAGATTTGCAAAATGGTTTTTCAAATCGATAGAATATTTTCCTTTTAAAATATGAAATACTGTTGGAAATTACATTGGCATCAGTTTTCAATGGTCTTGATAATTCAGTTTTATGTTGTAGGCCCACAATTAGACTTTGATACAAGGCATAATAGTGTTTAATTTTGTTATGAATGCTGCCTATACATTGTGCAAACTAATGAGTAGATTACAATGTTTTACTTTGTTTACTTATTGGTACACTGCCAGATCAGAATTAATAAGGTAGAAGTGCTTTGTTTTCTTTTTTGTTTCTCTCCTGTTGTCCCTTGTGTATATTTATCTTGTGCCAACTGCATAACTGTATAGGTTTGTCATTATTATATGAATTTTAACTTACAGAGCTGCAATAGGCTATATCATGGCTAATGATTAGAACTGTCACTGTATATCTGGCAAAGCATTGTGGAAAACATAGTTAACATGAGCTTCCATAACAGTTGTTAAACACCAATTTGACTATAGTGAGCAGTTATGGTTATTCAATTAGGACCAAATGCCCCTTTACAGATTAGCAAACATCAGTGCATTTCGACTGCAAAATATGGACACACGTTCTGAACATTTTGGTCTATAATTAGAAAATATACCAGATTTCAGCTACTTTACTTTAGACCAAATTTGAAAGCAGGCTTTTTGCCAGTTCTAATAAAAGCTATAATTACAGAAATCTGTCATTAGCACCATTTTATAAGCTAGCTCCATGGGAGAAAGGGTTAATACAATAGAGGGACCAGTATATACACCAGTAAAAGCATTTTATTTAAGTTCTTTAATTTTATATAGTTATTAAAAGTAAATCATATTTCATTTTTATTGGACAGTTTGCATGTGCTGTCAGTGGAAAAATATTGTGGATTTCTGTAGATTTGCCTGCAAAAAGCAGGTGAATTTATTTAGCAGATTTTTTTTTTTTTTGTAATTCTTTATTTTTGTTGTGCGGGAGGTTACAAACATATCAACAGGCGCCACAACAGCGTCTCAGGATTCACATAGATTAGACAGTGGCATGTGCAGATTTGTAATTGACCAACTTTGTTTAAAATATTGCTAGTGCAGGCTGCGGTTTAAATTTCGTGACTTTAGTGAATAACCCGACTATTGATCTTGTAATGTTTACTTTTTTACATTTTTTTTTTTGTCTCTTCAGAAACCTAAAGAAGTTGCTCCATCTGTAGTTCCCAAAAAGAAAGCGTTGGCCTCAGTGTTTAATGAAGATGATGTAAGCTATTTCTTCTTTTTATATTCATTAGTAACCATTTGTCATTATGGACAGCATTCTACAGGTTTACATTTCAAATTCCTACCTGTTAATTTGGAGGAACTTACACCAGGGCTCAACATGTCCACTTCTCACTAGTTATTGGCAACTGAAAATGTATCCCTGAGTAGTAATTCAACACCAGGAGTATGCTGTGGCATGCATTGACGAGTAACTTTTAAAGTTTGGCTAGGAGCTTAGTACATTAAGTATCTGTTTATGAGTTGTTCAAGAGAAAATATAATTCTTGACACACTCATGCTATGGAATATGCTATGGTACTATGTACACTTTGAGTATAGCAGGATGCAAACATGTTAAATAACGGACATCTTTTTCTGCAGCTGAATTGTCACAGAATACTAACTGATAGAAAAATAAAGAACACAGTACCCATAGCCTTTTTGCACCATAACCACTACAATATGCAGTAGTGATTGTGGTACTTAAACCCTCAAATCTTTATCTCCTAACTGTCCCCGATCAATATGGGTGGGCTCCCCATTCACTGGATCCATTTTCACAGCATCACCAACATATCGTCACTGCATTCTCTTGCCCATAGTATGTGACAGAATCTAATACCCAAGCATGTTCAGTGGTCACCAGTAGTATTCGGTCCCGTGTGGCAATGGAGGAAGGACTGGATAGAGATGTGAGTATGTATCATGAAAGGAAGTAGAGCTTGTCTTAAAGGAGCACTTATAG
This sequence comes from Pelobates cultripes, assembly GCA_933207985.1. NCBI lineage: Eukaryota > Metazoa > Chordata > Amphibia > Anura > Pelobatidae > Pelobates > Pelobates cultripes. The sequence goes on along the minus strand of OW240912.1, from coordinate 247,196,964 downwards.
GATCAGGAACACAAAAATGTATTCCTGACCCTATAGGGTTAAAATCACCATCTATCCACCCTGGTCCCCTCATGCGTTCTCTAAATATAGTAAATCTTAGTTGTATTCAAGTCTGCAGCAGCATGTGCCTGTTTTCATTAGATCTGTCTGCTGACATCAGCAGAAGTGGTAGCCTGATCCAATCACAATACTTCCCCATAGGATTGGCTGAGACTGACAAAGATGCAGATCAGGGACAAGCCAGCACAATTCAAACACAGCCCTGGCCAATCAGCATCTCCTCATAGAGATGAATTGAATCGATGAATCTCTATGAGGAAAGTTCAGTGTCTGCATGCAGAGGGAGGAGATACTGAATGTTTGGATGCATTTTAGGCAGCCATGACCCAGGAAGGATCTCTAACAGCTATCTGAGGAGTGGCCAGTGAAGTTATCACTAGGCTGTAATGTAAACACTGCATTTTCTCTGAAAAGACAGTGTGTACAGCAAAAAGCCTGAAGGTAATGATTCTACTCACCAGAACAAATTCAATAAGCTGTAGTTGTTCTGGTGACTATAGTGTCCCTTTAAGCTCCATCCTTTGTCAAGATTGTCAAGCGTAGGAAAAATACCTAATACAAATGATTTCCTACTTTGTCTTATGTTTTAAAGAGAAATAGATCAGAAATTAAAAAAATTAATTCTGATTCAATAGGACAAAGCTATTTAATCAAAAGGTGTACTTAGTTTTTCCACACATGGCTTCTCCATTTTGGCTTCATTTTTGTTAAATCACGACACAGTGTAATAGGTCATGTGCTGTTGTTTATCTGAGATTATGTATACCTAATTTTAAGACTTGCTAAGGAAATCATGATTGTTATGTCCTGATATGTAAAGCCATAGAATTCAAAAAAGGTTTCTTTCTTTTTCCCATGATTGTATATGCACAATCAATAGGGGTTATGTATTATTTAAAAAAAAAAAAAAATTCATAAAATTGGATTAATGTTTCCTTCAGCCTTTCAACTGAAGCTGCAGTTTTTGTATTATACTTTTGCACAAGTATTCCTTAAAGCGTTATACCAAGCTGCATGATGTTATTTGGAGCTGTGATATAGTAGGTTTTATTTGAATCCTTATGAGAAAATAAAAAAGTGTAAATATTTAGTGATCAATAAATATCATGAGTGAAATTAGTGTATAAATTAATACCTGCTATAGTGCAGAGTGTAAAACCAATACTTTCCAGTAAGAGGTATGCTAATAGGGGTGTCTCTAAATTTCAAATGAGAAAAGAGGAAGGTGGAAAATATGCCAGAAAGATAAGTAAAATCTAGTGAGATCTCATTATATCATTAGAAATGCACACTACCTAAGCTGAGTTGTAAATTAATTTGAATACTGAGTGAATGTCACACTTTTTTTTTTTTTACCATCAAAGCCAACCTCCATATAAATGGCATATAAATAGGGCAAAATTTATGTGGAACCTGGATTAAACATATATTTTAAAGGTTTGTATAGCCTAAGCAGCATTTATTGAGCTCTCTTCTTTAGATACTTTCCTTGTGTGCCAGATTTGTGGACATTTAGTTCATAATGTTAGTGAGATTTAAATTTAAGGTGTTACGTCATATTTCACCAGTCCAGTACCGGCATCTTGTAATACTAAAAAAAAACTAACAATCAAAGAGTGGTCACATGCTTGTCATCTTGTGATTTGGTGTTTATTTTGATGATTTCTTTTACTAGCCATTCATCATAACAGTATGCCATACTTCATAAATGTTCTATATGTGTGATGTTACAAATTGTTAATGCATTTGTGTGGTTTTGCATATTTAATATTCTATGATGATCATTCTTTGCAGAGTGAACCCGAAGAGATGCCCCCAGAGGCGAAAATGCGCATGAAAAATATTGGAAGGTATAAAAGTCGAATATTGCTAGCTATTATACTGCTGTCCGGCATAGGTGGCTCTCTGGCATAGGTGGCTCTCTATTTAGGCGGTAGCCTAATGTCCTGCACTCATTGGGGACTCGCCTAACTGTAGAGGAGGGCCTGTAGCATGGGGCAGGCAGCAGAGGGCTGCAGATTCGGGGGAAGATTTTCTTTTAACCCTTTGGCTGCTGGAAAGGGGGTTGGGGGTTGCTAGGAAAGGTGGTCCAGAGGGCATTATAGTATATAATTCCTTTAATATCCTTCTAAAGCCTACAAGAGCCTCCTGGCTCTGATTGACACAGCCTGCATGAAAACAAAATTGTTTCACTTTCAATCAGATGTAATTTACCTTAAACAATTTTTATCTCTTGCACTGTAAATTGAACTTTAATCACATACAGGAGACTCCTGCAGGATCTAGCAAGCTATTATTATAGCAGGGGATAAAAAAATCTAAGTTAAATAGAACTTGCAATAAAGGAAGAATAAACTTTAGATGACTCTTTACAGGAAGTGTTTAGGAAGGCTGTGCAAGTCACATGCAAGGAGGTGTGACTAGGGTTAATAAACAAAGTGATTTAACTCCTAAATGGCAGATAATTGAACATTGAGACTGCAGGGGTATGGTCTATACATCAAAACTGTTTCATTAAGCTAACGTTGTTTTGGTGACTATAGTGTCCCTTTAACTCTTACATGGCAGATAATTGAGCAGTGAGCATGAGCTTTATACCAAAACTGATTCAATAAGCTAAAGTTGTTTTGATGCCTCTAGTAACCCTTAAACTTTAGAAATTCAGTTAGCAGTTAACTAACATTCTGTATTTGAATAAACCACTTTAAATTTTTGCTTTGTTGTGCATAAACCCCTATTGTAAAATATGTGATTTTTGTGATTTTAATGTAAGTTATCTCAATGCCTTTACCAGGGATACACCAACTTCTGCCGGACCAAACTCATTCAACAAAGGCAAGCATGGATTTTCAGACAGCCAGAAGCTGTGGGAGCGGAATATAAAATCTCAGTTGGAACGTGTTTCTGATAAATGAAATGTTTGGGTAGAGGGGCTGAAGGGTGTCATTGGGAGGAAGATTCCTTTTTTTTATGGATGGATAAATTTACAGTTGTCGACTTATTTCTTTTTGTTTTGTTTGTATTTTTAAGGAAATGTATGACACAAATACACTTGGAGAAAAATCCAATATTGTATGGCTTTTATTTGAAATTTGCAAGCTGTTAAATTAAATACGAAAACTAACAGAATTTCAGCTTAATTGTGCTATGTAAAGAATCAAGCATAAAAAGGGGGTTATCCATAAACATTGTTGCATTCATTTTCATGTTTGTGCCAGTTGAGAGCATATGCCATTTTCTCTATGTATAAAACAATTACTTCACCTTTTCTACATTGAAATTAGAAAGATAAGCCACCAGAGAAGGTAGAGATTGTGAAGGTGACATACGGAGACAAGCTACGGATAGAGGAAAGCAAACTGGGTTCTAATTCTCTCATTTCCGGCAGGTACCTCAACTGGTGCATTAGCTGACTGTGGATAGACCTGCTTATGTTCATGTTAGGATTGACCCCACTCTATACACTGTTGAAAACTTAAGCCATATAATGTAAATGTTGGAGGTCGATATCTGTTGTTCTACCATTAATCCCGAATTGTTCACCTGATATGCAGTTCATCCACATAAGTGGCCAATAGGAGACATCATAAGCCTTTTGTTGCTAAGGGTAGATAATAGCTAGACTTCCATGAGATGCCTCCAGTTAGCAGTTCAATGCTCCCTTCTTGATGCTTGTGTTTATGAAAGTCTAATGCGATTATTGGGTACTTAAATGCATGTACTTATTCAACTTTGAAAATAAAGATTATCAAAAAAAGGGAAGATAAAATATATATTGCAGCTAGAATGGCGGTTGACATGGGTAATTAGAAGGGCCTAAGCCCAATTTAAATATAACCGCTAATAAAGACAAGCCTTGCCTGAGGGCTTGGCTTTAAAACAATTACCACTGGTAAAATGACACTTTTTTTTTTTTTTTTAGTAAAGAAAAATGTTTTAAACTATTAAAGGTGACCGTTTTCTTTTTTTAATTCAAAGAGCTTGTCTTTATTAGTTGTTACCGTTTATACACTTTTTTTTTTTTTTCTGTAAAGCCCTAAAAATATCAGCCTATTCCACTGATGGTTGTGCCATTAATTACATTAAAAAAAAAGCAAAAAAAAATTCATAGTAATATTACTACGAAAAAGGTGCATTTGCAATTTGAGAAGTTTTCACTGACAATATTTATTTTTCAAGAATTACCAACAAGTTACAGTTGGTATGATAACAGTAATGAGTCATCAACCAGGTGTGAAGCCGAATTTCAGGTCTTCTACCAAAAATGAAGTGAGCAAAACATAAGAATATTTGATATGTTTAAATGCATAAACTTAAAAAAACCAAACATGTGGTACTTTTTATCTCTCTTGCTCACTTGGCAATGAGCAATTGTTCCATAGCCCTTTATGCCTTTCACCTGTTAGAGGAGCAGTGATAAAAATGTTGGTTTAAACAAGAGCATAAGGGAGCGAATACAAAATGTGCAAGAAAGACGAAGTAACAAAAACACATTTTATACATAAACCACAAAGCATTTTAAGCATTCGATGCATATCAAATGAATTAAGTGTAAAAATATATATGAATACTGAGCCTGTAGAGGGGGTTACCCGGCCTATAAATACACCGGTCTTCACTTACTCTGGGCCAATGCTTCCTGGTTCAGTACAGAAGCATCTACTTCCGGTTCAAAGGTCGTCAACACAATACCTAAACTCCAAACAAGCTGGTCTTGGCTCTGTGCAAACTACGCAAGTACTCATTTTAAAGAATAGCCGCCTTCCTCAAACTAAAGGGGCACACCTGCTTCCGGCCCAGCCATGGCTTTTTCTGTTGCTGTTCGTGTATCGTGTGTTGTTTTTTTTACAATGAAACCGTAAGTTTGTTAGTTCGGCCAGCGTTGGGCATTGCTATCACTTATATTCAACATGTATTTGGCCTTTCACTAACTAGGGTGGCATTCGCAGTTCAGTCCACATTCAACCCTCATTTGGATATGGTGAATTTTACTACTAATGCAAGCCTATTTCAATCATGCATAGCATCACAATTGATATCTTAATTAGGTTCATACATTCTGCTTTCTGTATTCGGTCATATGGATTTTATCAATTCAGTAAGTTATACGTAAATTTAATGTATAATATGTTATGCCATATTCAGTTTTTCATGTTTGCAGCTTATTAATGTAAGCCCACAGGGTCTTAGTAATACATGTAAGCTTTAAACAGATAAGCATTTGTTGCTTATGGTCATCAGGCCTCTTACAGCCTCAGTACCCAAATGTATTCTATATGTCTGTCCTTTGGGTATTCAGTAGGGATTGAGCGATATTGATTTTTTAGAGCCGATACCGATAATCTAAACTTTCAGGCCGATAGCTGATAACTTACCGATATTCTGTACATTTACCATTTGGGAAAAAAAACATTTTCTACATAAATCTACTGCTAACTGATCATGTTTATATATATATTTTATTAAGGTAAATGCACAAAATATACATGCCAGTAAGAATTTTTTTATGTTTTCAAGAATTTGTGTGTGTGTGTGTGTAGTGGATGCAATGTGTGTGTGTATAGTGAATGCAGTGAGTGTTTGGGTAGGGTGTGTAAAATGAATGCAGTGTGTATATAATGAATTCAGAGTGTGTGTTTGTGTAGTGTGTTATAGTGAATGCAGTGTGTTTGTGTAGTGTGTTATAGTGAATGCACTGTGTGTAGTGTGTTTGTTTGTGGAGGTATGTAATGTGTGTAAAATGGAGGTGGGGTGGCAATTTTTTTTAGTCCCCCCCCCTCCCTGCTTCTTACTTGGCAAGGGAGGGGGACTATGGCATTTCCCTGGTGGTCTGGTGGCACGGACTATGCAGTGGGGGCCCGCCGCAAGTTCTTACCTTCCCAGCAGCTCTCTTCAGCTCCCGTCTAAATCTCGCGGGCAGCGTGCCACGCAGCGCGTTGCCATGATAACCCGTGGCAATGCTCTGACGGCCACAGGACTCGCGAGATTTGAAAGGGGAGCTGCTGGGAAGGTAAGAGCTTGCTGCGGGCCCTTCTGGACTGCCAGGCTTGTCATGGGTTAGGCGGTCCTGGTCTGCATTATCGGCAATATCAGTATCTCTAAAGGCCAATACCAAAATATCAGTATCTCTAAAGGCCAATATTGCCAAAAATACCAAATATCGGCCAGACCGATAATCAGTCGATCCCTAGTATTTAGGCACTTATTTGTGTCTACATTGTTTAGTAATTATATGGCTAGGTGTTGCACCTGACAGTCTAAGTTTATGTCAGGCCCATGTGGTTTACATTTATGGTACTGCCTATCCTGCCATCCATCCACCCTTTCTTCCATCAGTGGTGCCCCGTTACTCAAATATCTCATCATTATTATCTCTAATTAACAGTCCTGCCATTACGGGCCTTTACCAGTCAAGTTGGTTATATACACGTTATGATATGGAGCAGGTCCGTCATATTGCCTCACTATGTGTAAATTGCAACTGTTCCACAGCTCAACAACCAATAATCAACCCGCATCCTATCATTTCAGACACCCACTGTGACGAGAGCAATCTCGCCACATTGCATTGGAGAAGCCTGGTTGTTCGCCTGTTGCCTTTGGATTATGGCCCCATGTTAAAAGGCTTGATTTGCCCCTGCAAAGACAAGAAAGCCGGGTCATTTGGTGCTTGCCCTGTTTGAGCAGTGATACCCCAGATAGCTATGCCCTGGAGCCCATTCGTATAATGAAAGACTATGGGAAAGACTTTGGCTCCATGGCAATTGAACTGCATGTGTGTGCTCTGAGCGCCATTCAGTAATAATGTGCGCTCAGACCTAAGCTATCTGGGGATATGTTGCATGTCTTTATTTTATGTCATAAATGTAACCTTGTGTATTTTATTGTATTTTACTGTCTTTTTGCTGCCATGTGTTCAATGGAGTTTTGCCTCTGTATTTGAAGATAATTGGATTACTTCTAATTATCTCCAGGATAGAAGACTCTTTGGAACTGGTTTTGGGCAGAAAAGCCATGCTTCCTGTGGTCACAAAGGACTACGATCTATCTTTTGAACCACTGGACCAATTTGTATGATTGTAACGTATGTTTGTATTTGGAGTATGCTGATTCTGAAAATGTAAGTGAATGTGACTGTGAATGTGATGCATACTTTTCAAGTTATGAATAATGTGGAAAAATTGTATTTCTCTGCTTGTGCTAATTAAATTACCCATTGTGTAAGTTAATTGTATCACAGGCAGAAGGGAGGATTTTGTGTGGGAGTGTCTGAATGTATTGTATGTGTTTATTAGTTGTGTTCCAAAACCCTGTGGGTGGTACTAATGTGTACATAAGAACAATAAACCCACAGCTCTGTCTGTTCACTGCTTGACCCACAACACGGAGCTTTGTTTCGTTCTTGGGGGGATTTATTGTATGCTGTTCCAGTTCGACTGCTAGGAGTGTAAACCTATTCATATGGTTTTTCCTATTCGGCTGTTTACAGCATTCGTATGGTTTCCGGTTCGGCGGATTGGTGTTCTGCAGGAGCTGTGCCTGTGTCTCTGGAAGGGGAAGATCTACTAAACAGCGGTTTAACCCTTTTATGCTGAGGGTGCCGTTACACCCACTAATTCTCATACTGCCCTTAAATGGCCACCCCGCTACTCATAAATGGCAAGGCCTTCTACTCCTATACCTTGTCACACAGCCCTCTCTAGGTCTCCATTACATATGCTTCATACGGCCCTTGGTGGGCTTACCGCGACGACCAAATTTTGCCCTACCTGCCGCTCAGAGCTTATATATTGCCCTTTTATACTACTATTAAATAGACCACACGGTGTAAAAATAAAAAAACAGTTTGAACACGAGTGCATCACTACTGTCCATGCATAATTCACAATGCATTTCACAACTCCTACAACTTCGGTACAATTTACTTACATTTCTTCCTGCCATAATCCATACATCTCATACAGCCCATTATCCATCCAGCAGCTCAAGACTTACAAGGCCCCCTAGGCCTCAACTCCATACATTACATATGGCCCTCAATGGGCAATCCACTACAACACTATTTCACCCCTTCATGTTGGCAATAACATGCATTTCCAGCTTTACAGGGGTCAACTACAACCCTGTCATACTACAGTTGACTATTCCTTCACAGGCCCACACAATTCTTTCCTATACGACCGTCTCTCTGGTCGCCTGAGAACCTAGAACCACTCATTACACATTTAACCATATTCAGGCCTCCTCAGTTTGTCAGTTTTACCCAAGCCTTGTATAATCCACAACTCCTGTCAGAGACACTTACTAGATCTAACATTTTTCACTCCCTGATAGTAAACTAGAGATGTTCCCTATCTTTCTCATACATAATACAGGTCCTTCTTGTGGAAGGACGCACAGTGGGAACTCATAATTAGATGCAGCACTATTAGGTATCCTTTTTTCATATCCATATTGATTTGCCTAGGCTAATGCTCATGATAACTTCCATTATTATCTAGGTTTATACTATCCCTACTTATCATCCTGTTGTTGACATTTAATTCTTAACCACAACCAGGGACGTATTAGCCGCGAGGCTAACAAGGCATTTGCCTTGGGCGGCATTTTTCATGGGGCGGCAAAAAACACCGCCCCCAAATGCACAGGGCAAATGCCTTGTTAGCCTCGCGGCTAACAGACATGCTGGGCTGGCGGGCGGCTGGCGAGAGAGCACTTCCTCTCAGCGGTCTGCTCAGCTCCCTCGCCAGCCCCCCGCCCAGCCTGGCAACCACTGGACCCCCAGGGAGATAATGAACCCCTTCCTCCCCCAGCACTCCCAAAGGTAAGAAGGCTGGGGGGGCGGGGGGGGGTTAAATAATAATAAAAATAAAAAAAGTGTTAATGTGAGTGACTGTGTGTGTGTCTGACTGTGTTTGTTTGTGTCTGTCTGACTGTGTGTGTGTGTTTGTGTGTGTGTTTGTGTCTGACTGTGTGTCTGACTGTGTGTCTGACTGTGTGTGTGTATTTAGAAGGTGGGGTGGGGGTGGCGCCTGAGTTTTGTCCTGCCTAGGGCAGCACAAAACCAGGATACACCACTGACCACAACACAGGTACGTTATACCCTTATCTCAATTAGCACTTACTTCATCTTGGACATATTCCCATTAGCATTTCCATTGTGTCTTTAGGTTTCTCTCTATGATATTCCTTTCTCAAGCTCAACCACACACTAGTTGGGCAAGATATGTACATTCCAACATACTTTCTATTAATTCATTACTTTTCTATCCACCTACATTCCTTAGGGATAGATTAACTAGCTGTAAAAGGTATTGGTGGGGACCATATTCTACTGTAATTATAATTCAGTCCAGCGAGGCCAACTCCCATCCTTATGCAGAGATATTTGTCCATCCCCCCAACTAATAGCTAAAGTCTCGCTCCAACCTATCCAGGTTATTAGATATAGCCTCATCTGTCACGGCCACTCATTTCAATATCTTACTTGTCACTGAGAGGCCAACATTCCCGCAGTCCCTCAGCCAGGTCATAGCTAGAGCCTCTCACAGCCACTTGGCATTTAATAGGGCCTCACCTTCCCTTTGTTTAGCTAATCTCATCACCATTTGGCACTATACAAGCCACCAGTTGATGCAGGTTACACTATAACTAGCATGGCCGTCACATTTACTCTTCATCACAGTATGTCTCACACCTCAGGAAATATGATATTGACAAACTGGAGAAGTTAGAAACTACTAACTCAGGAATTCCTAACCCTCCCACAAAGTACCCTACTTCATACCTATTACTTGCATCCTCTCAGGGTAACAACACTAGTTACTATTCAGCACGTTCCCTCTTCTCACATTATTACACCAGCACATTTAGTTACCCTGTCAATTAGGAAGGACATACTGGAAGGCTGAGACATCAATTTGGCCTTGTTGGTTGCCTCCCAAGACCTTGTAGAGAACTAGGCGTACTACTACGGAGACTTTTCAGGAGTTTTGAAAGCAATGGACCCCAGACTGAACAAAGCTAACTATACCCACATTCATTCTGGCCTTTGGTCTCTATGGAGGCGTCATCTGATGCATGTCCCCACACTAATGGGAAGACCTAGATCTCTATTTTACATAAAATGGTGGACCTGTGGCACAGGTATGGTGGTTATACTATCGCTATGACTATTGGGTACGGCTTTGGCTCAATTCAAAACCCATTCAGATCAGAACCTATTAGACATAGAACTAATCTGCCATAATTTTGCAGGCATCAAAACACCGTTTGGTGTCTCTAACTTCCACTCCATTGATTTGTTATATCAAACTCTGCTTGCCCATTAAGAGTCGTGCTACCTCCAGTTCTATCAGAGTCGAACACAAGGTCTTAAAGACAAATTGGGCGAGTCCTTCTTGGGCAAAGATGTCTAGTCCCATTTGAATCTCCAGCCTCTCCTTGGTTCTCTGACCTTTGACAAACACGTATACCACAGGGTCGCTACTTCATTTCCAGACTACTGAGCCTGTTCCTTGGTTACCTACCGACAATTGCACAAAGACACTTGACACTCAGACTTGAGCAGACCCATTCATGGGGTTAGACTTGCTATGTCAGTGTGTGTATGTCTGAGTGATTGTGTGTATGTCAGTGTGTACGTGAGTGATTGTGTGTATGTATGTCAGTGTGTATCTGATTGTGTGTGTCTGGCTGTCAGTGTGTGTGTGTATGTCAGTGTGTATGTCAGGCTGTCAGTGTGTGTATATGTCTGGCTGTCAGTGTGTGTGTGTGTGTCTGTCAGTGTGTATCTGAGTGATTGTTTGTGTATGTCTGTCAATGTATAACTGAGTGATTGTGTGTGTGTGTGTGTCTGTCAGTGAATATGTGTAGGTTTCTGAGTGATTGGGTCTGTGAGGGCACCTGTGTGTCTGAGTAAATGTGTGTGATTGTGTATGCTTGACAGTGTGTGTCTGCGTCATTGTGTGTGTGTGTGTATGTCGGTGATTGTTTATGTCAAATCAGTGTGTGTATGTCAGTGTATCTGAGAGTGTGTCTCTCAGTCAAAGTTTGTGTTAGTCGTTTAACAGAAAGAGGTGTGGCATTGACGGGAAGGGGTGGGGCAAATGTAAATTAGGGAGTGCCTGAGTTCCGTCATGCCTTGGGCATCACAGATACTAAATACATCACTGGGCACAACAATCGAGTGACCGGCAGGAAGGAAGTGCACAGTGCTCCACCCTAGCAGTCACTCAGTATAGCGTGGTCGAGCAGAGCGGACCGCGGTACAGGAGCATCAGTTTCGGCTGTCGGCTGAAAGTTCACATTCAGCTGGGTTGATAAAGATATTCAGTTGTATTTTATCAGGTTGACAACTAATATAGCACTTTTTTCTTATTCTAACTTTATGTAGTGGAAGAATATACACTATATGTATTGAATTAAGCTATTACACTACTGATTGGTCTAAAAACTTTTAACGCAACTGTCATTTTTTTTAAAATAGATATTTATATTAAAAAAAAGTTTTAACCATACCACAATTTATTTTTGTTCATACTTTATTTTAAACGGATTAACATGCCTAAATTCAATAAAGAGGTGGGTCGTTTGTACTTGTATATCTGAAACTACTTTTTAAAGAATATTAAAAGCTTATAAGGGCTGCATTTTCTAATTAAAGGGGTACTCTAATAATTGTAACTGCTACCTGCTGGAGTGACTGGTTCCAATAGGTCTTGGGCACACTTCCATGGTATTTTCTTTTTTTTTTTTTACCAGTTACTCTCTCTTTAGCAATATCAATTTGGTCCATGTTTATACAGCATTTATTTGCAGGGGTGCGTTCATTGATCGGAGTGCTGGACGACGAGAGGCCAGTCATGTGTACGCAGGGGAAGCTCAGTTTGTGTCAAATTGTTTGAAAGCAGTTGGAAAGATAACAGATGGTGGTAGAGGAAAGTTGGCATCATAAACACTACAATAGGCTGAATTGATTATGTTGCTTAGCGCCACCCTTTTAAGGTCTAACTTTCCTTGGTTGCTCTGAGTATACTCCCAGGAGTTTCAAAGGAGACATCTTGGTCTTTTTGGTGGAACCACCACAGTCCCTGAACATTTAGAATGTAAAATTAATGTGGTTTCATCTGTAGCTATGTTAAACAGTAGATTAATATTGAATATATGGCAACGACATGGGGAATTCGAAGAGCAAATAATAGCCACAATGATTGCTTTATTCAACAAATAAATACAGAATTCCATGCCAAATGGCACCTATACAAAAAAATGTCAAATGTACACTAGTAAGAGCTTTAAAAGTGAATAATACAAACTATATACATTCCCTTTATGTTCCATAGTTAAAAACAAACATTGTGGGGTTTATTCACAAAACCAGGAATGATATGGACACTCTAAATGTTAACTAAAAATAGAGCTAGATATATAGCCAAGTTGGAACATTTTTATAATTCCACTCTTTAAGATTAATATTTAAAATTCCCAGTTTAGTGAATAAATCTCTCTGTATTACATGGATAGTCTAGTTATTTAAATAGCTGTTAAAAAAAAAATACAATAAATATGAGCACAACAAAACTTAAAGCCAACAGGCTCAAACTGTATGCAATTTAAAACTATTTTATGAAATAAATGGTGAACTGCAGTATTACTGTTTTTGTGTGTATTTACACACTTATAGCCACAAGAACCAGCCTTAGGCTAATCCTTTTTAATGACACTTTAACATACAATGCACTAAGGAATTATATTTAAAAGGCACAAAAATAAAGTTATTTCCCAACACTATAGATAATTTATTTTGGAGTTTTCTAGACCAGGGGTTCCCAACCCAGTCCTCAAGTATCACCTACCAGTCCAGGATTTAGGGATTACCCTGCTATGTCTAACGTGTTTAATTTTTTCTCTTTTCTAAAAACACCTTACATACAATTGGGTAATCCCTAAATCCTGGACTGGTATGGGGTAATTGAGGACTGGGTTGGGAACCACTGATCTAGACAATAAGAAGAGTGCTTTGCTCATTTTTTTTGAATGGCTGAATAACAAAAACATGGTACTTCTTATATACTTACCGGTAATAGTATTGTTATTAAAAGGCCGGGTACTAAAACAACTTTAATGCATTTGACCACATTGATGCATTGTCTTTGTTTGCATGCTGAATTATGCACAGTTCATACCTACAAGCATAACCATTTCTGTGTTTTGAATGTATCATTATGCTTGGAATCTGTATGTGAAGTAATACAGTAAGAAATGCTGCACATACATAGTTATTATACTGGTGCAAGAGGTTTAACTATAATTGTTGCTAAATGATTTGCCCAATAATGGGGAATGGTGCCAGGGTACTCCTGACATAACTGCTGTAGTGGACCTGATGCTTGGATTAATCCTTTAAAAATAAACACATTTCAGCTATAAAGGAAACTATAGTGTTAGGAATACAAAGTTGTATTTGTAGCACTATAGTACTCGATATGCCCCCTCCACAGCACAGAAAAGGTTAAAAACCCTTCTGTCACTTACCTGAATCCAGCACTGATGTCCTTGGGGACTGGCTCAGGCTCCACCTGTGCTCCTCCTCCCGTGATGTCAGACTTAATGCACATGCACCGCAAGCGCCAGGCCCACATTTGGACTATCCCCTAGGAAAGTATTGAATCAATGCTTTCCCAAGGGCTTTTGGCTAACGCTGGATGTCGTCATGCAGAGCATGAGGACATCCAGTGTCAGACAACCAAATGTCGCCTAATGACTTGAAAAGTACCTCTAGTGGCTCTAGTTATCAATAACTGCATTTATTACAATTGCAGAGTTAAACTGGCAGGGACAATGCGCATAGACCACTTCCATCAGCTGAGGCGGTTTGGGTGCCTATAATGTTCCTTTAAGTCCCAATACACATTTATATTACCACGTAACGTGCAATAGCTATAGCCAATATCAGCATCAAGAACGTTAGTGGACCAAAGGAGCAGACATGATAATTCACAAAACAAGGCACTATAGTTTCACTTTAAAGCCAACTAACCAAACTGAAAGCACAGGCATGAAATCTGATAACCTTTGTCCAGTCAGATGCCAGTCTCATTTTGGTGCTTAGTGTCCCTTTCAGAACAATATGTCCAGAAATGCAGGTCAGGTGCTGGGTTGGGAGTGTGGGTTGACTGTGGCTTAAAGGAACACTATAGGCACCCAGACCACTCCAGCTAGGGTTAACTTTTTTTTCTTTCTCATTGACAGTCGCTAGAGGCGTTTGCATGCTTCTCACTGTGAAAATTATGAATGCTTTCCTATGAGACTGGCTGAATGCGCATGCGCATTCAGCCGAAGAGGAGGAGAGGAGGCAGAAAGGAGGAGGAGAGCTCCCCGCCCGGCGCTGGAGAAAGGTAAGTGTTTAACCCCTTCCTCTCCCCAGAGCTGAACTACAAAAAAAAAAAAAAAAAAAGCTGAACTACAACTTTAGAAACTTAAATCATGGCACCATGTACAGCAGGAGGAAAACTGCAGGTCTGGAGGGAGAGGCAGAAACAAATTAACTAACCAAAACATGCATCAAAACAAACTGGTATATTAACCAACACACCATACCTCACATTTCATAATGAACATTTATAAACATCAATGTCTAATATGTTTCCAACGGTTTTCTAGCTAAAACTGAAAACAAAAATATAGCCTACCTGCATTAGTATTTACAGCAAGTTTTGAGCTGTGTCATTATCTTCCAAATACTTATGAGACACGCCACACTATGAACTCCTCTTTTCAAAATGAAACCATCCCATTAAATTCTATAAAATAATACTATAGCCAGAAAACAATACTTTAAAGTATCTAAACTAGCTAGTTTAGCTGTAATTACCACTTGATGATCACAGTAGTTCTGTGTGTAGGGTGCAAATCTAGGAGCTGTGTTATAATTGTTTAGGTGGTAGTTATTGATTAAATAATAGAATGACCATATTACCATGTAACGTGCAATAGCTATAGCCAATATCAGCATACATCAAGAACTTTAATTCTTATACTAGCAGCCAATCAAGCTTGCAACTGAGATTCAAACAGATGAGCTAGTCTATTATATTATATAAAAATATAATGCATGTATTCTTTCTTTAGTAGTCTAGCTCACATGTTTGAATCTCTCTCTCTCTGTATGATATTTTATCAGAATAAGATATGGTTGCCTGACAGTATTTTTAGCCTCAACTTGCATAAGGAGTGTCACAATAAGATGACATTTACCGGTACATAGTGACATTCACATAATAAGAAGGAAGATTTTAGACTGAAAACAATTTTGTTTTTATTTTCATTCTCTTCTCATTAAAGAGTAAATGCCAAAAACACTTTTAGCCTAGGAAATGCAATAGAATAACAAATTGTATTTGGGTTTTATAACTAGTACTTGAAAGTCATCAGCATGAAATAATGTACATGGGAAATGAGGCAGTATAAGGAAAAAAAAGTGTCATAAAGCATACACTTCACATTAATGAATGCATCCAAAGAGATCGAACAAGCATCAGTACTTGCCAGCAGCACTTAAGGGTCCTGGATAAGTGCTATAATATACAGTACAGATATATACAAATCCAGATTAACACAGGCATTTCAAGATTAAACTTCCTCTGAAATGTTGTCAACCTCCACTTCTACTGTCTCTATGTGCTGTTCATCCCCAATTTTTTGCCCTTGTTGGGCCAGTACATAATTTACTACTTGCATGATGCTTTGGTCTGACAGTGTAGCCACACCCGCACATTCCTGGGCATTAGATACTGCTTCGATGGCTTCAATTGTGTCTCCAGAAACCAATACTGTCTCAATCTCTTCTGTTACAACATCGGCATGTGGCTCCTCTAAATCAGTGGACAGGATGTTGACAGCGTGCTCCACCTGTGTTCCCTGGTTATGGAATTGTAGAGTATCCTTTTCCAACATAATTTTGCAAGGTACATAATCACTGTGATACTTGGTCATGTGCTTGCGTAATGTGCGTGCATCTATATAGGCTTCATTGCACACAGGACAGACATAGGGCCGCTCTCCAGTGTGTGTCCTTACATGGCGTTTCAGAGAGCGAGCATCTGCCCAAGCCACTCCACATGTCAAGCATTCAAACGGCTTTACCCCTAATAAAATTACAAAACAGGATCAGCTAGTAAGAATAAATTAGGCATTAAGCAACTGAAATACCTAAACTTGTACAAAATATATCTGTATAAGAGCAGAGCAAGACTTGGTTATTCAGGACCCATGTGTAAAACATGAGTGATGTTCCCCAGTGCCCACCACCAGCATTACTTGTTTTAAAATGTGAGACATGTCATGATTCCCTTTTATTCCAGAAGTTTGGTCTTTAAGGGGTTAAATTCAATTAGCGAATTTTTTTAACCCCTTAAGGACCAAACTTCTGGAATAAAATGGAATCATGACATGTCACGTGTCCTTAAGGGGTTAAGGGAAAATGTGGTTGTTTTTTTATTTTGTATGAATTAAATGATAATGTTGCAACATTTCTTTCTTCATATAAAATGCTATGGAAACCTAACATTTTAACACTTACATCCACGGACTCCTTTATAGACACAAAGGCACTAGCAAATCACACACAAACTCAGATGGTCACACAGGGAAAAATAAATTGGAAAACTTAAAGTAAAGCAGTTATGACAGATTCAAATTAATGTAACCCCACTCTCTCCCCCCCATAAATGCATTTAATATATCATATATAATAAACCACAAAAATGCATGATATGTTCAATATAAAATATTGAGATATTGGCTTACCTCACATTTCCTACTCTTCTGTAACACCCACCTCTGGTCTGAATGTACTCCTCCTGCAGTGTTTTTTCATCTACCCTGCTTGAGGATGCTTCCCACAGAGAAGCACTGAATCTTCATGCAATGCATGAGGGATTTGAATGTCACAGAACCGAGGTGGGTGCAGAAGCACCATCTAGTTGGCGTCAGGATGACAGCAACTAGAAGTGTATTTAGCTGTGCAATGTATCAATGTATTCAAAATGAGAGCAATCTAATTAAGTTGTAGGCACTGTGACAGCAACTCTTAAAATATATATTAACTGCTAGTATAGTCAAGGGAACCTGGCTCTGATCTCTGCCATACTGGCTTCTTTCCCAGGCCGAATATTAGATCACAAATAGACAGATTTCCCTGATTTACTCAGCAGCTCAGCATCAACTTGCTATTGCAAGGAGCAGACCGTGAGGACTGCATGTGCTTGCAGAGGTTAATAATTAAAGATTTTGGCAAAACATTAATTATAATATAGTTCGTGTAAGTAAATCATCTGCGAAAACATAAGTATTCTTGAGACTTTTTATGAAGAGTAGATAGATACCTTCATGATTGTTAACGTGCCTTCTGTATTCTCTTAACTGAGTGAATATTTTTCCACAGTGTTCACAGACTCTCTCCACATTTTGCTTTGTTCTCCCTTTCTTCCCATGTGTAGCCTTATTTACATGCCTTCTGAATAGAGACTTTTCAAAGAACTCCTTCCCACAAACATTACATCTTGAAAAAAAACAAAAAACAAGACAATAAAAAACATTCAATTATATAGAGAAAGGTAATACTGCCTATGCACATTTACACTAGTTAAGTTTATCATGTTTTTTCAATTCCTTATTTAATATAGAATGCATAGGTAAACACAGGAATCTATAGCTAAACATCTAAAACCATTTCTTACTTATAGGGACACTACAGTCACCAGAACAACTACAGCTTATTGTATTTGTTTTGGTGAGTAGAATCAGTCCCTTCAGACTTTCTACAGTAAACACTGGGTTTTTGCTTTTTTTTCCGCCACAGAGAAAAGGCAGCATTTACATTACAGCAAACAGATACCTTCACTGGCCACTCCTTATATGGCTACTAGAGTTGCTTCCTCGGGCACCACTGACATTCGGTGTCTCTACACTCTGAATGGAGATACTGAACTTTACTCAGAGATTCATTGATTCAAAGCATCTCTCTGAAGAGATGCGGATTGGCCAGGGCTGTGCTGGCTCTACCCCTGATCTGCCTCCTTGAAAGTCTCAGTCAATCCAATGCTTTCCTATGGAAAAACATTGTGATTGGCTCAGTTCATCACTTCTGATGGTGTCAGCCAAGCAGGCAGATTTTGAATAAAAAAGTTAAATTTTACTATATTTAGGGAAGTAAGGGGGACTACATGAAGTTTTTTACACTATATGGTCAGGAATACATGTTTGTGTTCCTGACCAAATAGTATTCCTTTAAACAGGCAGATCACAGTTTCAAATACCATCATTAACAAGAAAGTGTTATGGGATCAAGAGTTTAAAACTACAGAAGAAAAACCTACACTGGGGTACTGTTCTTGTTACATTTGTAATGAAACAAGGACAGGAAGGCTAACGTCCAACAAAATAGGGTCCCTATTTGGTCACTGTAGTTTGGATAAACTGTATGTGTTGGGGGATATACAAGACAGAAAAAGTATTGTCAAGTATTGTTTGATGCTCACTGGCAATACCTTTCATAGAAGCTGTGTATTTGGACTGCCTCATCTCAGAGCAAATGGTACCCTACCATAGCAGTAACCATACTTCAGCTTGCCCCAGCCTTCAATAGAACATCAATGGTAAATAGCCAATAACTGCAGCAGAATAATTACACTCTGCAACCTGCCTCCAAGACTCTCTGTGCTATTCTATTTGCTTGCAACAATTTTAAACTGAGCTTGGTGAGAATATTATTCAAAATGGAATGACTAGAACAGGCACTCAACTTTTTTTAAGAAGGTAAAAAAATTGTATTAAAAATAAATAAAAAGGAATGATACTTACTTATAGGGTTCAGTAACAGAGTGAGATTTTACATGCGAATACCAATCTTTTTTCCAACTGTAGCACTTTCCACAAAATTCACATTCAAATGGCTTAACGCCAAGGTGCTTATTCATGTGTTGTTGTAGATCCCTGGAGCCAAAGAAACTCTTATCACACCTACATTAAACAAGTTTAATATGATCATAGTGATCATTACTAAGTGCATACACAAAATACGAACTTCAACCAGTTTTTACATTAGTTAATGTCAATATGGTTATTCTTATGCTGTACAAATCCAAAACTGTATGGCATTTTCATTTTAAAGTACAGAATAGTATGAAGAAACAAATCACAACCATCACCATTGTTCATTCACAGAATTATTTTTTAAATAATTTTTGCATAGACGGAATTCACTATTCTCTCCACAGATCACCCCTACTCTCCAACATGTATGTTTCTACAACTCTGATTACACAAATTTGTCTCTGAACTTATGTATAAACACCTCCTGTCCCACTACAACCACACTTTTCTGCTTGAAAACTAAAATTAAAAATGAAAGTAGACATGATTTATTAAAGTGAGTGGTACACCGATATATATGACTAAGTAAACCATACATTAAAGAGAGGATCTTCCAAGTCTGTGTTGTTGTAAGCATGAGCACATAGATTTATGGGACTGCATTATACTATAATGACAGGGTTTCCATTTTTAACAATTCTACGTTATTTGGTAAAGGGTTACTCCATCCAAAAAAAAGAGTGTTTTCGTAAAACACTGGTTTAGGTTAGAGTAACCCTTGCTGTTCAAGTCTGCCACCACCTCCCCCATAATAATAAAAAATAAATAACCTTAATTCAGGGTTGAGGCCACAGCTGATGTCACTCCTGCATGCTGGACGAGTTGAGAGGAGCCAAGCTGCCATTGGTTGTCTGGCGCGTGCTGGTATCAGATACCAAATTTGTCACCCAGCAGCAAAGGGGCTAAACTGCAGAATATTATAGCAAAACGCTACCCATACCAACTCCAGGCTCCATGACCACTTCATACCAGTAAACTGGTCATGGTGCCGGGAGTAACCATTTAAATGTACACTATAGTGTTATGAATATAGACCTGTATTCCTAATGCTATAGTGTTCTCCTCGCTAGTTAGATGCAGGCCCCCCCTGAACTAGGTCAAAAGAGTGAATTCATTGCTCCCACCCACTCCTCCTCCTCCCGCTAAGTCACCCTGAAGGTCTCACAGAAAAGCACTGGACAAAAGACATGCACGTACAAACTCCTTATTTGCCCAATCAAATGAATCCAATGCTTTCCTTTGATCAGCAATTAATGACGTGTACATCACAGAACAGATTGAGACTGTTTGTTTATGCAAAAACATCTATGATGGCCATCAGGAAGACAGCCACTAGAGCAGTGTTTAGCCTTGCAATCATAAAATTGCTGTTTCTACTAAGCAGCAATTTTTCCAACTGCAGCGATAAAACGCCACAGGCACTTAATTGGGAAGAATTAGTTCGGTTGCCTCTGGTGTCCCCATGTGATTTAATCTACTGAGCAGCTTGTGAAATACAGTATAGATGATGCATGAAGAACAGACATGTTTAACAGCATGACCTAAGTGTGGGTCTCAATGAAGTCATCAGGTATAATCAAGACCATTTTTTTTGTTTAAAAAATGTGGTTGTATGCATCAAGACCATTTTTTTTTTGTTTAAAAAATGTGGCTGTATGCATCAAAAGCTGGAATAGTTGGATATTTTTTGCCAAGTAGAATGTCAGAATACAAAACAAAGGAAACAGCGCCAATAAAACCAATGCTATAAAAGATTAGGTTTCCCCTAAACCCTACTGACAAGAGTAATACAAAAGGTAAAGAGAGGAAGGTTGCGCCAAAGGAAAAAACGTATTACTGAGAAAAAATATCTAAAAGAGAGTTAAATAACAATGGTAGGACTCAAACCCCAAATAATGCCAAATAGAGTCCTAATCCAAATCTTGCCAATGGAACAACCAACAGTCTTATAGGAGGAATGTGCTCTGAAGCAGTCAGATGGGAACAACTTGTGGGATCCGTATGTGGAAACAAAGAAAGCATAATAATTCAATAAGTACAATAAATTTTTTTTTTTTTTTTAAATGTATGTTCCCATACTCACGCCTGATTCATTGAGCAGTCCGCCTGCTCAATAAAATGTGAGTACACACATTATATATACACACACACATATACACACTCCTACTATCCTTTTCATACAGTGAGTACTATTAGTGGTCTCCTTTTTTTAACCCTTTTATGGTCTACAAATCTGCTGTGACATTTACATCTCTTCACGTGTCCTATAAAAGTAGGGATTGTAACGCTGTATGCCTTTCATACTAGAGCTGTTTTAAAGCTCTGTTACACATGAGTAGGTCTAAATTAGACCCTGTTGCCTTAGAAATATCGATTTTTTTTTTTAATTGGACTTATTGCACTATTATCCTTTCTTTGTTTCCACATATGGATCCCACAAGTTGTTCCCATCTGACTGCTACAGAGCACATTCCTCCTATAAGACTGTTGGTTGTTCCATTGGCAAGATTTGGATAAGGACTCTATTTGGCTTTATTTGTGGTTTGAGTTTGTGACCTCCTACCATTGTTATTTAACTCTCTTTTAGATATTTTTTCTCTCATTAATAAGTTTTCCCCCTTTGGCGCAACCTTCCTCTCTTTACCTCAAGTAGAATGTCAAACTATTATTAAATCACTACTGCAGAAATGGAGTTTATTTTTGCATCCAAGTGTACTTTTCGACTCTTATAGCTGGTTAAGACTTTTTTTTTGAACATTTAAGTATGGGTAAACAAAGAAAGCGTGGTTCCAGATTTGGGTTGTTGCAGTATTTGCAGATACATATAACTATTGTGACCAAGTATATGATCAGCAGTGTTGAACTTGACAAAATAAATGTGACATTTACTTATCTATGTATTTTACTGAATAGAAAACCATTATAACTACCCTCTAAGAACCTTATGGTTGTTACCATAACTACATAAACTTACTGTGTACAGTGAAATCCACGAGTCTCAACTCTTGGCTTGTGCTTCTTTATATGTTTACTAAGACCGGATGCTCTGTGGAAAGCCTTTCCACATATAGAGCAAAGATATTTGGATACTCCTGAAAAAAAGAAAAGAATATGATTGTGTACAAGCATTTATTTTTACATATATCATTATGTGGCATAGTTTAATGTGTAACTGTTCTGGGGCATATGTTAAACTTAAATCAGAAAGCTCAAAAAACATCTACAGATTATGCTATAGGAATTGCTAGAATGTACAGATTTTTCATTAAAGGAAAAAACAATTCCCACATGTGTTAATTATCTCTATTGAGGTCTATGCAGATGGTACAGGCGAGCATGACATTCCTCCTATATTTCTCCTTATCACATCAACTATACATTATGTGCCGAAGTCGCTTTGGTCATTTCTCTGATGAATATATAGAATTGGTAATGTGCTGGCAACAAAGCCAGTGTGTACACATAATGGGGAAGCTGTTAACCACGTGAGGAGCGGCTACCACTCTAGGCCAATTTACATTTCCTATAGCAATTAAAGATATCAAATCGCTATAATAAATGATTGCAATGATTCAATAAATATAGTAAGTATTGCAGTTAGCATGTTATTCTCCCATGGTAAAATTAGCGTAGGAACTATCGATAGTGTGGTACTGTAACATAGTGGTGGGCTTAACACTATATAGTCATATAATGTAAGCCCATGGGTGGGGGCATAGGTCCCTAGCATACCCCACATACATCCTCTTAGTTATTTCTTAGGCCCCTATCCCATTCCTATGGGCCTTTTCTAGCAACTGGGAAGCAATGGCTGTCCAGTCGATAGTTTTAATGTTTAGTAGATATGCCCCCCACCTACCGGATGAGGGCATATGGATGTAAAATACCTCCATTGTAGCAATATAGGAGTCTAGGATTTTTATTCACCAATGTTTCCACAAAAATTATTGAACTTCTGCACATATGAAGCATTGAACAAACAAACTTGCCTTTTCTAGTTGCACTGGTTATAATGGTTTATTTTTATGCAGCTCTAGTCACACTTCCCCTGGCTGTGACTGACACAGCCTGTATGATTATTATTTTTTTAATGGTTTCCTTTTCAATCACATGTTACCTTACTTTAAAAGTTTTTCATCTGGTGCTCTGTAAATTGAACTTTAAAACACAGGAGGCTCCTGCAGGGTCTAACAAGCCACCATCAGTGTAGGAGATACGAGATTCTAAATTAACCCTTGAAGGACACATGACATGTCATGATTCCCTTTTATTCCAGAAGTTTGGTCCTTAAGGAGTTAAACATACTTTGCAATAAAGGAAACAAAAATACATCTGGCCTTGGAAAATTTTTTAATTACTTTTAAAAACATTTAGTATTGAATGCATTGGGTCGGTCATGATCAAACATAACCATGCAAGAATATGCACTTATATTAAGTCATAGAAACATTACCTGTATGAGTGCTCACGTGTTCCTGGAGATTGCGTTTTGTTACAAACGACTTATCACACATTTCACATTTGAACTGCTTTTGGGATTCATGTAAGGCTTGATGCATCTTTAAGCCATGCTTATGAGTAAATGTCTTCTCACATATCTAAAATGTAAGGAACATAGCAGGACCATAGATTACATATTATGTGCACACATTCTTTTTTAAATTGTTTTAAGTAGCATAACATAAAATGAACAGTGAAAAAAAAAAAAAAAATCACTAACTAGTTAACCCTTTAAGGATGTTATGTTGCTCTATGACAGCCTACATAAAGTGGGCTTAAAAGCCTGTTGGGCAGCATAGAATATCCAGCATATCTGGACTGAGCATAGTAAAATTTGATGGCCCATGATTTAGTGCCCGAAGATTTTTTTATGCCTATATAGATATTGTGGTGTGAGTAGGATTAAATCCCTGTTCACATCACTAACCCAAGGTATCAATGGATACATGGGGCTCCTGTAAGTCAGCTGGGGCCATTGTTAGCATAACTAGACTGACCAATAAGCTCTGTGCAGTGCTGGAAATCAGCAATGCACAAAACCCTTTAACTCATTCATAAAACTGTGGCTGAGAGCGCTTGTGCTCAGCTGTGTTTTCTCTGGAGTACAGCTTGCGGAAACCATCCTGGATCTGAG
Organism: Pelobates cultripes; assembly: GCA_933207985.1. NCBI lineage: Eukaryota > Metazoa > Chordata > Amphibia > Anura > Pelobatidae > Pelobates > Pelobates cultripes. Next base: position 247,172,834 of record OW240912.1, on the reverse strand, counting down.
TTGGATCAGTATTGGACTTTGCCAGAAACAATCTCCATTGAATAGGTTTGGAACCAGGCTTCATTCAGAATTAAACGAAGTGTGGCAAAACGCTGCATTGTGCTAAATCAGCATCTCTTTATAGAGATGCATTGAATTAATGCATCTCTATGGGGAGCACTTAGCATGAAGAGCATGGAGACGCTGAACGTAGGTCCTGCACACAATGCAGGACTGAAATAAGAAGTAACTCTAGAGGCAGTGTGAGTGACGTTACCTAGAGGTGTTACTAGGCAGCAATAAAAACACTTAATTTTCTCTGAAAATGCAGAGTTTACAATACTGAACCTCTAGAGACATGTTATAGACAACACAACCCCTACATTAAGCTGTATTGGTTCTGGTGACCTTTGTGTCCCTTTAAATAGTAAAACCCATTTCTAATATCAGAATTGCTGTAGTTGGGGTTATATTTAGGGGTAAAGGCAGGGTTAGTGTAAGGTAAGGGTTAATACTATTGAAAGTATATACGTGTGTCTGTGTGTGTGTACATACATATAAATTAAGAGAAAACACTTATATTACTTTACTGCATCAAAACTTGGAAAATGGCTTCTACCCTTAAGGGGTTATGGTCCCAGCAGGACTATGGGTTTGACATAAACAATTCCCCAGAGAATTGTGGCCAGCCCTCATAATTCATATCTCTAATTTAGAAATTACTATTACTTTTGTTAGTGTTTTAACAGCATTCATTTCCTGAGCCAATCAGCAGACAAAAGCTACATTTATGGCATAAGAGCAGACTCCATAGATCAGAAAGAAAGACCACTGTTATAGTGTAGGGTTACAGAGATGGACAAAAAAAAAACCCGTCAACCCCCATTTCTGAGTCATCATGGTGACCAGGATTTGCTGAGCTGGGATAGAATGTGTTTTCAGTCACGTTACCTTGCATGCATGTGGCTTCACTCCCGTATGTCTGAGCATGTGCAGACGCAAAGAATAAAGTTTTGGTAGTGTCCGTCCACAGATGTCACAAATAAATTGCCTTTTTGTGGGCCCTTCCACTTCTGGTTCAGGAACGCAGATGTCTGGCTTGCGGGTGTGTCTAATGAGATGAGCACGCAGAGATGCCTTGTATTGAAATTCTTTTGTACACAACTGTGTAGAAGGAAAAATTATTTATATCTAATGTCCCAATATTTAACTCCATAGTTTCATTACCTAGACACTACAGGAAACAAAGGAATGATAAAAGCAGAATGCTGCGATTTTAATTAATTTGAGCGTGCACTAATCAAAAAATATAAGCAAATCTAGTTTTAAAAAAACCGTCAGCAGTAGCAGAAATTATTGTAAAAGTAAGCTTTATCCTTACGGTTTGTAGTCAGACTATGGCAATATGCAACACAATTCTAGTAGTGAATTGAAGTGGTGAACCTGTGGTATGAGGACAAATTGTAATTACACTTTAATAGTTATACAAAATTAGGTTTACTATTAAAGGAACACCACATTGCAATGGTTTAACTACTTAGTAGATATACCCCAAAACAGGCTTAAGTGCTTTGTGTCTGGAGTGCACCTTTAAGAATTTAACTGGCTGCGCAGCTAAAAATTTGTTTGCGGATATCCTGATTTTAGAACTACGACATTGAATGACTACTAGTCTCTTTAAGAAAACAAGATAAGATTTGTTGTGCTTGGTTTACTTACTGGACACTTGAATTCTTTTATCTTGTCATGCTTCATGCTGTGCATTATAAGAGCATAACGTCGCTGGAAAACCAGTCCACATTCATTACACTTGTGTTCTGCTTCCACATTGGGCCCTTCACTTTTGGGGGCAATTATTCGCTTTTTACCTCGCTGCACCAGTTTCATGGCAGCCTGCATTGCACAACAGGGGAAAAAAATGGTAATAAAACAATTTTAGATAAGACTCGACTGCTGTCTCAAAACTACTGAAGTTCTAAAGAGTCCCCACTTGTTAAAGGAATACTCCAAGCACCATAACCACACTTCCTGGTTACTTACTTTGTGGGGTGCCAAAGGTCTTGCTTAGAGCATCACTGAGCGAAGCGAAGAGAGCTTCTAGCAGTGACCATTGGACCCCAGGTAAGAAGTCAAGAGAGACCACAGACAGCTCCGTGAAGAAAGCACACATTCACCACATACAATATGGGGAGAGATAGAGAATGAGACACTCAGGATTATCCACTAAAATGGAGGCAGAAGGTTGTCACTATAGCAGAGTTTGATAGGTTTTCCAGGTGAGCTTTTTTTTCTCTTAGGTTTTCCATTTGAATTGAATTTGCTAAAAGCTTGAAGTTTAGTGAATAATGGAAGGCTCTAGGCAGGTGCTATAATCTCAAATTATTTTGTGTCATGACACAAAGTTGTTGTTTTTTGTATCTTGAAATACCACACCCCTGCATACATATATTTAGTCATTCACTTTATAGGTCATCGATCACTTATGGCAAACATTAGTGTGAACTACATTTAGTATAGTATGGGGCCTGCTATCTGGAGACAACTACATTTAACTATTTCATACACACGAGTGCAAACTACAAGATGGGTTTCACACAATGCCAAAAAATCCTGTGTACTTGCTAAAACTGACCCATCTACACACTGTATATTAAATATGCTACCGTGAAGATTTGGTACAGGAATATCTAGAAAATTAAACCCCACGTTATTCTATGGAACACATTTTCTAGTAAGTGAATGAGTAGAACCTTTCTCCATGAATGACATGATGAAGTTCCGATACCTAATTATTACCAACAAAATATAAACTTAATTGCAAAATTGACTAAACTTTGCTTCTAGCAGAGTTTGAGAATGTTTCCAGATCAGCTATTTGTGCCCAAATGTTACCATTTGGATTTCATTGTGCTACAATTCGGAGTTAAGAAAAAATGCCCAAAAGGGATTTTCAAAATTTAGGCCAAAATAGTCAAACTGAAAACATGGCTGACTTGGTAGAATTTTCCCAATTTGAGAAATTCTAGGAAATGTATAAATTTGAATTAAAAGCTCTTTCACTCAATCCTCTACATTGAATCTAGGTACTAGGTTCGACCAATTATAGGTTTTGCAGATATTTTCAACTGATATTCAGATTTTTTGTAAGCATCGCTATCGGCCGATAATCACCGGCAGTACCGATAATGAATGGGTGGGCCGGCGCGTCCATAAGGTGGAACAAGTGGCTGCCTTAGGGCGCCCCGCCCCAGGGGGGCGCTAGATCGGAGTGACCAGCAGGAGGTGGATGCACAGCGTG